>JAEIGR010000007.1:2400000-3600000 GCA_018904305.1 Scaptomyza montana
CACACAAATATATATATATATATGTAGATAGAACAGCAAGGTGAAGCTAGGATTGGATTTATTTAGTTTTTCATTTGTAGTTCGGGATTATTTAGGAGGCGGCGCGTGAAAAGCATTTAAACTACGAATATTTAAATATATATTAAAGCGCAGCCATTGGTGTGGTGTTTCTAGGTTTTGGTGTAGAGTAGAAGAGAAGAGAAACATATTCTAAACATAATGTTAACTATGGAAGGAGCCGATCTCAAAACATAGGATATGGGGTAACACATATATGTAACGGAAGAACAGATGATTTGAATTTCGTTTAGAAAACTAATGATGGCAAGTACCGTTGCTTGTAACGTGATGTTTACTTACTTTCATTGGCAGCTTGAAATAATAATGAATTATACAAAATTGGTATATCGCGAGATAGTTTTATAATGTACAATTAAGTATAGGGGTAGTTAGAAAATTAATGAATGAACGCATACCGCAAGAGCCACAAAAGAAATGAGCTAATTTGCATTTGTTATAGAATCAAAAATAAATTACCACCAAATTTAGTTTCAATGTTCTTAAATTTGGCTTTTTAAACTCTTCAAATTGAGATAAACTAAAAATTCCTGATATTATAAACAAATTAACCTTAACTTCTTTAATCTTTACTTTGTTAATTCGGATATTAAATATCGAAACTGTTGCATTCCAATTAAATAACATTAATCCTGTATGTGCGAAACTTGATAAACCTAAATTAGTTTTTGTTTAATTTTTGTAATGTCGAACGTTATCTATAGCTGTGTAGTTTTAAGTTTTGTATGTTTAAGTGCTTTAATTTTTGTTGTATTGGCGCCTTCAAGCTTTTTATAAGGTACTGGCAAAATCAAACAAACAAAAAACACGAATTGGCAATTGAAGTTATCATATCGCTTTTCATAAGCCATTAAACAATAATGATTGCGAGACCAAGAAGCAAAGCGCACAAGAAAGTATATATTCATACTGTCGATGATTGTAATAAGCCTGTAAGTCTGATATATCAACTGACCGTAAATTCACCGGTGACAGCATCAAAGCCCACATGCACAGTGTGCTCAAAGTTTGTGGGATAGGATATATTTGGTTTGGAATCCATATGCGAGGGTTTTGTGCCTTTGATCTTGCTCTTCAATGTCTTCTTCTTGCGGTCTGAGTCGTCGGGTTCTGTAAGGCAAAGAGAACACATTTTTAGCGTTTAGCAAAACAATACTGAAACACACACAAAACACTTACCCTTTGGCAATGGACGCATATCCACTGAGGCCACATCACCGCCAGCTCCAACCGCTCCACTGCCGGGAAGGGGAACACGTTCGATGCCAACTCCGCCACGATTGCTGGTTAGACGCACTGGCGGCGCCGGTGGTTTATCCTCCTCGCTCGACATCACTGCTGTTGTCTATTCAAAATGCCTGTATTGATAGGAAAAACAAACGAGCTGCAATTTAAAAAACAAAAAAATAAATTAATATACATATATAAATCATTACAAAGTGTTGAGCTTGCAGTTGATGATTTTTAAGCCAACAACACATAACTTCATCTATTGGGTAGCATGCGTCAGGCACAAGGGCAGGGACAAGGCCTTTTATCTACAAAAACAATGCTTATCTAACTAGATTTCAGCCGTTGCCTTTACTTTTTCATTTCCACTTTTTACTTTATATATTTATTATTTTCTTTGCTGGCGCGTCATACAACTTTAGCTTTGTCAAAATTATAAAAAAAAAAACAGAATTCTAGATAATCTATATGTAAGGCATAAATACATAAATAGTGAATATATATTATATAGTATATACATACATAATACTTTATAGATTCGAAGTGTTTCTGTGTTTTTATTTTATTTTTTCACTTATTGTTTGTCGTTTTGTTTTATGATTATCTGCAAAATCATTTGAAATATGGTGCGCTCTCAATGTGAACACTTTTATTTTTTGGCACACAAAAAATGAGACAAAATTTATATTTTTGTTTTCAAAAGTAGTTAAAAATTAAAACACCCACACAAGATACATATAGATTTATATATGTGCTGCATCAACAACAACAACAATCAATATCAATATGGGCCGGCCGACAAACTGACTCTGACTGGCAGTTGCGCGGCGCGGATTTGCTTTGAGTGTCACTGCCACTGCCCGGCAGCACAAAAACTACAACAACTTAACTTGAGAAATGGAGAGAGTAAAAGAGAGCGTGGATGATCGTGGGCAGCAGATACACATACGTATGTATGTAGTAGCATGGGCGAAATAAACGAAACAAACTTGCACTTAAACAGTGTGCGATAACAAGAGCGCCACCACAGCTGTTATCGATTGGCATGTAAATAAAGAAAACAACAATGCGGTACACGGATTTAAAACTGTATTTCAAATAAAACAAGAGATAAATAATGCGTGGGCAGAGAACCAGCAACAAAACCTATCACACATAGAGTGCTCTGTGTTTGTGCGTTCTCTCTCATTCTCTCACGACGTTACCACTGTGCTCGCATGTCTCTGCAAGTTTGCCGGTGGCGTTGACTGCGCTGCCTTTATGATTCATTTATCAACGTCAGGCGTCAAAAGTCAATGCAGCGACAGCCGACAGCGAATACTACAATAAAAACATTCATACAGTATGATGTGTGGGGGGTGGGGTGTGAAAATTTTAAGCAAACAAAAAGATTTCTTTTTGCTCCCTATGTACAATTTATGTATGTATGTATGTATGTATGTTTGTTGGCCGTCTGCCCAACATCAAGAGCACAATGATGACGAACACCGTCGATAGGTAATAATTGGTTTTCATGCTCCCTTGCGCCCCCCTCTCTTCTGTACCAAGCCGGCTACTCCAAACAACTCCTGATTGCGGTGAGTGGGCGCCAAGAACTGGGTTAACTTTTATGTGTGTTGTGCTTTTTGTTGAGTTTTTATACCCTTAACCCATAAAATGGGTAAAAAAGGGTATAATGGTTTTGTGCAAAAGTATGTAACAGGCAGAAGGAAGCATCTCCGACCCCATAAAGTATATACATTCTTGATCAGCATCAACAGCCGAGACGATATAGCCATGTCCGTCTGTATGAACTCGTGGATCTCAGAGACTACAAGAGCTAGAGACTTCAGATTTTGTATATAAGTTATCCTATACCATGAGCAGAACAAGTTTGCTTCAAATTATCGATAACTATTCTGGTTTCCGATATAAACATGGGATCGATAACAAAAAATATCGAATTTGGAAAATGTAAAAATGAGGTTTGAAATAATGGGTAACGATAGAACTTTTCAGAAAATTTCGTCCAAATCAGTTAAGAAACACCGGAGATATCGAATTTTATCGATTGAAGTTAAGTCAGTATACCAAAGTCTATATAAATTTAATTTATTTATTGCAACTGGGTTCAGGGTATCTTCTAGTCGGGCTCTCCCGACTAGAGCCTTCTTACTTGTTAATTTTATTTTTTTTTTTTGTATAGCCTGTTTCCAATGGTTAAAATGGGGTATATCAGATAACTAACTCAAGTTTTTTAAATATTAAATTGTTAAGATTCAGGGCTACAGATAGAATAAATGTATTTTAATTCAAGCTCTTAAAATGAATATAGAATAAATATAATTCTCACAAAAATCTTTATTTTTGTACAATCTCTTCATATCCGCCAATATTGTTTAATCTCTGATTGCAATATTCAATAATTTTGATGAAAAGTCTAACACAGAACTACTCGATCACTTAAAGAAAAACAAAAAATTTAAATGTATTCAATATCCTGTAATTTTTATAACATAACTTTCTTCAAAACTTTGCTTTAAGTTTTAAACGAATCGATAAAGCGTATTCTCTAGTCGGAAGGCGTTAAATAAATCACAATCATTCATGTTATTGTTTTTGTTGCTAAAGTTTATGTAAAATCAATATTAATTCTATATTTACATACATATACATATGCATATATTCGTATATACACATACATATGCTTTGTGTGTCTGGTGGCGTCGAGTTTTTGGTGCAACGCAGATAATGCAAATTATTCCCAAATGAGTGACAGCGCTACAGGAAACTCAACAACACTTGCGGCATTTAGATTAGTGTGTGTGTTTGGAATGGCAGACGCCCAGTTTCAAAGCCGACGCTCCCCTTCGTTCACCCTTTGTGCCTGATCAAGTGGGCCAACCGACATTCATACAAATGAATGTACGTACATGCATACTTAGGTGCATGTTGCAATAAAAAAAACACACACACACACACACTAGCAGTGGCAATAACAACTGCAAGTGCATTGAGTGCGCTGCCTCCAAGTGCTGAAAGAAGCCACAAACAAACACTCACACGCACACACAAAGCCAACAAAAGCAAAGACGACAACGACGTCAGCGATGCATTGTGGTATCATAAAACTATTCTTGTAAAAATATTCATTTGTTTTTTTCATCTACATATATCTATATAAATTTTGTTTTTTATTTAATAAAATCTTTGTTTTATATAATAGTTTACCCAAGAATAAAAAAAATAATCACAAAATGGATAAGTATTCTCGCCCACTGTGCGTTGTTGTCTATTTTGGTTTTGTTCGCTACTAGGCGGAAATGTGTCTTCTACTATTTATCTTTTTTGTGTCTTTCCTTTTCAATTGCAACTTGGCGCTTTGCTTTCCGTTTTACATTTTACCTGTCGGGCGTTGGGCTTTAGCAAATATATTTATGGGCATATGCCGTTAACGCAGAAGCCGCTAACCAAATTGACTGCAAAGTGTGGCCAGTCTAGCATTATGATTATTACGTGCATAAGTGTACACATGTGTGCAAACATACATACATATATATTTGTATTTCGTTAATTCATGCATACATTTGTATGTCTGGATTTATACATTCAAATGTCTTTATGTTTTGCTGCGCTTTAGCACGTTTTGCTTGTTCTCGTTGTTATTTGAGTTGTTTGCATTGCTGGCGCTTCACGCTGCACGTGCGTCTGGGGTGGGGGTGGTTGGCACCCTGCATGCATACGCTTGTTGACATTTTCCTTATTTTTTCGGGTAGCAGTTTATTTTTACACCAAAATAGATATGGAACAGCAGCAATGCGTTAATCGCACATAAACCAAAAGTAAAATGAAAAAAAAAAAAACACTTGGAGACGGCTTTTCCGGAGTACACACCCAAATGAATGTTGGAAAAATCAATCCACATGTGTGCGTGTGTGTTTTTATGTGAGAGCGTGCTGAGGTGACGATAAACAGCTGCAATCACCAATTGGAATTTCTTGCAGTGCATAAGTTTTTTTATTAATGAATGAAACTCTGGGCAATAATATAACACAAACTCACAGCAACACCCGTATATGCCGACGAAGTCGTTTAATGTGTATTTGTAGTTGTTGTAGGCAGCCACCTTCTCTTCCTACTTAAGCTCCTCTTCTTCTTCTGTTGATAATTTTACAAGCTCACTTAAACTTCACTTCACTGCACATTTGCACTTGGCATTTGTGTAACTAACTGCTCGCGCAGCGTTGGTGTATCGCGTTTTCACTAATAGTTGTAGTTTCTTGATTTAAATGGCCGACATGAAAAAGAAAACCGCAGCGGCAGCAGGCGATGCAAAACCAGACCAAACAATTGGTTTTGTCAACGAATTCGAACGCGACTTGATGCCTTGCCGTTTATATAGCTTCAATATGCGCGAAATTGCCGCTTTTTAACGATACGAAAGCTTACATTTTATTTTACAAAGGTTTCTTGTAATAAATACAAAAAACATGACACATGTAAATGGTGTGACCGCAAACAGTTGGCGTTAAAATACTCCACCATACAATTTTCTTGTAACAGACGCGACCCACAACTAACATTTTGCTGAACTACACAGACGAATTATTTAACAAGACAGGAAACCAGAGCTGGTATGTTATGTTAGTTAACATTTTGCAAAATTGAAGCGGACAACTGGGAAATAAGAAGTAGCGAGTACAGTAGACGCTCACAAATTAGAACCTTCGGAAATTGGAATTGTCCAGAAATTAGAATCAGTTTTTTCAATACATTACACGCTCTAAAATTAGAATTTAAAATTATAATTTCAGAGCGTAAATTGTTTTTCCTTTTATTTTTAGCACAGAAACTCTGCAATTTCGTTTGATGTTGCTAAAGCAAAATAAAAATAAAAGGGGAGTCCCTATTTTATGTATGTTATTCGTTCTATGTTGTTGTTTTGTCGCATTATTCATTCATTTTGGCTTATTTCTGGGTGAAATTTGATACAAGTACACGTACTTAAGCAGTGTTTGCTTAAAAGTAAAAATATGTCCCGAAAAATGTTAAATAAACGTAAGCAAAATACTTTATCGGTGGAAACTAAAATTTAAACTTTTAGAAAGGTTGAGGAAGCGTACAAGGGAAGCTGCTAGCCCAAGACTTTAATGTGACACCATCTTCAATCACCTATATAAAATCAAGAGAAAACCTATCATCGTCAAAGAAAAATCATCATAAAGTCATTTAGTCCAAGTGATGGATGGTTTACTAAATTTAATTGCGACACGGTATCCGTTTTTAAAAATTTGTCGAGATTCTCTCTAGTAATGTATGTAGCTTCAATCACACCATTCATTCTATATTTATGGAATTGCAGTGAACATTTATGTTCCATCTATTTTTGATTTAATGTACATACATATATTTAAATAAAAAACATCTTATAACTTTTGTTTTCTTGTTATAATTAATAGAATTGATAAAAAAATAGTTTATCGCGATTTTTACACTAAATGCACTACAATTTTGTACACTTTGTATGCAAAAAACGTCCAGAAATTAGAATAATTCAGAAATTAGAATTGCCCCAGGAACCAACTGGTTCAATTTCCAGCGTCTACTGTAATTCTCTTCATTTGCTTTCCTCGCTATACTCTCTGACAGCCAGCTGGTGCAAGGACTACTTTCCAAGGCATACTTAATAAATATAAATACTTACTTATAATTAAAAAAGTCTCAAAAACATGCATATAAAGAACATCAAATTAGAAAGCTAAAAATATATATACATAGTTTAAAAATACTAAATTATACGCTTTTTAAAAACATTGAACTAAAAATTTAAAAAATAATTTCTAAAATAAGCTTAAGACAATAATGATCAGAAATTCAGGTGTTATTATGAAAAAAGCGTCTGGGGCTTTATGTATGAAAAATATAGCACAAAGCGCTCACTCTATTTTTAAAATAATACTAGAATTTTCCGATCATTATTGTCTTAAGCTTATTTCAGAAATTATTTGTTAAATTTTTATTTCAATGTTTTTAAAAAGCGTATTTTTAAGATTTTTTTAAACTATTTGTTATGTTTGCGCGCCGCTTACCAAGCGTTGTGTTTGTTCTGTCACTCCGCGCCCTGTTGCCGTCCCCGTGGTGTGTCCTTTGTTGTTTGTTATAGTGTGTGATATTACTGCTTTTATTATAACACCCTGCGCGGGGCTGCGCTTAAATTTTAATATTAAAGTTTTATTACTATTTTTTTTACGTCCCCCTAAGTATTTATTATTATTTTTCCCGTCTTTCTGTTAGTTGGTCGATGGAGTAAATTTAGGCTGTTATGTTAAAACTTATGTTATCGACATATCGATGTTTCTTTTTACTGATATTCCTTGCACCTGCAAGCCAGAACTGATAATTTAAAAAATCTAAACAACATACAAACATGTGTATTTTTTTTATTCTAATAGAAATTAAAAGAAAGCTGACCGCTGGTAACATTATTATTTAAAACTTAAAGCACCAAAAAGCGTGAAAAATTTAAGAAAGGCTTTTGCAAAAGAGTAATGATAAAGTAACGGTAAAGAGCACATCTCATACCAACAAATTAAGTTGCAACCCCTAATTGTCACATTAGAATATACCGTTATGCGACGCTTCCTTTCATATTTACCCAAAATGTCATTGAACACTTCAAGTGGCCGAAGCGTCGCGACGCTGACCAATCATAGAGCAAAACAATAATTGTTTACAAATTGTTAACACGATGATTGTCACTTTTGACATGTTACGCCCGCCTCGAAAATCCTAATGTTGTTGCTTTTGGGCGTAAGCAAAGGAATCCGCTAAATAAATAAAAAACTACAAATCATGTTAAAATACACAATGCAATCCGCTGGTGAAGTGTCTTTGATTTGCATATCATTTGTGGATGAACTTCTTTCTAACTGCATACTATATAAACTGCCAATAATTCGTTGGTAAAGCTTAGTTGAGTCAAGATCCTGGGCAAGTTCATGTCACTAGCAACACTATATAATGCCTGTCAGGTGTGTGGAGATCAGAGTTCTGGCAAACATTATGGCGTATCCTGCTGCGATGGTTGCTCCTGTTTCTTTAAGCGTAGCGTTCGCAAAGGAACCCACTATGCCTGCATTGCAGCTAAAGGAAACTGTGTCGTGGACAAGACACGTCGCAATTGGTGTCCATTCTGCCGCTTTCAACGTTGCCTTTCCGTCGGCATGAACATTGGTGCCGTGCAAGAGGAGCGTGGTCCTCGCAGTCAACACGCACAGCAGAGTGCTCCAAATCCTTGTCAACGATTGTTGGTGGGAACGCCAGCAACATCTCCCTTATTAGCTTCGCCAGCTTCTGGCCAGTCACTGCATTTTCAGATACTCGCCCAGATTCTAGTAACGTGTTTGCGACAGGCTAAACTCAACGAACCGTTTCGTCTGCTGGACCGAGTTCAGCAGGATGCCATTTTGCAGGTGGTGTGGAGCGAATGTTTTATACTGCGTGCCTCGCATTGGTCTCTCGACCTCAGCGCTATGATTGACAGTTGTGGCGATGCCCAGCTCAAGTTGCTTTTGGCGGAGGCACAACAGCTGCGTGCCGATGTCATGGAGCTGAACTTCCTAGAGACACTTATTCTTTGCCGTAAAGGTTTGTTACAAAAAGTTGTTGAAGAGGAATGGTTTTAATCATAAATTTTAAAAACAATACACCTTTGCAGAGCTGGCCTTAAACGCTGATTACGCTCTTATTTTGGAAACTCACACGAATGGAGCACTTTGCTCATTGGCTCGCTATACTCTGCATAGATCTCATTGGTTGCGGTTTGGTCAACTTTTGCTTGGATTGCGTCAACTCTGTTTAAGGCGTTACGACTGTGCCCTCTCATGTATGTTTCGCAATGTTGTTAAAGATATTTTGAAAACCATTTGAGTGTGAAACCAATTTAAATAAAATAAATTTTCGCAAATGTGCGTTCTTTTACAATTAAAGATTTTAGCATTAAACATGTTAAGATTCAAATGTTCGCGCCATCGCAACAGCTGATTTGCTACGTTTCATTTCCATGCATTCCCCAGTGATTGGTTTTTTTGTCTATGCAGCACAGCTCACTTTCTCTGCATGGCAGTGTGACCAGAATACGCATATGAAAAATATCCATACAAGTTTTTATTGGTCTGATAAACAGTGTTTACCAGAGCTAGGCGTTCGGCATTAACTAGTTTTTATAAAACAAAAATAAACTCGTGGTTGCGCGCGCAAAAAACCTAGCACTATTATGGCTGATGACACTAATGAAGATAGCTGGTTGTACGGCACATCAAATCCCGACTCGACAACAAACGAAATATCTAATGGCAGCGATGCATTGGCAGCGGAGCACGAGGCGCTTGCAGCAGTTACCGGCGAGAAGCCTGCAACCGGTGCATTGTTGCCCGCATTTCCCAAAGAGGAGATGCCCGAGTATGCCGAGTTTGAGGACCCTGCCAAGGAAATGGAGGAGGACGAAGAGGCGCTCCCGGACACAACGGACGGCAATGCAATGCGAACAGCGTCCGGCGCCAGTGCGGTCGGAGGTGGATTGGATGACATCGGTTCTCAGGACGGCGATGCAGAAATGACAGAATTTAAGGATGGCGTGAGCGGTATAGTGCGCAAGGAGCGCAATGGCTCTGGCTCAGATGAGGATGACGATGATGATTCGGATGATGACATCAATGTAGTGATTGGTGACATTAAGTCCGCTCCCAGCACATACAACATTAAGCAACGACCCAATTTGCTGGCGGGAGGGACAGCCGGTGACAAAGCAAAACCCTCGGGTCAGGCAGGCAAATTCAGCATTGAAGATTTTGAAGGAGCAGGCACAATAAATGGAGTTGCCGTGCATGAGTTCAGCATTGATTCGCTGGAAGAGAAGCCTTGGCGCAAGCCCGGCGCTGATATAACCGATTACTTTAACTATGGCTTCAATGAGGAAACGTGGCGGGCCTATTGTGAGAGGCAGAAACGTTTCCGTGTCGCCGAGAGCGGCGTTGGATTGGCCAGTCTCACCCAGAATGTGAATCAGAGTGCTACGTCAATGATGATGCCTGACGGCGGCAGCATCAGTAGCAGCATGGGAGGTGGCGGCGGCGGTGGTAACCTCATCATGGGCGGGCCCATGGGCATGGGAAATCCTATGCACCATCACCAGCAGCAGCAGCCACTTATGGTAATGGGCGATGGCCCAATGCAAATGCCACCGCCAGGAATGCCGCCCATGATGCAACATCAACCGCGACCCGGAATGGGTATGATGGCCCGTCCGCCGCGTCCCATCTCAACCACTGGAGGCGTTAAGGAAAATGCCATACAAGTGATGACAGCTGAGTGTCGTGAATACTCACGCGGTGGTCTCGGACCAATGGCACCTAATTTCCCGCCACCGGGCGCCTCCGATGAGCCCTTCTTTCACGAGCCCGAACCGTTTGATTATGGCTACGAGCCGACACAAGAGTCTCAGTGGGGCAATGACAATGCCGGCTGGGTGCCCACAGGCATCAAGGAGCTGACACCCGGTCCCGCACATCATCCGTCCCAGCAGCAGCAGCAACAACAGCCGCCACCACAAATAGGCATGCCACCACAATTGAATGTGCCTCCGCCACAAATGGGTGGACCGCCACCACAGCTGCGTGGACAACATGCGCCGCCCGGCATGATGCCACCTAACATGCGCATGCCCCACAACATGGGTGAGTGTCGCAACCAAAGAAGTATTGTCTTGTTCAACTAATTTTTATATGTTTTATTGCAGGCATGGGTCCACCGCCAGGCATGATGCGCATGCCGCACAACATGAGTAAGATTATATCCAGAATATCAATTTCAAATGTAATTAACTAAGTTAATTTTATGAACCTTGCAGATATGGGACCACATCAACGCATGCCTATAGGTGGAAGCAACAGTGGTAATGGTAACAATAGCAATATTCCACCATCGTCTTCCTCGGATCGTAGATCCGAAAGCTACGATGACGATCGTGAGCGGCGACGGCGTGAGAAGGACAAGCAGCTAAAGAAGGAACAGGTTAGCTAAGAAAGAACTAAAAATTTAGATTAAACTTAAACTATTTATACTAATTTTTTTTTGTTAGCTACGCAAAGATTTCCTGGACATGCTGCGTGAGCGGCACGATATTGAGCGCCATACGCGCTGGTACGACATTAAGAAGAAATTCGAAGCAGATCCTCGTTATCGGGCTTTGGATTCAGCCTATCGTGAGGAGTACTTCGAGGATTATTTGCACATACTGAAAGAGGAGAAGCGTAAGGAGCGTGAACATAAAGAGCGCGATAGGGAGCGCAGTACGCGTGACAAGCGCTCACGTGATAAGGACAAGGAGAAGGAAAAAGAGAAAGAGAAGGACAAAGATAAGGACAAGGAAAAGGAAAAGGAGAAGGATAAAGACAAAGAGAAAGACAAAGAAAAGGAGAAGGAGAGCTCACGACGCGAGGGTCGTTCGCGTTCGCGAGAGAAGTCCAGTCGCCGAAAATCCAAGTCACGTGAAAAGGATCGCAGTGAGCGTAGTAGCAAGCAAAGCAGCTCCTCAACTTCCGGCTCGTCCAGTCGAACCGAAAAGAAGAAATCGCATCGTAAGGACAAAGAGGAGGAGGAATAGCATTTATTTAGGTATTATACGGAATGCGAGCAGGAGGTTTGTTGAGCTTGCCACAAACACAGACACACACAATAACAAAAACACTCATACACACACTTTCCAAATGCTACAACAATGCAAATGCACTTCCAATAACAAGAATAAAAAAAAATCTTACAAATTAAGTAAAATATGAATATGTTGAATCAATTTTAATGCACACTTTCAGCGTTGTTGATATCAATTTGTTTAAATTAATTTGAAACCAAAGTCGTTTTAGGTTTGTATACTTTTCAGGCTTAATACTATATGGAAAGCTACCAAAAATAATATGGTTTTTGTACACGATCATAAACCAAATACTCTTTTGATGTTTTAGTTTATCTATCGTATGAGGGTTACTTAAAATTAATGTGATAAAATGTGTATTGTTTTAATTTGATTTACTATGACTATTTGTTCAACTTGAATTACTAGATAAATATTGCTCATTCCTGAAAATAATTCGAAAACCGATAATAAGCCTACAAGATTTTTGAAATAGCTTCAGATCAAACTTGCAAAACTCAAGCTAACAGGCCGAAAAAAATTTATAAATTTGAACTTGGAAACGCCAATGAAATACAAATGTATCTTAGAAAAGTATTAAAACAACTTTTAAAAAAAATTCATAGCTGTTTAAAGTTCAGTGCAAATCATATTAAATTATTCTAATCACTATTAAATTTTTAAAAAATATGCTATATACAGTTTCAAGCAGTTAAAGCCTAAGTGAATGTTGAATGAAGAAGAATTATATTTGTGGGTGTGTGTTCTAAGTTTCCCAGTAAAAGTGTTTAAGGTAACAGTTCCATTTATGTAGTTTTATTTTGAAATTTCAGTTTATTAATATTTTTGTCAACTTTATAGGTAAGTACTTGTATTAATAAACATAGCACGAACATAAACATCCAATTCAGCTGCCAAAGTGTGAGCTCAATTAAAAAACAAAATATTCGTTTCGGTTAGAGGGAATACAAATAGAACAGTAGGTATTTTACGGTTATCATGCTCTTTACATAATTGACAGTGGGCTTTATTGTAATTTGAGCCGACGATTAAGATGCAATCAAACTTAAGTATTGACGTATTAACGGATAACACAAGAACAATAAAATATTTAAAATAAATATAACAGTTTATTTATTTGTATCTTAGAGCTAACGCCTTTATAAGTTATAAAAGTTTTTGGTTTAGTGGGATCGATTTAAATTTGAATTATATTCCGGTAGAAATAGCTATTGCCTTATACTCTATTTTATAGCTGATATTTTTGACTTTCTAGCTGTTCTTCTATAAATAGTATAGTAGATATATATATATATATATATGTTCATATCAGTTAATACTTGACACAGAGGATGACTAGTTTACAATCCGATTAGACTACTTTAGTGCTGTTACAAATTTATAGACAATTAGATCAACTACTGTAGATCAATAAATATTTATTTGCGAGCTTAACAACTTTAATTTCTCTATATGTATTTTTGTGTCTATATAAAAATAATAACGATTGTCTTTAGAAAACTAAATTCACGTATATAAATCTTATTTGATATTATGCTGTTCATCAAATACGTTTTCTTAAATATTTTTTTAAACTGTATTAACGGTATTTCCATACTGGTATAAATGGTATATATTTCATATATAGTAGTATATATTGTAATTTTTTAGATACCTGAAAGGAACTTTACGTAAAGTCGAAAACACATGTGAGTGAATGCTAGAATCAGCCCAAAGTTTTTTGATCAGATATAGATTTATTTTTTGATTACGCTTATTACTGTGTTCAGTTCAGGAGTTTCATGCTTTGATTAAAATTAGTTATGCCACTTTTTCTTTAAGGCTTATACAAAATCGATTAATACAAAAATTTCTATATTTACGAAGCAGTTACAAATAATTTGGCTTTTTTAACCTATTACCATTTAATTTTCAAATGTGTTTTGTCCAAAAAGAATTGTTATTATAAAACCTTAAAATAATAACATGAACATTGCAAGAAAAATAAATTTCATATAATATATTTTCCAACTATTTTTTTCAATCTTTTCATTTTAAATTCTAAAATCAATCTATCAAACGTTAATAGGTTAAACGGCCATATTGACAAGATTTGGAAAGCTTTATCGAATACATATGTAGTATTGTTTTCGATCTATGGACATTACTAAACTTGAACTAAATTGTACTTTCATTTCGCAGCTGGAACCAAGTTTGCAATCATCGAGGTACTTCACTTTGCACATCATCACAACACTCAAAATTCTCAGGCCTAAAGCTTTTTATATATAGTATGTATGTATTTACTATTTATATACTTGGCACAATTGCCTAAACTGTGCCCTATCTGCTCAACAGATGCTCCACATTCAGCGTAATCTCTGGTCCGGGTCGGCTGCTCTCCTGTGCCGCATTTAAGCTTTCATTGGGACTTCTAATGCTGCTGCTGCTGCTGCTATTATTGTTAATGCTGTTGCTGTTGTTTGTGTGCGCATAGATGCCATTTAATGAGCGCGATGGCGCTGGAGAGGTGGGTGCTGACAGCAATGGTGGGCTGAGGGGTACACCCACAGTGAGAGGCAGCGGTGTCGATTTAGCCTCCAGTGTGGAAGGCGGACTGCGATTTAAATTGCTATCCAAACTGCTGTGATGCTGCGAAGAGGCTGGCGACAGTGGTATCTCTTCGATCTTCTCCAAATCCTGGGCAATGGAGGAAGAGTTCTGCTTGTGTGCTCGCGTCAAAGTGCCCTTGGGACTGCGCGAGGTATCTTGAATCATGGGTAATTCTAGCATGGAGCTTTTGCTGGCATTCAACAGCGCTGCATAGTTGTTTGCCTGCAGCGAGAGCTGATGCTGTTGCTCCACCATCTTTGACTGCTGATCGTCGCGATCTAAGCTGAATTGACGACGCAGCAGGCGACTGGAGCCGGGCTTGCTGTCGAATTTGGAGGTGCTGCCGCTGATGGAACAGCCACCACTACCAGGTCCATTGGCACCAGCGACGCCGCCCCCGCTCATGCCCGCATTGCCATACATATACTTGCCATCGTAGAACTTTGTGAGGTTGCTCTCACTGGGACTGAGACATTTGTAGTGATTATATGGAGAGCTTAGATCCATCATTTCCTCAATCTTCTTGTATAATCGAGAGCTCGAACCACCCGTTGAACTGGGCAATCGATTAAAGCTATTCGGATTCAGTAGACTGTCCGGCGTTAGCTCGGATAGCTTACGGGCAAGTGGACTCGTGTTGCTTGGCGACTTGTTGGCAAATTCGGGGCACAGCGTCGCATTGGGGCTAATGGTGTTGGTGGAGTTGGAGTCCAGCGAATATGAGTTGGGCAAATGGCTCGAGCACATGTCCGAGTTCGCAGGTGGTGTTATCTCCACCTTCACCTCAACAGATTCACCAGCAAGCGATGAGCTTTGCGACGATGATGGGTTTGTGCTGGTGCGCGATTTGTTCGCCTGCGCCTTCAATGTTATTGAGTTGCGTATAAAAGATTCATCCAGTCTGCGAAAAGTATGAGAAAAATCTAAGTTATTCTACAAATACTTTATAGTTTTACATGTGAATTTTAGCCTACCCATGCGACTCCCTTAAGCGTTGCATTTGGAATTGAGAAAAAAAAGCAAGCAGAATTTCAGTATGACGTTTATCGTTAATATTGCAAACCAACTAATTGATGTTTTTACCAGGGTATTAGTCGACTTACCCAATGGGTGGTGGCATAGGCAGCGGCTTGTCAAAGCCTTTTTTGCCTAGCAACCAAAATGTGTTCATCATGCCTTTGCCTTTGATATCGATAAGTCCTCGCGGCTCAATCGAGTATCCACCACGTGCCTCCAAGCGATCGCGAGTCTCTTGTGACATATGAATGCGCCAAGAGGAGCCTTGGATAGAAAGAATATGAGATATATGCATACATATTTATAAAAAAGTAAAGTTAAGTATGTACCTGTTGATTCCATTCTGGAAGCTGTGTTCACTGTATCACCAAAGAGGCAATAGCGTGGCATTGTAAGACCCACAACACCAGCACAACAGGGACCCGTATGCAGACCAATGCGCAGCTGGAGCGGCACACCCGGCAAATGTTTAACATTAAAACGTCCACTCTGATGGAGCAGATCAAGTGCCATGGTCGCTATTTGCTCGGCATGATCGGGAATTTTAACGGGAACACCACTAACCACCATATAAGCATCGCCAATTGTCTCCACCTGAAAGTGAAGTACTTGAATTTAGTAACGATACATATGGTTGGTTGAGGTTTAAAGCTGACCTTATAAACGTTGTAAGCATTAATGGTGGCATCGAATATCGTATAGAGATCATTGAGCAAGTCCACCACTTGTACGGGACTACAATGTGCGGCGATTGTTGTAAAACCAACAATGTCGCTAAAGTAGATTGTAACATCTGAGAACTCTTCCGGATCGACAGCTAAGCCCATTTTAAGTTTCTCAGCAACAGAGCTGCAAATTAGACATTTCATTAGTTATTGCTTATTGCAACTCTCCTCTTAAGTCTTTACCTTGGCAACATGCGAATTAGCAGCTGCTCAGTCTTCTTTCTTTCAATATCCAATTGATCGGTACGCTCGCGTATAAGCTCTTCCAGATTGTTGGAGTATTTCTCAAGCATTTGGAACATGGTGTCCACAAAGTTAACCTTGCGTCCGTGATTGAGCATCTTAAAACGCTCATAAACGCTGTGGATAATATTCAAATTGCATTAAATAGTAATTGCTATATGTATATTTTATAGGTAATACATTTTTGAAATTCTTTTTTATAAAAAGCAAAGATTATTTTAACACTTACCAATTGAAATCGGGTCGCATATCTGGTTGCTCGGCCCAACATTGTCGCATAATGTTGATGGCCTCCGGTGGAGCAGCACCTTTAGACACCGAAGGCCTGATCAGTGGAGGTGGCTTTTTAATCTTTGCTATGATTTCATCCGGTGAAAGGGAGAGCATACAATAGGGTTCACCCCGCACAACCACCTCTTGCATGATGATGCCAAAGGAGTAAACATCGCCCAGTTGTGTACCCATCTGCCAACGTCCAGATTGTTGATGATGATGGTGATGATGCTGCTGCTGTTGAGGCGTTTTCATGCTGCGCAGTAGCTCGGGTGCCGTCCACAGCAGTTCTTTGTTGCTACGTTGCAACTGTGCTAGGCCCTGTGATTCGTAGAAAGAGCTCATACCATAGTCGGTGATCTTTAGAACCCATCGGGCGTCCACTACGCAATTTCTGGAAGTCAAGGCGCCATGGACGCGCAGCGGTGAGGAATGTAAGTAACGCATGCCACGCACCAGATCCGTAAGAAGGCTTAGACGGAAGGACCAATCCAGCTTAATATCATCCATGATGAGCACATCCTGCAGCGATCCCCGAGAGCAATAGTCGAAAACCATTGCAGTCCGATTCGGATCCGACAGCCAACCAATCAGTGGGTTGATATTCTCGTGTCGCAGTCCATGCGCCATCACCAGCAGATCCATGGCCTTGGATCGCAACTCTGCAGATCCATTCAGCTGAATCTCCTTCAACTGCACCAGATCACCATTGTAACGTGCTCGCATGTCCAGATGAGCTGGCTTATGCCGCGCCAAGCTGCCTCCCGCATAGGAACTAGTCTTGCCATTGACTGTTGCCGTTGTGGCGACACTTCCAGTCATGACACCACTGTTTCCCGCTGTTGTCGCTCCAGGTATGACAAAACCCAGATTCTTTAGCGAGCCAATAGAGCCCTTGAGCAAATCTGGCTTGTCCACTTCAGGTCCACCGAATTCCTGTAACTGCTGCAGCCAGCAACAAAGCATCGCCTCAATGCCCTCGTCCACCTGTAAAAACTCATTAAGTTTTGCAACTTTCTTTAAGATGAGGCCTTAGCTTACTCGGCGAGAGTCCACGGGAAACACAAAATCACTTGCCGAGAGCACAATTTTATTAGGTCCCTTCGAGAGTCTTTTGCGCAAAAAGTAGTTTCTATAAATTAAAAATGAGTTTTTAAAAATATGAAAATATGTGTACAACAAAGGTTTATAAATGGTTTAAAACTATTTTGTATATTAGCTAACTTTTAGTTATGTTAACCTGTCTTAAAATATTCAAAAATCAAACCGATCAGCTATAAATATAAGTGCTTATTTATTGATATTTTTTTTAGAGTAAAAACCAGCTTTAAGGAATTTTTTTTTTTGGAAATTGGAGTCGACGTGGTTTTTTAAAATGGTGCTTAAAATCACTTGACAATCTGAACGAAAATAAACTTCACCAAAAAGTGCCTGTTTTAATGATTTGATTTCTTCACAGTTTTTGGTATATTTTTTTACAAGATTTTTCATTTTGTTTATTTTTATCAATTTTATTTATAAGTAAACAATGTTGAATTGAACATGCATAAAATGTTAAGAAAACAGTTTAATAATTTTTATTATTCAATATATATTTATTAGTTACTTTAAGTCTCAAGCTGTTGAGATTGTCTTTTCAAAAGTTTAATAAATAATAATATTTCCACAACCCAAGCGGTAAACACTTTATTTAATGCCTGTCTAATGACATGCTTCCAAAATTAATAATTATAGGTCGCCATCTGCCCAAATTTGTCCATGATACGGCTTCACTATTCTTCGGCGTCTCTGTTGTGGTTGCAGGCATTTCTACAGTGTTTTGTGCATCAGCATATTTTATTAAGCATATGGACAAAATGCCACAGAAAATTAACAGCATTTCGATTCGCATCTTGAGCTAGTTTGGTAATACTTCAAGCCAATGCTCTTTGTTTTATAGCCATTTCAGGTTGTCTAATAATGGCTATAGACACTTCTGTTTGCTCAGCCGTTTACACAGCTGCGATTGCTTAAAAGTGTCGGGGTTACTGAAATTTATAATAATATTAGCAAATTTTAATACAGACTAACTCCCATGTACAAATTTATCACCTGCTCTTAAACTAACAATGATAATTTAATTGCTGTCAATTGTTGTTCTACTTAATTAGCGTCTGTTGTCATCAAGGCTCTGTTCAAAGTTGACCTGCAGCAAGTTTTTGCACTATAAACAATAGCTTAAGACTACTTAACAGTAAGCTCAATTAACTGTAACTTGAAATCAGACAGATTCATTGCAGGCTCTGCCACCTTTTACCCTCTGTGCACTCTGCATCTATTAGCTTAGCCTCTTGGACACTTGGCCGGAGCATAAAAACTTTGTACATACTTAAGACTAAAGCTGGCAATACAACACTTACCAAGAACAAAAACGCACACACCCACTTAAAGGAAAACCGCGAATTCATGCAACAATTGTTAAGTCCAGAAGTTTGCCACGTGGCGAAAAGAGCAAGTAAGGATAGGTGTATTATGAGCATTAATAGGCTTTAACCATGACCAAGCCGAAACTCTTTCTGCACACGTGTATCGTGTGAAAGTAGACAAGCCCGTTAAAGTTTTTCTATTTACAGCACAGCTTTCGGCCTTTCCACAAGAAAACTTTTTACATGTGCGTTAATCAGGCTTGATAATCAACGGGATAGTTTAGCATACAAAAAAAAGCCGCATCCACGATTTAATTGTTTTTCCTTGAATGGAAAATAGGCTTTCTGCATGACTTGAGCTACTTTTGAAGTAATTTTTTTACGTAATTAAATTGCCACTGATGTTTGAAAGTATATCTTTGCAAAAAAATATAATACTTTTGCTAACAGAAACCTCGTGTTACATTTTAGCAATTTGACTTTTTTGTTTATTAACTAATAACCAATTTTAATTAAAAACGTCTATGATTTGTATTGATAGTTAGATAGAATTTTTTGTAATATATTCAATCAACTAAAACTCACTCATTTTTTTGGTATTATTTCTTAAGCAAATTCTAAAGGAAATCGAATAAAGGCTCTTAATAATTCTACAATCATGTTTATATATACATATCTAGCTCTAATTGAAATTTCCCTCCAAAGTTTATTAATTAATTTTTTTTTTATTCATTAACATTGTTCTGTTTGTCTTGGTCATATTCTGTTAGGTGTCCGTGAAATTTTTGTCCCTGTCGTTTACACCGCATGCCAATTAAAACTTCATGAAAAGCGTAAAAATGTAAATACATAATTGTTGTGGCTTAAAGTTGGACATGTTGCCCTAGTTTAAAGCTGCGCCCTTGAAAATGTAAATGCAGTTGTAATAGTTGAGCTCAGTTCGCGTGGAGCAGCTAGTTAAAACTTCCATGGGATGTGTTGGTGACATGTCAAACCATTAAATGATTTGTTTAACCGCACTTGACATGTTTTCTTTTTTCCAGGTGTATACTATATAAATTATATATATATGTGATTGCGGTGTATAAATGTCAAATGTCAACAGCCAACAGTTTTTAGTGTGAGATGAAATAACTTATGCTACGCTTTGATGAATGTAATTAATTAAATGCTTGTTATAATGGACGATTTGTGTGGGTGTGTGTGTGTGTGTGTGTGTTCCAGTATGGTTGTGTGCAGGTGAGTGTTTTGTACTGTGTTTGTTGGTTTTCATCTCTCTCTTTCTCTCTGTCTTCCTCACTCTAAATGGGGTTTAATTCATCTGTGGTTTGTGCATTGATTTTCCTTAAATGATTGCTGGCTAACCGATTTGTAATGTGCATTAAATGCTTTGCTCTTCAAATGCTAATTTAAATGCGCAAAATTACAGCATTCCAACCAGATCAAAATCTATTAAGTATCTGGTAACAGTGTAATGAGCAATTAAGATGACTAATATAATAATAAAGTAGCTGTAAAGCTAAAAGCTCGCATATTTATGTACATATTCACCATTTAATTTATAAAGTCTCTGTTCGGAAACATAAAAATTTAATTTATTCAATTATTCTTTGAAGCATGCCCGAAGCGTCAGCTTGTCAGTGTGGCGCACTTAATAAAATGAAAAGCTATCTAATTATTACCCTTTATAAAAGCCAAACTAAATAACATTTGGCCTCTAAAATCTTCAATGTAATAACGTCGGGCAATTAGTAGCAAAACAAAAGAGGTGAGAAAGCCAGACATAAAATCGTTAGTGATAAAAGTTAAAATGGAAATTGCCACGCCCAAAATGTATAACGCTTGAATATACATACATATATTGTGTGCTTGTGAAAGCTGAAACAAGCCTTTAAGGCGTGCTAATTGATGAAGCCAATCTGCTGTGGTTTGTGTAACCAGCTCGATAAAGCCACGAGTTGGAAAAGGAAAATCATAAAATATATTTTCAAGCTCAGTTTCAAAGTTAAAAAATGAAATTGAATTAAATAACGAAGGCAATAGGTCAAAGGTCACACTCATAGCCTGTATACACGGCAAAATGATAGCTGTGGGCAGAATGTGGAATATAAAAATGCTTTCTAAACATTCTATTGATTTAGATTTTTATCCATATTTCTAATTTCCTTTATATTGTAACGTATATATGTAATATTAATTTAAGCTTTAACTTACAAAATAATTTATTTATTATTTAGCTGTTTAGGGAATACATATTTGTAAATCACACTCACCTGACAGCAACGCCGGCCGCCACACTGGCAACCACAATAATGAGCAGCAGGCCAATGCAAATGGCCGCAACTGTCCAGCAGATGGCGCCACAATGCCACATTTGAACGGTGCTAACCAGCAGCCATTCATCGTATCCGGGCTGAATGGAGTGCGTTATATAACTGCCACGACCAGCAACACCCTTGCCATGCTCCAGTATGAGCAGCGGTCGCCATTTGTATGTGGCCAATGCAGCATCCACAACAATGTCGAGCACTACAAAATCGTATTTGGGTCTGGCTGTCGTCGTTGCATTACTGCTGCCCATGGCCAAGTGTGAGAGCAACAGATCGTACAGCGTGAACAGATTCATAAAGGGTAGCAGCTGGTTGACGCTGCCATTGTGATGGGCCGTCTCAAAGGGTGGCGTCTCCCCAGAAACATTCTGCTGCTGCTGGTGCATTGTTGCTGGTGAACGAAAATTGTGCACCGCACTCATGCCAATCCCGGCCGCATTCAGAAAGTGCCGATGCTTATCGCTTAGCAGCGTCAGCACCAACAGATTACTGGTCACTAGCCCAGACCCGGATCCCATGGTGGTGTTGCCATTTCCATTACCATTACCATTGGCCGCATTGATGCGTGCCAAATATTTGTAGAGTCGATGCTTGACATTCAATGAGCTGGCGACCATATCGATAAGCAATACTTTTGCATGCTGTTGTTCCTGCTGTTCATGCGCCTCCTGTGCCCATTTGCAATTGCGTAGCCAACGCAGCGTGCTGTCATCGTTTACAGGTGCCGTAATAATGATTGCTAAAAGCCAGAAACAGAGAGCACAAACGAAAAAGCAAAATGGAGATATATAACGGGTATGTTGACATTTCGATTTGTGATCCGTTCAACTTGGGCAATTTTTGCGTACCTTTGCCCGGCTTATCCCGTTCATGCAGGTCACGTAGTGTGTCGCCAATTTCAATGCGATAAGGTATATGCAACTTGGATGCAATGGCCAGTGGTAGGCCCCAATTGTCATCTGCAAATGGGAAAGACAATCGAACATTGTGTGTGTTAGGGTGAGTCAAGTATTGTGAGCAGCTGTTACACTTTTTGTGGTTAGTTTACGGACTGTGAACTAGCAGCAAAATTGCATTTTCGCGGTTCGTGTAGCAATGTGGCAGTTTCAATGTCGTCCATTGCCTGGACACAACATGGCATTGCATGTCAGCTAATTGAGTCGTAAATTGAGAATTTTAGCACTTTTGTGCGGGACTGTATGTGGCTAATATATTATTCATACAAGATTCCTTTTTTGGGTGATGACTTGGAAGTTTGGTAAAAGTTCTTTAAGAAGAAGAAGTTTTTTTAAGCCAACACCTAGTTAATCATGATTTGGCATATAGAACTCTGTTATCTTAACATTACGATATCCAGAAATAACACTTAAAAGTTATACCAAACTTTATCAATTGCCAAAAACAAGTATGGAAGCTGGCTATATTCGCCATGCCGAATATTTTATACACTTGCAAAGTCTGTTGGGTTATCATAGTAAAATCATTTTAAGGATCTAGCATTTGTATGGCAGCTATATTTTATGGTTGTCTGATCTGTCAGATTTTGATCTCACTACAACTAAAAGTAGACTTTGACCGACTCGATAGCTCAAAAACTGAGGGACTAATTTGCATGGAAGCAGACGGACTTAGCTACATATATCGACTCAGCTCGTGATGCTGATCAAGAATATATACACTTTATGTGCTTTGAAATTCAGTTTTGGGGTTCATATTACCCATTTCTGCAAGAAAATCTGTTGTAAAAATTCAAGAAACATGCATAAAAACAACTTCTTAAAAGCTAATTTTGTTTATATATTCTCTTATGACTATTTAACTCAAAGCACTTAATTGTTAGGTACATTAAAATTTTCATTGATTTATTTTTAACAATACGATTCAAATTTATTTTGCTGAGTTTCAACTATCTGTCGCGATTTCAAACAACATTAACATTGACAAATTCAATATTTCTAATTTTCAATTAGCCCCAAAACAAAACAGAAAACCAATTTGCTTATAGAACAGCCTTTTTGCAACTGCAACTTTTGAATGCATCTTTTTGGGGCTGTGGCTCGCTGTCCCCAGCACTGGATTCAATTTTCTTTATTGGTGCTTTTTCACACTGCTGAGCCATCAATGAACAATCTTGGCGAGCAGCCTGCGGGAACAGACACTTGTCCACGCCGGCATTTGCCATCAAATTATCAAGTTGTTCCTGTGGCATCGGCGCTTTGGCAACATACTTGTTTGTGGGGCATGCATAGATTTTCCAGTTGGGATGTGGTGGCAAATAATCGGTGCCATCTTCCATAATCTGAGCAGCCAGCTGAATGCAAATCTCTGGATCATCGGCAGCCTTCATTAATCTCTTCTCGAAAGCCTTCTCCTCCTCGGCCCGAATGCGTTTCATCTCAACGATTTGGGCATCCAAATCATCGCGATTCTTTTTGTACTTGCAGAGTATCATTTGTCGTGTGACTGGCGGATGAGCGAAGCGATTTTCCAACATTTTATTCTCACGCTGCTCGGCTTCCAAGCGCATCTTGCGTTCGATTTCCTCACAGATCTGTTGCTTGAGCACAGCATGACAGCGGGCCGCTTCTTCAGCCTTCAGTCGAGCGTTTTCGGCAATGTTTTGCTTGCAACAAGTGTCCACACGGTAAAGATCATCGGTACGGTCATTCATCATCTTTTCGATGCCGAGTTCGAGATTGCGCATACGTCTCACATAGGCAATATATTCGTGTGTGGCACGGTTTAGTTGCCGCTTGCTGCACCAGATGCGTCGCTTGGCCTCAGCCTCCAGACGTTGAGTTTCCCTTATGAATTCCTCATGTTCTGCTTTGTCTGCATTCCATTCAGCTAGTTTGGCACACTTGCGTCGCCTTATATCTTCGAGGAGCTCTTCGCGATATAATTCCTTATTTTTGTCGTACACGCTATGTTTCTCATCGAACTCTTCCAAGCGCAGTTCCTCAATTAGTTTATCCAACTTAATGGTGTCCTGACGTTTCTCTTCGATCTCCAACTTACGCTTCTCCTCATGCTCGGCCAGCTGTACCTGGAGCACTTGGCAGATCTGTTCCTGCATCTTTTCCCGCTTGCGCAATTCACAGTTATGTTGTCGATCGAACTCCTCCCAGCGTCGCTGCTCCAGCTTCAACCAATAGTTATCCCTATCGCATTGCCGACGCTTCATTCTCATATTTTCCTCCATCTGTTCCTCCTGGCAGATTTTTATCTCGTTGCAATCTCTCTTCCGCAGTGCATCACGTATCTCATAGCAATTTTGCATCACCTGTTGCATTCTCTTCATGTCGACGAATTTCTTATGCCGCTTATCACGTTGCTCCTTAAGTACGTGCAGTTGATCCAGGCGCAAGCGGATGTCATCATTGAAACGATTCTTCACCTTGCTGGTAAACTCGTGTTCATACTCCTTGTCCTCCTTATCGATAAGAGCCTTCAAACGTTTACTGCGCTCCTGCAGATCTTCGTTAGCCGTCTGCTGCGCCTTTTTCACAAGCAACCCAATCTGCGTGTGAAGACTCTTTCGATCTGTTCGTTGAATGAACTGAAAGTGTTCCGCACCCAAACCGTTATCCTGCATTTTTCAATTGGAATGTTGCCAAAACTAATATGTAAATGATTAGAAAATTATACGCTGGACAATCGGCTTGTCAATTTTATGTCGTTTGAAATATTGTTTATCGAGTTGAATATACTAAAGAATTCAAAGCTTACTTGTCTCGAAATTATCTGTAGCGTAGCTTCAAAAAATCATACAAATTTTTTATCATTTTGATTTTTCACATTCTGTTTCATCTAAATATTAAAACAAGTACGAATAATCAGTGATAGTCAAATAAATGCAAGTAAATAAAATGACATGGAAAAACTTATATTTATATTTTTATAAGCAATCCACATTTCCTTAAGAAATACATGCATTTATTTTTTGCTTTTTTTTTTATCATTTTAACTTTCTTCGTTACATGTAATTGTTATTTAGATATTTCTATTCCATTCCAATTCTTCACATAAGAGAACAACGCAAGAGCATTGAAATCAGTTTAATACAGAAAAGCGAAAGCTGCGCTTATAACAAGAACTTCTTCACAAAACCATTATGTTTGGATCAGTCTATAAAAAAATCATAAATAGCAAGCACTAAAGGCAAAGAAGAACACAAAAGCAAGAATATGTACCGTTTTATGCGACTTCATGATGAATGGCAGATTTAAGGGGCAAACCCTAAAAGTGCATAATTTATGAGTGTCGGATTTGCGGGCATATTTTATGGTCACACATTAATTGCCAATGAGCTGGCAAAAAGTAAAAGTTAATGAGACACACATTCACACACACACTTGGGAGTATGTTGCTTAAAAGCGTTTATCGCAATTGCCGGCAACGTTTTGTGTGCGTGCCAAAAATTGAATTAAGTTTGTGCTTGCCGCATGCCTCATGCTCCACTTATCCGCCACTAATAGAGTGAGTGTCTGCACTGTGCTGCATCAAATATTTATAGACATTCACACAGCTCAGACACAAACTGAATGTTGTTGTTTGTTTCTTCGCTCTCACTCTCTCTCTCTCTCTCTCCTTGTGTTCCCACTGAGATATGCGAGAGTTAAAGATCCTCAGGCAGTTTTTCTTTTCCAAAAGCATTTGGCTCTTGTTGTTGTTGCTGCTGTTAGCCCTTAACTCAATTAGCAATGCAGCTGACACACTAATTAACTCAGATGTGAGATGAAAACTTGTACAACTTTTGCCAGATGCACTGCAGCACCTTCACAATTGAGTGCATTGCCATGTGTGACATGTTGCAAGTTGTTGTTCAACGCTCCCCATGCAGCACCTCTTGCTTGGCTTTCCCTAGCGCCTTATTGCTCAAGTGCAAAACTGTGCAATTACGTAACAGAGCACTGCACAGCAAGGCATATTATAGCTCCTCACGAGTGCTGTCAGCATTGCGCTCAGTTACTTCTTGCCACAAAATACTATGCATTTTGCACATGATGATTTTCGGCAGCATATGTTTTTTGTTTTTGCAAAAGCAGCAACAGTTTTGTGGACAAAGTTTGTGGCTGCGTCTTAAGGCAATTTAGCATACATTTCTTGCACACAGTAAATCCAAGCTGTTCACAACATATTCAAGCTGCTGCCACAATTCTCTCAGGGCAACGAGCAAGTTGACAAGGCCACTTTCCTTCTTAAGCAACTTGCAAAATTTGCACTTTAAATAGGTGGGTGAAGAATTTTGTATACAATTAAATTTTACGAAGTATGCCTAATATCCTAGATGCCACTGTTGCTTGTGTGGGTGTAAAACTTGGATATAGGTAGATATAATGTCAGACGCTACTGTTGATCAAGCTCAAGCTCAAGCTTTAAGCTTAAATTGATCAGCTTTTATGCCACTCTTTTTGACAGTTGTCAAAGTCTTCTTCTTTTGCTTGAATTCAAGGCTCTCAAGCGCTGGAAAGCTTAGCACTCACTCTCTTGAAAAGAATAAAGCGCTGAGGATAGACGTGTCGCTGCCAAGTCCAGCCCCTAATAAATTTACACTCACGTGTCCAAACTAAGAATTAATCTTAAAATTGTGGACTAATAAACGGCCATCGGTCGAGAATCGCCGCGAAGCGACTTCAGGCCAACCATCAGGCTGTCGGCTTGGATATTATCGAGAACCCTCGGAACACATAATTGTGGAATTCCGAAATTCTTCTTTTTGAGACGGCACACATCGCACGCTTCTATCTTAAAACTTATGAAGTTTTAAGCCGCCACTGATTGGTGCGTCTCGCAAGGGAATATGTACCGGCGGTCTGGTAGCCATCTGCATCTGCAATCTTTCGGATGGGCCGCGTTGCCTCAGCATTTCGCACTTAACATATGTGCAGTAACGGCTAGTGGTTGCCATACCCGCCGTGGACTGGGTGACCTGATTGCAAACATCGGAACGCGTGCACCCACGTCCTTAAAATTTTATAAGTGTTACGAACCTCAGACATAGACTTGGTTCCAGTCGGCTACATGGAACAATTTTGTTATTGATATACTGCACACCCCCGCGTCAACACGTACTTATTATTTGATTAACTATAAATTAATTGGCGAAGAAGAAAATAACTACCATTTACTATTCCTAAAACAGCTGGAAGCGCATCGAATGTCGTCAACAGGCCTGCTGACTACGCGGGAAACATTGATAGTATTGTGAGTACGGCCTAGCCGAAACATAAAGTGAAAACTTTGCAAAGCCTGATGGCTAAACGGGCGAGGCAAACGTGTGGTAGTGTTATTTTTATTCGTTGTTCTTCGACCTTCACTAAAGTTGTTAAAGATAAGTTAAACGTTGCCTAGGTGTTGACGAGGAGCAACTTAAATATAAAGTAAGTATCAAATCCTTTCAAATAATTAAAAGATTATAATAAAGGTTAGTTTGTAACTTGAAGTGATAAATATGATGAAGAAACAACTAAAATTGAATTATATGCATTAAGGCCGAATTATACCAACATGAATTGTAACTAAGTTTTGTTAATTTTGGAGTGGGAATCCGAGACCAACTACTGCTATGCTGATTCGTTACCACAGAACATAGCGCTTTTACACCATTAAACTAGTGAACTGGTACTTTTCTTCGCTCTGTCTGAACTTTAGTCATGTGACGCCTACGCTACTTAGCAAGCAAACCAGAACCTAAGCATCGCGTACCATGAGCTCAGGACACAGCTAGGACAGAGCCGCTTCTGAGGCGTAGTCCGTGTTCGTTACATATGCTTAAATTACTTAAAGTAAAGATAAATTTAATTTGATATATTTCGTTAAATTTTATACATAATTTTTATTTTGTGTCGACTTTTTAGTTGACAAAGTATGCATATAATTTAATATTATTAGATTTTAAGAAATATTCTTAAAAACATTGGGACAACTTTATATGAATACATTATATGTAGCTCTTAGAATTTAATTGCAGTCCATTTCCTGCACCAGACGCTTTATCCAAACACAAACAAAAAGCCACAGCACACAGACACATCATCTTAATGCATTTCTATGCAAAAAACATGACGCATACGCCACGTGTGACATGTGCTGATTGCATGAGCGTGAATGTTGTCTGCCACACCCACTTCCGCACAAAACAAAGTCTGCCAACAAAACCTATCGCTGGCTATGTGACCTAGCCAATTTATTTACCTACTGGACCACTGCATTTGCCAAAAAAAAAACAAAAAAACCGAAACAAATCTTGTTTATGTTTTTTTTTCAAACTTTTTGACGATTTTTTGATCTTTGTTTATTTTGTATTTTATTTTGGCTCAAATTTGGCTCACTAGACCGAGCAAAACTTTTTAACTAAATCAGATAAAAGCGCAGCATACCGTATTTATTTGATATTCGGGCAGCGAGGAGTGGGAAAATGTGGAAATAGTAGTATTACCATTTTTGCCGCGGAAATTTTTCAGTGGATTTTTGTTTGTTTTTTTTATCGTTTAATTTTTGCTTTGATAATAGTTTTTGGCGATTTCATTGTAAATAACATCGCTTGTATTGACCAACACAGAAACACAAGAGAACATGGGTAAAACCGAAACGGCACTTTCATGCTATGTTTGTGCATTTAGTTGCCACTCACGCACACAAACATACAGCTCCTGAATTTTAAATTTTGAGCAGCAGATGAATATTTAAATGCATAACATAGCAAAAGCACAAATGTGTGTGAGCAGCGCGGCACACATTACACTTTATATCATACATGGATATACGGTTCTAAGTAAATGTGAATGTATGTAAGTGAGCCTGTAAGTATATGCAAAGTGCAGACAGCTGGCGCTAAGTATGCGCCTTTACCTAGTATCAACCTATGCAAGTAGATATGTGTCTGTGTGCAACGATGGCCGTAGAAAGCGCCTTTTCTTGTCCTTGGCTACGTTGCTATGTATGTATGTGAATGTGCATTCATGTAAATGTATGTATGTGTGTGTGTGTGTGCTAGGGTAAAAAGCGTCAACAAAGCTTTGTGGTATGCAAGTCATAAGCTGACAGAGCGCTTTATATTATAAATAGGTCCTTAAGAAAAATATATAAACATAAATAATAAATTTGTTTATATCCAAATCGTCTTTTCGCTTGCTACACAATTTTACTATTTACCACTTGAAAGAGCAATTAATATGATTTATTTAATATTTTTATCAAATATTTTAAAAACCTAACTATATTTTACTTATTTAATTTTTTTAACTGTTACACAATGAATGCTGCTTAAATGTTGTTAACACTTTTGCAATCTTGCGGCCATTATATTAAACATAATGAATAAATTTTAACGCCCTTACGGCAACTAAATTTTTATAGTTTTTCGCAGAAGGCTGCGCTAAACACAAAGCTGTTGTTTCTTTGTTTCATATTTTTATACAACATAAAAAAAGGAAAAAGGCTTCAAAAAATTTATGAAATTTTTTTCCTCTTTAATAATGGTTGGTCCTGAAAAGAATAAAAAACACAGCTCGTTTTTTTTTGGGTAAAATAATTAAATACTTGTAATTCCGTGCGTTGTTGTTAACTTCGCTTTACATTTAAGATTTTTAGAGCTTGAGTGACAAAACTGAAAACATAGATTACTGATGGCCCTTAATTTTGGACCAAAAGAATACCAGCATCAATTGCTTATGTTATCTACATTAAGTTTTGTGATAACATATTCACCAACTTTGTGGCAGGCTGATAGCGGTAGGTGGTAGTACCAGAGATTGATACACTACCGATGAATATGGCGGTGTGTTGATCTGACTATCGAATAGATGTATGTGACACGATAAGATCGATGCGCACCCAACTTCACTTGAATTTGTTAAAGTGAAATATGTAGGGGGTGTTCACTAGTCGTTGTAAAGTTGCAAAGCGTAGTTTTTGCTTGACAGTTGTAATTGTCGTCGTAAAACAGCTGTTTTGACCATTTAAATGCAAAACGTTTATTCGTTACTTTTTGGGTATCAATAAGATAAGATTACAAAGATGGCAAGTGTTCAGTTAGGGTCATACAGGTAGACCAAACGAGAGTGCAAGGGACACATGTTGGAAATTCAAAATATTGAATCATGAAATATATGCGCATTTAGGGTCAAATAGGTGGACCAACTGATAGTGCAGTAGAAAAAGGATCACATGTTTGTTACCTTAGTAGCCAGATGCACGCTGCACCTTTCAAACACAGCAATAGATGAGCTTTATTAAAGGGATGAAAATATGCATGATTCTGTAAATAAGTTTAATGTGACCAAATTTTTTTGACAAAAATATCGAAATATGCTCGATACCAAGTATTTTTACTCGATTCTTTGGAAAATTTTACAGCACTTTAACTACACACTTTTTGCATTTTAACGACAGTTTTTTTTAGACATACCCAGGGGTATCAAAAACTTCGTAAATTTTTTCTAATGTATTTTGTTGTTTTTTTACACTTTTGAGCTTGCGGTTTTAAGCTTTGCAACTTTACAGCGACTAGTAAACACCCCCATAGTAAAGAACCGGCTACAACATCAACATCAACCCAAGCATATTTTAGAACCTTAAGTTTCTAAACGTTTCTAAAATGGCTGCATCCAAAACGCTTCGGAACTTAACTGCAATACAAAATTTGTATTACAAATCCAGAAGACCAAAAATGTAACATCATAATTTGAAGGTTAAAAGTTACGTAAATCTTCAATATTCATGCTTACACTTAAAGGAGAGTTAGAAGTTACAAAGAGCCATTAAAATAAAGTAACAGTTCACTATGAGGCATATATATTGCCTAAAAAAGTTTTTATTTCTGTACAAAATACATATTTCTTATTTTATTTCTTTACTTAATACTTTGTATTTTTTATGCTCAAAGGATTTATTGACAGTAAAATGAAAGAAATTCATTATGTTAGTAAGTCTTCGAATTATGTATATAATACTCTAACATCCACCTGAGATAAAAGTAAAATAATTAAAGTTGAAGTTTGTGGTTGGCCCTCGGGACAAATTCAAAAGTCTGAGATGTTCTTGCCAAGTCAATTTAAGTGTAATTAGCAAATAGCTATACATGGGGGAAGTGTCATAAGTCATAAAATACAAACTCTTCCCTTTATTATCAAGTTTAGGGTAAAGAAATGTAGTGCAGTAACAATTAAGTTGATGGAGGGGATTTGGTGCTTATCAGTGAAGGACACGCTGCATGAAAACTGTTATGATAACTATGCAGGCGATGATTAACTCAATTATGTTTGTATGTATGCATGAGTTGTTTTGTGTTTGAGCTTTCCAGAAATTGTAGCACAGTTTTTAGCGCAAATATGTAAATTTTCTGTGATTGTGTGTGACGGGTGAGCTAGCCGATGGAGTCTATTTTTTTTCTTGATGGAGAAAAATAAACTGTTTTTCGTTTTTGCAATCTATTGAAATGCAATTAAAGTTTAAATTGCATCTGTCGCCATATTCTTGCAATTTACATTATTCATGAGATGAAATCTTGGCGCAAAAAGTTTCGAGCTCATAGCTCATTTGATTGCGTCCGTCGTCTTTGTCCGTAGTTGTTGTTTTGTTATTGTTATTGCTTTGCATACATATACACTTTGTACATATACGCTTGCTGCTATTCATGGACCCTTGCCAAGTTTAAGTAAAATGGCAAAAACATTCAATATTGCGTTTACTTGGTCTCCGTTTAATGTAGCTAGTGTTGTTGTATTTAAGAACTAGCAGCTGAGAGCTATTTGAGTCAAAGTCAACTTGAAAGTCAAATTCAAAGTCAAACCAAACAAAACTGGCACAATCAATTTGGGCATAGGGCTTCCGCTTGGATTCCACCTTTTATGGCTACTCACAAGTCAATTAGATATCAAACAAATCATTAATTAAAATGTGTATCGCGTCATGATAAGCTATAGGCCAGCAACAACAAAAACAACTTGTGCTAATTATGCTGTCATAAAAAGCAGCTCAAAATGTGATGTTGCTAAGCCAAATTAACGGCTATTAGGCTGGCAGTGTTTTGAGCCCAATGGCCGTAACGTTAATTGTTGAACACTTGAGATTAATATCACTGTCACAACGTAATCTATGCCTTGAACGTTGCATACATACACAAACATATCTGTTACACTGTCTCTGTCCGTTCAACACACTTGTGTTTATGGTCTATTTATGGACAACGATGTTGCCCCATTATTCATGAAAATGTTTGACCAAAATGCGCACGCACATCCCAAATAGGAATTACTGTTACATTCAGTTCAGTTTTGTTCGTTTCTTGTTATTCCTTGTTTATTTAAGTATGTGTATGTGTGTTGAAGCGCATAAATCAAAAGAATGGTTGTGCATGTGTATGTGACCTACGTTCACCCAACTAAGCGGCCATCAGATCCTTAGGTCACCCATTTTCTAGTTCACAGCTGTGTGTTCTTTTTGAATAAAGTAAAATAGAACTAACACACGTTTTAAATTTGTTTTTATTTTTTTCTATCGATTCAATCCACCTCAACCTGGTTGACCTTAAGCTGTTTGTTTCAATTGTCAATTAAAGCAATGGGAATAAATGTTCGAAAAATCATTTCCATTAAAATAAAATTTAAGACAATACTTCAAACATACACAGATTTAATGTCCAAGTAATATAATGAGTGAGTGTAAATAGTTTTTGACCACTTCTTATTGAGCAGCATAGATGTCAAATTATGGCAAGGTGCTGTCAGTGGAAAATGACCTTAAACATACTATAAAGATACTAAGTTTCAAGTATTTACTTGGAAATTAATACTAGGACTACAAATAATGTACCCAAATACTTTCAATCTAAGTTTACAATATAAGAAAGTGGAAATTTTCAACATATTGAAGCTAAAATATGATTTCTACTTATTTGTACGCAATTTCGAACATGTTCTCAGTTAATTAGTTAATGACATACCATGTGGTTGAAAACCCAACAACTTCGTCACACGAAACACAATTATTTGACCAATATTTACTATGCTTTCTGTGGTCCTGCAGCTTTAACCGCTGCCTGGCCAATTTTATTATCTGAAAATGCTTCGTTGTCTGCTACTTACTCACTATTCTGGTTTTCTAATACCCCTGATGCCTTGCTGCTTGGCTGCCGCTGTTTATATAGTTATGACGTCTGGATGTGGGTTCTGTTATCGCTCGCCTGCTTGGCTAGCAAAATTTACATTTTTTCCTGACATTTTGTTTTTGGTTGTTTTTATTACAGCTAGCACACATTTTGGTTTTGGTTTTGTTTGCCACATGCCACTTGCCGTTTGCTTATTTTATAACTTTGTTTTTATACAATTTTTCAGCTGTTGTCGCATAATTTACAATTTTTGTTCGGGTCAACGCACTGTCAAACTCCTCAGTTTAGAAACTTCAGCTTAAGCAACTAGTTTATACTTCAATATCGCACATATGGTTATTTTTCTACAAAGCATGAAGATAAGGACCACAAACAACTTTGCGAACAGATGACTCATTCCAAAAAGAAAAAAACGTCTGCCATTTTGTTAAAGTTTGTTCAATACTTTGATCGCTTGTTTGCATGCCAATAAACATTTGTTTTATAAGTCACATTACAGCAGTTTACTAATTAATTGATGAAGCTACATTCGGTCAGTTTCTATTAATTTTCTGGTCGTGTTTGTCTTGATGTTGATCTTTAATTAATTATTGACCCGCAGCAGTTGGCGATATTTTCTGATTTGAATTAATTAAGCATCTGATGCTGCATGAAGCTCTTGGCCTTGAATGTTGCCGTTGTTATTGGCGTTGCAGCTCCTGCTGCTGGACATGTGATTAGCTCTTGCCACCTAATTAAATTTCAAATGCAGCAGTTCCGCAATCTAATGGTAACTGTGTGTGTTTGTCTACCCTGCTGTCAACATCTGTGCATCAACAGCCACACACATTTACTTACATAGATACTCTTATACACACAAACACAACCACTTGGGTCGCAGGATATACGGTCGACTGGAGCTCAACGTTAATCATAATAATGTCACCACTAATTGCATTGCGTATACGCACACGTGTACTACAAGCAACAGAAACGAACAGAACAAAGGAGAGAAGCAAATAGAACAGGCGGCTTCTGCTTTGTCTACTTGGCTCGTTTGCTGTCTTAATAACCATACCATAATTTGGCATTAGACGGGCATCGTTGCCGACGACACCCTCTGGACAGAGTCTCTCTCTCTTCCGCTAACTGCATGTTCATATATTTAACATTATGCAGACTGGCATGCAACCTTGCAAGTGTCTTTAACTTTAAGCAAGAGCAACTAAGTAAAATGTCTTGCAAATGCAAACGGTAAATGGTTAACTTTACAACGGACTGCTATTGTTATAAATGACTTTTTTAAATTGATTTATAGTCTGAAGATGGTTTGATGTGATTGCACTCCCAATTTACGACTTTATGAATAATTGTTAAAGGAAATATTTAGTTTAACATGATGTGATGCAGCATTTTATAAAATGCCTAACGCTTGAATATTTTGAAATTATTTTAGGTAATTTTTTCATTTTTTGTTTAAAGAATGTAATGAATGTGCTTCTAATAATTGTTTAATTGACGATTGAGAACTGGTGCTAAGCATATAAAACCGGATATTATGTCCCATAAAAAAAACGATGTACTTAAATTATTTCTGTTAAAAAGCTTTAAGCACCTTGAGCTTATATCTGTACACGTTGTCAGAGATTTGTTAACGCAAACGAATAGATTTAATTTCAATTAACATTCGACCGGTTATTATTTTTGTGTGCTCAGCAAGCGTTGAGAAATGAAAGCGATTTAATGCTATTTAAAGACTGTGTTGACGGCAAATCGTTTAAAAGTTATCAGCAATTTAATCGGGAATCATGCGTTCACTTACCGCCAACGTAGATGTCAACCTCCGTCCAATTCAACTTCATGGCAATGCTCCGCACGGCCAGGGAAATCGCGTCGAATGAAGGCAGAAAATTGCTCGAGATCTGTAATATAAGATATGGCAATGTTAGAAAGACGAAAGACGCTTCAAAGTTAGCTAAAATAATATTTAAAAAAAAGAAAAATCCACTCAGCCCTATTACCTATATACATGATAGAAGATGTAGAGAAGTACTTGCTGTCAGTGTTAGCCGTTTAATCTTGTGCTCTTTTCTTGCCTGAACCAATATTTGTTCTCATTTTGGCTTACCTTTTGTCTGATTTGTGCAAAAGCTGTACAAATAACTAGCACCCAACAAAACCTGTTGTTGCTATGTATTATTATGTTTGTTAAAGTTAAACAAATTAAATTATAAAGCTTTTGCTGAAATAGTAAATTGAGTTACGTTTTTGGGATAGAGTGGAGGCAAAAGTGTCTTATAGTTTTCATGAAAGTTGCTGTATGAATGTAATGACTGCTTAATACCCTACGTTAAGTATATTCAGAGTCAAACGAAAGGAAAAGAAAGGTTTGATTGAATATTTAGGACATTTATTACACCATTTGTTATGTTCTTATTTGTTTTAGTAATGATATGTAAACGATGTACACTAAATTGATAAGAATACAAATCACACCACATATAAAATGTACAACCTTTTACTGATCAAGCTAATGCACAACGATTTCTTACAAAATTTATTTAGTTTGGCAAGAAAAAGCTATCGTTTACATGCCTTAAATTATGTCTGCTTTTAGTTATTTACGAGCCTTGTCAGACAGCCAAATCGGCCACATTACTATCGACAATTCAATCAGGTTTAATCAAAGCATTAGACTCAATATGCGTTCCTATGAGTGCCACAGTGTGTGTTTGCGTGTGGAAAACGCAACGCACAACACAAAGCCCAATCAATAATCAAGTCTCACTCTCCAAAATTATCGCAGTCGGGCATAAAAAGGTCCCTGCCCGAAAGAAAAAAAGTTCGATTTGTATTGGCTATGATGTTGAGGGCGCCAGTCTAAGAATGAGAAACTAGCCAAGGGCCAGCACGTAGCTTAAAGTTATTTGGTACCTTTTGACCTTTTTTTCTATTCAGTTTCTTTCTTTTTTGCCTCTTTCTCACATTTTGTGTGGACTCATTTGTTGACTTGATTTGAGTTTGCGCCTGGACAACATGGCTGACTCTTTCGTCTGTACCCCGCTGCTGCTGCTAACAGCTGCTTCATTATTTTGGCAGACGAAATAAATTGAAAAACGTTTCAAATACGTTTGGGCACATACAATTTTCTACCAAATTGAATTTTAAACTCTGTGCATGAACAACGGAAGCAATCAGCTTATCCTCCCAGCAAAAAAGCTGCCTGATCTGATAAGGCAATGATTTGTCATTTCTTTTGCTTATTTTCTTTCATATTTTATGACACATAAACATAAAACACAATGACGATTACCTTTTTGTTCATGTGCAACTATGCGTATACATAACGGAATAGAATGTTATTTTTACTGACGCTTATAAAAATAAATACAATTGATGTGGGAATATTTTGAGCGCAATAACTCAATGAAAACAGGTGTCACAGCTGTAAGAAAATGTATGTGACATGCAGACATAGCAATCTGTTATTGTCTAAGCAATATTTAAATTGGGTTAATCTTATGAGCATAAGACAAGAGTGAAATTATCAAAATCTTGTGTTAGCAACTCGCAATATGCTACATTATTCGATGCAATATGAATAACATCAAACTAAAGTACTCATAAACATGCTTAGTTTTATTTCAAGCAAACATTTTAAGAAGCCACAATACTTTCATCTTTAAACAACTTGGTTGAAACTTTCTGAGCATTGCTTCACTTCTTAGAAGAAGACTTAAACGTTTACCCCCAAACTATCTTACTATTATTCCCAGAAGACCATGCAATCAAGCCCACCGCAAACATTCAAGGCACTCGGGACACTTCTGTATCAAATTCCCCACCTTGACCAACTTCCAAGATAAACAAGAATTTGTTTTCTCACATCACTTTCACACTTAACCATCAATCTGTTGTCAACGACACTTAAATCAATCCTTCACAATTCAAGTTTTTACACTTTAACGTATCTACAAGAAACAAATAAATAAAATACCTTAGGTATTTTGTACGTTCTCTATTGTTGCGCAGCTATTGCAAATTGTCTGCGAATCTATTCTCAATAGAGCTAAACGATTTATTACTTTAAACTCTTTTCTCCATTATTTATAATATTATAAATATTTTTTTTATATTTTCAACAATGCTTAAAATGAATTTAAAGCTTCATAGGGTATTTTCAACATGATATATTCAATTTATAATTTTTCATTGCAGCTTTTACTTACTTAAGGTATATTAAACTAACATTCTTAAAAATGTTTTGCACTAAGCTTTGTAATTTTTCTTGGTAAGTAAAATTGATATTTAATACATTTAAAAGCTGTGATATGCTTTCGAGAACTTTAAGTTCTATATAACATAACTCACTCAATAAATGCTACTGTTTTGTGATAAAGCACGCTACTCTCTACGAGGGAAACTTTTCACTAAGCCAATGGCGATGTGCCGGGCAGACCATACACTACATTCATATTTCGTGCTTAAGCTCAATAAAAATGCAACACAATTGTGTAAACAACTGCAACACTTTGGCATTAAAGTGCATTTCGGATGTCTATTGACACAACGTGACCAGCAATGCTAGTTGGGGCATTTACCCGCTCAGCTTGTCCTGTAGTTTGCCAGCTGCTAAGTGCTCTTGAGCCGATGGGGAAACGAGGAGTCGGTGTTGTCTTTTAGTAGTTTTGTTGTTGCAATTGATTCGCTTGTGTTTTGCTCTGGCACTTTGTTTTATTGCTGGATAAATTGTTAAACATTCAATCAATTTAATTAATTGCCATACAAATGCCAAACAAATTGAAATTCATTCCAAGCAACCGAGGGTAGACTGCTTTTCTTTTCTTTTCTTTTCTTTAATTTTGTTCTCTTTCGCTTTGTTCAAAGAAAATGAGTTTCCGTTGTCGCTTTCCTTCTTTTTGTTTCAGGTGAATTGTCCCATAAGATGGCGCTAAGTAGTCTAGATCCCATGCAAGGGACAGCAACGTTCGCAGAGTCAACATTAATCACAGCTCAGAAAATATTTAACATTTTTATGTCGCCAAGATTGTGATAGGACCCACGCTTCAATGGCGTCTCCTTATTCTTTAGTTTCCGTAAACAGTGAATTTTTTTTTTCATATATTTCATACGTTTCCATCTTTGATTCTCAACCACATTGTGTATTTATTCATATCTGAACATTTCTTTCGAATAAGAAAATGCTTTAAATTTTTCAAAAGTTAATGAACATATATGTTTGTGCTATTTAAATTTCATTTATGTATTCTGCATGTTAACGAGATATGGCTTTTAAAGTTTGTAACGAAACTAAAAATATTTCTTTAAGAAACATTATTAATAAAACTTTTTGTATGCACTGAAAGTAAGTTGTGCAATTAACTTGTTAAATAAAGAGATGAATTCGCCATTTATTCAAAAATGTATGAATATTATTTTATGTTGCTTCTTTTCGTTTCGATAACAAGCAGATGTCGTTTTCAGATAAAAATTAATGTGCGCACACTTTTAATATAAGTATATGTATAAAAAGTATACAGTCATTATTATCAATACACAATAAAAGGCACAAGTTGGCCTGTCGTTTAACTGAAAATAAATGGTCAAAACATGCGTCTGCAGCAGCAGAAGCAGAATCAGAAGAAGCAGCGACAAAAGGAACACCATTAAATGACGAGAGAAATAACTTTTGGACCTGGTCTAGTTAGGTGGGTTTTTTTTGGTTTTCGATTCGATGAAGCAGGCATGCAGAACAAATGAGAATAAACTGTTTTTATTGTGTGTGTGAAAATAAAACGGCAACAAACGTTGAGGTGCTATAAAGTTACACAACAACATAGTTGCCAACTGACAGCCTGGTTGTCTGTCAAGTTGAATCACACACACCCACACTAGCCCTGCCGCATGCAAACACACACACGCGCACTACAACTATAGGTCTATATAAGCAACAAAAACCGTAGGTTAGCACAAATACTAACACTAACACAAATGCAAAACGTATACAATGAGCACGTGCTACTATTTCCAAATGGTTTTCACATTCGTTTAAACACATGGCGAATTTCGGTTGTCCGCTCCTCCTTGAACGTAAATTGAATACGCTTTGAATTACAAAAATGTTTGTTTGATGTGTTTTTAGTGTCGCCCAAATTGGTTTTTAATGCCAGTCCACTGTTCTTTTCTTTTATCCATCTGTCGCTTTTAATCATTCTTATTTGACAATTTATGTGCATTTGCTTCTGAAGCGTATTTGTCCATTTTAATTTTCGATCCCATGCAGTTTATTTGATTTGTCAACGCTCTGTATGGCAATGTACAGCTTGGCGTTTGGTAAACTAATGTTTTGGTAATAGCAGCACAATGGGCAAATGTTTCATTTGTTTGCATTTTGCTCAGTATTGTATGTCAATGGGTGTGTTTTCTGGCTTTAAGTTAAATATCCATGTGATGTCATGTCAAAATACCGATCAAATATTTGTAAGTTAAGTTAAAGGCAAGTTAAACAAAAACGGGATGCATTTAAGAATATATTTACAATTTCTAGATGAGAAATTATGTAAAAGAATTGAGTTTCTAATTGTTTTCAGGTTCATGTAATATTCATGATTCTTCGAATAAATTTGAATTTGAATATTTGAATTTATTGCCAAGTATCTCCATGGATATAGAAATTAGTAAGAAAGCTTTTAAGTATGCTTTGAATTTCTAAGAAAAGAACCCCTTGGCAGTTGTGAGCAATTTGCGAGAATTAAACTGAATGAATTTGGCTTTAAAAACATTTTACTATAATGAAGGAATTATTTGCAATATTTGCAAAAATGCTGCCAAATTCCTAGGCAAACATTTGCCTAACTTCCTGATTATCTTTTCATCCTATTTTATTTCGTTGCCTCTTTATAAATAATTGAGGGACACATAATTGACCAACCATTTGTGTTGCCTCTTTATAACAAGAGTCAAAAAGGCATAAAAAGACCACACACAAAAAGGATCATTGAATTTATTATGATTTTTATGCAAATCGTTTTGGTTTTTCCTGCAGCCCCAGCGGTCGCATGATAAATGCAATTAATGGGCCAAGCTTGTTTTTTTACGCTGGGCTCAATGAAATCCGGACTAAAGAGCTTTTGGTTTAACAAGTACTATATACTTTATTTCGAGTAGACTTCTATGTACCCTTGCTTATAGTAAAAGGCACAGCTGTCGAAAAGCTCAGCTTAAAAAGTAACCAGACAACAAAAACAAAAAAGGCTAAGTCAGCTGCCAACCGCTGGCGTACAATATCTAAAGACGCCAAGAGCAAAACATTTGCACATTTGAAGAAAGTTACGTAAGTTGCTTGCTGACTTTTGGCTTTTGCTTCTTAGAGGAAGAGACAGAGAGATGTTTACCTGGTAAGAAGTTTGGCAACTTGATATTAATTTCATTTTGATAATTGTACATTACATATATTTTTTATTAATAGGTATGGCTTGTGAATAGGGGATATATGTACTACCTTTACTCTGTTATTCTTATTAATTCATTAGACTGGGCAACATTTTTCGGGCCATGGAAACCCAATTATGAATTGACAATTGTTCCGGAAAGAACTTTCAAAATCTAGAATTTCTGTATTAGTTTTGTCAAATTGGCTGCATATTATTTTTATACCCTTAACCAATAAAATGGGTAAAAAGGGTATAATGGTTTTGTGCCAAAGTATGTAACAGGCAGAAGGAAGCATCTCCGACCCCATAAAGTATATATATTCTTGATCAGCATCAACAGCCGAGACGATATAGCCATGTTTGTCTGTCTGTCCGTCTGTCCGTCTGTATGAACGCGTCGATCTCAGAGACTACAAGAGCTAGAGACTTCAGAGACTTCTTTTGGATATAAGTTCTCCTATACCATAAGCAGAACAAGTTTGCTTCAAATTATCGATAACTATTCTGGTTTCCGATATACACACGGAATCGATAACAAAAAATATCGAATTTGGAAAATGTAAAAAGGGTTGAGGGTTGATATAATGGGTAACGATAGAACGCTTCTGAAAATTTCGTCCAAATCGGTTAAGAAACACCGGAGATATCGAATTTAATCGATTGAAGTTAAGTCAGTATACCAAAGTCTTATATAAATTTATTATATTTATTGCAACTGGGTTCAGGATATCTTTTAGTCGGGCCCTCCCGATAATATATAAATAATAGCTCAATGTTGTTAAATAAAATTCTTTTTAATAATAAAAATTAATTTTCTCAGGGATTTGGTTGCTGATGGATGAGAAATATGCTGAAATATCAGGTTTATTTAACTAGTCGCTTCAAATAATGTTGCCACATTACCATAAAAATTAAGGTAGACTGTGTCTAACTGTCACTTACTTATTTAAAGCACAGTCAGTTTAAAATAATTATGTACATAAGTTAAATGTTAATTACATATTTAATTGACCATCAACACAAAGCCCAGAGCAAATAGGTTGGAGGCGTGTATGCTTGAGGGCGTATCCTGTCAAAGCTTATGCATACCCTTAAGGCAAGTGGCAAACACTTTGTCTTTTCTTATTTTCTCATACACACACACACACACACACACACACACCTACAAACATCCGTCCATGTCGTACGGCAGTGCCAAGTGCTAGCGCCGTATTAAATATGCATGCCCCCACATATGTCGCCACATATCTCACCTGCTCTGGGTGACTTTTGTGGCTGTGAGAGAGTGAGTTATTTCTCTCGATATGCGGTGGTAAATTGTTTTTCGATGCGTATCACGAAAATTGAGAACAATTTCATTTTCATTCGCCTCAGTTCATGTGATTGGCATATTTGATAAGACTTTGGCCAAAAGGAAAATGTGAACCACAGCCAACAAGTCAGGGTTGCATGCAATAACAACAACACCAAACAATCGCCACCAAATGAATTTTCTTTTATTAACAACTTCCATCTTTTTCTTTTTTCCACTGAATGTATTTTTGTTGTTTCGTTTTGTGTATATAAAATACATAGCAAACGCGTTTTTCACTCGAACTGCAGTTGCTTTTAAAAACTGAATGCAGCTGCGTCTCTTTCAAGCTGCATATATCACAATTAATGAATTTTCAATGCACACAAAATGACTATACAATTGCAGCAACATGAATTTGAACTGAAAATTCATTGATGGAGAGTTTATTAAAGCAGTTGTAAGTTTTCGTCTTTTGTCAAAATGTTCCCTAAAGTTATGTAAATTCAAATCCAAAAAGAATGATAATTTCCATCCAAAGCTTATGAATTTTAATAATTTATTTTTAGAAAAAGAGATGATTTTAAATGCTTATGATAAACAAAACAATTATTTTTTTGTCAGTCATTTCAAGCTTAACTTACTTTTATGTTGTCATACTTGTTTGTGTTTTGCCATTTTTAAGTTATTCATATTTTAATGCGAATGTCAAAGTACTTAAAACTAATTTATTTAAAGCTCAAAATGCATTAACATGCACAAAGTAAAGCATTTTGCCTATCGTGCATGTCCCAGAGTTTGTTAAATGCCTTTGTATAATAAACTTTGATGCATAAAGTAAAGTTGATCTGCAGATTAGGTTTTGAATAACTTTATTACTTCCTGTGACAGGAAATAGTTATTGTGCATTATGTTATAACTTGAAAGCAGTGCTAATTATTTAATTTTTACACCTCAGACTAAGCACGCAGCTCTTAAAGTAAATACATCAGCTATAAAAGTTGGTTTGAGCTTGCTCAAAATATACACACATTAAACAAGCATTTGTAAAGCAGCGAGGCAACTCAAGAATTTGTACAAACCAACTATAAATGTGTTTCTGTACTCATATCAAACCAAATATTAAAGTCTTCCCCGCTGAGAGCGTTTACAACGTGTGGGTCTTGTCTGGAGGCTGGGGGTTCATTGTTGTTACATGGGGTGCAATGACCCAACAGCTTATCGTAGCGCCATAATGAACAGCCAGTTTTTATTTTTTTGCTTTTGCTGGCAAACAAAGCTTCACTTGCTTTGCTATTTACTGCAAAATATTACGTATACGTTGTGTGCTCGTTTTTACTGCAATGAAGCGACATAGCAAAAGACGACTGCGAGCGTGAGAGAATGATATAATGGTGTGTGGTTTGCGGCATTTGAGTTGCAAGCACACAAATACTTACACACAGAGATACTGAGAAACAGTTGGAACATTCACAAAGGACATTGGTCACACGAGTGCACTTAACTGTGTTTGTGTCTGGTGCGTCACAATGACCGTCAACTGCTGGAGTTGCACGAGTGACTTCCAAGTGAATGCAAATAGAGGGTTGAAGGCGACGGGGGAAGATGGCAATATAGCTGATTAAAGCCAATACGGCGAATAAGTGATATGACACAAGACATAAAAAAACTATCTTTATTACTTGTGACACAAAACTTGCCAAAAATAATTTTTATCGTGAGCGCAGCAAAGAAGAAAGGTTTGGTGTTTGGGGAGAACGTTAAGAAAATCCTTCAGAGATTTTTTGAAGCACAATATATAAAGTTGAACCAAAACCTTAGTGTCTTTATTAATTTACTTGACCATACAGTTATTAAAAGGAAAAACATTGTTTTAATAAACTCTTATCTGAACTAAAATCTTTTCATATTTCTTTAACGGCATTAAAGCATTTTTTGTGGGCTTAAATTTTTGCCTTACATCACAAACGGATACTGTTAGTGTTAAATCTACATATTGGCGACGCTATTTTCCAGTGTGAAATTTTCATTAGTATGTCATTGGACGGAATTGTTGGTTTTGGCTGCATTTCGCTGCAATAAATCCATTTTGCAATTTACAGCTTGTCCTCTGGGCCACTGTCACCTGACATTGTCTAAAAATAATTACAACCAACGGAATCTGAATGCATGAGAGCGTCCGCGAAATCGAAACACAAAATGCCAGTGCAAAGAGTTTTTGCAATCAAGTTACTGTTGTTGTTACAGGTGGCGGGATCAGCTAGGAATCAGCGTTGGGACAGCACACCTGTAAACAGCAATCAATCATGCCATAGAAAACGAGGCTAACAACGTATTCCATATCAACAAGCTGCAATAACTCAGAGCTTAGCTGTTCCGCAATCGAACAACAAATTTTTAATATATAACAATGCGCACCTGTTGTCTACACACAAAATGGTATGTTAGATAAAGATGCAATTCATACAATTAATAGTTCACTTGTATTTTAGAAGCACATTTGTTGTAGGTAATGAAAAAGTTAAATATATACACGACGACAGTGCATAGGTTAATATAAAAAGTGATTACTTTTTTGTATCAAAAAATAAACAAGAAAGTTTGTAAGCATAATACACTCTGACTGATTTTTTCTTGTTTATTTTCCCTTAATTTTAAATTTATTTTTTTTATTTAATTTTTTTATTAAAAATATCATTTTAACCTATTGTCTTACCTATATTTTGATTTATTTTAATATTCTGTCGGCTTTTCATAGTTGAAAATAAATATTTTTAACACTGTTTGATGAAATGATTCTTATTTATTTTTTTTCTTTTTCTATGTTTTTACTGATGAAAATTGTCATAATTCGCTTTCGTCGAACACACTTCATGTTGACAATTGAAGTTTGTGTCGGATGGCATCATCGTTATCGTTAGCTGTGAGCTGCCGATGGAATTGTCACTTGTCAAACTGATTGAGTGAAAGGCAAATGCTGGCCATGTTCGACTGCGAAGTGCATTTGCTACACACATCCTTAAACACATTGTGCAGTTGAAAGCTCTAACTGGTTGAATGACTAGCAGACAATCTGACAGATAAACTGACTGAAGGACACACTGCTGCTGCTGCTGATACAGGTTGCGTTTGATGTGATTTTGCAATGGAAGGTCTATCAAATTACATGCAGCGATTGCCAACTTGCTGTTTGCAACGACTTGTTTTTATTATTATTCTGATTTCGTCTGCCTCACGCGCTTTTATTGTGAAATGCATTAATCTTCATTAAGTTGTTTGCATGTTCTCGTCGGGATTAAACGATTACTTGAATGAATATCATATGTATGTATGTATGTAGGGGGATGACATTGTGCGCTTTTCGCCGAATGAACACATTATTTATTTGAATTCAAATCCCATCGTTGACAGCATGTTTAAATGGGACGAACTCAATTTACCGTATTAACTAACTCATGCGTCACGAACGAAAAACAAAAACATCTGAATTAAAACTTTAAGTGCTTGCGTTTGAAACTTTAAAAATGAAAGAGCTTTAAGCTAAGTGTCTTTAATGGTTGCAAAGTTTAAACTTTACTTTGTTTAAATTTAACTTTGTTTATCCTATTAACTTAGTCAACCTTTGCGCTGTTGTTTAATAAAGCCAGAAAAGTTGAACGTAACGAAGAAAAGTTATAATATGCAGTAAATTGCATGAAATTGATATGCAAAACAAAAAAAGCGAAACAAAAGAGAAAATGGAGTGTGTTGCTGATGGCTGCCTGGGCACTTTAAATTCAATGACCATTATGGAAAACTAAGACCGAAATGTGTTTGATGCGGGTTTTATGTTCTGTTTGAACTATTTGGCGTGTGGCATGCGTTTATTTCCACTTCTGCAGTGTGTGTGTGTGTTTGTGTGGTATGTGAAGTGTTTAGAATGCATCATTGTATTTGCTCTGCTGAACAATGTGCCACAAATGGTGGTTTTGCAGGAAAAAGTTGGAAAAGTATCTTACCAGCAACAATTTGAATATAAAAATAATAAAATTCATTTTTTTTTGTGGGAAATAGATTAATATTACTAAATTATCTTTATCTTTACAACTTAACAACTAACCAAATATTTAAATTGACAAACATTTTAATGTTAAAGAAATATAAATTTATACACAAAGAAGCATTTATTTTTAAGCTAGATGGATAAAAGAACTCAAGTTTTTTATGTTTTTATTGAAATTCTTCACCATTGTCACAGTCTTTATGTACTATTTTAAGCTGAACTAAAAAAGCCTCCAGAAACAGCAAAAAAAAAAATAAAAAAATAACAACGGGAGAGAAAATTTTGATACCGGTCCCTTGACACAAACGAACACAATGAAGAAGAGTGTTAATTGGAAGTTTGCGAATTGGTTGTTCGCCATTTTTGGTTACTTGTCTATGTGACTGGATGAGCAAAGAAATACAGCTGGACTGCAGGGCGTATGCGCAATGCCGCTTTAAGCTTCGAGCTTCGCCTTTAAAGTATCAACATTAAATTGGAATGGGATTCCCAGCGCATTCTGTTGTAGTTTTCACGCTTAAGGCGATTTCCAGCATTTTGCAAATTTTCAACTCAGCCAGGCGTAAGCGGGAGAAGTGCTGTAGGGCAAACAGAATTTTAATTTCTGTCGTTGATTTCGGGTGCGGCCGATAGCCGCTGGATGAGGTGGCAGGGAAATGTACGGTAGGCGTGTGTTATTGGACTCTGGGCGCATAAATATTGCTTGTACAGGGCATAAAAATCAGAGTTAATTGCACGCTTTTGTTACTTTGTTGTTCTAGGGTCACTGCTTTTATGGCCCTGCTCTTTAGTTGCAGCTGTACGAGTCCAGTTCGGCACTTGCCTCATATGCGTTGCATACTCGTTGCACTCTTTGCAGTCGCTTCTGTTGCACATTTTTTTATATATTTTTTTATGTGTTGTCAATTAAAAGCACTTTTATCTGTTACATTGTTTTGCGGGTCGGCACGCTTGAGCGAGAAGCGCATTGAAGCTTAGAAACTTGCAGCTCGAGGGATCAGCTTGCAGGGCTTGTTGTTGGCATAGTTGATGTGTGTGTGCATGGGCGTTGCTGGCACTTAAATTCTACTTATATATATCCATACGAACGCATTTAGTTTAGTACAGCTTATTTTTATGTGTACATGCCTGCCTTTTATTTTTAGTGGATTTTTAAGTCTAGTGTCCCTTGCAATATGTTTCAAGGCAATAAAGCATTCTTATTATGGTTGCAAAAAATCCCCTTTTATAATCTGCTTAAATTTAATAGCTAAGAAAAGCATTACACTAAATGCCATTAAGTTAAAAAGGGGTTGAAATCAATGGTGCCAAATATACATTTCCTATTATATGCTTAAGACGTTTGAATAAAAACAGTATAGATTTAGAGTATTTCACGGCGAGCACAGTACTAAAGCAAGCAATATGCTTACTGATATATAAATTCAATAAAATATCAAAAAAACCTAATTAAATTTTGCTGCTAGAAAACAAAGCAAATACTAACAAACAAACGAGCTTAATTAATTCCATTCACATCCATGCATATATTTTATAGATATTCAAACAAATTGACAAACAAAGTGAATATTTAAACGCAGGCTTTAATTTTGTGCTGCACACGCAAAATATAATCATTTGGAAAAATAAAATGTTCTTAGAATTGCTTTGTTTAAGCTGAATGTGCAGGTTACAGTTTATTGAAATTTTTCTCTTTTCTTTTTTGGGGTATAGATAAGGGGCATTTTGTGTTTAGCAACAACGACAACAGCCTTGTGGCCCTTATTTTTATTATAACATTTGGTGGAGTACTAAAGTTTCACTTTAAAAATAATGGTGGTGTTTTAGTCTTACAACTTTTATATTTAAATGAAAAAAAAGAACTTAAATTTGAGTGGCTATAAAAATTTATAGAATTATCCTCTCTGCCCCTTGCCAATACATTCTCCTTAAATTTTTAATATACACTTAAATCTTATAAACTTTACTCAGTTCTTGACGTTATACCACAAACTTTAAGAGGACTATATGTTTCCATATTATACAAATTTAGTGCAACTTTCTATGGTTTAACCTAATTTTGCTGTGTATAAAATATTTTAAAGTTTTGAGAAAAACAACGCCCATAAGAACTTCTTCAGTTAGCTAGATGTTTCATTTTTATTATTATTTTTTTTTTCCATTTTTGTATAAAGTGATGTGCTTTTTGGATACAAACTGGCAGCTTTGATGTTAAGCATTTGCTACTGCATTTGATGTGCATTTGCATTCCTTTATATATCTCTTTCTTGACTTGCAAACTTTTTGTTCGTGATGCGCTCGTCCTGTGCTGCGAAGCGATTAAATATATATTTCCATAAAACGGACTGAGCTCAGTCCTACTGCTGCTGGCGGCAAAAGCGGCTCATAAAAAGCAGACAGCTGCCAGGCTAAGCAACATTTTTGTTTATGATTGTGCAGCACTACAAAGAAGGCAAAAAGCACAATGCGAACAACGTGTAACGTTCAACGAGGAACGAAGAACGCGAAACGAGCAAACAACAAACATGTCACCTTTCGGCTGGAGGCATCGTCATCGGCAACAGGACGTGCCAAGCTGTGAATCTATCTGAGGTTTGAGGAATTTTTTTCGCTTCTTTGAGGCACGTTTGCTGTTGCATTGCCAGCAGTTACGGCCTCGTATGTCGTAGCCTGTGGAGTTGCCTGTCCTCATCTGACTGATTTAAACGCTTTTTCGATTGACATGCATAAAAATCTGAAATTATGATGCTTTAACATTGTGAAATATTGTTGCAAGGGCCTGTTTGCAGTTTACAGCTGCAATTCCTTGTCATCAATTGCAGGACATTGCAGTTCCATTACCATGTCCGTACCCATTGCCATTCGCCAAACAGTATATAGTACATAGAAAGCTTGAATGCTTCGTTGGGTAATTTGTATGGAAATGATATGCTTTTTGCAGTTTTCTCTTTGTCTTTTGGCTGCTTTAGTCTCAGTTGCTATTATTTATCTTGCAGCTTTTGGCTTTTGTGTAAGCTGCATACTTGATGCCATCTCCATTTCAAATTCCATTTCAAACTGTCTCTTTAACTGGCTCATTAAAAATCCATAGCTCAGTTTGATGCTGCTAACCACTCGGTTTTGTCAGCAATCCTGTCAAAATTTGTCTTCATATTTGAGCAAAACTTCAAGTTCTCATTAATCAAATGTCATGATGATTACCCAACTTTGGCAAGACTTTGCCAATCAACTGTCAAAACTTTATTCTGATAAAATTTGAGAGAAAAACAAACAAAAATAAAGAACATAGAAAATAAATTGTTCAATTTTTGGAATTGGTTGACAATGCTCAAAATATTAGAAAAAACAAAACGTTTTAAATGTTTGACTTGGGGATCACAGTTGTCAACTTTAATGCGTTATAAACTATGTGACAAAATCATATTCCCATCTGTAAAGTGTTTGTGACTTACAAGTTTACAAATAACTTTATGACAGCTGCCCAGAAGAAATTGAAAATTTTTCAACTTTCTTATGAATTCTGTTATAAATGTTGTGCACTTTGGCATGCACTTTAAATTAAGTGGGAATCGTAGTTTGATCAACAGCAACAACAACAGAAACTATAATAAGTTCCCCCTTACTTGCCACAAAACGTAGTTTCATGCCGTTGCCGACTTTTATTAAGCAATTTTGTTGCAACATATTTTCACCATTTTCTACCTTTACCTTCTGCCTTAGAATGTTTGCAATTTCCGCCCAGAATTTGCATCTGCCTGCTGTAGGGCGTTGCTGGAAATTGTAAAATTTGGCAACAAAATTCCTGGCGGTCATCATGACTTTAAGATTTGGCTTTGCGAACGGGTAAGTTTGAAGCTCTGGCTAATTAACGCTGTGGTATAAGGCGCTTTACTTGATGCGTAAGTTGTTATCGCAAAAATAAATAAGACTGCTATAAGGGTAAACAAGTGTAATAATTACAAGGCATTTAATAAGAAAATAATATTCCAGCTTAAATGCAATTTCCTTAGAATACGGTTTGACTTTGTAAGAGTGTTTCACTCGAAATGGTTCGGCTGGAAGATGCCCTTTCAACAGTATCTCTTTTAACTTATCAATTCATCTCTTAGTCTTAAATGTATATGTATATATTTATTGAAATTCGGAGATGTCGTCCTTTCAGTTTCCCTTTCAAAGATTATGTAAGGAAAAGAAGAAGTTTATGAGAAAACACATAATTTCCTCTAACATATTTAATTAAAATTCTTAGAAGGAATAAATTTTACCCATTTTCCATTTACGTTTTAATTAATTTCAATTGAATTGCAGTTTCATAGAAATGAAATGTTAGCTTGTTGAAAGTGTAATAACTTGGAAATTTAACTTTAATTAAACTTTGTTTTAATTAAGGATATACATCATTAAAGAAACAAAGAAAGTTAATTGTCACACATCTCTTAGGAATTTACTTTTGGTAAGTTTGCAATAGAAATCAGGGGTTTTTATGCCTGGACAAAATTGTAAATATGTTAAGAACTGTAAATATTTGATGTGTAAGGTACTTACTTTCATGTGTGGGCAAGGCCAAAAGACGACGCTTTTATTAAAATCGTGAGTAAGTTGTTCGGCCAGCTGATGACAGTCACCAAAATTGCGGGTCTCTGAGTGCTTCTCCTGCCAGTCTTCTTGCTGGCTATGTTGCTGTTGCTTTTCGGTTGCTGATAAAGTGCCTGCCGACAACTGTTTCATTTGAGATGGCTGCTGACGCGACTGCTTTGTTGGGTCAACGCCATTGCTATCGCCATTGAAGTCCACGTCCACGGTGTCCATATAAATGCCCGCATTTAAAGTCCTTACAACGCTTGTGTATTTGGGTAGCTCCAGTAATTTAACGAAACCACCTAAATCTGTGCGTCAGCATCAGCGTTAAAATAATTGGGGTGGCCAAAACGCAGACGCCAAGAAAAGAAAAAAGAAAAATCGAAACAAAGAACATTTCATTTATATATATACATACAAACTGTAGCATATTTAATTCGTCTGTTTATGTGAGAGGTATAGTAAAAGCAGCTGCAGAAGAAGGCAGGTGAACGAGGTTGACTGCCAACTGTAACTGGCAACTGCCTGTGCTGTGTGAGTTGTTATAAATCATTAACCTGATGTTACAAGGCTTTATAAAATGCTTGCGTTTCTTGAAAACCTTGTTAATATATGCAAGTGATTCTCAAGCCCCAAGCTTGTTGTTCTTGTCACAAACATAGCTCCATCTCACTCCATACACAATTACTAATGATTTATAATGTCACTTTCTTTTAACTATGTGTCCACATATAATAAGTTCATAATTAAATTTCGAAAATAAACTTTTCAATTTATTGACTTTCTGCAGAAAAGCTTTCAAAAATAAAGCTTAATAATAACGATTTATCCGATATGATTCATTTAATCTCTTCTTTAATTGTATTTAATCCATTTGCAAGGCAAAATATATATTTTTAAAGACATTTTCAATTGTGCAAAACAACAATTATTTTATTTCATCTGGCTCAGTGGAAAATAAACGAGTCAAGTTTACTAACTCTTTTTGCGACCTGGTGCAGCATCCACATTTTAATTTGTCGCATTGGTAGGCGATGTATGAAAATACAATTTATACTTTTGGCTGGCCTATTGTGGCTGAGAGTGCTGGACAAGTCGCGTGGGCATAAACTTTACTGTATTTGCTGGGCTATGGCAATGGAGGACAGCAGGACAATAGGTTTTTGCTTTGTCTCTCTACTCATGTGGTTAGGTCATAAATTGCGGCAAGTAAGAGAGGGCCAAAGGGCAAGCCAGTAAACTAACTGTAACTGCAGCATATGCAACTAAAATCAATTTCAATATTTTGCAACATAAAAACCTGGAAAGAAATTGCGGCAAACAGAATTTATTTTGCATTTGGACTACACAACTGAGAGACACGACGAATGAAACAAAGCAAAAGAGAAGGAGGTAAACAAAAACTGTGTGGATTTACTACGAAGGTGGTTGGGAAATTGAATTTCGTTGTAGCGCACTTAAATCAATTACTGTGCTAGAACTAAATTTATATGATCCAAACCTCGGTTGTGCAAGTGTAAAACAAGCAACTTTTATTTATGACAACTATAAAGGTAGACTGTTCAAATTAAAGATATCAAACTAAAACTTTCGCTCTTGCCACACAAAATTTGTTGCAATTGACAAAACTTTGGCGCCAAGTAAGTGAGCAAATGTGCAAGTTTAACAATAGCCAACTTGAAGGTTCTTTTCTCACCCGCATGTGTAGTCGTCCATGTTTACTTTGTAGCCAACTAAAATAAAGCAAATTGAAAGAATAAAACAAACAAGCAGAGTGGCACAGGGAAAAGCGAAGACTAAGCGAAAGCTTGGTTGGACTAAGTTAAGCACTAGTACGCAAGTTAAACTAATCAGTTGGCAAAAAACTTCTGGTTATCGCCATTTTTGGCAATTCAATTAGAGAAATTATCCCAACAGCAAACAAAAATAAATAACTAAATATATTAAGTCATCAAATGGATAAACTTCAAGTCAATAGACTTAAATCTTTATATATTTAACAAATTATAGCTTAAAACTTATTGTAAGAAATAACATTGAACTTTATAATTGCAGAGCTCATTTATAAAATTTGAACAAACTAGAAGGTGTTAACGTAAATATATTTGGTGTGTACTCATAACTTAAAGCTAATATCGTTAGCGTTATTATAGCCAAAAGAGATAAGCTTATGTATATTTTAAATTTTCAATATTATGTGCACATTAAAGATGGTTAAGCGAACGAAATAAATGAAAACACTTTAAGCTATAGTTTACAGAATATTCCAAGAACTTTCTCTTTTTTTGATTTCACTAACATTCAAATACACATGTTTTTAAAGTACCTTCTGTTCATTTAAGTCAAACCCAACCAAATCGATAGCATAACTTCAGTTTTTAATTTTGTAATTAAAAGGACTTGTCAAATGCATGGTCAGCCGGAAAGCTTGCAAAGTGGACATAGTTGGGTCAACTTTATGAAAGAAGTAGCTAAAAAAAAGGAAAATGTAATAAAAAAAAGTCATAAGTCAGTTGCAGTCATAAAGTTTGCGAGCGGAAATTGTAAGTTGTCACTTGCCGGACAGAAATTTATTTATGACATCGATGGTTAATGCCAGAGAAAGCTCTGAATGCTGGCAAGTCTTTTGGCGTGACGTGCGCGGCCCTGTAATTGAAGGCAATGTAATTAAAGTTGTAAGCACACAGGAGGAAAATACCGGAAAGTACCAAAGTTGCCAGCCAGCTAGCATCTTTACTGCACAACTTGTTGAAACATGCAAGCGGGAGGCATAAACACCAGAAAATGCCCCTTGAAACTGCACGCTGCGCTCTAATTAGTTAAAATGTCATAAAAAGAATAAGTTTTCCATTTTCGCTTGTCATGCAGCTGAGCGAAAAGTCTGCGCATAATGCATGCAAATTGACTTTGCATTCGGGACAATTTTTCTCACAATCGAAAAGGCAGAAAACTGAGTTTGAAAGGAACATAGTCGGCTCTTGGTGACTATGTTCCTTTTATTTTCAACGAACGAAAAACGAATATTGCCATGGAGCTCAAACTTTTATGCACAAGAAGTTTAAATTTATTTATACAGTTGATATTTTAAATGATTTTAAATAAAATTTACAATTACAATCCTTCTATGGTCTTTGAAGTATCCGTAAGTATCGTTATAATTATTACTTATTTTGTAAGCAAAATAAAAAACAGTTTCATATAAGTTATTACCTATGAATAGAGCTAAGCAAGCAAAAATTACATTGAACAGCTTATAAATATATGGCCAATGCTTTAATAAGTTGATAAGCTAAGTGATGCAATATAAAATCTATTCTTATCTATGCAATGTATCTATGCTCTTCTATCATTGCCACTCATGCCAATTTATCTTCCTAAACATCAATTTTGATGTTCAAGCGATGGCCAGAAAAATAAAACAAATGTGAATATTATAGACAAAATATCCAAAAAAGGATGTAAGGGCATAAGGATTGAAGGGACAAAAGTGAACCACAGAAAAACCAGAAATATAAACCAAACCAGAAAGGAATGCTGTTGCTGGCCTACAAAAATTATACAAACGGCTTAACTTGTTTCTCTGTGTGTGTGAATGTATGTGTGCTTTATGTTGTTACTTTTATGACTGTTATTACTGTTGGTATATGTTATATACTATTTATTGTTGTTTACTTACCAACATCACGTAGAAAATCAACGCTTGTATTAGATAAACGCACTTGAAAAAACTCAATAAAATGTTGGAAGCCCTGTTGCACATGCATCATATCAATGTGCAATGATGATGGCATTAGAACTGCCACACGCTGAGCCGCCAAACGTTCAGCGGTTGATTGCTGTTGTTGTTGTTGCTGTTGATGTCGTTGTTGTTGTTGTTGTTGCTGTCGACGTTGACGTGGTTGCCACTGTTCTGGATGTTGCTGTTGTATTGCGGGCTTTTGCATTTGACGTGCCTGACGTTCAAATTCACGCGCATTACGTTCTTGTTGTTGCTGTGTTTGCTGCTCTGTTGCTGTGCTCAAAATTGAATTGCTGCTAAGTGTTGTTGTTGCAGTTGCAACGTGGCCCGTTGTCTTGGGCACACTGCCAGGTTGCGTCGCGGTTGTCTGCTGGACAGGCGCTGAGAACGTTGGCGTCGAGATGCTCACGCTGCTGTTAGTGAAGTACGACGAGTGGTTGTTGCTATTGTTGTTGTTGTTTGGCGAGGTGAAGGTGGATGTGGATGCGGACGCGGACGCGGACAAGGACGAGGACGAGGACGAGGTGGCGTTGGTGGGGGAATTGAGAAAGAAGAAGGCTGTCAACAGCAGAAATAACTTAGCAATTTGACAGATTGTTAACTTCATTTATGTTGCGTATTTTGTTTGTTGTGCTGCGGTTGTTTTCTTGTTTTTGTTGTCGTTGTTTTACTTAGATGGTTGTTGGTGTTGCTGTTTTTGCTATTGTGGTGCCTTTAACGTTGCAGAACTGCAAAGCTGATGGACCCAGTTCATGAGTCCCCTTTAGCCGTTTACATTTTGCTGCCTTTGCTGTTTTTGACCATTCCTGTTATTGTTGCTGATGATGTTGTTGTTGTGGTTGTTGTTGCTGTTGTTGTAAACAAACTTTTCACAAGCTGCGCGCAATTTGCCCATAATTGCTTTTCTATAGCTGGCAAATTGCAGCAACCTGAAATTATAATCAACAATTACCAAAGAGTTATTAAAATACGGCTGCAGTTGTCATTTTGTCTATTAAAAGTCCTTTAAAATGCTGTCAAATTAAAGAAATAACTAAAGTCGATTTAAACTTATATTGTTCAGTTATTCAACAATGTTTTCTTTGCAGACTTTCAGCTGCTCGAACAGTTTAAGTTTGTTATACATTTTATATTCATTTATTCAAATTTATTTCAACACTTGAAAAACTTAGCAACGTCTTAAGATATTATCAGACACTTTTTAGCGCTTGGTTTAAATTGAACTTTTCGTCAGTTTTTCGCTTTCAGAGTTAAACATCTGTGTTCTACCAGATATCGTTTATATGTTTCAAAAATGCGCACACACAAATTAAATAAATTAAAATTACAAATTAGTTTAAAAGTTCCAATCGAACACAGTCACCGACACACACACACACACACGCACACTGTCATGCACGCGTTTCCGGGCTATATCTAGCGTTTTTGTTCTTGTTCTGGTTGTTGTTGCTGTTTGCTATTGAGAGCTGACGGCATTTTCATGCACGTTTAAGCACTCAACCACACATACTTTTGCATACAGGAAACACTTAAGCACAGGAATACATGCTGTGCGGAATTCGAAGCTCTGCATAATTCAGTGCGCAAATTTAGCTTTGAGGGCGTGGAGTGTTGGCAGTAGCTCCGATTGGCGGGTCATGTTATGTTGTTGTTGTTGGTAGAAGAGCTTTATTTGCGATAAAATTGATTGCGCCTAAATAAATAAATTGTGTATATTTTTGAAACTGGTTTCAGCCGGGACCTTGTCGCACCTTCCCGCTTTTCTAAACTCTTTGACATTATTTATGTACGCCGAGCCTCGAATGCTTTACATTTTCACATACCCTGCAGACCAAAAGAATTATGTTGAGGGAATAACTTTTTTTTTTTGGGTGAAGTGCGTTGAATTTTTTTAGGAAAGTCAATTTAATAAGCATAATGTTAGCTGTGCGATCAGCTCTATACATTTTTTGAAAGCCTTAAATTTATTTTGATTTGAAAATTAATTTAATTAAATTTCTGTTTTTTATAGTATGGATACTAGTAAAGTTGTTGATATTCCACTATGTTTTTTTTTTTTACTTTTTTTGTAGCACAGTTTTGTGGGCAACTTTTATTTTCATTGATAAGTTTTGGTGCTATATTTTCTGGCAAAACTTATATGCAGGGTATCCCAAAGTCAAAAGCTCTTGACAATATTTCACAATGTATTGAGCATACTCAGTTTTGTAATAGCCACGTGCCGAGCGAGCTCTCTCTTTCCCACTTTAAACCTAAAGCGCAAAGTTCATTTGGCTTTTTATCTATTCTCAGCGCTGTTCTCTTCACCTCCAGCTCCAATCCCACCCAAACCCCACTCGTATGCCACCTGACGCTTTTACTTTATGCCTATTTCTTGCTTGATTACCTGCACGACGCATTCGTGCGGCAATATTTCAATTCATCAGCAATGGTGCCAATCTAAACTTTCATTTGTATATTAAATATTTTGTCCTTTCAGAAGCTCCTTATGGCAGCCAAATGTCGCCTCCATTTTTGATTGCCCGGAAATGATTGATCATTGTGTTCCATTGTCAATGGGCCAAAATAAATAGTATGCTTTTGAGGCTGCCAGGCAAACTTGCACACAATGTGTAGGCCGATGATTATGGCTAACATATGATACTTTAGTCGTCGTTGTTGTTTCGTTTAATGGGGGAGCCAATTGTGAAAAGTGTGAAGGTTAAACGAGGGGTGGATCAGTTGAAAAGCTGCTATTTCCTACTATTATGCATTTGGTTTGAGTTCTGCTGATAAAGCTTAAAGGCTTAGTTTAAAAAAGGCGATGATGAGGCCCTATTATTTTCAAATAATACCCAAAGTGCGATTTTTTATAAATAACAAAAACCATTGTTGACAATGTTATTGTCAAACTACAAATAAATGAATAAAAATATTACCATCACATTCAATAAGGTATGAATATGAATATTTGAATTGTATTGAAAATGTTAAGCGAATGCGTATAAAATAAGATATTTAAAATTTTTTTAAAAAAAAAAAAAAAAAAAAAAAAAATAAAAAAAAAAAAAAAAAAAAAAATAAAAAAAAAAAAAAAAATTAAGTTTTGCAAATAAGTTTAAATCAATTTATCTGATTATTTTATCTCGACACTTTAGTTTAATTTTCAGCTGGGAAGAAACTCTTCTATAAAATGCAAATTGATTTTATAGTTAAATGCTGACAATTAATGATGGCTGACATTTACTCTCCTTGCGCTTTTAAACACAGACAGAATTTAAATCACTTTTAATGCAGCTGCAAAGCATGAAGAAGATGAACAATAATGAAGGCATTTTCTTTAGCCACGAGCAGCTGTTTACTGACCAAAATGAGAAAAAACCACCCAGTACAAGAATAAAATTGCTGTAAATTTTATGACATTTTATGAGCAGCGCAATAAACTTCTTACGAGTGGACACCAATTGGACCAACAATGAGTAAAAGAAGAAGTAAAACAATAAAAATAAAAAAACAAAAAGCGCTCCAAGCTATCAACAAAAGCAACAGTGACGACGCATCATGGTGCGCTTGAGCGTATAAAAATAAACATATTAAGAACTTTAAAGAAAGCGAGAAATAAAAACAAAAGTGAGTGGGTTAATAAGGAGGGGTGTGGGGAACAAGTGGCACTCATGCATTTTTTTTTGTAGTGTACTTAATAAATATATTGTGCTCATCCTCTCACTCATACACGCACCTACCCTTTGTTGGTTCTTATCTCTCTTGAATAGCTTTTTATCTCCCTCAATATCCTCTCTCTTCATTCTCTCTCTCTGTGTCTCTCTCTCTCTCTCTTATGCTTTTCGACTCGTTCCATTTATAATTTTTTTACTCAATTTTATTTGCTTCTGCCTATATTAGTATTTTGCTCGGTTACAATGTATTGCGTTAGTGTATCGTGTCCTCTCTTAAGAGCATTGATAGTAAAACACATCTACAAACACAAAAACATACAGTCAGAAACGCAAACATGCGTACGGATTTACTCTCGGTTGACGGCTTTTGGCCTCGATTGCGTATACGCAATATTTGTTGTTCAGCAATAGTAGCAGCATCGTTTTAAATTTATAACCACTTGTTCTTTCGCTTATTTACATACATATTGACAAAGAGCAAACGGCAGTTAGTGGGCCTGTATCTGGAGCATCTTTAATATTTTGTACTTGGACAACCCAACAACAACGGCAACAAGCTTGGGGGCCTTAGCTCGGCGGCATCTTGAGAGAAGTGGAAGCAGCCGCCACTCAGACTCACACTAGATCAAGGGCCTGTTCGGTATGTCTCTCATAAAGTTGATTCTAAGAATACGTATATGTGTGTGAGTGTGTTTGTGTGTGTGTGCATGTGTGTGTCTGTTTTATTTACCATATGCTATGAATGGCATAAATATATGAACGTTTGAGCAACAACGTTTGCTCTTGCCTCAAGGTGAGGCATACATTTTGGCAAAGATCTTTGGAGTGCTTTCAAATAGTTGGTAAACCTACTTATCGTATGCATCATTGCATCTATGTAACTTTTTCGAAACTCAAAGCCAAACAATTTAAGAAAGCCGAGTCAACTGCATTTAAATCAATTTTCATTTATTCTTAATGCTTAAAAATTCAAATTGTTCTTTCCAAAGCTCACCGAAAATTTTGTAGATATTTAACTATTTAACCTGCGTTTTGAGTATTTACTAAGCGTTAATTTTGCCACTGTTTTTCATATTTCATGTATTCTTATGCGTTAGCAGCGAGTATAATAACTCAATTACACGGTTGCTCTGGTTACGTTGACAAATTTTTTTTTTGCGCCATAAATTGCCAAGTGTGTGTGTATGTATGTGTGTTTTTATGATGGCCAGGGCACCTCAGCTGCTGAGCATCTAAGCCTCCTTGAGGCTGTGTGCTAATTGAGCCTCAACTAGAAACATATCACGACACAAAACAGTTCTTTTCCTGGACGGTTTGAGTTTGGCTCAAGGCTACTGAGTACTGCACTGTGAGTGCTGAATATCCTTAGCATGGTTTGCACGTTTTTCCATTTTATTAGAATAAATATTTGGCCAAGTGTCGCACTTGGCGCGCGTTTATCAACATTTTCACATGAACTAACGCAGCACGGCTTTTGTTTGGGCTCTCGCTATGTGGGAAAAGTCTTTTTGAATTTGAATGTGGAGAAGGTGAACAAGGAGGTTGAGGCTGCCCCTCGCCACTTGTCTTCTTTCCTTCACTAATTTCAATTTAAATTGTCGAAATAGCAAACTTTGTGCTCCGCCATAGGAATAAACCCAACTGTCGCTGCTGGCATTCGTTTGTTGATTGTGGTTTGGTTGGCAAATGGGTTTGAGAATGGGAATTGCGTTTGGGCTGTGGATTTGGGGCTGATTGGTTTGCAACGCAAAAGATAATGAAAATACCCTAGACTGTACAAAAATTTTCTTTGCCTTTAGGGAAAACTGTTATTTAACAAGAACTGTTTGTATAGCAAAGTCTTTGTGCCTTCGACCTAAAGTTGATTTTGCCTAGAAACAAATTAAAGTCGATATAAGAAAATATGCAAAGTACTCACAAAAAAGTACACAACAACAAGCATCGATCTGTGTGCATATGTAAATGTGAAAACATTAACAATTGTGAACAAAACTCTGAATTGATTTCGCAATATATCCTTGTATGTTTTTTCGGCAACCTGGGATTTGTGAATAGTTTGAAGCTGACACATTTAAGCATAAGTACATTGCAATTTATATAATATTCAGTCATGAAAAAAATTTAATGCTACAATGCTGGGTCCACATTCACTCGTGCTATAAATATTGCACATTTTTGTTATTGTTTTTGATTGCATGTAGCATTTTATTGTTGCTGGTCATGCGAAACTTATATAAAGGCACAACGTAGCAGATCCCCGGACTCGTAACTCTTATGGCCGCCTGATGGTTACATATAACTTTTTGCCCAATAACTGACAACAGCTCACGTGATTTACTATGTTTGTGTGTGTGTGTGTGTATGTTTGTGAGTTGCAAGTGCGCTTGCAGCATTCGTTTGAAAACTTTCGTTTGCTTTTGTGTTCCTTTTTTGTCGATGGTTCTGGTTGCCAGCGCCGCCTACTTTTGGCGACAAAATTCTCTTGCGCAACACAAACATACGTCGAGCGAAAGATTTTCAATGTTTCAGTTGATGTTGTTGCTTTTACTGCTTGTTGTTTATTACCGTTACAGCTGTTGGTTGTGTGTGTGCCTTGTTCAGGACTCACTTTGACTATGCCCGTGCATGTCTGTGTGTGTACATAAATAAAAGTTGCCCCCTTTCTTTTTTGCTTTTGCAAAAATTAGTCGAATGTGGCAAAGACGCAACATGAACTTGAAATTGTTGGCACAATTTCTTTACAAGTATTCAAGTATTTACAAGTAGATTACAAACATACATATGTACGAATATGTGTGTGTTCCTACAAGAGAGGCAATGCTCATCCGTGTTATCCTTTGTGTTGTTGTTTGATGTGCCGTTGAGTGTTGTTCTTGTATTCAAAAAGTTGTGTTGTTAGTTCAGCTGTTAAATTTGCTGTTGCTTTACTTAGCTGGTTGATTATATTTTATGCTTTAGTTGCATTTCTAGTATTAAGGCCCGTGTAAATTTGTATGATTGTGCTTTTGATTGCCATGGATGTCAATCGACAATAATGTCTTTGCTGTAATAGGCAAATAAGTTTACCAATGAGTTAAAAAACAAGAAAGTTCGCAATAGATAATAATCTATAGAAATTGTTCATAAATATATGATTTGTGCTGTTTAGTTAAACAAAGTCTTTAATATGATGCTATAAAGTATTCAAGAACCCAATGATTTTGGGTTAATTATATCTTATATACTAAGTCCGTCAAAAATGACGATACAATCGAGTTTCCATATAGCGAATATCAAGGGGAAAAGAAAAATCTTCGTTATAGAGAAAATTCGTAACTTAGAATGGTTTTTATCTGGAAATGTATTCTTTATACAAAAAACTTTTTTTTACGGAAGTTCGTTAAGGGATGATCGACGGAACATAGCCATTTTTAACTCTGGGCAGCTAATACATGGTACCTAATTTGGTTAACCAACATTTTCTCGCCGTTTAAACAAGAAATTATGATTTCCTAATAAATTATGGATATTAAAAAAAAAAAAAATTTCATTTGAATAACATTATTTGCACGAATTTATGTAGATTTTTAAGGCAAACACAACTTCACCCCTCTCTACATATACGTACTATATACACACATAAACGTACATATATGTTCTTATCCTTACTCTTGTGCCAATTAATCATTAAAATTCATCCTTAAATATAAAATAAATATAGAATAAAATGCGTCCCATATTGCCGCGTAAACAGAACTAGAGAATGTAAAAAATTGGAGTAAAAAAAACGAAAGGGAAAGATAGAATGAAAGTGGAAACGACCTAAACAGTGGCAAGCAAAACGAAATCAAATAAAAAATCTGCGCATAATATCATAATTTCTATAGCTAAAAACATTCATATGTTCATACGCCTATACATCCATACAAACATTAATATATTAATAAACATATAAGGCATTTAACAACATTTTGCTATGCTTGTTGATGGAGAATCCAAAATATTTTAATGAAAAACACTTGCGGGTATAAAACTTGGGCATGCTTAAAGTCTAGGGCTGCACAAACAAAAATAAATAAATATATTTCCCTTTGCTTTTTTTTTTCTAAGCACGCTATGTACAGTTTTACCCGCTTTAAGTGTGCTAAATGTGGACTAAAAATCAGTGCTACAAGCCATTTGCATATTCGCGAAAACGAAAAATTTCCAGCGCTTTCCACTAAACATTTTTATTTGCATTTTATTTGATTTGTGTTAAGCGCCCAAGCCTTGCTTCTCTTGGTAGTCTCTCAACCTACTCTCTCTTTTTCTCTCTCTATCGTTCTTGATTCTCTGTATCTCTTTCCGTTTCTTGTCATTGCCTACTTAGCGACTTTTGAGGACTCGGAGAGACGCTCGGCACTTAATCATGTAAAGGTAATAAGCAAAAAAAAAAAAAATAAAAGAAAAATCGATATGAGTTTACTTTAACAGTGTAGTATTTCAAACAGGTTTTACCTGAGAGTGCCGGAGATAAATGATAAATGACTATATTTTGTATAGTGACGAACAATTATATAAATTGTGCCGTCTCTTGCAAGTACAAGCCGTTGAAGTTTTGGCTATAAATATATATATAATAATGTGTCTTGAGGGGCAGAAATTAATCCACACGTGTCTCATTTCGAGCACGGGAAGTTTAATTTGTACGCTCAAATTCTGTGATTTGCACATGGACAAGATTATTTTATTATTAATTCATTGTAAATGTGAAGTAAGACCATAGTAGAATACAAGTGAACCTTAGTTAAGTCGTTTTAAGTTAAAAATGTATCCAGTTATTGTGTGAGAATTCAAATTTAATCTATACATTTAGCTGAGAATTGAATTTACTTCAATAGGTTAAATAATTTACGTTTTCTCTGATTAATATTCGACTACAAAATAACAATTTCTCAAAGAAAATATTGTGACAAGTAAATCAACTGATATTATATTGTGGCCAATGCTCTTGATATTTTCTGGAAGCCGCAACAATCTTTTGAGCAATGTACAATTTATTTGTTCGTATTCGAGCTGAGTTTATGGCATGCTGTTGTATGCTTGTATTTGTGTTAAATGGGCTGGCAGATGTTGTGTTGTGGTAGGATTCATTTTGATGCTGATTGCATTTGTAGGACATCTCTTGTGCATGCACATATATTTGGAATTGTACAGTTCTGATTTATTGACTGACACTCACAAATTAATACTATGTTTGACTGCTTTACAAAATTGCAAAAATTCAGCAAAACAGAAGTAAGCCACTCTGTGGAAAAGTTCAACATAACAAGAGTGATCAAATTACTTGAGATTGCCTACTTAAGTATAATCCTCATAAAGGGTGTACACCCTCTGGCACACACACACACATACTAATAAGTTCTTAGTCGCCAAAAAAAACAAAAAAAAAAAAGAAAAAAAAAACTACACCGAATGAGTTCTTCTGGCAAAATTTATGCAGCCAAATTTGTTGAGCGAAGCTTGCGCATAAATTTGACCAGTTGAGTTTTGTGCTTGTTTCTGACCACTTGTATTTTGGGGCGACCATAAACATTTGCAATTAGATTTCTATGGCTGTTAAACAGATCTACAAATAGTCTTGAATATTTCACCCGCTCACACACAAATATACTTACTTACCGAAATTTAATTATGCAAAACAAATTATTTTTTCCCATTCTGGCTTGAGATTTTTATTTTTGTTCATTCCTTTTATAATGCGATTTTTTATTACATTTCTGGCATTTGTTTCGGACTAGTTCTCATGATTCTCTTTCAATGGGCAAGGACAACCCTTTTTGGTGAATTATATTTGTTGTTGTCTATCCTAAGTCTTTTAATGCGCTTTTCATTATAATGAAAAGTATATTTTTGGAGAGAATTGTTAAGAGGACTTAAGAATAGGAAGTAGGTGAAGTCCGAGACGTTGTTCAAGTCTAGAAATTGGGTTAATTGAATTTCCAGTTGAGCTACAGCCTTTGATTCTTATTCTGCTGCTTCTTCTACAGCTAAGGCAAATCAGAAACGTTCCTTGTCTCATTGCTGCGTTTGGGGACAATCTGGTTGAAAGCTAATTTCATTTGTGTGTGTAATTTTCCATATTGTTGGCAAGGGTCGTTATTTTGATTTTTTTTTTGGCACAATGCGGATTATATGATGGAGTATGTATACGACTTGTGGGACGGTCCGATTATTTACGGTTGTGTATTTTTTGAACTCAACGAAATCCAAACGCTTACATAAGATTCCTGTGCGAAGCTCACAAAGCTCAGAAAATAGAATCGAAGTTCTTGGAAATATTGCAAAAAAAAAATAAAAAAAAAATATATAAAAACTGAAAGCTTTTTACATTTATGCGCAAGCAAACAAAAATTTGTTATGTAATCAAAATTCTTGTTTGCTTACAATTTCTACGTTTTCATTTCTGTGAATAGGTTATGATGAATGTTTGAGTTTTATGATGCTGAGCTGGACTTCTAAGTGGTTTGAAAAGTTTGAAAGATTTTGTTTATGTTTGAGGATTTGGAAGTCCCACTCAAAGTGTGAAAAAACCTGCCTCAAAACGATCAATTACTTCGACTTGGTGCGTGCCACAATATTGTATTTTTAATGAACATTTTTGATTCAATGAAAATTATATTAAACTCAATTTTCCGTCGGTGCAGTAATTTGCTTCAATTTGAAATTCTAAGCTTTCCAACCGATTATTGAAATACGTATTTTCCTAAGCTTCGGGGCATTTGACATATTTTTGGCTTCTTATCTCGTCTACATTGCCAAACTTGGAGAATGAACTGTTCACAGTCGCATTATGCGCAATTTTCCTTTGAGTTTGCCACAAACCTAACAACTTCCGACATTTCCATAAATGCAGTTGGCTCAGTGATAGTTGCACAGTTGGGTTTTCTAATTGAAATGCAGTGCAGCTATGCGTAAAACTTGTTCAACAAGTTTTGTGCTATATAAAAAAAATTAGACTACTCAGCTGCGCTGCGTCAAACGCAATGCACAATGTTTGCCAAGAGATAAACACATATGTATGTACTATACACACATACACACACACATATATATTCATAAATGCACAACTGGACAATGTTTAGGGCGAGCCTGCGGGCGCAGTGGTCTACAGCTCATTTTAGGGACTGATGATGCGAAATGTGTGCTATTGATTTAAAGGTTGTCGCCTAGCATTAGATCCAATGAATTTTACGTTTTAAATGTGACTTATTGTAATATTAACCTTTAATCAAAATTCTGTAAGCAGCCCATATTTTAAATACACAATATTTAAAATTATATTAGACATTGAGGCATAAAGTTTATTATCCTTTTTTTTTTGTTTGTTAATTATTTTACATACTGTTGTACATAATTTGCCATTCTCGCTCGCCTCCTGGCTAAACACTTTCCATAATCACACCTGTCGGTGGCAACCGAGTGGCTGCATAGTTAGCTCATTTGCATTCAAATAAACACGGATTACGCTGCGTGAATCGCGACAAGCCAGGATAAAAACCTTTTGCCCTGCGGCCATTGGCTGTCAGCATGAGAATTTTGTGCAAAAACTTTTAATTTGCTTGGCAAATTAACAGCCCGGCCACAAGCCTGGAGGCCACCTGCCTGCACGCTTGCTGGTTAGTTAGTGTTAATGAGAAAAACCAAATGTATGCTTTACAAATTAATTCGAGTCTCGTGCACTTTGACGAATTGCACATCGCTTCTGTTATGTATGTGCGTACATATCAAAAGTGATGTATAAATACTGAAAACTAAGTACTTAAGTATGTATAAGAAAATGGCTGCTAGCCAAGCTAAGTAGACGAAGCCTTTTTGCTAGGATCTGAGAAAATTTCAAGTATTTGACTGCCTCAACAAATTTTATATTTCTTGTGGAGAATTCCGCACGCAACGCGATGGCAGCTTGCCAAAAGGGTAAAACGGTGTCGGCTACGGGTACGGAATAGCATCTGAAGATTACAAAGTGTGTGACAAGTTTATGACTTTTTGACGGCACTTTGGCTGTAGAAGTAGTCTCTGAGTTTGTATGTGGCCAAGACTGCCTCCTTGTCGTATATCATAAGCTGTCACACATTAAAATTCCGCGTTGTCACTCTTGTGTTTAAGTTTTTTTTTTTTTTGCGGCTTAAGGAGCGTTATAATGAGTTCACTGAACTTTGCATGCGTGACTTGGACTATGATAACACATAGAATGAATGGCAGGTTAGTTGACACTCCTGGCCGACCATGGGAATCGACATGGCTGAAGGTGCGTTAGTTAAAGTAAAAATACTAAATTTTCAGTTAAAACAAGTGGAAGTTGCAGTCAAACCCAACCGACAACGGTATACGGTTGTAAAGGGGTAAGGATGCGTCAGGGGTGTACGCTTGGCTGATGCAGATATTTCGGAGCTATCTTCCTTCCAAATTTTGTGACTCTTCCAAACCAATTCTTAATAGTTAAGATGGGACTGTGGGCGGTATGGGTAGGCGTGGCATCCAAAGTTTTGATGCACGTTGTTAGGGGACGCTAGTAGCTATCTCCTTACCAAAATTTGGTAAATGGAAAATATGTGGATTTGTCGATTTTCAGTTGTAGAATTTATCGATTTCTCAGCCCCACAATCTTGACACTTTATCAATATCAAACAAGAAGAGTTATCGATAATATGAAAAAAACTTGATCTACGCGTAATATCGACGCGCTCGTACAATTTCATCGAAATTGGTTAAGAAACATTGGAGATTTCGAAGATATAAATTAAATACAACATTCAGCTCCACTTGAGCAATCCTTAATTATACCATATCTTACTTTTAATACATTTTATCAACTTATAATTCTCAACCATTTATCAAGTAACCTTTTGTAAAAGTGTCAAAGTTGGAATATCCTAAACACTAAACTAGAGCCCTGACATTTTTGAATTCTATATATTCACTTCCAGATTTTCTTGTCTTACGAACGCAAACAAGTTGATCGCTTTTCTAACGCCCTCTGCTTAACACTACGTTGTCAGAAACTCATTAAACTGTCAAATACCCTAGATGAACAAAATGTCTCGGGGGCTGAGCTTACTTAGTCTTTCATGACAAAAAAAAAAAAAAAACAAAAATAAAATAAAATAAATGAAAAATCGCCCACTTAACCAAACCTTAATGTTTTCTGAAGCATACTTTTTGTACTTTTTAAAAAATATTTGAGCTTCCTAATGATATTCCGGCGTAATAAAATCTCCCAAGCTCAGGAAATTTTCTTTTTACACTCCAAAAATCAAATCAAAAGATGTAAAGGCTAGCTGTCGAGTGTACTGACTGGAAAATACATTTTGCTTATACATATATATTATTTAAATATTTTGTATCTGTGACAATATTTAATACATTTTTGCATTAAAATTCTCAAAAGTTAACCTATTGTACTTTTACAGGTTGAAAATATTGCCTTAATTTTGCCCATTTCGTTTACATTTGTTACTTTTGTGTTGCGCTACTGGATATCAAAATGGCTGAAAGAACTCTGACACAGCTTGCGTTGCCATATTTACAGTCTTCCCCCGAATCCTTCCGCTTTGTCTTCTGTTTACGTTTTTTATTCATTGTGTATATGCATTTTATGGTTGCTGGGGCATTTGCCTGTTGTTGTCCCTCCCGTTGCTGGCTTGCTTATTGCGTAATTGTTGGAAAAAGACGTCCCTATTTAGCCAGTCTTGATTTTGACTATTTCTCTGCCCTCACTCTCGTTATTCTCCCACTCAACGTCTCTCAGTCTCTGTCTTCTTTCAGCTTGGCGTTGAGTTTGCTTTGGGCTTAGCTTATGTTTACAGTTTCGTGATATTAATTTGTTTTCACCATTTCAGCCAATATATATATATATATATATATATATATATATATATATATATATACTACATCCAGTATTTAAGCAATTGCTTAGCATTGCAATTTAAATATTGCCAAGTTTTCGGCCCTGTCGCGTTTCTTGCCTCCGCTTGTATTTTTAATCAAACACACTCATTTGCTCGGCTTAAATTTCCTGTTGTCTCAACTTACTAAAATTAGCTGGTTAAATTAGCAGCGTAACAGTATTGGCTAGCTTGGCCTAATTAAGAGCAGCTTCTAATGAGATGCCCGTCGCGTATTTGGCCTTTGTTACCGCAAAAGGCAACCCAGGCCGCAAAATCGTGACGCAAATTAGTGACCACCATCGAGCAGCATAATGATGATGGCAACTTTACTACTCCTGCGACAAATGCATGCTCTGCAGCACCTGGCATGACCACGCCCCCCGCCTTTTTTGCCTCAAATAACATTAATCAGAGCCATGGTCAGGAATGTGAATTGAAGCAAAGAGTATAGAATCTCAAGAGTTTGCAATTGGTAAGGAAAGCTATCTCTCAGGCAGCCGCGGTAGGCAATTACTGTATATTGCCTTTGCTTGTGGTGTTTTCGAATGGTAAAGAGAATAACAAAAGCAGTAAGCAATAAGAGTGAGCGAGCGCGATAGCGGATAGCGTGTGCAGATGGTTTTCTGGGTAATTTTGATATATTTTCTTTGTCTGTGTTCTTGACAAGCAGGCCCAGCAACAAATGAAACAAACGCACATGCATATAAATACTAACACATTTTTACCGTTTTTGGTAGCCGCTCTCCCGCCGCTTGTCGTACAATTGACGGACCGCTGAGCGCAAGGGCAACTCAAACAAAACTATCTGCACATGCTATCCGCTATCGCGCTCGCTCACTTATTGCACTAAAGGTTTTTAAGAGCGGCTGCATGAGACGAAAAAGCTCTAAGTTTCAATGTCTTTGCTTAAATGCATAGACGTTCGAGCCACGCAAGTTCACCAAACGACTCGTAAATAACATTGGAAGATGATATGTTGTTAAACTGTTATGAGTATTTTCCCAATTTTTAGCTAAGCGCCAACTTATGCTAATCAAAATATGCAATTATTACAAATATAATATTGAACAACATATCTACAATAGCACTTCTATATTACTAGAGTATCCAACATTTATCATTGTTCGTAATAGTATTTTCTATGTTGCTGTTTGTGGGCATACAAATATGCGTTCATAGAATTCTGGGTGGTGTCATATTGTGGTTGCTGCTTGTTAGAAATACTTAAAAAAATTTTATGTTATCATCAACCATCAAAACAAAGTTATAGTTATTAATGATAATGTGTAGAAATCGAACAGGCACCGTGTAACAAAAACATAGCCCGTGAGCTCGAACATATTTATTCGGACTGTTAGATTGCACACATTTTCCGACGCGCCCAAACAAATAAGAAGGTATGCCGTCTGTATCACAGTTTAATCTAGTAAAGCCGTGTAGCAAATAGCAACTAATGAAAAGGCTTACGACACATTGATTATATGCCATAATTGGTTTTAGTTCATGAATCGTAAGTATATATCAACAAAGTAGTCTACGAATTTTTTTATAAACAAATCTTTACAGAATTCAAAATAATCTAAGGAAACACGAGAGGAAAAAAGTTTAGTTGTGTTATTAAATTAATAGTCAACACAAAAAGATCTACACAATGCCTACATCGGGCGCCGACTATTTTCTTTCGCCAAAAAACTATACCCCATACACATTCATTGCTAAATACGCAGAAAAGCTAAGCTACTCTCCAACAACTGTTGAGCTGTGGACTAATAAATTTACTCATTACTTTTTTGACACTATCACTCCGAATCCGGCTATACCTCTAGGTAAGGATAAATAATATCTCACTGGCCAAATCATATAACAAACCATGTTTGCTTCAGGGTACGTTGTGGCCAAGAACAACAACACCCTAACCTTAGGCCCAAAGGTTGAGACTCAAGACTGGGCTGATCTTTTTAATCACTACTGGGGGCTACTCATCTTGATTGCCTTTCTGCTTGCGCTTATAATCATAGTACCCTTCCTAGCGTAAGTTATGCGTATCTTTGCTATCTGAAGTTATTTTTCGTTCTACAGCGTTTGTTATTGTTGCTTCTGCTGCTGTCGATGTTACAAAGAAGGTTGTCCTCCCTGTGATATTGAAAAGAACTCTCGCAAACGATGCTACATCGGCTATTTTCTTGCACTGTTAATTGTTGGCATTATGTAGGACAAATCAAATCCGGCCATGGGCAACTTTATTAAATGTATTATTTGCAGGTTTGGGGTAATTATTTCTCTTGCGAGCAATAGTTCGTTAGAACTGGCCATTCAGCGAACATCTAACGATAGGCATTTGGCCACCAAAGATACCTGCTCGTATCTAAGGGAAGTTTCTGACCACATCCATCATTTGTTTGTGAATAACTATGAAGAGCTGTGTACACACATAATATCTGACTTGCATGGTAAGATATCCAAGACTAAGTTCTGTTGAGTAGGCTTCACCTTCTACATATTTTGATAGATGCACCTGAAAAAAGCTACAATGGATACCTGAAAGAACAACGAATTGATCACTATAAAGTTTTAAACGGCAAGTTAGAAAACATGCCCAAAGCTCTTCTGCTTATGGATGATGTAAACAGATTGATCAAGGACTTACGGTTTTATGGAGCACAATTACGTGATGGTAACTTATTTCTGTTCTTTAATCGACTTATTAGTATTTCAATTGCTTTTAAGGCCTGCGAACCGCTAAGCGTGATATAACTTACGCCTTGACTGTGCTTTGTGGCAATTCAGAATGTCTTCGATTTTTAGGTACATCACGAATTGAGTCCATTGATAGCTCAGAATGTCTTCACTTTGACGAGGTAAGAGTTGGAGATTTAAGTTAAACAGCATATAAATACTGTCCTACAGCTACCCGACCCAGCGAAGTTTTCTGCAGCTATGCAACATATAATCCAGAATGGAGGGGTCGCGTATTCAATAAGTAGATGGGAAACTCATGATTATTGGTTTCTCAAAGCAGAAACAGAAGATTGTTACAAACCCATGGTGGACCTTATAATTGAAGATTTAAACGCAGGAAAAAATATATTCCGCTCGCGTGCAGACAGAACGCGGGCCATCATTGAGTCGATAATCACTGAAATTCACATGAACAGTCTTTCCTCGACCAAGATGTTTCAAGATGTTGTCACCAAATTCGGCGGCTCGCGAAACGCAGTCAGTATCACCGTCTGCTGGCTATTATCGACCGTAAGTAAACTTACAAAAAGAAATCTCATTATCCAAAACGATATATTTCATTTAAGATAATAATATTTCTAATTATTGGTCTCATTTGCGGATGCTGTGGTCGGCATCGGCGTGCCAATCGCGCCGGCGTCTGTAGCAAGGGCATTGGATCGGTTTTCATGTTTATGTATGTGACGAATAATATTTTAGTTAAGGAATGCTTACAAATAATATGTATTTCATTTGTAGGGCCATTATGTTGATATTTAGTGTATTCTCCTTTATTGTTTTGGTTGGAATATTTTATTTAGTTATAGGTCTCCTTACCTATCAGAGCGCCTGTGCACCTGTTCGGGATCAGGAAGGGAAATCAATTTTCCGCTATTTAGATGCCGAAATTGATCTCAATCAATTCATGCCAAAGAGTCAGGATGAAACGCCAATACCGCCGATGCGTATGTCAGACATAATTAAGAGTTTCCAGGGCAACCAGTCAATGTGCGAAGTACTCAAATTGAGCGGGTTGTATGATATTAATGAACTATCGAAAATTGAAGTTATTCAAGAACATAAAATGAACGACGTTGACGACAATGAGTTCAAATACAAAAACCAAAATTATTATTATGAATTCAAAAATAACAAAAGCCATGTTTTCTTAACTGACAATGATATGATGAAGTATAATAGTTCGGAATTTACAATACATATATGCAAAGAACTGACTCCTTTGGACTTGATCACATTAGCCAATCAACTTATGGCGTTGCGGTCCAGTCTGTGGTCCCAGTGGGGCCTTTATGATTGGGCCAGAGTAGCCATTCTTACTGAAGTTGATTATTTACGGAAATTACACAATGAGATCGTAGTTAAAGTCATTGCGATTGTGGATGAGATCACACGAAAGATATCGCAGATTGATGAACTTATTTTAATAAATAAAACTTTTTCATATAAGGATTCCGTTACCGATTATGATAAAAACATGAATACTTCAGAAACTTACTCTTGGGAGAACATTGAAAAGTTTTACAAAGACCAAAGGTTAAAGCTCCCAGGTTGGATGAAACCATTTGTTACTGAATATAAACAACATGTGCGAAATGAGTTTTGCACTAAAGTCGGAAACAATGCACCGATCGCCAGTATTTATAACAGTGGTGAGGATATAGTATGCGAGCGCCTAATTAATCCTTTGGTAAGTTGCTGTTTACCATTTTAAAATTGTCTGTATTTCCGTTCGTTGATTATCTTACCAGTTAACAAAATATCACGATCCAAACAAAGGCTTCCAACATTGTTTGTTTAGACTAATCCATTATATGCTCTGACGCTAAGGTAGTAGTGGGCAATAGTCACAAAATTAAACACTTTGTTGTGAAAACTGATTTATATCTATCAAGCATGCCCACAGACGGTACAAGGAAACGGTATGCTCTCGTTTTCTTTTCTCTGTTCTTAAGTTTACTTACGCCTATATGTTACACACATTTGCACAAAATCATTATAACCTTTTTTCATTTCATGGGTTCAGGGTGTATAGAGTCAATCGAGGTCATATTCATTCGTTTTTGGTCGACTTCAACACGAAAATTCTAATTTATTTTTAAAACCATTTCCGTTTGATTTCAGAATAGGTATTGGGTGGGCTTGCTTTTCAGTAGCTTGCTATTGCTTCCCGTTCTCTTTTTGGCTCACCGCTTGATGTGTCTTTACAAGCAAATTAAACCTTCACTTACCGAAGATGTTATTGAAGATGGGTAAGTAAACTGTTGTTATTATTGTATTACAGTCAGCGCTATATCGCTCTGCCTACAGCTGCCCAAACTGCTCAGGCCAATTGGATGATTAGAGATCTACTTATGTGAGGTGTTAAGTGAAAACAACAATAATGCGTGGAACTGTTATTGACGAGGAATGGACAATAGAGATAGGTGCAACGTTTTCCAGCAAAAACAGCAATATCAAGTTAGAATAAAAATGTTTTATAAGGTGTAGAAGTATTTTTATATGAAGGAAAATAATAAAGAAAATCATGCAAATTGGAAGCTTTAAGTCTTCAGTGCAGTTAGTGATGATAGAATTCATTATCTATATAAATACATATAAAAACAAGTGGAAACGTTGCAGTCGGACGCAACCGACTGCGGCATACTCGATACCAGTATTAAAACCGGTAAAAAGAGGCCTGATTGCAAAGGGGTACGGATGCGGCAGGGGTGTACGCTGCCTTAAAGATTCTCCGATGCAGATGGGGATGCCACCAGCTATCTTCGTTGCAAATTTGGTGACTCTAGCTCAAAGTTTGTAAAATGTTGGGCAAGGGGGGGGGCTGGGGCGGTATGGGTGGGCGTGACATCCCAATTTTTGATGCAGATCTTTGTGAAATGTCAATTGCTATCTTCATACCAAATTTGGTGACTCTAGCAGGAAATTTGTAAATAGTGGGAGGGGGGCTGGGGGTGGTATGGGTGGTCGTGGCATCCCAATTTTTGATGCAGATCTTTGTGAAATGTCAATTGCTATCTTCATACCAAATTTGGTAACTCTAGCTCAAAGTTTGTAAATGGTGGGGAAAGGGGGGCGGAATGGGTGGGCTTGGCTCCAAAACTTTGATGCAGATTTTTGGGGGTCGTTGCCAGCTATCTTCTTACCAAATTTGGTGGCTTTAGCTCCACAACTCTGGAAGATACACGCATTCCCGTTTTTGACGAAGCGTTGGGGTGGATGGGGGCGGCTAGGGCAGTATTGCTGAGCGTGGCATCCAAAATTTTTGATGCAGTTTTTGGGGGTTGCTAGTAGCTATCTTCTTACCAAATTTGGTAGTTCTAGCTGTAAGGTTGTGCGAAATATGTGGATTTATCGGTTTTGAGTTATCAAATTTATCGATTTGCCAGCCCCCCAGTTATCGTAGAGCCCCCATCTCGACACTTAAATTTACTATCCCATAGATAAAGAGAATTGGAAAGTTTCAAGTCTCTAGCTTGAAGGGTGTGGAAAAAACTTGCATACATACGGACGGACAGACGGACAGACACCATGACGGACATTGCACAAAACCAATATACTCTTTACCTTCGGTATCGAGTATAATGAATGTCAGTTTGTGTGAGGCTTTTGAACTCGTAAAATATGCATGAAATCAAACTGAACCATTATATCAATTTGTTTAGCGAGTCTTAAGGATGGTTTCTATAAAGGTTTCTAAATAGATGCCGGTAGCTGTATATGGCATTTTTATACCCTTCACATGTGTGAAACAGGGTATATTGAGTTTGTCATGAATCTGTAACGCCTTAAAGGAATGATGGGAGACCCCATAAACTATATATCAAAATGATCAGGACGAGCTCAGGAATTGATTTCCGCGTGTCCGTCCGTCTGTCTATCCGTCTGACCGTCTGTCTGTTTCAGCACGATTTCCGGCCAAACTGCTGAACCGATCTTGATGAAACTTTCACAGATTGTTTAGATCATGTCGGGTTTGTTCACTATGAAATTTCATCCCGCTCGGATTACTCTACGACATAGCCACCATACAAATTGACCATATCGTTCTGTTTCAACAGGATTTCCGGCCAAACTGCTGAACCGATCTTGATGAAACTTTCACAGATTGCTTAGATCATGTCGGGTTTGTTCACTATGAAATTTCATTTCGATCGGAGCATTCTACGACATAGCCACCATACAAATTTACCATATCGTACTATCAATTGTTGTCTCTGTCGTGCACTTTTAAGTACCTACATATAGCTCATTTGCTTCAAAAGTGGTATAACGCAAAAAATTGTCAAATTGTTGTTGTCGCACACAAACAAGTTAATGACGCTCAAGAGTAAAAATAGGAGCGAAAAAAAAAACAAGTGGAAACGTTGCAGTCGGACGCAACCGACTGCGGCATACTCGATACCAGTATTAAAACCGGTAAAAAGAGGCCTGATTGCAGAGGGGTACGGATGCGGCAGGGGTGTACGCTGCCTTTAAGATTTTCCGATGCAGATGAGGATGCCACCAGCTGTCTTCGTTGCAAATTTGGTGACTCTAGCTCAAAGTTTGTAAAATGTTGGGCAAGGGGGGGGCTGGGGCGGTATGGGTGGGCGTGACATCCCAATTTTTGATGCAGATCTTTGTGAAATGTCAATTGCTATCTTCATACCAAATTTGGTGACTCTAGCAGGAAATTTGTACATAGTGGGAGGGGGGCTGGGGGCGGTATGGGTGGTCGTGGCATCCCAATTTTTGATGCAGATCTTTGTGAAATGTCAATTGCTATCTTCAAACCAAATTTGGTGAATCTAGCTCGAAGTTTGTAAAAAGAGTGGAAAGGGGGGCTGGGGGTGGTATGGGTGGGCGTGGCATCCAAATGTTTGACGCAGATCTATCTGGAACGTCAGTTGCTATCTTCATACCAAATTTGGTGACTCTAGCTAAAAGTTTGTAAAAGGGGGGGAAAGGGGGGCGAAATGGGTGGGCGTGGCTCCAAAACTTTGATGCAGTTTTTTGGGGGTTGTTGCCAGCTATCTTCCTTCCAAATTTGGTGGCTCTAGCATCACAACTCTAGAAGATACACGCATTCCCGTTTTTGACGAAGCGTTGGGGTGGATGGGGGCGGCTAGGGCAGTATTGGTGGGCGTGGCATCCAAACTTTTGATGCAGTCTCATCATGCAGGTCATCATCACCTATCTTGGCACCAAATTGGGTGGCTATAGCTCAAAAACTGTGGGAGATATAGTCTTTTTTGACTTTTAAATGCGGGGGGTTGGGGCGGAATGGGGGGCATGGCTCCAAAATTTTTGATGCAGTTTTTTAGGGGTTGCAAGTAGCTATCTTCTTACCAAATTTGGTAGTTCTAGCTGTAAGGATGTGCGAAATATGTGGATTTATCGGTTTTGAGTTATCGAATTTATCGATTTGCCAGCCCCCCAGTTATCGTAGAACCCCCATCTTGACACTTTAATTTACTTTCCCATAGATAAAGAGAATTGGAAAGTTTCATGTCTCTAGCTTGAAGGGTGTGGAAAAAAGTTGCGAACATACAGACGGACGGACGGACGGACACCATGAAGGACATTGCACAAACCCAATACACTCTTTAACTTCGGTATCGAGTATAAAAATTAATCCATGTGTGAAGGGTATCTTAGTCTTGGCATAGCCAAAATTAACTATGCCGCACTTGTTTTTTTTTTTAAATTTTAGTTTATATAATTTTGGTATATAAAAAAATGAATGTCCGTTTGTGTAAAGACTTCATGTGCGACGACAAATTACATCGGTTACGTGCAGCAAGTGGAAATAACGAAATGCAATTCACTTCTGATCTACAATGAAGCGTTGATTTTGCTCGAGGATCATATTTGACAATCCTAAATAAACCATTAATACAATTTGGAATGGTGGCACAAAATCGATCTCCCAGTAATATTTATGATCGTGATATGCCACGAATGCAATGTTTTGATACGAATGAATTAAAAACGTTTGTGCAATCGAATCAGCCGAAATTGTTAACTCAACAAAAGAATGCATACGATACAATAATGATGGCAATTGAGAATGAGCATTGTATTTGTATTTCTTGGATGCACCAGGTGGTACAGGCAAAACATTCCTAATTTCAAAAAAATCATGATTGGTTAAGTGCCCGAGCAATATAAGCTGCCAAAAATATCAATTTAAATGACATTAACATGAGTATACAATTCAATGAACCAGGCGAAGCTACAACATATAACTCAATTGATACAGTTATAGAGCTAGAGGAAGCAGTGAAAACCCAACTGAATTTCTGAACTTATTGGATTTGCCAGGATTACCACCATGTATTGAAGCTGAAAATAGGAGAGCCCCATCATTCTTCTTCGAAATATTAATCCACCTCGCCTTTGTAATGGGACTAGACTTACAGTGAAAAAGTTGATGAATAAGGTGATTGAAGCGACAATTTTGGATGACAAATTCAATGAAGAAGATGTATTATTACCAAGAATACCATTGATGCCATTCCAATTTAAGCGACTACAGTTTCCCATTCGACTCGCTTTCGCAATGACCATCAACAAAGCTCAAGGACAATCACTATAAGTCTGTGGATTAAATCTGGAAAATCCTTGCTTCTCACATGGCCAACTGTATGTAGCATGCTCACGTGTTGGAAAGCCATCTGATTTGTTCATTAATGCACCAAATGGAATAACCAGAAATATTGTGTATTCAAAAGCTTTGGAGTGAATTTAATATTGATTAATGTGAACAAAGAATTCTATATCTACATAGAACAAAAGTAAACAAAATACGATTTACAATTTTTCTACAGAATGAGGCCGGATAGGCACCGGATAGCTAGTGCTAAATAAAACTTTGAGGAACGTCGCTTTTTATATTTCCACCAATTTCGGTAGTTCTTGGTGCAGGGATCATCTTTATCGAGTTTCCCCAGCCTCCTAGTGGAAGTAGCACCATAATATTACCCATTAGCACAGTTTGAAATTTCTAGCTTTGTTGGTGACGAAAAAAACGATGCCACAATGATAAAATTGTGAGTGATTGTGTGTGTCTTGTTGCCGCGGGATCCTTCAGCCCTCTTTCAGCATTTTAATTATTATTTACTAACCAGAAACATCCAAAACGTAAGGCAAAAGAAAGTTTTTGCAATTGTGTATTTTATTTCTATTGTCTTTGCTTGACGTCATTAATTTGTGCCTTGCTAGAGCTTAATTTTTCCTGAATGCTTTTAACTACTGTGCCATCTTGGGTTTTACAGACTTTTTCACTCCAACATCGCTGATAGATAATTTGATAATTTGTGTTAATTTTGAATTATTATTATATTCAAAAGTTTTTCTGACTATAGTAGAAATTGAGCAAAAACTTTTGGGTTGCTTTTTATAGTAAATGTTGGTAATAGGTAAACTTGTTTCCAAGCGAATAAAAATTCAATTTACCTATAAATGTGATTAGAGAATAAATTAAAACAAAACGAAATGTTACAAATTATTGGTGTTTAAATATTAATATTAAACATTATGCTTCGCTATGGTCGGGAGCGCTCTGGGCTTTTAAAGCTCTTTTGGGACTACGCCGCCAACGTTTTCGGTTTTCTTGTTAAAAACCACAAACTTTGGCATCAAAACCAATAACCAGCATTAATAAGCTCACCCAACTTTGACAGTTTTGTTATGAGCAATTAAAACGTTAATGTATTTAATGTTCCATCCATTTGCCCGCCCAGTTGGTTTCTCAGTAGCAATTTTCAAGCGTGTTATGTAAATGCCACAGGCATTTTCAGCTTATTGTTGCTATGTACTCAACAAAATTTTCCAGAAAACTAACCAGTAAAGCAAAATTAAGGTAAAATATAGTATGTGTTTTATTTTCCGTTCACATTCAGCTCACCTTTAATGAACTTGATATCTATGTTTGCATATGTTTGGCTTATTGTACAAAATCCATTCCTAATTAATTGCTTATTGAAATCGGTTTGCTGGCTACTCTAATTAGATGCACATTATTTAGATACCAGTATTTGCAGATTCTGCAAAAAATAAAAAACTAATAGAGAATCGCAGAAAAAAAGGTAGAAGTAATTTTTGCTAAAAGTAAATTTACTGCTACTGGTAATAAGTATTTGACTAAAAAAGGGTGTAAAAGATTTTATAAAAATGAAAGGCCTAAAATATATTTATTACTCTGGAAACTACATTATAGTGGGAAATTTCATCCTAAAGCTCCATCACAAAGCCAATGTACAAATTACATTATCATATTTATTAAAACAAATGTGCCAATTAAACGTAACTAATTGTATTAGCTTATCTACAAATGTTCCCCTTAGTGAAATGGATCAAAGCATTTACATATTTACAAATATAATTGAATATACAATTGCAAAATGCATTTAAAATAAATAAATAGCATTGTTTATCACTTGGCAAAACAAATTTGCTTTATATAGCAAAATTTGTTGTCGCCCTGCCTTTGGGCTGAGGCGAAACTGGGCGGGAAGCTGGCATAAATAATGATGCTGCGGCTGCTGTTTTTGTTGGATCTGCAAAATTTCGTACTGATAATTTGTTGCCATAAGGAAGTGCATTGAAAGTATCTGCCGTTAGCGACTTCATAAATATGCTGCCAGACAATCGAGCGGAGTAAAGTGTGTAAAGTGAGGGTCAATGTGCAAGCGGGTGTGGCGTTGCACTAAATCATACATGACAAGATAAATTAGCACACACACACACATAGCAAGCAAAGTAAAAACTAATCTAGTAACTGGCAAGTGCATAAAGACATAAATACCACCTCCTACGCAGAATAGCTTCCCCTTTTTTCCCTTCACTCGCTCGAGCAAAGCGCTACTCAAAATCCTTCGCAACTTTTTTGTGTACTTGTTTTCATATACATTTGTTTTTGTTCGCAGTCAGCTGGTTGTGCCCTTACGTTTGTCTCGATGTTTTCCTTTTGTCTGTTTACAGCGCCATTTTATTCTGAAAAAAATAATAATAAAAATTTGCCATACTTTCGTTCGGTGCCCTCATTTTCATTCTCTCGCTCGCTTGTTTATTGTTTACGCATTCGACCTATAGCCAGTATTCATATAGGTTGTGCATGGCGGAGAGTATGTGAGTGTGTCTTTTTTTTGTATTGAATTCCATTCAGCTGCCTTAATATGGCATTAAAGCAGATTGCGGGGGATAAAGTATGTCTGTGTATGTTTGTATGTGTGACTGTGTCGATATGTGCTTGAAGTAAACAAATGCGTATGACAACACTGTCCGATCTATCCAATTAGACTCAGTTCAATTTGCTGCACTTCACAAAAATTATGACAAGCTTCCATGAAAAAAAATCATTAATAATGGTGTTAAATTTTGAAAAAATTAAATTTTAAGTTTTGTTTAAACTTGTACTAATTAATTCTCTAAGTTTAAAAGCATAAGCTAAGACATTTAAATAAACTTAACTATTTCTCAACACAATGTGCTCCATTTCAAAACTTTATTTGAATATGTAAATTTCTTTCTTAAGCATTTTAGTATTTGACTTAGAATGTCAACTTTGATTTGAAAATTAATGAGCTTTTAATTAATATTTTAAAGTTTAAAATCAAAACTTAATAATTTTTTAATTAAAATACGTTTTATAAAAGCATTCTGATATTTAGAATTAAAATTATGGAATTAAAACCCGTTTTAAATTTTACATTTACATTTTCATTTTGGGCTTGTGTAATAAATTTAGAAATCAAATTTTTTCACCATTGATATAAATACGAGTCGCCTTAAATTCGAATCTCTGATACGATTAAATTTTGAATCAAAAATGTTCGTATTCAATTTAAAATCTTTTTTTTTGTGTGTACGTGAATCGCATTTATCATTTCATCTTGTGCTTGTCGTTATTTCTGAACCAATGTTGAATTTCCATATGGATGCGTTTCGATGGGACACTCATCAGTTATTGATTTTGAAGCGCGGATCAACTTATTGCTTACTCCACAATGCGATTGAAGCGGACGATTTTATTTAAGAAACGTTGCCAAAAAATATTCAAAAGTTATTCGTTAAATACCTCATAATAATAATACTGAACAGTTTTGTCGAAAATAATCAAGAAAACATGTTGAATAAAGTCGAAATTGGTCGAATTGGAAATGTAGTTTTTGAAGTTAAAAACTGCATGAATTTCTTAAAATTTCATAAAAGTTTCAAATAAAACTCTATTTATTTATGTTTGTATTTGTAAGGTACCGTGATCATATATGTGACACAGTATTAAAAAAAACACTAAGTCAAAAAATAAAATAAATACATATTTTTACTTGTTTGAACAATAAATATTATAGATTATTATAAAATCTGAGATAAATTAAATAAATGTGTTTCAATTGGGTTGCCCTACATAAAAACACGAATGCTGAGATAAAAGTTGAAATTCAAAATAAAAAATGATTGTAAAAATACATAACTGAGCCGAGCAAGTGCTAAAAAGGCAGTATTTAAAAATCTAAAGCCGCTTATCCTTAATAGAAGCAATAAATCTGAAATAAAGATTCCGAATGACATTTTGTCCTGGCTCTTCATAAGCATTCATCGGGATGTGTTTGACAGGCTATTCAATATTATTTTCAATGCGACATAAGCAGTACTTGGATTGTTTAATCGTTAAAAACACTGCGACACGAATTGAAAAAGTCATAAAGCTTTGATAAACATTTTATATAATTGATAAAAACGTAGATTGTACGGGATATCCCGTCAAAACAACGTTTTTCCTATCAAATGCCGTTTGATAGGACATTATCAACTTGTACTGTAGAAATTTTTTTTTGGGTGTAATATATTTTCCTATATTCCCCCAAAAACTGCATCAAAACTTTGGATGCCACGCCCACCCATACCGCCCCCAGCCGCCCCAACGCCTCGCTAAAAACAGGAATGAGTGTATCTTTCTCAGTGTTCAGGTTAGAGTCATCAAATTTCGTAGGAAGATAGCTGGTAACGACCGCCAGAGATTCAAAACGTTGAATGCCAATCTTTGAATGCAATCAGGCCTTTTGTTATCCGTTTTTAAACAGGTATCTGGTATACCGCAGTCGGTTGCGTCCGGCTGCAACGTTTCTATTTGTTTTTATTTATGGTTGAAGAAAAATTCTATCAAAGAAGTAGAAGAAATCTAAACTTTCAATTTGTTTTAATTGAATTGAAGAAATTGTATAGCCCGCATATGTTGCCAGTTCGAACAATGCTTTGTCGACTGACATATTGTTCGGTATTTGTAAAGCTTCCTGTTTCACGATGACTGATTTGATTAACATTTTAACACATTTGTGCTGTTATGCATGTGTATAAATAAGACTACAGACAATAGAAATCTGAGCGGAATTGTGTCAAGTAGCACAATAGCATTCAGTTTATCGTTTGTTTGACATGGTATATTGTGGTACATATAATCTAAGTCTTGTAATGATTACAGTCTAACTTCATTTGCCATACAAAGAAATATAAATTTAAGCATATGTTGCCTAACGTTTTTTTGCGTATGCTGTTAAAGCTAGCCGTACTGGGTCGAGACTATGCAAAAATGGCCACCGAGGCCGTTTAAGAACAAATGTTTCACTTGCCATTTTGACCGTTTCTCGAAAACAGGCAGAAATTTGAGGCGTCCCCAGTTCCCTTATCCACTCCAGAGTGCAAATAAAATAAAATAGTACAAAAGTTTGCTGCTGTCGCATGCTGATAGGCGCTTGTTGTGCGACTGTGTGTGTGTTGATTTATGCTCTGTATGTGACAAGTTGAAAAGTCTATTCTGAGAGTACATATACGTATATAGCGCAAATACTATACGAAAAAGTTCAGTAAAAAAGTTGAAACATGGTAATGTTCCAAAAAGGAATAATGCTTTGAGCAGAAAAGTCTAAGATATGAAATGTTTCAGGAAATTCAGATATTACAACAATATATATTTTTTTAAACAATTTCTAACTGGTGCAAGTGGCAATTGTAGCATGTGATAAAAAAATATGATTTTTGAATTTGTTAAATCTATTTTGTGGTTACATTTTATCTGAAAGCTTATGTTATACATACTTTTTAACTTGTTGTTCTTATAGTATTTTAGTTATTTATTTCTTTAACAGTTTACTAAGCTAATCGCTTTATTCTGTTCTGTCGCACCCTTTCTTGTCAGGGTAGTCATGCCATTTATATTATTCATATTTTCCCACATCAACTAGTTAAAATTGTGACCCACCTTGGGGAAACTGTCTAACCGCCAGCTGCAATATTAAGTGCCAAACGGCGAGCAAATCCGAAGCATTCCTAAAGCTATTTTTGCAAACTCCTCCACATACTTAATTTGTACAACCTAATCAGTACTTCACTTTATGAAAGGAAAACCACTTAACCGCTTTGTTTTCTTCTTTTCGAATTTTCTCTTTGTTGGGAACGAACATTTGTTATTTGTTCAGAAATTCGTCAGCACCACTTTTGTGTGTGACTTGTCTCTTCAACTTACGTGTCTCTCTCATTTTATACGACTTTGAGCTGTATTTTGTTCGTCAAGTGAATTTGGTCGCTGCTTCTGTTTGAGCATCATTGTCATAACAAGCGGGACTTTTTGGCTAACAAGTAGAAATTCAACAACAGCAGCAAAAGGAGCGCTGTGTTACGTTAGAGTTCTTGCAATATATGTGTTTCAACACTATTACTCATGTAAGTTATCTGTATATATGTATGTGTGTGTGTGTAAGTGTGTGTGAATGGTGATGGTTTCCATAATTTAAGTGCACTGCATTATTCAGGTACTTCAGTGTGCGGCGAAAGCTGAACGCATTGATAAATATGTACACATAAATGAGTGAATAAAAAGTCCACGCATATTGCTGAATATTATTTCGATTATTTATTTAGGAAATACAATTCCAATTTTCTTTATTCAAATGTTTGTTTTATTTCAAAACACTTATGCAATGACATCATGTCTTAAAGTAATTTTTTATACTCGATACCGAAGGTAAAGAGTATATTGGTTTTGTGCAATGTCCGTCATGGTGTCTGTCCGTCTGTCCGTCCGTATGGTTGCAAGTTTTTTCCACACCCTTCAAGCTAGAGACTTGAAACTTTCCAATTCTCTTTATCTATGGGATAGTAAATTAAAGTGTCAAGATGGGGGTTCTACGATAACTGGGGGGCTGACAAATCGATAAGTTCGATAACCCAATACCGATAAATCCACATATTTCGCACATCCTTACAGCTAGAAGTACCAAATTTGGTAAGAAGATAGCTACTTGCAACCCCTAAAAAACTGCATCAAAAATTTTGGAGCCACGCCCCCCATTCCGCCCCCAGCCTCCCCGCATTTTAAAGTCAAAAAAGATTATATCTCCCACAGTTTTTGAGCTATAGCCACCAAATTTGGTGCCAAGATAGGTGATGATGACCCCCTAAAAACTGCACCAAAAGTTTGGATGCCACGCCCACCGATACTGCCCTAGCCGCCCCCATCCACCCCAACGCTTCGTCAAAAACGGGAATGCGTGTATCTTCCAGAGTTGTGGAGCTAGAGCCTCCAAATTTGGTGGGAAGATAGCTGTTAACGACCCCCAAAGAACTGCATCAAAGTTTTGGAGCCACGCCCACCCATTACGCCCCCAGCCCCCGCATTTTGAAATCAGAAATGGCTATATCTCCCACAGTTTTTGAGCTATAGCCACCAAATTTGGTGCCAAGATAGGTGATGATGACCCCTAAAAACTGCACCAAAAGTTTGGATGCCACGCCCACCGATACTGCCCTAGCCGCCCCCATCCACCCCAACGCTTCGTCAAAAACGGGAATGCGTGTATCTTCCAGAGTTGTGGAGCTAGAGCCTCCAAATTTGGTGGGAAGATAGCTGTTAACGACCCCCAAAGAACTGCATCAAAGTTTTGGAGCCACGCCCACCCATTACGCCCCCAGCCCCCGCATTTTGAAATCAGAAATGGCTATATCTCCCACAGTTTTTGAGCTATAGCCACCAAATTTGGTGCCAAGATAGGTGATGATGACCCCTAAAACTGCACCAAAGTTTGGATGCCACGCCCACCGATACTGCCCTAGCCGCCCCCATCCACCCCAACGCTTCGTCAAAACGGGAATGCGTGTATCTTCCAGAGTTGTGGAGCTAGAGCCTCCAAATTTGGTGGGAAGATAGCTGTTAACGACCCCCAAAGAACTGCATCAAAGTTTTGGAGCCACGCCCACCCATTACGCCCCAAGCCCCCCGCATTTTGAAATCAGAAATGGCTATATCTCCCACAGTTTTTGAGCTATAGCCACCAAATTTGGTGCCAAGACAGGTGATAATGACCCCTGAAAACTGCATCAAAAGTTTGATGCCAGCCCACCGATACTGCCCTAGCCGCCCCCATCCACCCCAACGCTTCGTCAAAACGGGAATGCGTGTATCTTCCAGAGTTGTGGAGCTAGAGCCTCCAAATTTGGTGGGAAGATAGCTGTTAACGACCCCAAGAACTGCATCAAGTTTTGGAGCCACGCCCACCCATTACGCCCCCAGCCCCCCGCATTTTGAAATCAGAAATGGCTATATCTCCCACAGTTTTTGAGCTATAGCCACCAAATTTGGTGCCAAGACAGGTGATGATGACCCCTAAAAACTGCACCAAAGTTTGGATGCCACGCCCACCGATACTGCCCTAGCCGCCCCCATCCACCCCAACGCTTCGTCAAAAACGGGAATGCGTGTATCTTCCAGAGTTGTGGGCTAGCCAAATTTGGTGGAAAGAAAGCGTTAAACACCCCCCAAAAAACTCCACAAAATTTTTTGACCCCCCCCCCCCCAACCCCCCCCCCCCCCCCCCAATTAAAAAAAAAAAGATTATATCTCCCACAGTTTTTGAGCTATAGCCACCAAATTTGGTGCCAAGATAGGTGATGATGACCCCCTAAAAACTGCACCAAAAGTTTGGATGCCACGCCCACCGATACTGCCCTAGCCGCCCCCATCCACCCCAACGCTTCGTCAAAAACGGGAATGCGTGTATCTTCCAGAGTTGTGGAGCTAGAGCCTCCAAATTTGGTGGGAAGATAGCTGTTAACGACCCCCAAAGAACTGCATCAAAGTTTTGGAGCCACGCCCACCCATTACGCCCCCAGCCCCCCCGCATTTTGAAATCAGAAATGGCTATATCTCCCACAGTTTTTGAGCTATAGCCACCAAATTTGGTGCCAAGACAGGTGATAATGACCCCCTGAAAACTGCATCAAAAGTTTGGATGCCACGCCCACCGATACTGCCCTAGCCGCCCCCATCCACCCCAACGCTTCGTCAAAAACGGGAATGCGTGTATCTTCCAGAGTTGTGGAGCTAGAGCCACCAAATTTAGTAGGAAGATAGCTGGCAACGACCCCCAAAAATCTGCATCAAAGTTTTGGAGCCACGCTCTCCATTTCGCCCCCCTTTCTCCAATTTTTACAATTTTCGAGCTAGAGTCACCAAATTTGGTATGAAGATAGCAATTGACATTTCAGAAAGATCTGCATCACAAATTTGGATGCCACGCCCACCCATACCGCCCCCAGCCCCCTTTCCCACTTTTTACAAATTTCGAGCTAGAGTCACCAAATTTGGTATGAATATAGCAATTGACATTTCAAAAAGATCTGCATCAAAAATTTTGATGCCACGCTCACCCAAACCGCCCCCAGCCCCCCTTTCCCCACTTTTTACAAATTTAGAGCTAGAGTCACCAAATTTGGAAGGAATATAGCTGGTGGCATCCCCATCTGCATCGGAGAATCTTTAAGGCAGCGTACACCCCTGCCGCATCCGTTACCCTTTGCAATCAGGCCTCTTTTTACCGGTTTTAATACTGGTATCGAGTATGCCGCAGTCGGTTGCGTCCGACTGCAACGTTTCCACTTGTTTAAACTTGTTTTTACTTCAGAACTTATAGCTTTAAAGATGTATAAAAATGGTACACCGGTTTAAAACCAGAACGAGCATATAGTATATTTAATGGGGGATTTTTATTTAAGCTTATAACTTATGAAAAATACAGTATTTTACAACTAATATGTACCCAAACAAAAAGTAATTGCATAACTTCTTTGAATACCGATTTAAATCAACATTTAGTAACTTGAGATGGTTAATGCAGTTGCCATGTAGCTATGGTTACAGTTAAAGATAATTTAATGATCTATTCTTAGCTTCAAACAATAGTGTTCTTAAGCACACTTACCAGAATTGTGTGGTAGGCAGGACACGTACTTGATGCACTTGATATATGCGTAGAGGCCAGTTGCCTATTAAAGTGTGTTTTCTGTACGGGTTTGTATTGCTTTTGTAGCCTGCTTTTGGATTCCCGGCAGCCGTTAAATCTGTTGTCTAGCCTAAGCGTGATTCTGATACTCAACTTTGGTCTGTCTGTGTTTGTGTCTGCGCCAACGCTCACACAACACTTTAACTATTTACACTCACACACAAACACACATGCAAACACACACATGCACAAACACACTCGCAAAGAGCCACTCAGAGGTTACGTAGTAAATCCTTGCAGCCAGACGCAATTAAAACGTTTGCAGTGCGGCCATTTGACCGTTTGACTTACGTTTGAAGTCAAGTGCCTTTTGGAATGAGCTTTGTTTGTGGCTTAGGCACACCTCACGTGCTTTTGGACTGAGTGAAGCCAAAAGAAACGGATTCTATGATTGTCACGGAACTCATCCCTTTTTGAGCATTCGGTTCGGCTTTTGACCACCGAATGCGTGCTGCGAATGGCGGAGAGGCCTGTTAAAATTGTAATTGTCAAAGCCGCCGTCACAAACATTTCGGCAGTTAAGATGCGCCCAGTTTTCTCCCCTGCCTTACTCGTTGGCACACGGCGCGTACACACGATGTCGGAAAATGGAATTTCTTAATGTTAGCAGGCGTCAGTTGGCTTTCGTGTCTCGTCATTAATGTCAGCAGCAGCCATGACGACGACGAAAATAGCGCGCTGTCAGCGAAACCCAAAAAGCCACATGAACTTAAGCTATGGCTGAGGTGTGTGATTCATGGTTGTTGCGATTGAAAGCTGGGCTCATATATGATCTACTCCAATAAGATATTAACCCTTTTGTAGCCCAAGATTATGGCAGGCTTTTTGTTAGCCTGTCAATTGCGTCGACTTCACTCGCATACCTGACAATATGTTATCTATGCTCCGGTTTCATTATCAAAGACAAAATCGAAGAAAAGCCTATTGTTGCAACATCAATCGCTTGGTATTGGAGTAGAATTGAACGTGTTATTTAGTAAAGTCTACTTTTGTTTACAGCTATTTCAAGCTCTCTAAAATCCAGCTCTTATCAGTTTGGTCACGTTTTGAATGCCTTCAAGCAATAAAATAAAGTTAAAATATATTAAAGTTTCATCATTGTTCACTTTAAAATTTAATGCGCATTTAATTGGCATTTTCTACTACATTTTAATTAATTTGCAGAACCATGTCTATTATGGCGGAGCAAAGTTAATCTGCTTATCGTTGTAGTTTGATAAATTGCATATTGTCCCCATTGCATTTTAAATTGGTTTTTGTTACATTATCGTTTACTGATTTGGCATAATTACATTATGCAATACTATCAAAATCGTGTTCATTAAGACCATTTAGCGTTTTCGATAGTCAACTGATAAATTGATAAATTAGATTTGCAAACGCAAAAACGATTGAAGCAATGAAATAAGAAGTACATATGTTAAGAACGTTGACAACTGACGGTCTACTTTTGCAACTTGTTAAAATTTTAGAACATAAACAGGCAGGTATTATGAATTTTTTGCTCCCGTAGGTATCTATTATAAAACTGACTATTTGATTCGAATAATTGAGTTAGTTTACTGGATCAAATTCAAATGTTAATGAAGAGCCTATTCACAGTATGTCTAACGCAGACATAGACCAAGATATTTGCAAAGTTTCAAGTCTTTAGCTTTGAGAGTTTCAGTGTTTAAAAATTAAAGGCGAAGCATAAGTACTGAAAACTAAAGTATTTAGATATCTCAACTGCATCCTAAACGAATGAATTAAAAACAATTGTTAAACTTCAGTAAGAAGAATTTTCTTCTATTTCTTTTGTGTCTAAAGTTACGCAATTTTCTTGCAAAGTTAAATAATTAAATTCATCGATTTAGAACTCTTATTAGATTGTTCAAATGTTTATTGAATTCATAACCATTCAAGAGAGTTTAACTTTCAATGCAAACTGTCGAAATTGACTCTGGAGCCACACTGACAACTTTTAAATCTCTCTAACTATTTGAATAGCAGCATTTGGTATGCTAAGCCACAACTTGAGAAGACAAATGTGTTACTGTCAGAGCTACGGAGAAGCAAGCAGAATAAATTTTTTGCATACCATAGTCAACGTTCTGAAGATTCTTTTGACTGTTCTGGCAGCTCATTAAGACAGACACCAGCTGATGCTGACGATGATATCTATATATATATCAATGACCATGTGTATTAGAATGGAAACGGGCAATGAGAATGCGATTGATATGCTAGGCACGCAACGCTTTTCTGGAGACCACATCACACATTTGCAACAAACGCCAAAAGGCGCAGAGGCAATTGCTACTGTCATGAGTTCATTCATAAAAATCTTACGCTCGCTCGGGTGCTAACCTGCAAATGTTGGCTGGGCAATGTTAAAGTATTCAGCTTATAGACAATAACAAGCACACAACACAGACACACACATGCACTGATACATAGACAGACTTACACACACACACACACTCACACTTGAAACGAACTTTAAGTTGTGGCTGCGAATGCCACTTGACATCGAGCAGTTTGGGGACGTTTCTTGCACAACTCACGTTGCCTACTTATCTGGGCCGCCCCAGGGAGAACAACAACAAAGACTTTAACACACGCAACTTCTGCGAGTTGGTAGCTTATTTTCACGGACTGGCACAGAACTGTTCGCGTTGAGGTTTGCACGGCAACTGAAATTGAAATTGAAACGACATTGCCTCCTTGGCAGCTTCGTCCTCTTTGTCGGCTTTGCTCGCAACGAAAGTGAAACGTAACGCATACGCAGCGTTGACCTGCTTGCCATGTAAAACGCGGCAGCTTTTGAAGTCACAACGATGAGCTTTGAGAGAGCCAAGAGCCTGGGACAGCTGATTTTTGTTATTTAGTGATTCGCCGGGCGGCTTTTAAGTTCCTATTGTTTTTGTTGATGTTTTGCATATTGACAAGTTTTGTATATAAAATGTTTAACATGTGTTTAAAAATGATTAGGTTTATTTATAGCTGTATATGAGTTTTTGTTAAACATTGAATGCTCCATACTTTATAACTATTATCAATTGACTTTGTTGAACATTATTGAGGTTTATAAACACCGGTAAATACCTTAACATTATTAAAAACAAAACTTTTTTATATAATTTTTTCAAATAAAATGTATTTAAATACCATAAACCTCTTCCATTTTTAATTATAACTTAATTTTATAACTTATCTGTCTTCTCATACACTATTGGAATATTTGATGAGTTTCTTATTCTTAATTAATAAGCTCATATCCATTTTCTTATTACCTGTCTGCATAAAACGAATTAAGACTTCAATTGAAAGATATTACAAAGCGCTCAATTTGTGGTAAGCTTAAAGAAAGCTTGAAGCTAACATAAATCATTATAAGGCTATGAGATATGTGTATTGGTCCAGAATTTAATTTCGCTTTTATATGAAAGCTTTAAAGTTCTTTGAAGCTTAAATCCAATACATCTACTTTCTTATGCTCATCAAAGTCCAGAAACAGAATTTATAGCAGCTTAAAGCTTTTTATAACTGATATTTATTGCATTATACAGTCGAGCTTCCATTTAAGGAATCTAAGAGAAAGAAAAAACTTCGTGAAATAAAATTGTTTGGAAAAATTGTGTTTTCTTTATGAACTTGTGACCGAGCCTCGAGCTTTATGCATGGGCGCACACAGCTTGTATTTTAGTTTTGAAATAACCTGTTTGTGCATCTGGCTGGCGATAAAACGCATGTACTTCTTTGTTTTTGTGCAAAAAATAACAGAAAGAAAACATTATAAAAGTAAAACAACTGACTTAAAAATAAAAAGAAAACAACAACAATTTTCACTGACGCTGGCTGTCAAATCAACAAAAGAAAACGGTAAATGCATTCTAGTATTCTAAGAAACAATAATCGAAATAAATTCCTTAGATTCGGAAATAAATTAGAGATTGAGAACACATGAGCATTCAAGCTACGGACGAAAATATCCTAACAGAAAAATATTCGCTATGAGGAATTTCGTTATATACAGAGCATAACACTCTCAAAGTCATCAAAAAGTTCATTGAATGAAAGTTCCTGATATAGAACTTCGACTGTAAACACTTTTTAACTTAACTTAAAACGAATAAAAATAAGGAATAATAACTAATTGAAAATAAGATTTTACATTTTCATTTCTTTAGATCAGATTACTTAGATTAAATTTTTTAATATTACATAATATGACTTTAAAAAATAAAATGTTTTCCTATTAACTGTAACAACTAATTTTCATTAAGCTATACCGTTAAAAAACGTTTAAAGACCTTTGTTCCCTTTATTTTGGGCAACCGTTCAAGCATTTTTATTTGAATTGTGAAAATTTTATTGCTTAACTTTGTGACACGCAGCCTTTTGCGCAGCTGGCTGACCTTTTGGGCACCACAACAGAAATGCTCCGAAAAGTTAACACAGGTCAAAGAAAATATTTTCCCAAACATATATGACAACTACTTCAGTGGGGCGTAGCTAATGCCACCCACATGTTGTGAATCCCAAGCAATAAAGCAGACAAACTGAATCAAAACAGCTTCGTATGAACCCTTTTGAAAAATTAAATGCTTGTTGTTATTGACGGGATTAAGATTAACCAGTTGCTGCAAAGTTTGCAAATTGTTCAGCTTTAATAAAACCGCATGAAAATCTACTTAATTTTGCAGCATTGTTCGACCATAGGGCTTAACAAAAACGTTTCACACCATATACTAACGTTGGAATATGCAAAAAAAAAAATTGGAAAAAACATTTGCTTGATTAAATTTCATTCCAATTCAATTTATCTGCTTTCTCAATTGGCTGTACAATTCATTTCTTACGGTTTTTGCTTATGGTTTTCAGGTGCGCCAAAATATTTCGATTAGATAAATTGGAAAATATCCTTCCGCTTTGTGTTTTAGCAGCTGCCAAAAACCGAATCTAATTAAATTGCCTGTGATTTTAATGTGTTGGTAGTGGCCAAAAAAAAAGAAAAAGCTTAAATAAGTTTGCAACACCTGTGAGTATAACATGCTTACACTTCCTTAGCCGAAAGCTTTTACATCCTGTTTGCCCGTATCAAAAACTTTTTTGGTCAGCTTACTTTTATCCACATCTCATCGATGGCTTTTTCGCATGGCAGGCACATAACTCATTTCAAATATTCCATGCTATGGGCTTAAAACTGTAAGCGCCAATTTTACTTATTTATTTCCTATAACAAAGTTTCGATGTTGCTATTTTGTTTTTCCTCGAGTCTCTTTGAGGGTGTACTGCATACAAAGTATAAAATAAATAAAAATAAATCAGTTATCGCTGCTCGCCTTGACCAGGTATTTTCACTGCTACGCTGCTCTTCTTTACCTTCCTGATTGTCAAACTTTTCCAATGAAACTCGAGGCAGTGCTTGAAAAAATTGAAAATGATTTATTTGTGTATTTAACTTTCTTGTACATGGAAATGCTTCTGACGAAAAATATATACATGACGACCTAAAATTAAAGTGCAGCCGTAACCCGATCAAATGTTATTTGATCAAGCCACAGAATATGAATAAATTAACCATTTTTTGTAACTGTAGGTTTATTGCTCAAGTAAGCTATTATTATTAAACTTAGGTAGTTAAATTTTTTAAATAATTTATTAGCTAAATTTTCTATCATGTAACGTTTGCATAGTGCGATTGATTTATTTTTATGACTACCATTAAGAACATAATCAACACAATAGAATTTTTATGAGCATTGCACTCGTTTACTGTTGACGTTTGGTTTTGACTATCATTAGGCCGGAAAATGAATGTGAAGTGACCAAACGTTGGTGATAGCGTGCATGGTTCAGATCCCATTTGCTCCCTTGACTAGACACTGGTCAACAAAACAATGTACGCGTAAACATCTCGTATGCGTAAATGCGCATACGCCGTGGTGTCCATGACGACTCAAAAGGGTGAGCGTGTGTGTACAAAATGTTTAACTGAATTCATGCACGTCTCGCACGCCACAATAGTTTACTACCTCTAACAAGCCATAAAAATGGCAAAGTGACCATGATTAAAGTATAAAAATTTTAAAAGAATGATACATTGGATCTGCAATATCGTTAAGCGCTGCCCACTTCGATGCAGCAGCTTGAAAATTTCTGTACAATAAACTATGTATGTTTCCTTTTGTTCGAATTATAAAACAGTCTTAGGGCACCAGACTCATTAGAATAACACCCGAAACACTTACCAACCTGTTGCTGCTAAATTAATTAAAGTTTAGAAACCACGTAGGACGAAAGTTTATTTTTTCTTTTAGCTAAATGAGTGAAATTGCAGAATCCTTTTAATAAACCTAGATAAAGAAACATCAAAGCATTTCTTCGAAAAAAAAACGAAAGCTGCTTGCCTTCATTCATAAATTTGCTGTGCACGGGAATCCCATTAAAAACTGGAGCTTAGGACAAAATCTCCCATTAAAGACAATGAAAACCAGTATTTAAGGGAAATGGTCTGCTTAAGCACGTTGACTTAACTAAGAGCCAAAACTTGTGCTCTTTGAAAGAAACATTGAAACGATAAGATTGCTTTCGGACCAATGACTTGTCAGATGCAACACATTTAAAGCATGATAGTGCACAAATGACAACTAGATATTATTTTAATGGCAAATTGTGATTATGGGACTGAATATCAATAGCGTAATGTCTAAAATTTAAGCTGACAGTCTGAAGTGTTTACTTTCATTGATAAATCTTTCTCATTTCTTTGAGCACTTTATTTTATTTCTATTTTCATTAAGATGCGCTTACAAATTCAAATTACTTTTTAAATTTTCTTTTTGTATCAAGTAAAATTAGAATCATGATAATTTAATTAGTATAACACAACGTTAATGTAATGTAAAGTGTCTCATTGTTATTGCCGATGCCTTAACAAAGGCCAACAACTATCTCAAAATTAGAGTGGAGAATTATTTTTATAATAGTCAGCAAAATCACGCCGAGTTCATTCCATGACCACTTGATTGGGTTCGACAACAGTACAAATACCTTGGCCTTGCGAAAATCATAACAATAACTACTCAAGAAACACGCTATCCAATTAGCAGACAATCGGCACATTCTTCATAACAATTATTTGTGTCAATCAACAAAATTGTATCAGCTCGACGAGTGAAGTCTTATTTTCTCATCATAACAATACCAATACAATTTGAAGGACTATCCATTGGCAAAGCAAACAACTTTATGGGTATGCAGTCGGTTTGGGCTATGCTTAATGTGAAAGGTCATTACCCACAAAACGGGACGGGACCTACCATACAGCAACAAGAAAGGCAACAGTGAATAAATATTGTATTGGCTTAACACAAGAAACGGAATTCAATTGATATGTTTGTCAAAGTAGTAATAATTTTTCCATGTGTACAGAGTATAGAATCAAGAGCTAAGATATGCATTATAACAAGGTCAAGTCAAAGTTTTTCTATTCAGCTCATATTGGCTTCTTCAGTGCTTACCGCTTTGTCTATCTTTTCATCGTTGACAGTTCTTATACCCTGTAGTTACTTTGTAGATTAGAAGATGTTAAAATTTTATGCCTTTAAGAACTAAACATTAATAAATAACTTTTAAGACTTTTGTGCATTTCTTTATTCCCATGTGTAAGTTTCACCATTTGATTTGATAGCCATAAAAAACCAAATTTGTGAAAATAAAAATGGAAAGAAACATTAAAAAAATTATACTTTGAGCTCAAACAAAGAAACGTTAAAAGAATTATACTTTGAGCTCAAACAATATATTTAGTAAACAGTTTCCTTAAATTTAAATTTAAATAAAGGGTATTTCGAATTCATGCACTGTCGATTTGTACATTTCCACTTGGATATTGCCTTTTCAGTCTATTGATAAGCTAAGCTCGCTGCCAAGACTTTCAGTGTGTCTGTAGCAACATTTCATAACAGCTCAGCATAAGTGAAAATGGATTCTGTCGTGAGTCGAGAGTCGTGCAGTGTCCTTGACACTGATGGCATCTTGGACGCCAGTTTGACTGGCAAATATTTATAATTGCTTCCTGTGGCGTTTGTATTAAGTCAGATTTTTTGCACAGTCATATCGTGAAGGTGAGATGGGTTTGCTTTAAAGATACTTGTCACTTTGACATGATTTACGGATAGGTATTTTGTATCTAGTTCATATGACATAAAATTCTATCCTTCATGTGTTGATGTTGCTCTTTTCTAGAAAACTTATTATTTATTCTTAATTTGTGCTAAAATTTTAAAATTTCAACGTTGCACCCCAGAAAAGTTGAATTAAATATTTACACATGGTCCAACTTACAATACTTTATTTTATTCTTAGAAGCAACACTATTATTCCTTGAACTCTGTGAAATTATTTAAAATTCATAAGGCAAATAATATGAATAACTTAAAGTTTTATTTGCAAACTATTTTGTTATGTTCAGTTTTTTATGCTTACAAGCACAAAAGCGTTTATTGTTTCCGCCTGCCTTAGTAATAAGAATGCAAAAATTTGCGTAGTCGTCATGTGCAATTGCAGAATTGCATTCTGGAAGAGAGAGACCGATACCATTGCACACAATTTAATTGTACATATGTTTATGTGAGCAGTATTTATTCCTTCTTTCCTGAGAGATTTGTTTCCATCGCAACGCACATTTAGCAATCAACTTTTCACTGTCACTTGGCTGATTGAACTCGCATACTTATGTTTTTATATTTCGCTATTAAAATTCTTGGCTTGTATCCAATTGAAGAACATATTTTGGCTATACTAAGATTTCATTATGCAAGTTTGAAGGACAAAAACAGAAAAATCTGTCACAAGAAAAAAGTTGTAATTTGGAATTTGTCTGCTGTTACAAAAAGTTTGACGCCGTCTTTGAAACTGTTCAATAATTTCTTTTGCAATAGATTTTCATGCTTTTAGTTCAATTGAATGGGAAAAGTTGGGCAGCGGTTGCAGCTGCTAGGATTTGTGGCAGATAATACGCAAACGAAATGTTTTCATAGATAATGAAGCACTATTGACCAAAGATTTATTCGTTGCTTAATTTGACAACTGCACAAAGCTTACAAGCGTCTCGAGCTGCTTCTATAAGTCCAAGCATTATTAAGTATTTATTCATTTTTCCTGATAAGGTTTTCTGCACACTTGCTTTGTTTTATTGATTCATACCAAGCTGCTGCTGGGCCATAGTTTGAGGCAAACACTCCTGGCCAACATAAATATTCATACATATACATTTATTGTTTTTTGTGCGCCAACCGGTAGTATGTCCAATGCTCGTGACCCTTCTGGTAGGTCCTGACGACAGACAACCCTGTGGTGGGGACATGTTAGTAGTATTTGTATACAATTTTATTGTTTTAGTATGTCAAACTTTGATGCGCTTTAATTAACATGCAAATTGTTCTCGGCAGTGCTTTGTCACCCTGTTGTCGTTATACTTTTTTATATGCTGCCTTCCTGGCGTATGCGCAATGTTTAATTAAATTGTGAATTGACATTCATCAGCGACCGTGAGTCGCTCACATTGTGAACTTTTTAATTGAATTATATACATATAAGCATGTAATTGCATTCAATGCAAAGTTTTCTGAACTTTCCACCAGCACAAAACTCTTTTCATTATTTTCAATCGAAAACTTGATCAAATGATATAGGTTTCAGCGTGCTGTTGAGTAGTGCTAAAATAGTGTAGGCTATAGATAAGAGTACATAAACAACATTGTCTGCATAGACATTGCGTGCCTATGTTTAAATGCCAGAGTTTAACATTCGGTGGAGTTCAAATGAATACTCAATTTGTGGCGCTAAGTTGCTGTCGAATGCAACCGACTTGCCGGGCCGTAAGAAGTCTGCTGGAAAAGGTAGAGTACCGTGGCTGTTGGGGTAGGCGCTGCCTTCAAATATAGTTTCAGTGTTTTGGCACAATACAAACTCTAAATCATTTACATGTTTTGATATCTTCTTGTACACATACGCAAGAGTGCATTTGTTGGCAAAGTGAATTCTGCGAAATCTTTTGTTTTTGTAAATTCACACCTAGCTAACGCTCAATATCTGCACAGGAAGAAGTTTATATCTCTGAAATGTTTCTTTGCTTACATTCATCAAACTTCTCTTAAAGGTTATAAAATACTGTAGTTGAAAAACAGAGCTTAAAGTTTCAATTTCATATGCAAAGTGTACGAATTGTTTTGTTTTAACACCCATTAACTTAAGGTTTTGATTCTGAGAAATGTTTTTTCTATGATGATAATTTTACATTCATTCACAAGCTGGAGACTTGTGGACCATGACAGCACACTAATTAGGTCGCTGAGTCAACTGGCACGCAATGGCCTTGGTACGGACTATGAGGCGTCAATCAACTGAAAACTGAAAGCGGAAGGGAAAAAGGCTGTTGCCAGTTATTAGTTATGTATATCAATGACCGATGAGTAGGCAGCGGGCAAATGCCGCTTTTGCCAAGCAACCCAATTGGCCGATACTTATTTAAGTGTGTGTTTGTGTGTAAAATTTTGTTGATGCAGCTAGATGGCTGGATGGGCCTGTTCACATTTCGATAACGGCGTGTTAATTAAGTGCTCGCACGCACCGTTCAACCAAGTTGAATATATAAGGATAGTTAAACTGTTGAACCAGCGCGTCCAAAATACAGACAACACATGGCAGTCAAATGTATTCCATAATTATGCCGCCGCCTTAGAAAAACTGCTGTTACTGTATCTCTCGTTATAATCAGATTTATGACACAACGCAGCAGATGCGAATAGTATTAACCTAATAGTATTATTCATCCGCCTCCTTAACAGAAGTTGCCACTTCACACCAGCAGAGCATATGCTATGTATGTTTATATGTATGTGTCTCTACTGCCCCATGCACACAAAAGTGACAGGTAATTTGTGCACAAAAACGCGAGGCATTTACATTTGTATTTATGTGTATGTATTGCTTGATTGCCCGATAGCTCTTAATATCTTCTTTTTTTTAGTTTTGCTTACTTGACAATTTTGCAATTTTACGCGGCTGACATTCAGTTTCAACATTGCTGTAAAAACTTTGCGTTTCAATGAATTTTTTTATTTTTATTTTTTTTCTGGTTTTTGCACTTTTCAGCAGATTTTCTGATGATGGCAGGTAAAGCACCTTGAAATGGCTTCGTCTGCTCGACAGTTCGATTTGCAACTGAGATTATTATCAAAAAGTCACCCAGCCTGGTTTATAGGCTTATTGGCTTTGTCTATCAAACGAGCCGGCCAGATGAATTGGATTTGAGTACTAACGAAAGTTATTTAGTATAACAATTGAGCCTTTAGTTGAAACTAGGAATAACCCAATTAGACTCTAGATTAAGCATAAAACTTTACATTCAATAGTTATATTAAGCTATATCTTTAAGCTATGTCTTTATAAGTATTAGGCTATTTTTCGATATTGATAAGACAATTTCAATTTGCATTGAATAAATGTTTTAGTTGAACTTGCACATATACAACTTTTAACTACCACACAAATAGAAGACACTTCAAGCAATTAGTCAAAACACATTGAAAGCCACAAGGATGAAAGCAAGCAACCTGAATTTTGCAGTTAATTAAATTTTCAATCAACATCAACATTTTGTTTGTGTGCACAAAACATCACAAATTGACTGCAAATTTAATTTAGGCAGTCACCGAAAACAATTCAATTTAGTATGCAAACTCAGGTTTCTCATTTAAAGATTATATCTGACATGCATTTTATTCATATGTATATGCAAAAGTGAAGTTCATATGCCAGATTATAACAAAAGTACTTCAAAATTTTAAAACACAATCTGTTGCTTCGAGATGGTAATACATATGCAAATCCAATATATATTTGTACACCTACTTGAACAATGTACAACAATGTGCTGTGCGTGCTACGCAGGATGATGATAGACTGTGGCCATAGCTTTGACTTTAATAACGGTTATGCAAATGCTTTGCAGCTCACTCTGTAAAAATCACTTTCTCTTTAAATTAGTATCTGACATATTTGAATTTAATGAAAATCAAGCATTCGGCTATGTTTTTAAGCAGATTGTTTGAAACCAGCTATCGTACAAGCTATTGTTATCTTATATATAAAATTCTCGTGTCACAGATTTGGTCGAAAACTCCTGCGAAACGGCTGGACCGATTGTTATGAAATGTTGTGTACTTATCAGGTAGGTATGAGAACCGGTTTGGTTTGTTTATTTATTAATTGTAGTATACTATATTTTTCATTCATGGTTCTATCAACCAATAAGCTATTCTTGTCAACCAGCATAAATTAATTTAGATAAATAAATGGCAGTAGGTAATTCAAAAAATAGATCGAGATGGCAAAGTTCTGTTAGAAATTCTAACATTCAGTCTAGCTAGTAAATTGTGAGTGGAACTAAAAAAAGACTTTTTAACCGTCAATATTAATATTGGTTCGATTGGATTACGAAAATACAACAACTACTACAAAACTACAAAAAATTACATCCGAATATTATTGTAAGAGATATTCAAGGTTCAAAACTCTAAACGCATTGGTGTTTTTGGGTGCAGCAATGCTCACCGGGTTGGCTAGTTTATTTATATTATAAGAATACTGCTAAATTTATGGCTGCTTTCTCAAAAACAAGTTGGCCTTTAACGTTTACATATTTGTAGACATATTGTCAATCTATAAGTACACAAATAAGTCGGCTATTTTTATCAGTGGGTGATTAAGAAGATTTAAAAATCCAGATTAATTTTATTGGATTTACAAAAACCTTAAGGTATGAAAATATATGTTTTAGTTTTTATTATTTGGGATCAGTCTATCTAACTTACTTTACTGGGTATATCGTAATCAATCATTCGAAACTTATCTCTTAATTGCTGTTATGGCTTCCGCATGGTTCGGTTAGTACTTTTAATCAAGTTTTAAAATTTGCGTATTCCATGTCGCTAAAAGGCTTTTGTTATACCGAACTATAATTGCGTTGCTGGAAATTTTCTATACTGTCCGCTTGCACATGAAAAGTTATTACGAAATGCATACTATATTGTTGTAGAATCACCTTTTAGGACAACACAACGTTGAGAACAACAGAGTAGCATGCAATTACGAGCCTGTGGCAAAAGTTTTCATTCCACAGCTTATAAATAAGTTTTATTACACTTAAAAGTTGCCCTTTTCCACCACTTAACACCGTGGACCATCTAAATTATGCAAAACATTGCGGTCGCGACAATTTTCTGCCCTTCAACTCTTTCATACACCTTAACAAGCAATCAACGTGTACGTGTGTTTTTAAGTGTTGTGGCATGCTAACATGTGTTAGAGTGAATAAAATGCGTTTGAAAGCCACTCACAGGTGCGTGTCACGCTTTGCCAAATCCTTCTTGCCACATATATATATTTTATGTATGCTAATAACCATGATGGTGGCTTTTACCGGCAACACGGAAAAACGACAATTGACAGTTCACAGCGGTATTTTGTAATTTGTGAACATTTGGTAACCGCCACTAAATTGCATTTCCGCATGCATAACATCAAATATATTGCAATTGGTAGTCGTTAAATTTGGAATGCAGCATTTGATTTTTGGGACCAGGCTTAGAGTTCGCAAAAAGAGCTTACCGACATAAAGTTAGGGCGCAAAATTAATGATGAATTATGTTTAATATTTTTAATATCATACAAGGTAATAGGAAAGCGTTCCACACGCATAACATAAATTAGTAGAAGAACATTACTCATATATATATTTAGTACTTCCAAAAATTATATGTTAGTTATTTATTTTGGTAGGCTTAAAACACATAAGCAATTAGAGAAACCAAAACTGATCACTTGCCATGAAGTGGCATCTACAATATTAAGCATATATTCTTATCGTCTAGCTTAACTTATATACGATTAGTGCTCTCTCTCTCTTGTATTCCTGAATAAACTACCTCATCCACCTCATCCCCTTTATTTTTCTGTATAAACGTACTGACATGACTGACAACATATTAAATTAGATAAATACATAAGTACGTTTTAGTTATATATATACACTGCATCAATATACAGACTGAAAATAACTACACGCAGAGAACAACTTTAGTTAAAGCTGAGGTTACTTGCTCCCGTAATATTAGGGCCATAATTATCCACAGTGAATGCTTATTTGGTAAGCTAGAAACTGAGATAAACTATTATTTACTAAGCACAGCCCGCATAGCCTCCTATCACCAGTCACCATCCATAAAAAAGTTTAGGCCATGCCATGCAGTTGCCGAAAAACTTGTAAAGTGCATGTCAATGTTTATTGTGGCTAGTGTGTGCAAACTTAGTGTGTGCATTAAAACTGAATTGGGACCCAGCTTTAGCAGCTTTTGTGTACCACATAGAAAATGTTTAAAGAGCTGATGTAAGTGGAGCTTTATATTAGAGGCGCATATTTTAACAAATATATATAATTTATGAAATCATTAAAGCACTTTGCCTTATCAAAAAACATAAAATAATAATATAAAAATATCTTTAAATTTATGGTTTGCTAATTTATGCAAAGATATAAATCTTCTCTCGAATTTGTTGTTAATTAAACCTTTTAAAGTCATTCTAAATGGAAACAAATCACATTAAGCTTGGGTAAAAATATATATAATCCTGTTGAGGTGCAAACCTCTTCAAAGCTTTTGAATACAACTTCGTATGAAAACTGCATCCATGTGTAGCTATGTATGTAGGCTAAGTATGTATGAAGCTTATACTAAGTAAGGTTCTGGTTATGCAAATGCATTTACCATGTTCTACTGTGGTGATGATTTGGACTTTAACTGAACAACTAGCATTGGCTCACTTCAATAACAAATTGCTGACCCACAATGAAGGGAGATGCTGGCAATTGAAGGTAAGGATCGAGCTGTACAATGTCCATTGTGTTTGACGTTTGGCAAGGGTAAGCACAATTTGAGTATTTACCTGAGCCAAAACGTGTTTCCCAAACAACAGATAACGTTGAACAATAAGGTATAAGGTACAAGCTACAAGGCACAAGTCCAAGTTCGAGTTTGGCCCCAAAACTCTTTTGCTATTGTTTGACTGCTGTGGCTTTTGTTGAAAGTTACCTGTCGTTTAAATTGTTTATCTTTGGCTAACAGTTACTGGCTGCCTCTGCAGAGTTTCCCTTTTATTGTAATTTAAGCTAAAATGTAAACCTATATTGTTATTGTTGTCTTATTGTTCTTTTCAGGCAGGACAGCACTTTTGTGCCTGTCACATTAAGCATTTCTCATTTACTTGAAATTGTTGTTTTTGGGTTTTTAATTACACTGGACGAGCTGCTACAAGACATAAGCTGTTGACATGCAAATTTAATTTCAAAATTGTTGCTACAATGCTTGTGTGTACATTCAACAAATATTGTGTGTCGACAACTAACACATACACAAGTTTGGTAAACTAAGTAATTTTTCTATCTGGGCCTAATTAAATGTAAACGCAATTTACATTAAAAAACTTTTGTTAAAGTCGTCACCTAGAAAGTAATAACACCAGCAGCTCACAAAATGCACAACACAATAAATATTTACATACTCATTAAAGTTTTCACATTAAAATAATAAAGGTCCATCGCACAACAAAACAATCAACCAAAGCCCAAATCAAAATCCAGAAACAACGGCGAACATAAAGCCGAAAATCGACGGCAAAGCTTAAAACTTTTTCGATCTCCGCCACAAAGTTGACAAAAAAAAAAATAAAAGAAAAACAATGCTGTACTCTAGGTAAAAGAGGCAGATTTTATGAAACCCTGTAAAAAAAAGTTTAAAATGTTGATATAGATGTTTTTTCCATCCAACAAAATTAAAATACTTTAACATAACATTAAATGAAAGCATGTCATTTAAGTTATTAATGTTTTCGTATTTGTAAGACCGGCAAATATAAAAATTGTCATTCAAAAATAAAACCACCTATTAAAATATTTATTTTACTGTTTATATATTTTTTTATTATACCCCATTTAATGGTTACTGGGTATAATGGTGTACATGTAATGTTTTTTGTTCGTATTTTTTGCCTCAGAGCAAGTACGAGAAAACCCAGCTTTGGGTCACGTGTCAGAGCAGCGGCTGCACAATGCAAATTGCAAACTAGGCTGAAACTGCTTAACACAACGAGCGGGTGGGAAAGAAGTCGAACGGATTGTGTAGTGTGAAATTTATTTTGTGGTTGGCATTGAAATAAATTGAAAAACAGGAAGAGTTCATTAATTTAACTGTTGCTGAACTAAAATGTGTAATGCTTAAGCTTCTTTATCTTGTTAGACCTCGCTGGGCTTGAATTAAAATTTAGAAAGTCATTTAGTTTATGGACGGATCAGTCAAGTGTTGGATTCATTTTTTTGGATTATGCTGTTTTATGTGAGCGGATTTGAGGTTGAGGATTTGGATTTGAACACTTATGAACTTTATCAGCAGCTGCAGTTAACTTTCCAATGCAGCTTTGGCCTAAACCTAGTCACACTGACATTTCCTAGCTCAACGTTGGCCCATGCCAACATTCTAGGGCGTTCATAAATCATCATTTAGTTCATGTCATGCTGTTGCGTGTTTGCCGTCAAAATGGCTGCCACAGCAGCAATAGCAGCAGCTATAGCTTTAATAGTTAAAAACTTGCAGCTACTTGCAGCGACATGCTTGTCCTATGCTTTCGGGACAACATGCGTACACCTTGACGTATGAGTGATTTATGTTAACGAAATTGCTGTTCTTACCTATAAAACACGTTGGCATCATTTGGAAGCATTATTATTTATTCTCTGTGCACTTGAGCTTACACTAAAAAATGGCAAATGAGTTGGCAACAATTTTTCATCAATTTTAATGAAGATGTTTATGACATTGCCATGCAAGTGGGCAAACAACTTTATTAATTGAAAATGCCGAGGCCGTTGACTATAAAACAGCAGCCAAAAATTGTGTTGCCCACTTGACCGTGTCGCATGCATATTTAAATGTTTAATTTGCAATTAAAACATACCCTCAGGGAAAAACTGTTTTTGTTTAAAGGGCGACAGTCGCCGAGCGGCTGTTGCCAGTTGGGGGTGCTAAGCATGCGAGAGCCATGAAACATTCAAAATCGGCTTTCATACGTGCCCTTGTGGGAACTGGGACTTTGTGTTTGTTTGTGGGTGTCGCCAGTTGACGGAAGAACGTGCAGGGATTTACACTGTGTAAGCCCTCATCAAGTGACAGCCAGCACGTTGATGGCCAGGCACAATTAAGTGTTTTTATGTATGCTGCATTGTAGCAAGCAATTGCTCGAGTATGCTAATGTCCATTGTCGCTCGGTCACTTTGCCTGCCAGCTTCTCTGTGTGTGACCGTTTAAAGCTGTTTTTAAAGAGCTGCTTAAGTCTGTCTACAAACGGGTAAGAAGAAACGCATTCACTCACACTCTTGGCTACTTGACCTTAATCGTGCCGCATGAGCAAGCCGAACGTGATAACAAAAGCTGTTCAGCGGCAGCAAACTCGTACAAATTCACAAGCCGACAGCTGTGGTTAGTGTCTTAGTATGCTTTAAAGTTGGGCAAAATAATTTGCACAAAACTGTATTTTTTTCATGGTACTAACAAATTCACACACACACAATATAGGCTTTTGTGACCCTGATGCCATTCCACGCATGTCACGCTCCATTCAGATGGCACTTTAGATACTTCGCTTGTTGTCTGCTCGCCTCATTGGCAACTCGAATAGGTTGTTTCAATATGCCGTATTTATATCTGACTTTTACTTATACACTTATGACTATTTTCTATACAAATATATATATATATTTCTTTGTCAATAGAAAAGCTTTTACTTAATTGTTAGGTGCAACTTTAAGGCATTCTTTTTATGCGGGGTACAAACATAAATAAACATTTTTATTGTTATCCTTGTGGCTTTGTAATTATTAACAAAAGCTATGTTCGGTCAAAAGAATTAAGAAAGTGGATGGTGAACGGGGCGAAATTATTAAAACAAATAGACATCTGAACAAAAGGGTATGCTAACGTTCGGAAAAACATTTAAAAGGCCTTTCAAATAAATGATAGCAATAAGAAATGCTTTTCACCCTTAGCTTTTAAGGAAAGATAATAAGAAATATAATAAATTAAATTTCACAGAAACCTTAACTTCTGCGAAAAGCTGGAAATACATAATACTACAAGTGTTTGTCCAACCTCATCATTATCGCATTATTATTTCATTATCATAAATGAAATTTATGATATCGACCGCAAATTCATTTGAATTTAGAACTTTGCAATTACATACGCATTTTCTTGTATTTTACTAATGAATCAAAAGACTAATTAAATTTCTTGCAATTAATAGTATTATAATAAGACATTGTTGAGCTTAATTAGGCGAACAGCATATTTGGGGATTGAGGTTGATTTCTTGAAATTTGTGTAATTTAATATAAATTATTAGCACTTGTCACAGATATGCTTACTAAATACTTTCTGATTGCTTATTGAATACATTTGTGTGCAAAGGAAATTAATAGCGGCAATTGTAACAGACAAATGTGGCAAACAAAATAAGTTCGTTATTTAAACATTATCACAGTAAAGAACAAAATATTACTAAAAGTACCTAATGCACTTTAAACTAAAAGTCAATAGAAGCCAAAAGCTTTTCCTAAATGCCTCAAAGGGCATTCGAGTCCCACAGCTATTATAACTTTGATGCACTTAGCTTTAAGTCTGCTCAAAAATGAATCACGCATGAATATCATAATGTAACACTTATGTGCGCATTTTACAATCTGCTTGTCAAACAGTTTCCAATAAATAATCTTCATCAAGCAGCTGTTCTCCAATTTACCATCTTTTTGGCTTTTCCGTCTGCTGCATCTTTTATTCTTACTGTGTGTTTTTCATACAATTTAAATTACATTTTTCTCTCCGGTCAGGCAAAGACAAGTTACGTTTGAGTCTGTATTCCATATTCCCTAGCTGCCTGCAAGGCGCTTTGAATACTCAGAGAGAAACTTGGGGTTTGTCGACGTCTTTGGGGGGACATTTATTTAAATGAAAACCTTTGTGATTTGATTTGGCCATGTGTGCCTCGCAAAACTGTGCCGTGTGCACTGCCACATGTGGCAGCCTTGAATGCCATGCAAAATAATGAAAATGAAAATGCAGAGACAGAAGTAATACAACCACATGTAAAGAAAACAGGATGGAATTCAAAAATGAATGAAACTTATTAAAAGAAAACAAGGGGAAACAAATCTTAACAGAAGTGCAAGTTCTTTGATTTTTATTTTTCTAGATTAAACAACAATAAATAAAGTTTAAATAAGGTTTGAAGTTTTATTAATCACATTATTATTTTTTCTCTGCCTATATACTTAAGCTCATTCATATTTGAGAGTCTTTGCGTGATGAAAACGCTAACATGCGTCATGCAAATGCGTGGATTTCGACTGAAGACAGCAGGCTGTTGATAGCATCCATATTATGTATTTTGTTTGTGCAATAAATGTACTACTTTGACAAACTTCCTGTGTGACATGACAAACAATAGCCCAGTGCCGAACAATGCCACAGGCATGTCAATCATGCAACAAAGCTTCAAACTGAGGCATGCGTTTAACTCAAACTCAATTCAGCAACTGCTGTGTGTGCGTTTGAAGGTCGCTTTTAAGCCGGCGTAAAATTTAATTAATCCCATTGTAAGGGCGTCATATGGCACACACAATGCATTAGGCAATAGGTCTTAGGCAGCTGCTACTGTTTCAACAATTTACTTTCTAGAATATTGTAAGCAAGGCATAAGGCAAACATCTGAAGGGGAATTGGAAGTAAGTTAAGATACTCAGCATTTAAGCTTATGATAAACAAAACAAAACTTTAGTGTATATTTTCAAGATGTACTAGTTGTTTTTTAGGGATAAGAAAAAGTTAGTTTTGCGGTTGGAATTGTATTTGTGTGCGTTTGTCTAAAACACTGCTTACTCTTATTTTTTACTCTTTGCCATATGAGTTTTATTTTAAAATACCTTTTTGTAACTTTGCATACGAAGTATAAAAAAGCAGCAAGCCTCGAGCAACGCCTTAGGCTATTAGCGTTCGCTTCGTCTCACGCCTGGTAATAAATCTCAGACTGTCAGCCAGGTGCCTTCAACTGTGCTACAAAAACCAACAATACTGAACAGTCTGTCGCCTTGCTTTTTCGTTTGGGTGTGTGAAAATTACCAGACGTTTTACGGAAGCTATATTAATTGAGTATTGCGAGGCAGAAGTTAGAATATATTCTAAGTAATCAGTATAATTTATTCATTGCTAGCTACCAAGAGAGTTGAACTTTTTGTATTTTGCAAAGCAAACATTAAAGCGTTAAGAGAATAAGCAGCAACACTGTGTTTGCTAAAAGACAATGGCAGCCAATAAGTATGCTATACTTATTTACCAAAAGTTGCATTAAGAATGTTCTTTGGTAAGCTTAGCTAGGCATAGAGTCGCATAGCGCGATTTTTTTGAGCGGAGATATGAAATTTTGAGACGACAAATGTCGTTTGTGAAACGGCGGAAATATGTCTTCGGAGATATGTCGCGACCCCGCTTAGCTATACTTATAATAGTAAGTGCCTCCACTATAAATAAATAAATAATTTTATATATCATCACAATTATTTTGGTTTTATTATCCGAAAGCTACAATAGACAACATATTTTATTTCTTGTGTTATACTCGTGGGCTCTCGAACCTATTTTCATTCTTATATTGTTTTTTTTTTGCGCTTAGTAACAGATAACTGCAAAAATAACATTCAATGGCAAATTTGCATATGTGTTTGCGAGAATACCATCATAAATACATCAATAGCTAAATAACCTTACACTTGTGCATATGTATCTCATAGAATGCCCGTGGGAAGGGACATGCAAATATTTGAGAAGCGTCTTGGCATTTATCGACTTGCAAGCGACACTATGAACTTAGGGGATCTAGGGGTGGCATACAGGTAAAGTCTATCTGAATATAGGCAAACAAATGGCGACAACTCGTGGGAACGTAAACACACACATGCAGGCAGGCCAGAAAAAGCCATATCAAGTGGCAAACGGCAATCAAAAGCAGTATCAAATCATCTTCTGCCCCTTCAGTTTAAGTTTCCACTGAGCCAGGCATGCTACACATTGTTACGATACAATAATGTCGCCTTGTGTGTGTGTGGGTCTGTGTGTGTGTGCACGTGTGTAGGGATCCCGTTGCTCATCTTTTTGGGGCGTTACATTAGACTCTTGGTAGGAGTTGCTACGTTGGCGGATTTTCTGCGACATATTGGCTTTTAATTTAACGCGCAGTGTCAGCAGCTATAGCAACAAAAAATCAAAAAATTTAAGCAGCAACCATAAAAATATGTAGAAAGAAAGTAAGCAACTGCTGCTAGCTGCTGAATTATTTTGGGGACCTTGCATGCAAGAAAGGCATTAAGCATGCATCCAAAGCGCCTTTTTCTTGTTTTCTTTTTTTCCATTACCTTCAGTAAGCTGGGGTTAATAAAATTTTATGTTTTGTTATTAATGTTTCGCGTATTTCCAGCATCATTTTCATAACAGGACAGCACTGGCAGCGGCACGAGCTAACTGTAAATCTTTGTGTTGGATGGAACATAAATAAAATCATTAAAAATCGTTCTCTCTCCCTCTCATTGTAAAATGTGAAAATACAAAGATTATACAACACAATGGTAAAGCACAAACTGTCGCTGCTTATTTTTTATAGCATCACACAAAGAACAACAACAACAATATACACAAAAACCTACATACCTCATATTTAAACTGAATACAACACCGCAGATTTAATTTGCGGCATTTTACATCTTCATTTTTTTATGCTCTCTGTTCAGCTTAAAAATTAACAATGTTCATTTTAATGTACGTCATATAAAGTTATTAAAATCACTTGCTGGCTGTCTTGTTTATGTGTGTGTGTGTGTGTTTGATTGTGTGCGTGAGTGTTATAGCTTTTAAGCACACTTCCGTTTAACTGTATAATGAAAATGGGATGCGATTCCTGCGACAGCCTCAGCACAGGGAAAAATCCCCTCGCTTCCATTTTCATTTGCTTTTGTTTTGTTTGGCTTGCGCATTTTCAATTATGAAATTTAAATTGCTATGACAATAGCAGCACTAAGCAAAGAAATCACATTAACATTAATAAGGTTAATATTATGTGCATGACTTTGCAACAAGTGGCAACAAGACCAAAAAAATCTATATACACAGTTAATTAACTGCTTTAAACATTGACATGCCAATCATTTTGCATATATAAATAAATAAAAATCGAGTTTGCAATGTATAAAAAATAAAATATGTTCATTCGGATAAAAAATAAAAGTCCATTGAATACTGTTTATGTAAATACTTTGAATTTTTGTGATTTAAAATGAGTATTTTATGGTTCTTCTTAAAATCTGCTGTTGATACTAAAAGCAATACTGTAATAATTAATTTGGCATGTCCATTAAGCTTTGCCACAAACTTGGCCTTGCTGACAACTTGCCTTGAAGTGAATGTGCTATTATTATTTATTTACGTTGGGTCAGTTGAGACAAAAATTCTTCAAACACTGCAGCTTCTGTTGAAAAGGCTTCAATGTCTATTCTTGATGCTGATGTTTTGGAAACCCTTTTTTAAACATAAAGTACTATTCACTCCTTAAACCGTCTGTCATTGACAATTCGCCACAGCTTATAAACTGTCAGTTATCTAAAAATCTATTTCAAAAGATAAATAATTATACAATGGGCTTTACATTTTAATAAACAATCAAAAGCGGTTATTCTTTCTAACTGGTTTTGTTCCACAAAAATAGAATAATTTTTTATACAGTGGACCCTCGGTTAACGTACTTAATTGGTTCCAGCATCTTGTTCGTTATCCAAAAAGTTCGTTAAGCAAAACCATTATTCCCATATAATAAAATAATGCGTTCCAGGTCGAAAAAAATACACTCTAATATGTTTGAATTTGAACTTTTATTGACACCGACTGAAATTTTACATGCAATCAGAACTCGCAAATAACTCTCAAGGCCTACATGATAAAAATGAACATGATAAAAATGAACCGAAGCAACAAAAATCATATATTGGCTTGAACGTGCATCATAAATTGAGTAACAAATGCTACCAAAGTTTTCGAACTGTCTCATAAAACGATTATGAACTTAACTTCTGGCCACACTTTTAGCCATACTTGTTGAGAGTAGCTTGAAACTTACTTGCTTTATAAGCTGTACAGAAACAAAAAATCAACTGAACTCCCTTTTCGCCATTTATCTTAACTCTACTTGGCTTTTACAGTCGTAAGCTACTTATAATCGGTCTTAAATTACTGGTTTGTCCCATTAAAAGCAGACATTCACTAAACTTTTTAAACACCCACAAATCATACCAAGTTCTTAACGCAACCCAACTTTGACTGTGGCTGTGGCTTATCTTCTAGCACACGACAAATCCAACCTGCTAATTTGCGCCCGCAGCAATGTTCTTAGTACATTCATTTATAAAATTACCATGGTTTTTATTCTTTGCGCGTATTTTGATATACACGTGGCCTTTATGTCGGTTACAAGAACATGATCTATGCCACATATTGAAATAATATTTTTCCCATTTTTGTTTAAACTGTGGCAGGTTCAATCCACAAGATACTCGTGTCAGCCTTCATATTCGAAAAGCCGTGTACGAAATGCAATCAAGTTTACTTGCTGTATAAAGGATATAAAGGACAAACTAGTTGGACACAAACAGGACTACAGTGATTTTGTTTTCTTCTTTCAATTATTTTTCTTTAATAAAACGCGAAGTTCATGTTTAAATCTTTTTTTGTTGGCTCTTGTGAGATACTTGTTTTGGGGCCAGCTGCTTTATAGGCCGTTGGAAATTGCCATCAGCAAATTCTTGTGTGTGAGAATAGTGACAACATATGAAATGCGGTTCACATCTGCTACTAAAAATGGGCCTTAATTTAGAAAAACAACAGCTATTTGGCAGAAACATGAAAAACAATGAAGTGCTTAAATAAAATAGGGTTAATAAAAAAATGTTTGAAAAAGGCTGCGGCTTATCTTATTATAGTTTATTTACAATCTTATCAGTTTTTGCTTCTATACTTAAACATTGTTCTACTTATACATATAAATTTTATATCTTTTTCAAGCTCATTAAAATTATTTATAACGTTGACAATGCATTTTTAAGAAAAACAACTTCAATTCAATTTAAATCCCTCGACGTTAGCGAGCATTGAAATTTCTTTGAGCTATCAGCTTTTTGTTGACCTCGTTTTTCCCCTCATTGCATTATTTTTCATAAAATATTCTGTGTAAAACAATTTCGTTTAATACATATTCCATTAAGCCAAATTTGTATTAAGTTCTCCCTGTTTCACATTCTGCCTGTGTGGCTTTCTTTTAGTAACTGGGCCTGTTGCGCTCTTGGGAATTTCACATCAGCGCTTGACTTAAACTGTTCCTGACTCATACGACACTTGACTTTCTGTATGTATGTTTGGGTGACTTTCATGCAAATAATTATATGGGCTGACTTTGGTTTTTTTGTTGTGCGGTCTTTTGTTTTATTGTCTGGCTTTAGCTTATTGTAATTGAAAACATTTTGAAATCAATTTCCTGAGCTTTGTTTCGTTTTGTCTTACTCCCATTCAAATAATTAAGCTCATACATATACACATGTATCTTTTGTTTTTATTAAAATATATTTCAAAGTAGAAACGGTATATACTGTGTACATAAACTTTGTTTTTTATTCCATTTTAACTTGAGTAAGAAAACCTTTTACGGATGTTCAAACACAACAGCTTGTACACCACCTTAAAACACTTGCTCTTGTGTGTTTACCTCGTTACATGGCGGAAAAAACGTAGTCAATGAAAAACTTTGCTAATTAACTTCAAACTAACATAAATAAAGCAATAATTCAGTTTGTTTATAGTGCACGCAAAGAGGCTATAAGATTTTTGTTGTATTCTGATTGGACTCTTTGAATGAAATGTTGAGAAAACAAAAAGTTTTAAACTTAACTTTTTATAATTAAAAAAAACATTTGTTTTAACTGTTTTCAATTTCTATATAACTATGTATAATATAGTACTTATAGTATACTAAATAATATTGTTTAAAAGTTAGGATTTATCCAAAGCAATCTGTTTTTTTTTTCTGTCACTTTAATATAATTTATCTTTTCTGGATAAGCTGCTATCACTTAATATAAAGTTTTCTTACGAGCTGTTAGTTTCGTAAGTCCACATTACATAGAAAATTATGTAAATTGACACAAAATAATTACTACTATACATTTATTATATAGAGTATTTAGCTAACTTTTTAGAAGAATTTTTAAAAAACAATTATTATTATTTATTATTAAAATTTATATTTTCTGTAGTTATCTGCCCCCTAATGCATATTTAACGCTCATTTAGCTTCAAAAATCGTGTATACTCTTAAACGTTAGGCTCCTACAAAGAAAATTGCTTTGGCGATAATTTGGTTTACTATACAAAAAAATCCCAACAAATATGCAAATTTAAATTTTTGCGTTTTATAATCACAGCTAAATGAGAAAATGACTGCAGGTGAAAGAGATAGAACGCACTCTCAGTTAGATGGAAACAAATTGCCGCCAGCGTTTTGGCAACAAGCACGTAGTAGTAAACTCCGCCGAACAATGTGAACAACTACAAAACAAACAACAACAATATGTTCAGCAGACAAGCAATTGCTTTTAATGTCGATGATTAAACGCTTAGGCAGAGCCACTTAAACGCGGCTTTGTGTGCTGTTTTGTTGTCTACTTATAGGCAATTTAACCGACAAGCAGCTGAGCTGAGCCAAGTTTGGTTATTCTTCGCTTCATGTTCATGTCTCCAATGTTTGAAAAGAGTTTACTTGAAACACACAGATTGTTAAATGGGGCGTATGAGTAACGTGCGTCACTTAGAACTGCCAAATTAATGCTGAAGTAGGCCCTTTTTTCTCTTCCTCTTTTCTATTCGTTATCCGCTATTTCCAGTTTTTTTCTGGTCCTTGGCAAAAGCACCAAAAAATTTATAAAGTTACTTTCGCGTAAAAAAAATTCACTTGAGAGTATTTTATTCTGTATTTTATTTTTAAAATTTGCGCATCAAGTTGTAAAAGTTTTTTATGCCGCTTTTGTTGCTACTTAATGCCGCTTTGTTTATTAAATAAATATTCGACACAACTTTTGGGTAAGCTTTGCATTGGTTGCCTATGCATACAAAAAAAAAGTTTAAGTCTGTAAAATATTTTAATGACCGACATAAAAAAAAAAAAATAAAGTCATTATAATCTAGTAATGTCGGTTGAGTTTGGCTTGCACTTCTCTTTTATCCAGTTGGACAAATAAAAATTTGTAAATTATACTTTAATAAGATTTCGCTTGACCCAGTTTAAAGAGATTTGATAGAATGGTTTCACTATTAGCACAACTTTTGAATTATACAGTCTACCTTTTACTTTATAGTCTGAAGGGTTGTTATCACATTTATTACAAAGCTTTAAGACATTTGTTCATAGATAAATTGGGTATAAACTATGCACATAAGCCTTTTGGCATTATATTTTTGGCAGAGGCAAAACAATTTGCTGGCCACACTCTGCCCTTAACCTGAACTCAACTGCTGCTGGGTTAACGAAGGGCGAGCGAGATGATTTGAATTGGCTGCCTCTCAAGTTTCATAACGATATTTTTCCAACAGCTAAAACATGCAACGCCTGGATAGATTTAAAAGCAGTCTCCACTAACTAACCGAAGCGAACAGACTACAACAATAAAAACTGCTACTGAACGTATTTATTTACATTTGTTAGGTGTGAATCTTTGTTTGTTTTGTTTTTTCGTTAGCGATTCAAGCAAGATAGAAATCCCATTAGATAAAACTGGCGCTCAAACACATTCGCTTGCTATTGTGGCCGCTGTGGTGTTAGTGGTGGTGCTGCCGGCACTGAGCTGTGTCTTCGAGTGGCTTAAATGACCGACGCTCGGTTTCGCAGAAAAGCTCATATTACGCATACGCCACGGCAAAGTACCCGAGCATTGTTTCGCTAGGTGATATTTTGTATGACCATTCAGGCGCCGGGAACGTGCAAACATGAAAACAGAACGCGCTCAACAAATACGCAACGAAATGCAGCATGAAAGAAATTACGCCGTTCGGAAGCAACAGTTTTGCCCACAAAAATGCCACACACATATTTATTTGGAGCACGTAATTCGAACGCACATGATGTGATAAGCTTCCTCTCTCTCAACTTCTATTCAATTCAATTCGCAGCGCAATAAAAAACTAACCTCGAGTAAATACAAGTTATGGAGAATTTTTATATTGCAATGGAAGCAAATCCTTCACTTGCATGCTTTAACGGTGCTTTTTTTTCGGATGCTTTTAAATACAGTTGTAAAGCAGCAAATGTATTTGTGTTCACATCTATGCTACATCTATGCTAAGCCAAAAAAATACATAGCCTATGAAATTCCAGGCACGTTCATAAAATACAACAACACACATACATACATTGAGAGTAAATAGGTATATTTTTTTTAAAATGAAACACAACCAATACACGTTCCATTTAATTACATCAAAAAGGGATACAGCGCACCGCCAGGGTTTGTAATATGGCCGCAAAAGCGTTTCTATTGTGGTTCGGTGCCTAACGATTTCCAATTACCAAAAAAAAAAAACTGAACAATTTTGTTCGATTAATTCTCGTAAACTTTGCTGATAAAAAATATATGAATATTTTTTTAGCTTAAAGATATATCTTACAAATATTTGTAAACTCACAGAATAATAGTTTGTTGTGGTTTGATTTATTGCATAGCTGTTGCTGATTTTCGTATTATGTATTTCAATACATGATTCAAATACCCGCATGCCAAATTAAATTCAAATGTAGAGCCTAAAACTCAATGGCTGGCCCACCAGCGCAACATCATTCTGAACTAGTCTACTTATATCCAAAGATTATATTTATCATTCCACATATAATTCATTCATAAAATACTCAAGACGCGAGGAAGCTGCGCTGGCACGAACATTGTTGACAGCGAAGTGGCGCGCACGTGTTCTCTAAAAGGAGGCCATAGCTAGCGCCCGCCTCCCACAACACAACCACCAGCAAAATACCCGCCAACGAAAGACGACCACAGTGATGGTCTTCACAGGCGCCAGGCGAGGCAGCTGCAGCAGCAACAAAAATTTCCCAAACAAAGCATTACGAAATTTCCCAATGTTTGTCGGCCCAAAGAGAGAGCGCCACGTTGAGAGAACAACAGAGTAAATACAGAGCGAGGCAATATCTAGCGCTGTAGCAGGCGCCAACTGCGACTGCGACTGAGGCAGTGACTGAATTTCACTGGCTTTTCACACTCAATGTACCAGTTTGGAAAATTCGCACAGTCAGTTTGTTTTGAAATTCTGCTGCGTTCCGTTCGCTTGCGAAGCGCGAAAAATTCCAAACAAAGCGAGTGATAAATATGTTTTTCAAAAGATGTTCGCGCGCGTAAAATATTTTGTGAAGTATTTTGAATGTCATATGTTATAAAAACATAAAAAAAAAATCTTGAATAATGTGTGACGAGAAATCAAAAGTGATTTTAACACCTGCAAACACACAAAGAAATTCCCTTGAAAAAGTTAAAAGTTGCTGTTGAATAAATTAAGCAATTCGCAACGCTTCGTTTTGTGAAAATAAATTATAAAATAAATAAAAAGTTTAGTGTCATAACATAAAACTGTGCGCTATTTAACGAAAACGAATTTCAGTTGCAGTTGTAAGTGTAAAGAAAAAAAAATAAAATATTATATATGAAAAATCATAACGATAAAAATGTAACAAGTTCAATTAAAACAAAACATTTGCCGTCATTCAGAAAGCACTTGAATATACTAAATGCAACTAAATACTCTTTGTTATATTATTTGTTTAACTTATTTAATTTGTTATTCAAATTCTATAAATACTGCATTGAGCTGTCAGTTGAAATTTTAATCTTTGGGTGAAAGCAATTTATTTTAATCATCATTGATGAATGAGAACGGGACTTCAAGAGCTAAAGAGGCGGAATGTTAAATGGTGGCTTGTGTTTAGTATTTGCAGGAATTTAGTTTGAAAAACCATTCATAAATTTGAATTTGTGAACATGTTTCTTTGGTTTTAAGAGCTAGAGGGGAACCTTGAGTTATGCATATTTTTCCATATGACATACTTTCAATTGAATCGAATTTCTTAAGATTGGAATTGTGTATACTTATGTTACAATAGAATGAGTTCAGAGATTTATGCTTGCTCAATAAAGGATCATTCTAACCTGTCATTTTGGAGTACGTCTTTCAAAGTTTGCTGTTTTGTTCTATTTTAAACTCGTAAAAACTTGTTACTGATTCAATTAAAGTAAACTTGTTTCGAAAACTTTAAATCTAAGCTAAAATTCAGATAATTTCTTATGAAGATCATACTTTTAGAATAATGCGAATAGAAGCAACAAATAAAAACAAAGATTGAATCAAGCTGTTACTTATTAATGCTCAAACTTTTCATTTTATCTTTTCCGATGTAAACTAAATTGTGATTTAGGTTGTTAAGCAAAGAAAAACAACTTCTTTCAGCAAGCAAGCTTCAGTGCACTGGATCTAAATATTTTAATATTTTAAATTAAAAAAGTTTTCGCTTTTACAAAAGTTATAATAGATTAAAAATACTTTAGAACTTGGATAAAAGGTATTTTTGAGTCAAACCAATGCCGCCTTACACATTTTAACTGTTTATTGCAATATGATTCAAGTAAATAGTCAAAACTAAGTTAATGGCAAGCGGATTACATATTTAATGCTTCAATAGGTCCTCATTACCGTGTGCTCTCTATTCATAACTATTTAATTAACAAGTGTGAGGAGAGTGCTCCGCACACCTTCAATGGCAGGCACGTGCCAAAGTCGTTAATCAAGGTAAAGCGAAACAATAAACAAAGCTAAACAGTCAGAGAAACACTGGCAACAATTGCAAATGCAAATTAATTAAAACTAAACTGCGCGTCAGCTCGTGTGTGTGTGTGTGTGTGTGTGTGTGTGTGAGTAAGTGAAAGTGTGTGCGTAAAACGGTCACAGTAAAAAATAAAGTATTTATAAAAAAAATCATGGCGATGTAAATAAGGTGCTACGGAAGGAAGTAGGCGGAAATCAAAGCAACAATGCCACACACCAACCCTTTACCCCACCTCACGATTGTTGCTGATTACGTAATAACGAATGTTAATTCTTTGATGCTGGCTTATGTTTTTTGTCGATCGTAAGTTAGGAAGCGCCAGCGTTTCATACAAAATCCAGCCGAGTCACGAACAATTAAGCAAAGTCAAATAGCACAAGCATAAAATGAAGAAGGAAGTCATGTTTTAAATGCGGCAGGATATGATACGAAAGCCCAGAGCGCATAGCACTAAACATTAGTGTTGCAGGTGCGTAATAAAGTTAAGGATTTGCAAATATGTTGTCTTATATATCACTTTATCACTTTACTGCAAAGACAGAGTGTCTTTCACTTAAGCTGCCGGCAAGTTTTAATTGTTTCAGCTATTCATCCAAGCTTAGCCAAAACTAAATTTCATAAGTCAACTGTCCGCTCGGGGATAGACGCACATGTCAAACGGAGATTTGTTACACAAAAGCAGAGCCAGTAATGAGAATGTGTGTTTTCGGTTTACCTATGCCGTTTGCCCATGATATTTCGTAGATATTCTTCAAATCTCTGTTAGGAAATTAAACTATAAAGCTTGCTTGATGTGCATCAAGTTTTAATGGCACCTGAATGGTGTTGGGCGAAATTATGTTGTACTATGCGTTTGTCCACACTCTACTTTTTACTGGTGTGTCATTAGGGGAAAAAGCAAAAGCACTTTGCTCTGGTGTAGACCAGTTCCTGGCAATAAATGATGGCCGTAAAAGTTTAGTGTCAAATCAACATGAAATGCTGTTGATTACCTGAAGTTCTTGGCAGACCAACTGCTAAGCTGTTTAAGTGCTGTCAGCAACAGGCATAGAAGTTAAAACAGTTTGTGCCACAAGTGTTGACAGCAGTTGAAGCTGAAATCGATGGGACGCCTATTAAAGTACTAGCAAAACTGTTCAGTTCTGTGGTTTTCACATAACTTAACTTCAAGTGAAAAAAGCCTATTCAATTTGTTTGAAATATGCAAACACAGAAATATTTTTAAAATAGACTCGAAGCCGGAAATATAAGTTTTGATAAAATGGAATTTTTAAATTATTTGTTATTTTAATTAGACATGAGAATAAACAGAATTTATTTATATAAGCTTTTATATCATCATTCTGTTTTGGCATTCAATATAGTATCTGAATTTATATATTCATTTGAAATTAATTAGATTTCTTTGCACTTAACATTTTATGTACTTTTTCGACAGTTAAATAATTGGAATGCGTGTGCTAAGTTTGTTATGCACTTAGAAAAAATAAATAAAATACAACATTAATCATGGTCGTTATTCAACTGATATTATTTATAGGCAACATTTTAAGTTCATATGTAAAAACTGTTCTTAAAAAACTGAAAACCATTTTAGAATTTGCCTTGGCTTGCCATATTGCATTAAATCTAATAATATTTGTGGCGCCTGCTTCTTAAAATTTGTCTACAAGCGATTCACATTATCAAAATTGTCTTAATGTTAACTGGTCAATAATAAAAATTGAAAGCATTGGCATTAACTTAATTATTGGCTTCTGTCGAGATTGAAATCGGGCCAATCAAAACTGACGCGAATAAAAAACACATCAAATGAAAACAAATATACGACTGGCAGCTGGTAAAAAATAACTAAAAACAAAAAACAGCAAACACAAAAATGCTGAAATGTTGAAGTCAACAAACAACTTGTTGGGCCTTTCAATTTGTTGCCTGATTGTTGAAATAAAACGTCTTGACTTTTGACTTTGAGCAATTGCGCGAATGTTGTTGCCACTTTTGCTTTCAGATCTTTGACGATCTCTAGCTTTGAAGCACCTGACAAATTGATGTGCTATCACTTAATTGCATGATGTAAAAAGATTTCTAACTTTAAATAGTGAAGTAATTGATGGCTTTTCATTTAATTGGCTTGCACGTAAATTATGACTATTGAAAAAATCTGAATAAAATTTTTGGTCTGCTAATTGAAGTCGCCTGTCGATGGTCGTGACTAACGGTGAGCAAGGAACTTGCAAAATGTATTTCCCATGATGATTTTGACCGCATTTATCGAGCCACTTGACGCACAAAGCAAACATCTTTGCTTGTCCACTTCCCAACCGGTAGTTGCTTTATGCTTATTTTAGTATAAACTGTATATATTTGCGTTTATTTAAATGTACATTTGTGCGCTCAATTACTGTTGCTTTTCTTGCGGTTGTTGTTGTTGTTGCTATGCGTAAGTAAGGCCACCGCAATGGCCATCAAATATTGTGTTTTTTTTTTTTTTTTTGCTTGTGCAAATATGCAAAATGATTGACAGCACAATTAAGATACCGGCACGAAGCACACAGGTAATGTTATATTTACAATAACGAGGGGTAGGTGTAGGAAGGGGGAGGTCACGTGTCAACTACAGCCTTATATGGCTGCAAATTTGTATAGCTGTGCAGATCATATATCCCAATAAAAATGTGATGTACTAATAAAAAAAAAACCAACTTAATAGCAAATGAAATATTTCTGTATGCAACAATCAGATAATACGTTTGCATCTGTTCTGCATTATTGTTGTCATTCTCAGAATGTGTGAATATGTTTTGCATTCAAAAGAACTTACATTTTAGCATATTTGAAATGAAAATAAAAATTATTACAAAGTACAATAGCCATTATTTTAATTAAAATGACACAGCTTTCACAAACAGAAAACCGTTTGTTATTCATAGAAATGTCCATTGCATGTCCTACATTTGTTGTATGATAATTTTTTGTATATATAAGTATCTATATAAGTATTCCATAAACAGCATAAAATAAATAGTTGCGGCGTCCATGATGAAATGTAATAATTGTATGTTTTTTAACGCATAACAATTTGTCGTCTGGTATTATCAAAACTAACTTATATATTAAACAATTAGATTGTGTCATTAAATTACATTCTTAATTGCAGTAATTTAGTTTTGATTGCGTTTAAACTGGATAATATATGTATCAGTGGTATTTACATTAAGCCATAAATCAAATTGCTTTGTTTAATTTAAAAGTTGCATATGCTCTAGTTCCAGTATTGGCGTTGAAAGGGCCAAATCTGAGCTGTTTTATTTTTCTGCATGTTTGTTTTGCTTGACGCTGGTTTTGTTTTTCTGTTAGCTTTGGCTGATTGCCAGCAAACAGTATCGCAAAAAACAAATAAATACAAAAAAGCAAATCTTACGTGAATGACAACACAGAAAACAAGCACGTGCCATTATGAGCTCTTTTTTCTTTTTAGGTTGATATAACGTATGATTAATATTATTGACAAACGTAGACATAGCTAAGAAATACTTGGTCGTAGCATTACGAAAAAAAAGTTAATAATTAGAAGTATGTATTTTAATTATTAAAAGGTTTCAATTTGATTGCTAGCCATGGAATTTCAGACATCACAAAGATAGTTTAAGCAAAAGGTCAAGCATTTGAATCAACCACTGGTAGTAAATTCAAGTTGCAACTTCTTGCAAGTTTTCTAGTTGCAAAACATTTTCGGCCATAAATCGATGCACAGCATGCACAACTAACAAATACGTTACAGTCTGTGGCTCGTAGAAGTACTTGCCAACTTGCAGCGCTTGCCAACCAGCAGCCATGGGAAATCAATTTTGTTGGCCATAAGTACTATATGTATTTGCATACTGAATCCAACTTGACTTCCAGCTAATTGCGGCCTATCAATAACGCTACGAAAAAACTAGTTAACAATTATGTAAAATATAATGCATCAACTACGCAAACAAATTATAGTTGTCAGCCTTTAACAGTCAATTGAAAATTGTCGGCATCACCCCAAACACTGCAAAACTGACGAGGCTAAGTGCATTGGCTCTAACGAAAAAAAATACTAACAACACATTGGGAATAAGAGTCGGCACAACTGAATTGGCAAAGAGTTTTATTTGAAAAAAGAAACATTTAAATTGTAATAGTAGAAACTTGGTACATATACGGTTTTAAGTAACTAAATGTATATTATTTACTCAATGGAACAATTTCTGACTTGTTGGTAAAACCTAAATGTGACATTTGCATTTGACAATTTCCAATGAAATAAAGTTATTTGACAGATGCATATTAGATTTATAATGCAACAAAATTGCAAACGAACTTAAAAACAATTAAAACGTACCCAGTGGTATTACCCACCTCATATGTAATCTAAACGCTTCAAAATATAAATGCTACATTTGTAATAGTTATATTTTTCATGAATTTACGAAATTCTTAACTAATCTTGTAATCGAAATGACGAGTTGTCATCCTATTTTTGTTACTGGGCAACATATTTTCATGCTCCATTCAAGCACCGGTCCATTGCACTCTTAAATTTTTTCTACGATCTATAGGAAAATAAATATATTATGTCGCTGACAGTTGTTTTATCTTATTTTTTTATCCTATTTTTTTCGTTCTGTTCTTTTACTGTCTGTTGCTGCATAACGTGCCTGGAATATTTATTGGAGCGCAAAATAAAATGGCAAAAAGTCATCAAACGGGCTGCACTTTTCGCTGACAGTTGCGATGGAAACTTGGGTCAACGAGTGTCCCTAAAAGTATACAAATGGCCTCCAGCCAGATAAATAGCTAGGCATATATTACCAAAATATATGTTTATTTATTTATTTGTATGTATGTATAAGTGAAACTTTTGGCGATGCGTTGCAGGGCCAACATATCTTTTGCTAGGCATCGCTATTAAAACACATAAGTTATTTTGAAAAGGTATGCGGGGCAGTGGAAATAACAACACCCCCCCCGTGGCAAAAACAAGCACATGAGCAACAGCAGAGTGTGCCAAAAAAACGAGTATAAAAAACGAGAATTTATTGATGCCCACTTCCGCAAACAACAACAGGAAGTAATGTGCTTAAGCCACAACTAAGAACAACATTCAAAAATTGCCAAAATATACAAATGAAACCGAAACGTAAATGCCCTTAAGACCAAGTAATTTGTTTGTTTTTCTTAAGAAAGTATTACAAAAAACTTTATTGATTAAAATTTAACAATACATAAATCAAATATATAATACAATATAAATTAACATATAGTCAGTCCTCTTCCCTTTATTCTCTAAGCATTGTTTTCTCCGATTAGTTATACTCAATCCTTGATCCTCCCAAATTGCTGGCATAGTGAGCATACCATTAACAAGAATATCTCGAAGGGCAAACATTAATAAAACACTCTTGGCCATTTCTCTTCATTAACTGCATGCCAAGATAGCCACACCGAGCAGGCCCAGAAGCAAAGCAAAGTGTTTCCCAGCTCTTTGCCATCATATCATACTCTGCTTAATAGTACAATAGCTTCATCCTCTCTTTCTTAGCATCTTGCTGGCTAGTATCTTGGTGGGTGCTTTTGGGCGGTACTAAATGAAGTTTTCACACAAATTTCTCTGCAATTTTACTTTCAGACATTGCATAATTGATGAGGGCTGGTGAAACGGCGACACTTTTGACAAATCACAAACGCCTCGACAAGTTCTAATTAAGTCTTATGGACGTTGGGGGTTGTTGTTGTTGTCTTAGCCGTTCATGTTGTTGTCATTTTTGCTTTATGTCTTTATGTTTTGTTTTTGGTTGGGTCAAGCGCAAAGTGTTAATGTTGATGAGTTAATGTTTACAGTAACGCCCGCCAAATGATCAGCTATTTATTAATGTAATTGAAGTCGTCAGCCATTGCTAAGGGTGTGCAATAGGTGGCAATGGCGTTTAATTCTCGTCATGGGCGTAGTTTGTTACCGTTGGCAAAATCTTGTACTACGTCCGTGTAGCTAACTCGCAAAACATGACCATAAAATGTTGACAGCTTGCAGTTTAAGCTGTTGAAATTCAAGTCAACCGCAACGTATATGCAGCGCACCGTTAATAATTAATTACATAATTAACCGCAAATTAAGGCACACATCGGTGCCCCCAACTGCCTTAAACAGCCACCAATGTCAACACAGTTGTTGGTCAGCCAGCACACTTCCCCCCGCCACAATACCGACACTTACAGTGGCAACTAGTAGCAAGAGGGCCACACCAAGCGCAACAATTAATCTAGAATAGTTACAGCTACAGCTAATTTATACTGCAACTGGCAATATTGACACGTATTCCGTTATACGATATAAGCGAATTCAGCTGAGCAGTCAACCTCAACAACAACAAAAACGACTTTATTTATTAACGCCAAACAAAAAGCATAAAAATAGAATTGTACCATCAACAAATATTGTGTTCCAAACAAATATTATTTTTCCTGTTGCAAACTGCTGTTGCTGTTATTGCTGTCACGGGCTGCTATTTGCGAACTTGCTTTCGACCATTTAACGAGTTGTGTAATTTGCATTTTTTCTCTGTGAGAATCTTTTAAGGATATTTCTTGCCAAAGTATACGCACCGATGATTGCAAAAAAAAACTTGAATAATACCCACACACAGGAAAAAAAAGCAAATTTTCATCATAAAATTAAATTTATATTAAGGACTTAAGATTTTGTATTAAAATTAAATACGAAATTATTTGATTAAAAGTTTAATCATTTAATCAGGCAGGCTCGAATTTGCCTCTGCTATTAGAAAAACAATGTTTTTTAGCCAGTCGAAACGAACGATCGATGCTCAGCGAAAAGATAAAATTGAACTTGAGTTGTTAGCGATCGCAATAGAAATTATTAATGGTTGCGGCTTATGGGCATGAAAAGCATGGTAAAGATTAAACGTTGAACATTCAATGAGATTAAGAGTTAACATGTTGGCAAAGAGTTTAACTGCGGTTATTGCTACGCAGAGCAGTGTACAAATTTGGATGCAATTAAAAGCTGTTGCTGCTACTATTTGGCTGCATAACCAAACAAGCTTTCTTTTCAATTTTTTTTCTATCACATCGTTGCAATCAGATTATTTAAAATATGAGCAAAGATACTTTTTAGTTTTTGGCTGATTTATTGCATTGTTGTAGTTAACAAATTTATTATTAAATTAATGTTTAAGCATGTGTAAGGTACAAAAAAGTGTCTAATCATGTCACAATAAAAGCAAACTGTGTATGCAAGGCAGTCTTAATAAATACATAAATGGGTTTCATTGGTTCTTTTGTCCTTTGGCGTATCGCAACCATTTTGCATCCATCAAACAAATGCTGCCTTCGCTGCCCACTGCCACATTCATAAGCCTACCTTGACGACTCATTAAATCCCCTCCACACGCACACACACACACATACATCTTTCCACATAATGACGTATAGCACATATGTAGCCGCGAGGCATACCCAGAGATATGGTGGAAGAGAAAAAGAAACCCACGCTGTGCTGTGCACAGGGACAACAGCAACCATGACATGGCAAGTGCTTGGTGAGCTGCACTTTAAATTGCAGCGACATCATTAAAGAGTTACCCGGTGACTATATACGAGCAAACTTCCACATAGGTAGGTAAATCTGAATGGGCATTTGTAGGGTCGCCTCTCACATTAAGCTGGCAAAGTGCTGTCAAAGCAGGCGAAATATTTATGCACATGGAAAATGAGGTTTATGCCAGTGACCCCTAACATCTACCACTTGTTTTGTTTAGGGTACGTCTACCACAGGCATGGTGGGCTCTAATTTACACGCGGCCTGTCAGTTAATTGTTACCACCATCAATGCCGGTGCCTGTGGTATCATGAGGTTTTGCACGCGCACAAATCCAATCAGATACAAACTTTCAAACGATAAACAAAATTTACAAAAACCAGCAGCAATGCGGCTGACATAAATAACTGAGAGTTGCAGGTATCTTATCACTGAAGTTATCATGCAATTTTATATAAACTCAGTAAGCTACCTGAATATGGTGATAAATAACATAAGTTTTACTAGTTTAATATTTATTGTGGAAGAAAAATTTAATTTAATTATGTTATTACTTTTTACTATGTGTATCTCGATTGATTCTTACAATGTTCCTAAATATTTATACAAACTAAATAAATTTGTAATTGAAATATATTGTTTAAAACTAGACCAACCTTAAAACTCGAAACTCTTCTCGCTTATAAGAAGCAAACAAAATTGCAGCCCATTTATTTTCATTTTTAGCAACACCAAAATTTTCATTTCGCCCGACGCAAAATTGCAAATGGCGGTTAGTTTTGTGTGTACGAGCTGTGCTTGTTGCCATTGCTGTGGTTTGCTATATGCCCCAGCACGCCTCCCTTTAGCACTCTAACACAGCCTTTGTTGCGGTTGATTGGCCAAATCACTGGCATACAAAATGTGCCTTTTGTCTGCAGCTTCGCAGTGTGCTGCCACCCAACCACCCGACCCACACTTGCCACATGATAAAATAGTTTCTAACTTGTGTATGCGACTCATGTGAAGGTTGCGACCAAAATGTCTTAACTTAACTTTAGAACGAAGAATAAAGATGCACAATAACGTCATGCAGCTGGGACTTCAACATTTGCATAAATCTTCAACGTAGTGCATTTTTAATTAACTTTTTGTGCTAGCAGTATTTAAAAATGTGAGCCAGATGGTATGAGCTCATTATCGACGTAGGCGACGTAGGTAAAATTCCAAGCTGTCAATGCAAACCAGAAGAAAACTTTGTTTAGGTGCGTGGGTGTTGCACATGACAGTCTCCCTGTTGACTGCTGACTAAAGACCTGTGACAGCTGACAGTGGAAACAAGTGGCACACAAAAGCCGTCAATGTTTATATATTGTATATGTTTGTATAAGTGCATACACTACTATAGGGAAAACTGCCCTTTTGTTGGCATGCCATTCTCAATTTGTCAGTGACGCAAAACTGCAGTGATGATATGATGATGTTGTTGTCTCTGTTTGGAGCGCAGATGCCAGACCGTCATATTTTCAGCTATTGACGATGTCAAATAAACATGTTAACATATTTATGTGATACAATAGAGTAGCTTTTTGAGGCAAATTGAAGTATGCATACACTTATGAAAAGGAATTAGTTTGAGCTTAAATAATTCTAAAGAAAATGTCAACGATCAGAATGCTTGCCGTCAGAATGCTTTCTGGCCAGCCTTAAACGGTTCATTCACAATTTTTAATGTATCGAATCACTTTGAGGTATTTTTTACTATCCAATTGCCCCCTTATACATTTTGCTAAAAAAAATAGTGTCCAAAGCTTTAGGTCTCTATCTTCATCGGGCCTTTCACATACCTAATATACTGCACTACTTGTTACTTGTTTTTTTATGGTTAGGCCTTGTTAAGGAACTGCGTTTGTATGGCAGATATATGATATAGTTGTCAGATCTTGATGACTCTGTCAAACTATCTCACTGCAAATAATATTAAGACCATGACCAAAGTTTCAGCACGTTAGCTTAAAAAATCAGGTTCTAGTTTCTATAGCTGGACATAGCTATTTCTACTCAGCTCCTTATGCAGATCAATTATTTATACTTATATATTATGGGCTCGGATAAGCTTCATTCTAAACGTTACACATTTCATGACAAAGTCTAAATACACTTTGCAAGTGCAAAAGCAGGACAGTCTAGAATGTTAAAACTCAACTTCATTATGATTATAAAGCACTGCATACGAAAACTATATGCAATATGCGTCTGATAGGATGCTTTTATGTAAATATGTTTGTGTGTGCCATTTGCATATACATTTGAGCTCCCTGTTGGCTAATTAAGCAACAGTGTTGCGGATTTCTGTGTGTTATGTATCACAAAAACTATTCAAAGGCAATTTGCAAAGCATTCATTTCAACTAAATGGGACAGTATAATTGGGAAAGAGCAAAGCTCTTGAAAAACATTATCGCTAAATTTAAAAAATTTAAATAAGTAAATAATTGATCAAAGAATTTGTGCCCAATTAACAAAAAGTACTTGCATTTTCTCAGGCATTACAGCACTCCAAGCTTCCAGTTACAACCATACTTGACAATAATAAAAAGTGAAAAAAACAATCGAAAGAACAACAACAACGGCTGTATCATAACCAGATTGTTGTTGTTATTAAGCAAGCCACACAGCTTTAGAATGAAATGGAGATGCAAAGTGAAGCTGGTCATGGACCAACAACAGCAACAACAACAGCAACAGCACGTAAAGAGTCAGCACAAGCAACAGCAAATACAACAACAAGAACACACACATACTTGCCACGCAACTTCAATTGTCGTGTGGCACAAACGGCACAGCATGAACTCTGGCAGCCTTTTATTAGCTGCGAGGCATCACAAAGTCATAGCAACAACACCAACATCAGCAACAACAACAATACCAGCACAACAACATTCCAATGCACATTGCAGGCATTCGATAGACAGGAGGAGAGAGCATTTTATGCGTGCAATGCAACAGCAGTTGAAGCGCTGGAGACATTGTCGCCATCCTGTGCTTTAGACACGCAATTGTTGAGGCCGCAAGACGAGGCGTATGCGCAATTTCAGCTGGCAATCAATGGGGACGTTGGTGATAATGATACAAGTGATACGCTTAGTTTTAGTGACAATTGCAATCGACAAAGGCTCCTTTGTGGGCCACAATACGAAGTGGATGATAACTACCAAAAGCTGATATGTCAACTGCACCAGCAGCTAGAGGAGGAGGAGGAGTCGATGGAACCAGTTGCTTCCAGTTCAACATCATCAACAACAACAGCATGGCTGGACTATCACATAGAATTGGGTGATGACCTGTGGTCATGGCTAAACTTAAGCGAACTGGTCGACAATGTTGCTGTCACTAACAATATAAGTGTCAGCAATGAAACAACCAACAGTTTGGACATGATATTGTCCAACTACACGTTGTCCAACTCAGCGCTGACCACGACGACAGCAACAACTACAGACATTGTCATCTCACGAAGTTTTCTAGACTATACGCCGCATGGCTACGATTGGTTGTTCCTGTTTGTGGTTTTCTTTATATTTGCTGGTGGGCTGGGCAACATACTCGTCTGCCTAGCAGTTGCTCTGGATCGCAAGTTGCAGAACGTGACCAACTATTTTTTGTTTTCGCTGGCCATTGCTGATCTGCTTGTTAGCCTGTTTGTGATGCCAATGGGCGCGATTCCAGCATTTTTAGGTAAGTTCATTATCAACTCTGTTCAAAAACTATTTTCAACAAGTCCTTGTTAATAATACTTAATAGCCATTTTGTAGAAAAAAGTATTTAAATCCATTTCTCCCATTCTTCGTTCAGCCAAAATTTTGATTTTGTTAATAAATTTCTTATATATGCAAAAATTGATATTTGCTTTATAGCTATAGCTACTTATTGCTGGCAGCCAGGAAGATAATTGAATTTGTTTATTTAAATTTATAATTTTTAACCACTAATCAGCGCCGGTTTTCTTGCTAAATATACGCAAACAGTATTATGTTGTATTTGTTCCTGCCCAATTTGCATTTGTAACAAACACGCTGATAAGGTCTGTCTAAAAACCAACGTTGCATAAACAGATCAAAAGCACACATTATAGAAAAAAAAAATAATAATACAAACCATAAAGCCCGCATCTATATTGAGCTAACACACAGTTAAAAGGTGGCCAACCACATTTACTGCATTAGTGAATTTTCATTATATTACGAACAAACACAAACACATAATAGTTGTTTAGTCAGCACATGACATTTATGTCCATAGAGTGATTATGTTGCCATGTTTTAAGCACTGTAAAGCAAGATAAACTTAATTCATGCTTAAAGCATTTTTTCCAACTTTTTAAGCTAATTAAATAGATGATATCCTTAATTCGTTTTTAAGTTGACTTTTTCACTGAAATGAGCATATACATAAATACACACATCCTTCTGGCATTAAGCTAGTTTCTATTTTACTTAATGCACCTCGTCATCTCCGTTTTTGTGGTAACATGCACTATAAGGTTTTTAGAATTCACTTTGGCCTTGAGTCCTTGAGACAGACAAGTTAGTCCTTGGCAGCGTACTTGCTTACTTGTTCGACTTGTGTGTTTGCTACTTTAATTCCGGGCATTCTTTGTGGATTTCAAGCTTGCACTTTAGACATGGCTTGCCGCGATTCATGCAACAATCTTGTGTAGCATGCTGCACTGATGAATTTCTCATTGTGCCACTTTTCGTTTGAGTTGCTTCCTCTACCGCAGCGGCTCTTGCTGCTGTGGCATAGGGCAAAGTCTTTGTTTTCAAGCTCAAGTTACTTGTAGACGACGCCAATTAAGGCGCGCAAACTAAATGTAACGAAAAAGTCTTAATGTTATTTTAGGCCACAACAATGAAAAGAGTGCGCCTGGCCAGCAATTATGTTGTAAATGGCAGCAAGCAAACGGTTTCGCGTCATTTGCTTTGGACCAACATTTACTTTGATTACGCTTTGCTTTTAAATAGTTTTTCAAAAAATTTTTATTTTGTTATTGGCTTCCAGTTTAGAATGCAGCTAAGTTATGCCATTTAACTCTTGATTCAAGCCTACAAATTTGAAACAAATGCGGGCTTTAAATTCAAACATTTTAAAAGGCCTTTATATTCCTGAAAATTATCTTTGTCTGCGCACATACTTGAGACCAAGCTCTGGCCAACATGTCGCATACGTTATAAATACATATTCAGCTGTTCAGGCCCTTTGCTTATGTGTCTGTGTGTGAGTATATGGGTGTGTGTGTGTATGTGTGTAAGTGACAAGCGCATAAAACTAAGTATGACATGAGCGTACATACGTTCAGATGCGTTTTTCGTCTCTGGCATCGTCATCGCCATTGTCACCCACTGTTGTGCCAGAGTGTGTTGAGTGGACGCGTCTGAGTGTGCCTGTGTGTATGTGTGTGTGTGTGTGAGTCCTACAATTAGCAGACTAAAAACCCACGCAGCATCCACGCGCAGAGCTACATAGCGTGTGTGGGACTAGCAACTAACAACAACAAGCAGTATATAGTACATTAAAGCGCATTTTGTGCTAATTAATGTTAAATTTACCATAGGGCATTCTTACTAAACACAAAGCGTGAATCCAGCACGAAAGCTGAACAAACGGAATCAAATTGCAGCAACTTTTATTTCACGCTTTGCACGTTGTAGTTGCTTTTCAAATTTTTGATCTTGATTCATTGCGACATTTTACGGTAATCGTACGCTTTAGAAATATCTATAGTTTAGACTCAGACCTAAGCAAAAAACAAAAAAAAATCACTCGAGCTAACAGCGTATAAGCTGTTAAGTCGCTTTTATTGCTTCTTCGCTTGTGAGTATCCCAGCACTAAACTGTAACGAAGAGCTGAACGTGGATCAAATGTACAACACTGTTTGTACCTTTACAAAATGAAACGAAGCCCAGGAACGCTTCTTTAGTCATATTTTGCTGTGTCACTCGCGGATTTGAACTGTCAGCATTTTAAAGTGTGTATCTGCGTTTGTTTTTCGTATCATAATATTCAAGCATAAAGAAGAAAAATAAGAATTTTTGGTAGATTATGTCGTGATAACTTCTAAGGCGATAAAAGTAATATTGGCAGTTTCTCAATCATAAATGTGAGTCTCTTTAAGAAGTTAAGCATAAGTTTGCAATGGTTTCGTTACAGAAAGAACGTAAGCCAAACAGCGATTTTTCTTTTCGTTAACCTCCTGCTGTGCTTTCATCGCTCTCAGTGTGCTTTAAATAACACAAATAATTGGCATGCTAAGATTTTTTGTTGAAATGTTGGCTTTAACGTGTGTTTGAATTCAATTCAACATATTATTCAACAAGTAGCAGTCATAGGATTTCTTCACTAACAATTTAAGAGAGAGTTAAACGCTGGTAGTTCAGTCTTGCATATTACATATTTAATGCCGTCAAAATTGATATTCCTTAAATTTCAACCCGCACACAATCCAATTAATCCGCACTAAACCATTTTCTTTTCATTGAATGGTATTTTGTTCCATCTCTTATTGAAATGTACTCGCATTTATTTTCCTTTTCACTTCTGTTTCATGTCTTTGCTTTGCTCTTTTCGATTCCTTTTCATTTGTGCCCCAGCCAAACTGTTCTTTGCCATTTCTACTATGTTTGATTTACATGCGCTTTCATTACCAGTCAATTCTGAAATAATCCCTCCCAGTTACACATACACACATTCCTCCTTTTTTGACCGCTTTGCAAATAGTCCTTATTGCTCTTCATTGCAGGCTATTGGCCACTTGGCTTCACGTGGTGCAATGTCTATGTGACCTGCGATGTGCTCGCCTGCTCTTCGAGCATTCTGCACATGTGCTTCATTAGTTTGGGTCGCTATTTGGGCATACGAAATCCGCTTGGTTCACGACATCGTTCCACGAAGCGTCTGGCTGGCATAAAGATAGCTATTGTATGGGCCATGGCCATGCTGGTATCGAGTTCAATAACGGTTCTGGGTAAGCTTAAAAACACAACAATTTCCAAAAAGAAATTCTCAAAGCTTTGATGCCCATACTACATATTTATTCAGGTCTAGTCAATGAGAAGAATATAATGCCACAGCCAAATGTGTGTGTGATTAACAATCGAGCATTCTTCGTATTCGGCTCCCTCGTGGCATTCTACATACCAATGCTGATGATGGTATCCACTTATGCTCTCACCATACCCCTGCTACGCAAGAAGGCTCGCTTTGCTGCCGAGCATCCGGAGAGCGAACTCTTCCGTCGGTAAGTGAATTTAAAAGTTTCACATTTGCAATTGCAGTCGATTTGGAGGGCACACATACAAGCAAATGCAATTAGTTGCAACATTGAGCGCTCAGATTTGTGCCACCTTTGATCAACAGACACCAAATGGTTAAAGTCACTGGTCGATGGTTAGCAGCTGCAATTGGATATATCTACAAATCAATACCAATAAATTATACGCAAATGAAAATGGCATTAAACGAGACGACACGCGGCAAGCAGCCAACCAACTGTCGTTACTAATTAACAAATGAGGGCTAACAGAGCAGTGAAAAGAATTTGCAATGAAAATAAGGAACATCGAGGCCAAAAGTCTTTTATAAGACAAGGTATATTTTTTTAATATTAAAGAAGATAACAAAAAATTTGGGTATAAAATCTTTAACATAAAGTTAGCTTTTGATTTTTCTGTGTTAAGTTATGTGTTCCCAGAATTTTTCATTAGATTTGTATTATTATTTTGAGCAATATATATTTATGAGTGTAGGGCGAGCGGGGCGGGGCGTATGAGTAATTTAATCTAAAACTTGGTGTACGTTGCTGTGCATTGGAGTTTGTTTTTAACACAGTTGTTAGCCAGAGGGATGTTGATTGCAATGTCCAGGCAAAACGGAGATTTATTGCAAATGTCCATTTTCGCGAACACAGAAGTGCATTAAAATGAACTTTAACTGCTAAAATGCACAGAAGTTTAAATAATACATATAAACAACTACGTGTAACATTGACTTTGTCACAAGGACTTAGTTGTCTTTTGCATTTGTAGTTTATTGCAATTATAAAGTATAGTCAACTTATGTACAGTCTCAAAGCCCTGCAAATTAGCCTTAACTCAATAAAGGCGTGCCTCTCAGCAGCTGTCAATAAAGCTTATCATGTTGGCTGCCTCTTTTACACTCTTTTCCACTTTGCATAGGTTGGGCGGACGCTTTACGATACGTCCACAGAACGGACAGCAGCACTTGCAGATGCACAGCAGTTTCATCAGCAATAATTACAGCAACAGCAACAAACGGCTGCCAATGAGTGACAGCAATCGTAGCTTTAACAATTCTATGGGAGCAAGACCAAGAAGTACGAGCGGTAGTTTGGGTAGTGACCACTCGGAACGACCATTAATGCAGCAACAGCGGACGGCAAGCAATCGAAGCATTGCCACCGTTAGCTTTCGCAATGTGGGCAATGGCGGTGGCTCTGGGGGTGGCAGCGGAAATGCGACTAATATTGGAAGAAGCAACTTCCGATTCGCTGGCGGTAGCATCTTGCGACAATCTTCAACGCCGCCAACAACCTCGTCCACTTCATCTTCGTTTATGGCGCGGGGGAAGTACAGGACAAGCAGCTTCTGGCGCAAGCATGGTGGCAATCCAAATCTAATGGACAGGTAAGTCAACTGAGCTTCTGCCCTTCCAAACTTAAATTAACTGCAACGTTTGGGATGCACTTGCCGTGTCCAATCTGCATGGCGCAAATGGCCGCAAATTGTATCCGGTTTAATTAAATTTATGGGGTGAACTTAGAAACGATGTTAACTTGATTGACTCGCACGCAGTTATGAACCTGGTATTAACTTGCTCATTTCTCTTTATAATTTTGGTGAAGTAATGGAAGTATTAATGCAAAACTGGCTTGAATAATTAGCATTATACTTAATTAATTATGATGTAAAATTCAGTTTCACAATATTCTACTTTCAGTCTTACTTTTTACTTAATTCAAGTCATGTTTAAATATATATTTTTCAAGTGTTAAACTATTTTGTAAAACATCCATATCATGTTTATCAAAATCACAACGCCGTAAACTCAGCAAATAAATCTGCCACTATTTATACCCTTAACCCATAAAATGGGTAAAAAGGGTATTATGGTTTTGTGAAAAAGTATGTAACAGGCAGAAGGAAGCATCTCCGACCCCATAAAGTATATATATTCTTGATCAGCATCAACAGCCGAAACGATATAGCCATGTCCGTCCGTCTTTCCGTCTGCTACAAAAGCTAGAGACTTCAGATTTTGAATATAAATTCTCCTATACCATAAGTAGAACAAGTTTGTTTCAAATTATCGATAACTATTCTGGTTTCCGATATACACATGCGATCGATAACAAAAACATATCGAATTTGGAAAATGTAAAAATGAGGGTTAAAATAATGGGTAACGAAAGAACTTTTCTGAAAATTTCGTCCAAATCGGTTAAGAAACACCGGAGATATCGAGTTTAATCGATTGAAGTTAAGTCAGTATACCAAAGCCTTATATAAATTTAATTTATTTATTGCAACTGGGTTCAGGGTATCTTCTAGTTGGGCTCTCCCGACTAGAGCCTTCTTACTTGTTTTTACACGCTTTGCTTGATTAAATACTTAAAAAGATTAAGGTTAGTAGTTTTATATAACATTGTTGTTTAAGTATCAAATGAATAATACGAAATATATATACCCTATCTGGCTAGAACTTTTAAGAATGCTTTTCTAGATTTACTGTAGTTCTTCACCACACAAATGAAGACAAAACGACTTTTGACCTTTGCAAGCAGCCCATGAAATTGGAATCAAAATGTTCTTCTAGATGCTCATTAACAAAGATGGCAATCAGTTTGTAGTTCATTTATTCAGGCAATGACAATCACAACCACAAAATGGTCGTAAATTTATAGTACTACAACAAGAGTATTTTGGCCCGTGACATTTGTGCTGCTCGTTCTCATCTCAACACCTTTGTTCGAGGTGTTGCCAATTTGTGTGTAAATCATTCTCTCTTTTTGGCAAATCTCCAGGAAAGTTAAAGTTAAGAAAAGACAAGACAAGATGGGACGTAAAGACATTTGTTATCAGTTGAGCATACAAGCTCTTAAATTTATTACATTTGTTTTACATGGCCGCCCACAATGGCAGCAAATAACTTTTGCCGAATACTTTCCTAAGAAATTTGCATAATTTACATTGTAAAAGTGCAAAGCGTTTTGGCGTCGTTTTTGCCCCAGGTTAGGAAGTTGACGTTTAGCATCAGGGGGCTGAGACTAATAACAAAAACAAATTGAGTTTTATTTTGGCTTTACCATCCGGTCGACTTCTTTCTTCTGACAAGTTACCTTTTTTTCGTGCATCGGGATTTTATTTTGTCCTCTGTGTGTTTTTGTAACAAGTTTGGAGCCAAGAGCATGGCGAAGGGTTTCGGCTTGTTTGCTTTTGATTTGCAATGAAGTTAACATGGACTTAACTTGTTTAAAAAGAAACCTCGATTATTGCACAAAGTAGCATCAAATGATTGACTGCCGCAAAAAGCAGCTTTCACAAGCTTAGTTTCGTAAAAAACATTTGAGAAAATACAAAATATGTATGTATATTGTTTTTCAGTAGGACAGCTTTTGGAATTCTCTGTGTCATTTAAAGTTTAAAACTTGCTTTAACATATCTTAAGAGCTTTTTCAATCAATTATTTCCTCATCAGTATGAAAAAATGTTTCTAAGGAAGTTTTATTTTCGGTTTTATCGCTAAATAAGATTCGTTTTTTTTTAATCAAAACCTAGAAACACATAGTTGACAAAATGGATAATATAAATTATTATTTAAATGTTTTTATATAATATATTTTAATAAATTTTCACCCTCTTATAATTTTTCTTCCGGCTACAAAATTTTCTTGTAAAAAATGTTATATTATCGTGGAATTATTGTTATAATATATAATTGCATATGAAAAGCGAAACCAAAATGAGTACGCTTACTTCACCGTCAACTGCAGGCATCAAAAGCATTTCTTGAAACTTGCAAGGAACTTATAAGAATGCAATTATATAAGTTGTGTGTTAATTTGCTGCACGTGTGGTGTGCATTACTTCTTCATAACTGCTTGGTTTACACACACACATACACACAAATTAAAACAATCAATTACACATCTTTATGCAATTAAATGCACATTCCATTGTATCACACAGCGTGGCGTATACATAATTTTCTTCATGCAAGCACTTACGACACGCCGTAAACATAAATCACTCATGCGTCATGTGGTGCAGTGCCAAAAACATGAGTCTGCTTGTCAGGCTGCCGGCTACTTGCCACATTGTTGTGTGGTAAATGGAGCTGCTGCTCTTGCATGTGTTGTTGTTTCTGTTGCCGTGACAATAAAAAGCGCATAAGAGTAAAAACGGAAACCGCAAAAGGAGGACAACAATTGTGAGAGATGCAAACGGCAATCGGTGGTGCGGGGAAAGCAAAACCTCAGAGAGTGACAATCTTGCAGGGCAGAAAACGACAAAAATGTTCTATTCACAACAGCCAAAAATGCCACTGAAATTTGCAAATCTCATTGCTTTGGTTGCTATTGTCGTTCTTGTTGTAGCTGTTGCTGCTCTCTGCATTAATGCAACGGTGCGAGGTTTAAGCATAACCAGCAAAGAATTATGTCAGACAAAAAGCTTTTGCTGTGGCTGCAGCAAGTCAAAGTCTCTTCATAGCCCAAGCACGTACAAAAAAAAAAAAAATAGCTAAAAAAAATTCCACGCTCAGCTGTAAGTCACGTCTATGTGCTTTGCCGCGGTCTTGTGCTGCACAACTTGGCGCATAAATATAACGGAATTTCTAATGAGACAGACAACACAAAAAAATTGTGTCTCACTGCTTAGGTACTAGCGGCAGCATCAACAACAAATGCTTTACACAAAAAAAAAAGATGTGAAGCTAAATTACCGGAAAACAAAATTTTCATATTTTCCTTTTACTTGCAAATTATTAGTTGAACATTTGACGCCACTCGGGCGCCTGCTTAGATATGTCCCTGTCGCCAGTAGTTGGAAGTTGAATAACTTTTTGTTTTATTTACCAGTATGTCAGTGTGCAAGTGCAACAGTCCACAAAGTGCTTTTACAAATTTGGTTGACAACTGGATAACTGGCAGCTAGTCTGCCGCTGGGAATACGATAGTTACACCCAACCAACCAACCAACAACTTAGACCTGCACTTCTGGTCAACTGTTTACAGTTGACACAACCTATTGTCACCTGTCATAGACACTTATCATTGGAAAAAATTGGTTTAGCTTATGCTACCCATAAAATATGTATCAATTCACCAAATGTTGTTTTTTTAAGGATGACAATAGTTTGAATATATGATAATGTAAGTTAGTTTTATACCAATTTTGTCAAAGTTTGTAATGGATATGAGTCAAGATATCGACATTCTCAAAAGATAATTAACAGAATAGAGTCATATTAATAGCAGTTGTACACTATTCATCTATTCAGTAAGCGTTATATTCATCATTTAAAAATAATCCGTTCAACTTTAAGTGTAATTGATCTGCGCTTTATTTCTACTGTAACTCAACCTATTCGATCTAAGCTTTTGTATAACAAATCGTGTTTATTTATAGACTAAATGACAAGAGATCAAGTTCAGACTACAAAGTATATTGCTAAAATGTCATTTGAGAAATTCCATTAGGAATCATCTTATGACTAGAACTTGTGTTTGTATGTAAAAGTAGACGTATTCATAAAGTAAAATAAACACTTTTTAAATACTCTGCATTTTATAATTGTTATTAGTTCAACAATACTTTTAACTATTAAATTAAATTTTCACAACTTATGCTTGCTTTAAGCTCAGCCCAACAAAGACTTTCATTCTTGCCACAAATCGAAGCACTTTTCATTACAACTCTGACAGATTGAAGTGGGCCTCGTTGCCTCTCAGAACATCGAATTAAAAGGCAATTTTCTAAACTGCTTCGCAAAAGTCCCCAGCAGGCAATCAAAAGACTTAAATCTAATATCAAATACAGTTGGCTGTTGGCTGCAAAGCTGCAGCAAGAAAATACATTCTAAATATGCGAAGTGACTAACTGTGCGTTTCTTTCCCCTCCTTAAAGTCATCCAAATCGACGTGCCTCGGTGCGGGGCACCGTCTCGCAGCCGCAATTGGGTTACGCAACAAATGGAAGTGGAGGCATTGGTGGTGGCACTGCGACTAACGGAGCAACAGCTGCGTCATCTGCTGCTGCTGCTGCTGGTTGTGGTGGCGACCGAATGAGCATTGCTACCATACAGACACCAAGCAGTGGCAATGGCAATGGCAATGGAAATGGAAATGGCAATCATCCACAGGAGCAGGTGGAAACAATGGCAACAACAACGATGGCGACGACAGCCCAAACGGCAACCGAGGAGAGACGACACAAGCTGCGCCCCTTTAAGATTGCTTTGAATCGAGTTGCCACGCCTACACTCAATTTGCCGTGAGTACTACAAATCGGCCTAGTGGCAGCTGGAGGCTGTCCAAGTAACTTAATTTCTAAAGTGCTATCACCCAGCAGCTTTCTCAACACTCGCGCCAAACGGAACAGCCTCTCGGCAAATGCGGTTGCCACGGAACAGAAGGCCACCAAAGTTTTGGGTTTGGTCTTCTTCACTTTTGTGCTGTGCTGGTCACCGTTTTTTATACTAAACATCATATTTGCCGCCTGCCCGGAGTGCCAGGTACCGGAGCATGTGGTCAACACATGCCTCTGGCTGGGCTATGTCTCCTCAACGATCAATCCGATCATCTACACCATCTTTAATCGCACATTTCGTGCGGCGTTTATACGGCTGCTGAAATGCAACTGCGAGCGGTAAGTTTGGGTCTAAAATTGGTTACATTTTTTCAATTTCCTTTTCGTGGGCCTGGGCTGTAATTTATTGTAGTTAGCTAGCAGTTGTCTAGTGCATTGAGAAAGCGATTCAGCATTTATTCTTTGTCCATTGTGTAAAGGATTGATGTGCAACGTGACGTATGATTGATATTCAGCGATATGTGTTTGGCAATGGAATCAATGTGCGATTTATAACAGAAAGTGGCAATATGTATGTGAAAAATGCACCAACTTGATGCATGAACAACGATTAGTAATTGTACTCATTCATGTGCAATAAGGCAGAGCACATGTGAAACGTGGTGGAAACAATGCCAAATTTTCAACTGAACTTTGTGCTTGTACAAGTTTGATAACAGAAAATGGTACTGATTTTCTAAACTCTTAAAGTATTATTTAAAGAAATTAGAGCAGGTCCCTTATTATAAAATGGTTAATTTCATAACTGATAATTGAATTGTGTGTCTTAAGCCTGCCTATCTTCAATCCGGACTTTCGAGACAAAGCAAACACACAAAGTATCCCTTATTATCCCTATGACCAACGTCAATAAAATTTTTAAAAATAGCCAGCAAATGTTGATTAATTGAACAAAAATTTGATTAGGTTTAACAAAGTTTTCTTTATTCAGCCAAACTTTTTTAAGCAGACGAACTTTTTACAAAATAATAATGTGTCAACTTTTAATGCTTTTCACCTGAGCCTTTTATCAATTACGCTAATTGAAAGTAAATAAATAAATAGCGAAAGAATTGACTAACTTTAAAGGGATTAAAAGTCAAAGAAAATATCCATCTTTCTTCAGCTATACTTTATAAAAGAATTCGCAAGAAATATTTTAAATCAATCCAACGAAAATAAGTTGACATAAGCCATTGAAAGTGTCGACGTGATGAACGTTTGTAAATAATTTATATAAAATAATAACACTTCATTGCAGTTCGGGTCGTCCGTTACGGTATCGGTCCGTAACCGAGGGCCGCAGTGCACTGAGCTTGTGTGCTCCCTCGGCCCTGCCGCTGGCAATCTCGTTTCAAGGCGCTCCACTAATGACGCCATCCACAACGAGTATGACGCCGCTAAGCGAATTCCGAAGGGTCAGTTATACAATCACCGATGACGAGTGCTGAAGCTGGTGCAAGTCAAGCAAATACGAATTTATGAGCCACGAATGGTTGGCATGAAATGCAAGTAATCAAAGCACAATGGAAACACATCAGACGGCAGACAGACTATCTAATTCAAAGTGAAATCAAATGCAAACTACAGGGTGATTCATTTCAAATCAAATAAAAATCCAAATGGTAAAATAATACTTAATAACTAGTATTTATTGATGTAGCAATCAACAAGAAAAACAAAAAAAGCCATACTATTTAGTAAACTTCATCATATCATTAGGAAATCATGAGCGTAAGAGAGCAAGATAATGTTTGTATTAGCCAGGCATGACTGTACCTGTTATTCTTCATGCCACCCTATTGTAAGCTATAAGCAATTAGTCAACTGTATTTAAAACCTAAGCATTTCCTAAACAAAAACTATAATTTATGTACGTATACTAAAACTAAGATAAGTATTAAAATGCTGCTCTCGAAGGCAAATGTTGTATAAATGTAGTAAGTATAAGTGTTTGTTATTATTAACTGTAGTTGCTGTGTGTGTTAGTCATTCAATTCCAATATGGAGCTTAACAATTATTGAAAAAAAAAAAAGAATTTCCAGAAATATACTGTATTTCAAATTTTCAATGGCAGTCACTCTGCTATTTCATTTTACGTGTGTGCGTAGCAGCTAGCTTTTAAGGATAACTACTTTGTCATGCGTCAAGTCTCGAAAATAAGCTAAAATAAACCTACAAACTTATTTAATAAAGTACTTACATAGACACACAAACAAATACATACCTGCGAACAAGAGAGCATACATCCTTGTTGCTATATTCTACAATAAAAATGTATTTTTATTTGAGCTGTGTGCAAGGAATTCCACGAATTGTGAGTGAAAAAACTTGTAGTACAATGATATTTTTGTTATTATTATCCATAAATGGCGCACTTAACATTATTACAGGATAATCAAATATAAATATAGCTGAAAATGCTCTCAAGTTGAGAGAACTTGACAAGAAATCATTCTGATTCCCGTTTTGAAGAAAAACTCTTATAGATTTATATTTCTTTTCCAGCGCTTTTCCTAAGCTCCTAAGCAAAACCCAATATACTTATTTTTAAATTTCAAGAGAGCTTTTTTGAACAAGTTTTTAGTCGAATAATAAATAATCTGGAAAATTTTAATGATTTGGTAATGTTAGTAAAATTATTCCATCTACAAAGCGAATTCACGGGAATATCAGTTGCATACATAAAATTCAAAATTGATTACTTTATTTTGAACAAGAACACGCAAGCTGTGCACCGTTTTGTCTATGATGGAGCCGCTTTTAGTTGAGTCTCAGAATGACTTTGGCATTGACAGAACTGCAGCATGTGTCATGCCGCCTGAGGACATCTAATCAAGATCTTTGAGAGTTAGGCAGACTTAAGTGCTCTATAGCTCAAATTTACTACCCAAAGAGAGACACAAAGAGAAGTCTCACACACGAAGAACACACACTCACACACACACTCACACACACAAACAGAAACATAAACATGGACACATGTGTCATTGCTGTCTATGCCGTTTACTTTACAGCTCGACAGCAAACAGGTTCCGGCAGTTGATGGCATTTTACCAGCAACAGCACATACGAAACTTTCGTCAACGTGTTGGGAAGCGCAAGCAATCGGATATAAGTAGTGTAGCAAGAGGCATGATGGCTGCAGCAGTAGAGATGATGGAACGCATGGATGCGTGGGCTATCGTGCATTTAATGCTCCTACTTTTCGTAAATGGCCATAAAAATTGCATTATAGCCGTGCATTTTTAATGCAATTCAAATGCTTTTATGATCACAATAGCAAACGTAATTTTTTATTATATTGTTTTTTGATATGTGCAATCAAGCGCTAAATGCAATGTACCAAAAATCGGACAAACAAACACTTAGAAGGTGGCTAGTGTTGCAGTTGCATCAATACACAAAATGTGCGTGTTGGGGCGTGCTGAAGCCGCTGTTACTAGCTGTTGACTAAGCGCTATAACGACGCCAGCTGCAAAGTGCACGACAAAATGGCGACGAAAATAGCAGCAGCAGCTGCAATAGAAACAGATCCAAACAAAGTAGTGAGAGACAATTATATTGTGCGAATAGATAAAAAAAAAAGGAAAGGAGAAGCAGCGAAGAATGAGTGCGAGAATGTGGCAAAGTAAGAAGGGAAGTGTGTAAAGTTGAGAACAAGGAAGTGTGTGTTTGTGTGTGTGAAGGCGTGAAATTGATTGCCCCGCTGGCATTCGCTCAGAGCTTATCCTCATTCTTGTTCTCATTCTCATCCTCATCGTTGCAGTTTATTTGCTTTGACTGCGGCTAATGGCTGTGTTGGGAATAGAATTTTCAATTTGGCAGCGCCTTCAAGTCGTGGTCGTTGCCGCCAACTTGATAGGAAATTTGCGATTTCAAAAGCTCAAAACAAAACAACAGAACAAATCACACACAAAATCTCAAATCACAGAGCAAACCAGCGTTGGTCGCCTCAATTGTTCACATATGCAAATTTTCATAAGGAATTCTCATTACCTGCCGAATTTGGCTTATCAAACGAACATAGGATTACCATTCAACACTTTGACGCTTCGGTAGCTTTGTCTATGGTATTTGCTTGGGAAGAGTGCCAATTTGAATAAAATACACTGATACCCTGAACGCTAGACTCTACCCGCACAGTCTATTTCTATATTTCGTGTATAGTTTTTAAAAATCTATTCACAATTTCTAAATTCAAGATTTTATTGCTATCGATAATATGTGTATATCGGAAATGGAATCGATAATTTGATTTGACTATGGCTTAGGAGAGCTTATATTAGAAATCTGAACTCTCGTACCTTAATAGTTTCTGCTATCAGCGCGTTTATACAGACAGACGGACGGATGAACATAAAGCCGGAAATCGTTTAATCCACTCGGCAGTTGATGCTGATCATAAATACATATACACAGTGTGTATTACACACCTTATGTGTTCGGAAATGATTCCTTATGCCGGTTACATACAATTGCACAAAACCATTATACCTTTTTAGTCAGAATATGTTGTGATAAGTATTTTGAACTCAAAGGTTAATCATAATATTTATTAAAACGAGAAAAATTACAATGAATGAAATTGTTTCATTAACGAAATAAATAATAATAAATAAATCGTTTAGTTATTTATTCAACAAATTGAAGACTAGGAATAAATTCTTAAAGTGGTACCAAAAGCTTAATCCTAAACTATTAAAATGGTCATTTAATAAAAATAAAATTAACACATACATTGTATAAGTGTTTTAATAACATAATTCAGCTTAAGATGAAGCGTTTACGAAGTCACAAGTAAAATAAATTTTTATATTAGTGATTATTGTTATTTAATTTTAGGAGCCTCTTTTATTGTCCATAAAGGAAATAAATTTGTACCTGTTGTTGAAAAACAACCCCCAAGTTAATCTGAACGTCAATGTGGCAATTTTATTTTAACGTCGACAAACGCTGCGTATGTGTGATGTGATGTTGTGCGATGTGACAGCTAGCAGAGAAGTTCAGGCCGTAGGCGGGAATTGTTGTTGATTTTGTCACTGGCGTTGTATTGTTTTTGCACTCAGCGTTTTTATACTCGATACCGAAGGTAAAGAGTATACATGGTTTTTGCAATGTCCGTCATGGTGTCACTCCGTCCGTCCGTCCGTATGAACGCAACTATTTTCCACACCCTTGAAGCAAGAGACTTGAAACTTTCCAAATATCTTTACCTATGGTCGAAACACATAAAGTGTCAAAATTTGCGTTCTACGATAACTGGGGGCTGGCAAATCGATAAGTTCGATAGCTCAAAATCGATAAATCCATCTATTTCGCCCATCCTTACGGCTAGAACTACCAAATTTGGTGAGAAGATAGCTATTAGCAACCCCCAAAATACTGCATCAAAAATTTGGATGCCACGCCTAACCATACCAACCCCAGCCCCCCTTCCCCCACCTTTTACAAACCATGAGCTAGAGTCAGAAAATTTGGAAGGAAGATAGCTGGTGGCATCCCCATCTGCATCGAAGAATCTTTAAGGCAGCGTAAACCCCTGCCGCATCCGTACCCCTTTTGCAGTCATGCCTCTTTTTACCAGTTTAAATAAAGGTATCGAGTATACCGCAGTCAGTTGCGTCCGACTGCAACGATTCCACTTGTTTTTTTTTTTTTTTTTTTTTTGTTTGCAGACACCACACAACTGTGGCCAAAAAGAGAAGTCAGGTCAGCCATGCATGTAATTGATAAAAGCATCTGTCGGAACTGCTTTATTAAAACACTTGACATTTATTAAAGTAATTAAAGAATGCCACTTACATTCAGCAATTAAGATTTGGGCCTAATGGTATATTAAGGCTAAAAGGAGATTTATCCCTCAAGTCCTTGATTTGAATTGTAATCAGCAAGCGCAAAATGGACACGAAATTTGCCTAAAACGTAGGCCTTCAGACTGTGCTGCCTTCGAGCACCTTTTGCTGTGCAGATTAGTCAAATTGGTTTGTCTGCGGGTTTTTTCAGTGAAGGCGACTTACGTGGCACCTCACATGATGGACCAAAATATTTACTTAAAGTCGTCCGCTCGCAGCAGGCAGTAAGGCCAGCAGCTCTCTTGATAGGATGGCACAGTCATTCTTCACAGAGAAAACAAATATCGCTGAACGATGCATATAAAGAGGCGAACGCTGCACGGCGCGTGAAGCAAACGTATCTTTTTCAAGCAAATTTTTATATGATTCCTGGATTAAAATCCCACAAAACGCTAATAATAAAATTTCAGCAAATTGTATTTTTTTAAATATTTTTTTGTAAAACCTCAAAATGCATAATAATTTGTTTGTAGCTAATCCGAATAAGGGTCTTTTACCCTTGGAATAAACTGTGAATTACTCAGAACACACATTCAATTAAAATTTATTGCCCACACTTTGAAGAATCTCAGCATATGGGCATCTAAACAAATGCATACTATTCTGTAAGCTTTAAACTTAACACTACATTTGTGAATTTCAAAGAACGTTTCTTTTTGCTTTGGCAAAATCATTAGCAACATTTTGTGTGTTGGTGGCGGAAAGCCTTTTGGGTTATCAAAAAGATAAGGAAGATAATCTTCTTTCTCTAATTATGCAGCAAACGAACGTGTTTTGGCCGGCAACGTTTGTAAATTGCTTATAAATTTTTGAAATGCTTAATGTTTTTAACAACTGACTGGAAAAAAGGGTTTAATGACGAGCATACCTACCCATGGGTATGATAATTTCGATCTGGGACCCATTGTGGCCGGAACCCATGGTACGCCAGGCAATTAGCAGGCGCAACAAATGGCCATTTTGTGTTAATTAGCCAGGTTCCTACTTGGCGACTGCTACTCAATGGTGATTAGTTACAGCCATGGCATATTGATGCCAGCTAATCACATTGGGCAAACACAGCAAACAGCTGGCAACAGCTGAGTTGGTTGCCTAAACATGTTTAGCTACTTAGTGGCCGCAGGCTGATTCAGCGAACGGAGCAGTTTAATGAATTGACAGATGACAAACACAATGTTGCAACAACTTAAGGTAGCGCAAACAGACAGAATTTAATTAAAATTACAAAACCTAATTTTCCACCATCCAACCAACCGCCCACCAAAAACGAATCTCTGTCAACACCATTTGGCAGAGGTCATAAACACATATATACATCGTACATAGGTTAAAGTAGGAACCAGGTAGGAAGCAGAATGTGCAGAAGCAGGGCAATCAATCATGGAAATTCAAAATAATCACAAGGGAAGGAAAACTCGAAAGCTAGAAGAAAATGATAAAAAGGAAGTCAAGTTAAAGTGTAGTCATGCTGAGAATATGTAATGGCTAAGGTACACCCTGTAGTAGAAACAAAGGTTTAAATAAAATAAAAGATATCCATAATTAAATTAAATGATAATTGTGTAGTGTCTTAAGAATATTGAAATTAATCAATTATATAATGAATACAAACAAGCTAAAAGTTATCAAAATCGAAAAACAAAGAAAATTCCCTCTGAAACGGGAAAAAAGGATCAAAGGGATAAACAGGTAAACAAACAAATTGACAACAAGAAATACATTTGTCTTCATTCGCCACAACTTTTGGCCACAAGGGTTGGTCAGAAATATAAACTAGGTGGTCTTATTCCAAATGCAATTCGAACTATTTACTTGGTTCCCCTCTCTCTCTCTCTTTCTCAATCTCTCTCAGGTTTGTCAGACAAGGGTAAACAAAATCGGATAGGTCAATTTCCGATTAGTGTGGCAAAGGAAGCAAACACACACACACACACTTATGCTGCATACTTATACACTTCCTTTATACTATATACATAACAAACAACTTATTTAACTTTTAAACAAAGAGTTCATTGTATTTCAGAGACATGCGATACAAGTATATCAAATGTAATAACGCGAAAAGTGCCATTTACTTAATACATAAGTTATGCTATTTACAGAATGATCCATTAGCGTAAGCTTTTAAGATCATTTTAAACTCAACTCGTGATTCATTTGTTGAGCGTTTGATGCTTATAGTTAATTAGTATTTAAAATATATTTTAAGAACATGTAAGATCTGCCTAGCGGTGGTCATCATTATCTGTTTGGATATTGGGTCTGCTCTACTTCAACAAAAAGTCCATCTCTGATTTTGTTGTTGACATGTACTGATCGATCTCCATGTCTAAATCCTCACGCTTGACTTCACCCTTGCGCTGCGGCTTGCCTATATTAAAAAAAGAAAAGAAAAAAACGAGTGTAAGTTGCGAAACTTATGGAAATTATAAATCAAATAAAGTCCAAATTAAGTTGTTTTGAGTTAAGCGCTCCCATCCAGCCTAATTTCCATTGAGCCGCTCTTGCAACGCTTTTACCTGCAACCGTGCGACCACCACGGACACGACTACGTCCACGTCGACCCTGCTGTTGAATGCCAGCTCCTGTGCCATTGTTTTTGTTGACGTTCTTGTTGTTAGTTTTACCATTTTGTCCATTGGAGCCCTTGGCCACATTGCCACCAGCTCGCTGTGCGCTGCGTCCACGACGACGCAAACCTGCACCCTTTTGCTTGCCATTCGAAGATGCAGCAGCGGCAGCAGCGTTATTTCCCTTACGTGCCCGGGATCGTGAGCGAGAACGCGACCTATGTGTGGCAACATAATTATCAGCAGCTTTGGCAGCAGCAGCACGTACAGCAGATCTAAAAGCGATGACAAATGTAAAATTAGTAATGGAAATTAATAGATATGTAAGTAACAACTCACCTTCCACGTGCTCGTCCATTGCGCCCTCGTACACCAGCGGCAGCTGACACTGTCTTTTGTGCTGTGTTCGAGTTGCGACGCTTCTCAATGCGTCCGGCAGCCACGCCACGCTGTTGACTGCTGCCACGACGATTGTTGCGTCGCCTATTGCCAGCTGCTGCTGCTTTCGTTGCTGATACGCCTGGACGCACGCCCAGACGCTGCTTTACTGAAACACGACGCGGTGCACGACCACTGTTACCAACATTACCACCATTGCCACCATTTCCTCTGGCACCGTTCACCGACGGCTGGCGACGTCCTCGGCTCTGTGAGCGTCCGCGGCTCTGATCCCTGCCGCGGCTCTGATCCCTGCCGCGGCTCTGATCGCGTGCGCCACTAAGCGAACGGGCACGTACACGACTGCGTGAACGGCCACGTGGCTGAGCCAATTGTTGCTGTTGCTGTTGCCGCTGCTGCTGTTGTTGGCGTGGTAAGCCGCGTCGTCGCCGAGCTACACGCTCTGCCGCTCCACCAACGGATGGTCGACGCTGGCCGAGACGCTGTCCTAGTCCGCCCACTGACGCATTGGAGCGCCTGACAGCGCTGCTGCTGCCGCTGCGGCGGCGGACACGTCCACTATTGGCAACCAGATCGGCGCGCATGCTATGTTATGTAATTGATGTTGTAGATGGGCGGAATAAGCAGAAGAGGGTAGATGTGTTTTTATGTTGTAGTAGCATTTTGGAGCAGAGAGCGAGCATTATTCGTCTTTGACTTTGTTGCAGTCAATCAACAACAAACAACTACAAAGTTTGTGTTTTTGGTTTAGTTATTTTTAGTTAGATGCTTACGTTGCCAGTCTGTTGACATTGTTGGACCGCAGCGGTTTTCCATTACGTCCCAGGCGGACCGTTTTTATGCCACCAAGGCGTGTGTTGGTGCTGCCAGCTGTTGTCCGCAGGCTTCTCTGTAAGATGCATAAGGTTTGTGATGGATTTTTTTTGTGTATTGCGTTTGCAAAACTGAATCAGACGTTGCTCGAACGGTTGCTGTTCAGTGTGTTCTGTGTGTGAACAATAGAAACTCTACTACAAGTGGATTTGGTTATTTCTATTAAATTGGTTTTTTTTTTTAGGTTACTTCTTGTCGAGATCTGGGCTGAACTTGGCTCGCAAGCTAGCTAGGCTGTACAACGCAAAATGGGCACAATTCCTTTTCAGCTTCAGCTGCAGCACTTTGCCACTCATTGGCACGCCCAGCCACAGACAACAGAGAACTGTCTCCTGTTCATGGCTCATAGTTAGTTTTCTCAATTCCCAAGTAATATTAATGTTGCTGTTTTTTGTTGATATTTGGGACACATACGCGCTTCAGTTTAAGGGCCGTCTGCACAGTGTGCTTCCTTTTGAATTCCTGCAACAGGCGTGTATTGGCCACCGATGTTGGTGTATCCACAATGCGGCGACTGCGACTCCTCGAACGACTGCGGCGTCCATGTGCGGAACCACCAGCCAACTGGTGCGATTGCATTTGAGTGAAACGATCGTTTAGCGATATTGCAGTAGCCACCATTTTTGTGGTTGTTATTGAGTGTATATTCTTTTGCTTTTAACTTTATAACTGGGGCACAGAGTTGAACTGTGTGCGTTTTAGTGTGTGTCCTTGTTGAAACTTGGTTTGCAACTGTAAGCAAGATCAGAACAGCGGGTTAGTTATATACTCAAAGGTAATCAGCTTGAATTTAGATGCAAATAGGCAGGTAGATGGGAAATTTTTAAAATTGCAGATGGCGTGAAATGTGCAAGCCATAAAATTCGGATTATAAACACAAGAAACAAACGAACAGCTGAAAATCTTAATCCTTGCAATAAATGTATAAAATAAATATTGCAAAAATCAAATCTGTTAACGATATTAGTAAATTTTACACATATTTTCTATATTTTTTTAGTGTAGATAGGAAAACAATTTTGGGCAATATTTGACTGTACTCAAACATGTCTACATATATATATATGTATTTGGAAATGAGTTCATGATGCAAAATGTCAAAACGTTTTCTAATTATACACTGTTGCCACAACAACAAAAAATACCAAAAAGCAGAAAATGGTATTGAGTCAGTGATGGATACACACGTTTTATTGAATTTTTCAAGCAATATGCGATTCTAATTACGTAAATATTTTTTTTTTATGCTTTACTTACATTGTGGACGCCTGAATTGATTGTTTTATTGGGTTAACAATGCGACGAGGCAGCAGCGAATTTCACAAATTTTTGTTACACAGCTTGCGCGCTTTTTCGGCTGTGGAAACTAAATGCTTTACTTTCAAATAGTTATTTCTACAGTTTAGATGCGTTATAAGCTTCGTACAGTTGTATTTTAATGGTTTTTATAAGCACAATTTACATTATTCCTTACAGTTTTCACAAAGAATGAAAACGCAAGATACAGCTTTGTAGTGTTGAAAATCGTATTCGATAACGTGTTCGAGTGTTCATGAGAGTGACCAGATTTGAGTTGTCACAACAGCTCATGAACACCATTAAATCATACATATTCAATTAATAAACACAACGATCTTATAATAATTGCAACAATTGGCAAATGCTTCAACGTGAACTTTTTAAATTTATTGCCTCAATTTACTTTCAGATATACATATGTATAATTTTGTATATAAATTTTAAGATTATTAAATTAATTGTATGTGAATTTGAATTAAATTTGATCTGATGTCAGCTGCTCATCGCTGACAATAAATAAGTTTATCATTTATAGACCAGCCGTCAACTATTTATGATTTGAGAATTTAAAGAAATTGAAAAAAAAATCTTAAAAATGAGCTAAAATAATTCACAATAGATGCGAATCTTTGGTATTTCGATTGTGAATTGATTATAGAACTGAACCAGTTTCAACACTCAAATCGAGCTAGCTGGCAACGCTGCTTTATGCATTTTTACGCTGACCAATACTAGCAATGAAATATTAGTTATTTTGGTTTCAACGTTTGATCGTTCATCAATATTATCAATATGAGGCACGTGTAGTATTTGCATAGCCGGCACCCAGAACGGCTGTGCCACCAGGCAGCATAACTTCACGCTCATCAAATACAAACCGACGCGCCGCATACATAGCTCTTTACAATGTAAACAAACATACCCACACTTGCAAACGCTCGCATACATGTATGTATGAACATATCTATAAACATAAATTTGTCTTCGTTAATTGTTGTTGCTTACATTATGCAAAAACAAGTTTTCGCGGTTATTGAACTTTTGACACTTGACTTAGCCGGCTAGAACGCTTGAGGCGTGATTATAATTATTTGGCATCAAAATTCACTCAGTCTTCGAACTTCAATCCGAACAGTACAGCAAAAAAGATCTCAAAGCCGGAACAGAAAAGTTGCCACATGCACTTTTACAAGATGGTCAATCGTGTTCCAGAGCTAATTATATGGTAAGAATTGCAATCGCCGTTATCTTAAATAGTATATACAATTAAAATAAAAATTGTGAATTTTTCAGCTCCTTTATTGTCGTCAGCTTGCTGGTGATACACTTCTTCTCGGATCTGTTGCGCGTCTCATTGGCTGGCAATTATGCCGTGGATGTGACGCTTTCTCAGCTAATTGAAGCACAGTCAAAGGACTATGGCTGGCTGCTCAAGCTGCTGGTAAACTGTTTCGGCTACAGCTGTGTCTTTGTGCCCGGCTATCTCATCTACAAGTATGTGCAGCGCACTAATTATCTGGAGCGCGGCAACCGGACGTTTTTGCACAAAGCCATCAATATGTGCATTACTGGCAATTCCAGCTACGAGTCCGTGGATGTCATTTACGCTTCCACTAGCAGCGGAACAGGCACGGACAGAGAACGTTCTTCCAGTAAACGAACAAGTTCTCAGGAGGCAGTGCAGCTGCTTTGGTGCTTTGGCGGTCTGATGGTCTCCTATTTGACATGGGGTGTGCTGCAAGAGAAGATTATGACGCAACATTATCTGAATTTTGCTGGCGAGAGTGCCATGTTCAATGACTCGCAGTTCCTTGTCTTTGCCAATCGCTTGCTGGCGTTCCTTGTGGCTCTAAGCTATATGCAATGGAAGCCATCTTCGTCACGACATCGTGCTCCACTGTACAAGTATTCGTACGCCTCGTTCTCAAACATCATGAGCGCCTGGTTCCAATACGAGGCTCTTAAGTTTGTCAACTTTCCGACGCAAGTGCTGGCCAAATCCTGCAAGATTATTCCCGTTATGCTGATGGGCAAAATTATGTCTAAAGCCAAATACGAATCGTATGAATATTTTACGGCCCTGCTCATATCGCTGGGCATGATATTCTTTATGAGTGGCTCCTCCGATAGCAGTACGGCCAGCGGTGTGACCACGCTGACAGGCATCTTTCTACTCTCCATGTATATGCTGTTTGACAGCTTCACCGCCAACTGGCAGGGATCGCTATTCAAGAGCTACGGCATGACTTCGTTGCAAATGATGTGCGGTGTTAATTTATTCTCGTCAATCTTTACGGGTGCCTCACTTTCCATGCAGGGTGGCTTTATGGACTCGCTGGCATTTGCCACGGACGTGAGTTATTCAATATATTTGTTTATAACACGACTACAATAACAATGGCTAACCCAATTGTATTGTTTATTTTATATAAAGCATCCCAAGTTTGTGTTTGATATGGTTGTGCTCTCCATATGCTCAGCAGTTGGCCAATTGTTTATCTATAACACAATTGATGTGTTTGGACCAGTTGTGTTTACAATCATCATGACAGTTCGTCAGGTGAGTTCTTTATATTATACACACAAACACATCGGCTTTTTGACTTATCTTTTTGATATATTCTGTTGATAGGCGGTTGCCATCATGCTCTCGTGCTTCATCTATCAACACAGCATTTCGGTGCTGGGTATCTTTGGGGTGCTCATCGTTTTTGTGGCCATCTTTGTGCGTGTCTACTGCAATCAGCGTCTTAGAGCGAAACGCAAACGTGCCGAAGCCATTAAGCCAAAAGTAGCTGTTTAATCTTGACTATGACATCAAGTTTCTGATCACGACGTCGCACAGTTTAAATCTAATCTCAGTCATAGCAAAACTATGATATTACTATCGACTTTTATTTACCATATGCAGCCCACACACTATTAATCAATTGTTTAGTTATGTTTTGTAGTTTTAAGGCAAATGATTAGACTTAAACAAAGTCCTGAGGCTTTAAAAGAAAAAATGTTTTGTGTATGTTTGTTTAAACTTTAAAGGTACATATGTGTAATAATGCAGCTATCAGTGTAGTAATATTTAAACTTAATGTGTCTAGTACGGCTTCCGTCTATTTTTTGTAATTAATTATAAGTGTATCTCTTTGGTTTTAAAATGTTTATTTGATTATGTATATGTATCAACTATAATTAAACAATGCGAGACGAAGCTTAATACTATTTGTACGTTTTGTATTATAAATAAATGTATTATGCCATCTTTGATTAAAGAAAGGTTATTATAGAAAATAAGTAAAATTATTTGAAGATAAATAGCTTCTCACATGAGCAAAAAAGGTGGTTCCCAGCGCAGTCATCGCGACATTGACCCACTTTTGTGCGATTATTATTTTCATTTATTTTGGCAACATTTGTTTGTTATGGTGTCGTCTGTCTGTTTTGGGCGAATCATCAACATTAAGTTAAAGCTCCCTACGGCTGGCTGGTTGGCTGGAGGCATTTTACATTTGACACAGGTCAATGCACAAGAGTCAACCAGCTTGTAACTCGTTTTCAGAGCCATGTGGGCGAAACGTTGCTGTGTTGCTTGCTCATCATGATGTTGTTGATGATGGTTGACTATTGCGGGGGTGGCCCAAATTAGCATTTGTATCAAATAAAACACAATGCGAATGCGCTGGAAAAATTCAAGCTAACAATATTAATGCATACATATGTATATAAATGTATATGTATATAAAAAAGGGCATTATGCAATCGCATGCCTTCTAAGGGAAAACGGCAAATATACAACAGTTGTTAGCAATTTTCGTTGGTTTTGTTTTGGTTTTTTGCACACCATGCATAGGTGATAAATTGGGGCAAGCTCCATGCTAGTGGCATAGTCTTTAGCCAACTCGCCATTGAGTTAGAAGTGTTGCCTTGAAGTGAACAAAACCAAAAATAACCAAACGCTAAAAGAATCCTGGAAATAACAATGCAATTAACTTGTTGCCTGCTGCTATTTGCCACTCTAGGATATTGTGTGGCTGCCCAACGTGGATATTACTACGGCAGCAATTATCCGCAGCAACGTCGAGCAGCTCCATCTAATTACGGCTACAACTACAACGCTCCACAGAGCAGTCGCTTTAGTCCGAGTCAAAGTCAATCATCTAGCAAGGAATCGGATAAGGAGAATCCCAAGTTTGTTGGTACTGCCAATCAGGAGCTAGATGAGCTCAGCAGCTCCGATGCGGGGGATACCAGAACGCTGCTGCTCAAGAAGAAGCTAAAGAGATTGTATCGACAACATACAGCTCCAGGATATGGTGGCTATGGTGGACCTTGCCTACCCTTTGGACGGGACGCAGCCGGCGGACAAAAGGATGCAGTGGAGCAGGGACGTTTTCTGTTCGATGTGAATGTGTACAATGTGCACGCGGGCGCTGGTGGTTGCCGTGGCTACGGAGGCGTTGGCTACGGAGGATTTGGTGGTTTGGGTGGCTTAGGTGGTTTAGGTGGTGGCTTAGGTGGTTTGGGTGGTTTAGGTGGTGGCTTAGGTGGTTTAGGTGGTGGTTTACTATCGGACCCCATAGCTCCCATCGCACCAATACCTGTGCGTCCCTATGCACCTGTGGCCACTTGGCTATCGCTTTTTGCTCCCGGCATATTGCAAAACAGTTTGGCAGCCACTGTGCCCGCCCGACCGTATGCTGACCCACTGCCAGCCCCAGCACGTCCCGCACCTGAGACAAACGATTTGCAAAGTGATCCAGCTGTGGATCCCAATTACACTCCAGTTCCAGTGCGTCGCCCTGTGCCAAATAGAGTTTACTACGATTCGGCAGGAGCGGTAAGTTGGTAGGATTCTTGAAAATTGATCAAAGTTATTATTTTTCCCATTAACAGCCACCAGTCACGCCGGGACAGCTTTTGGGCGGTGTCTCTACCACAGTGAACGGAATCATTCAGCAGCTGACGGGTCAAGTGCAACCAGTTTACCAGACAGGTGCCTATCGGACGAGGAATCAACGCAATAGCTATGGATAAACTACGAAAAATTAAATAGTTTAATATTTAATGAGACTATCTTTTAAGCATTACAATTCGAGTAAAACGATAATAATGTAAGACATTATTTTAAATCATAGAATAAAATCTACGAAACTAATATAAATTCTGTGTATTCACTTATTATTTGTTGCACAATTATGATTTTTTAATTTTGAGTAATATTCTACCTTAAAATACCGACAAATACTTTTCGAATTTCTTATGCATCAAGAATAGAATGTGTTTCGTAATTGCTAAGCTAACATGACTAAAGGTAAATAAAAGCTTAAACAATCTTTATTTGACCAGGCCGTTGTGAGATACATGCACTTAATATACAATTTGAATTGTTCAAACTTTTAAAATAAATTACAAACACGTGGAACGTTGCAGTGTAGGTTAAAAAACCGTGGAAATTATGGGCATTTCCGGCTTAAAGGCGGTTGGCATGGGTGGGCGTGGCATCTAAACTTGTGATGCAGATCTTTGCAAAAACATATGTGTTTTTATTTAAGGCTGTCATCATGGTTCTAGTAACTAGAGAATATGGATGGTAAAAAGCTCAATGTTTATTGTGCCATTACGATGCATTTCGCTTTACCTTTGATGTTATAATTTGTTATGCTTGGATCGCACTCATTTTATTTTTTCAGTGTAAAGCAGTAAAACGTCACGTTGCCTTCGTGTTTCGCTGCTTCGTTTGGACACCACTGTTCTAGTTCAAGAACTGCGGAACGTATAGAACTTTTCGATTTTAAATGCGAGGGGCTGGGGGCGGAATGGTTGGTTGTCGGGAGACCCCGACTAAAAGATACCCTGATATCTCCGGTGTTTCTTAACCGATTTGGACGAAATTTATAATTATCGATAATTTGAAACAAACTTGTTCTGCTTATGGTATAGGAGAACTTATATTCAAAATCTGAAGTCTCTAGCTCTTGTAGTCTCTGAGATCGACGCGTTCATAGAGACGGACAGACGGACGGACAGACGGACGGACAGACGGATATGGCTATATCGACTCGGCTGTTGATGCTGGTTAAGAATATATATACTTTATGGGGTCGGAGATGCTTCCTTCCGCCTGTTACATACTTTTGCACAAAACCATTATACGCTTTTTACCCATTTTATGGGCTCAGGGTATTAAAATGTGAGAATTTTATATACAAACTTATAAAAAAATTATTTAAAAGTAAAATTTTTATTTTTTCTACGTTGCAATTATATTGAAATTAGCTCACTAAAAAAAAAAAAAAAATCCCATTAACTTTTGTTCTAGCTAAAAAACAAACAATATTTTGTTCGCATCTTGTTTATCTTGTTTAGATTAATTGCCATCATAAATTGTGTGTTATGTTGCCACATAACGATAACTGCGTTGAAATAATTTGCAGTCTATTCCTTCCCTTTGCTCGAGATCTTAGTCATGCACGTAAGTAGAATTAAGTATACAAATCTCACCACATGGCCCATACATTTAATGCACGTCGCGTTTAGCTCATTAAAATCAGAAAAGACAACAACAGCAACAAAAATTATAACAAGGACATAGCGCGAGACAAGACAAACCGGATTTTTCAGGGGATTTCATGCATTGTATGTTTTAAGTTTTTGTTTATGTATTTATTTTACAATCTCGATTTTCAGTACAAAAAGTAAAAGCTAACTAGACTTAATAAATCACATTAAGCTGGAATTAGCGTCCAAAGAAACCGCCACCACCGCCATAGCCGCCATTATAATAGTTATTAGAATAGTGGGACTGAGATTGACTGTATTGACCTCCATAGGATCCACCAAAGTTGTTGTAGCCACCACCGCCGGGATGGTAACCGCCGCCATAGTAGGGTCTGTGTCCATAGCCACCACCGAAACCACCGCCTGGATAGTAACCACCACCGCCGAAGCCATGACCGCCACCATTATGATAGCCACTGCCGGGATAGTAGCCGCCACCGCCAGGGTAGTAGCCACCACCAAGACCGCCGCCATGATAGCCACCGAAACCAGCATTAAGTCCAATGCCTGCACTCAATCCAACACTGCTGCCAAATCCTCCACCAAGTAATCCAAAGGAGCGTCCCTCAGCCTTGACTGGAGCAGGAGCTGCGACTCCATATCCAACAACCGCCAATAACACCAACAACTGTAAGGAAATTGTCCAATGAGCCAGTGCCTCAACAACAAACAAAATAAGATCCACCAAAACATACACAACAATAGCGCGCCATTCCAGCTGTGAAATATATAAATCCAATAACCGTCTGTGATTGTATGTCGCCCACCGATTCGGTAACGAAACTAAATTGCAATTGTGAAGTGCTTGCCACTTATATACTCCCAATGACCGGCCATAAGAAGCGAGCGAGACTACGCGCTACGCATTGCCAAGTTATTCTACGCAAGTTGCAGAACAAACAGCGTTGATGGTAAGCAATGAAATTGAAACCATACCCAGAACCAGTTGATGACGAAATCACGGAATACCCCCTTCAGTATAGTGTACTATGCCCCGTGAGCGGATCTCAGAATGCGTTGATTGTCAAAATGTACATTGTATATGTTTAGTACAAATGTGTATACACAGTATTTTGAGGGTTAAGGCAATTGTTGTAGCTTCGCTGGGGAAGATCAAGATCACTAGAAAAAAAAAACCCAATAAAAATAATCACTTCAGCGATCATGCATCAGAAATCACAACACAACCGAAGTGTGCATACTCTTCGTGTTAAGGTAGGTTAGGATAAATTTATTAATTTAATTGTACTTCAACTACAGACAATATAAAAATACTTACGATAATATATGAAATAAAGTACAAAGCTTCTTAATGATTTTGATTTTTAACGAACCAAAAATTGTTTTCATTAAAAAAAAAATCCTCTTTTATGAACATTTAACAAAAATTTAACGTGATTTGAATGTGTTCGAACATTTTTAATAAAAGAGTATTACAACAACTGCTAATAAACCAACACATATAAACAAAAGACTTAGGCAACAAACTATACACAAAACGTGCAACGAAGCATGTTCGAAGATGTCGGAAACATGGTCTACTCGTGCTCGTTTGCTACAATTGCGACCAGCATTCATTTAGCTCATTAGCACTCGTTGTTTGTTTGAGTTTTTGTGTATTTGTATGATGTGTCTGATCTGTTCACACGCTTATACAAATGTACATTAGTATTAGTCTATATGCTAAGTATATTAAAAGTAACACCTTCACTTTCGTTGGTAGTTTATTCACCTTTAGTTGATTACTCAATTGACGTCAGCGAAGTTAGCTTAGCCACCCACCTCCTAATGAGGAACTTACATTAAAGAATTATTAAAAAACCATAGAGTAATCTAAATGATTGGCAGCTTAATGGCAGACTTAATGGAGTTGTTGTGGAAGCAAATTTGTCGGAAAAGCAGCCTTGTACGTAGTCTGCTTTATTCTTCATCATCTTAGATACTTTATGATTAATGAATAACATAAAATAATTTTCATTAAATTTTGTATTTTTAAAAACATAAACTATTAAGGAGGTTCTCTTTTAACTTCCTTATTAAATTAATAAAGTTTCCACTTTAGATCGTTAAAAATGTTACAATTAAAACTAGACTTATTAAATTTGTTCCAGGTTAAGTATTATACATAATGTAATTAAAGAAATAAAACTGTTTTAAATAAGAAACAAATCGGCCATAAAAAAATATCAGTAGGAACAATAACAAAGTTGTCATTCATATTTGACTCTTTACATAGTTTGTATTTGATATTAATCGAATTGTTATTTACTTAGAATCTGCGAAAATCTTTATTGATAATTTCGACTATATTATTATTTTCTTTTAATTATATGCCTATGCATATCTCAGTTAATTACTTAGTTCCTGTTTCCGTTATACTTGTATTTAATAAAAAGACAATGTTCATAGCAATTGTTACGAAGTTTTCATTTATACTCCAACAATGAAGGTTTGTAAAATATTTTGAGCTTTAATGTTCCTAAGCTAACTCATCTTGAACTTGATTTAGGTAACACTTGTTTTTTACATATTGAGCTGCCTGGTTGCCTGTGCTTTAAGTGCACCTCAGTGGCCAGGAATTGGATCTTTAGGCTACGGCTTTGCTCCCTGGGGAGGGTATGGAAACTACGCCTCATCAAGTGCCAGTGCAGCAGCTAGCAGTAGCAGCAGCAGCAGCAGCTTTAACGGCTATGGTGCACCGGGATATGGGTATGGCTGGCCAGGTTATGGTCAAGGATATGGAAACTACGGAGGAGGATACCAACAGCAGCATCACTTTAATAATTTTCAGTACAATGGTCACAGTAGCTACGGATCTGGAAATGGATATAGGTATCCATTTGGCTATGGCAAATAATAAATTTAAATTAGGCATATCTTTTAGTATTATAAGTATGTGTGCTGTGCTCTTAACGGTTGGAAATTTCTGTTTTAATTTTGTTTGATTTCAATTTGTGCGATTTTGTTGTTTTTGGAGGTCAATAAAACGTAAATACCCAAATATGTACGAGCATATGATGAGTCATTTGATTGGCGTAGTGAAATTTATACCATTTTAAGCATAAAAAACTAAGGGAAACTAAAAATCGATTTATGTATGATAAAAGGTTTAAGGCAGTGTGTTACATGGGAAAGTTTCAATACCTCATGGAAGAGTACAAAATACTTAAGTTAAGAATAGCCCTACTGGAGCTGCAAAAAAAACCTGAATTGTACCATTCATTATTTCCAACCGTTATTAACACTTGCCAACAGATTCGCTTAACTCCATCAGTTTGCTTTACATCTTTTTACTTTACTTTCGTGAATACATATAAAAATGTTGTTCCATTTCAGTAAGTTGTTGTATTTTTTGCTCCTATTGAGTTCGAAAACCAGAAATTTTCAGGGTCAATATTTATGCATGAGGCAGAGATGAAATAAAAGCTGAAGTTCACAGCTGCCGCACCAACAACAATAAAGACAAACAATATATCGCCGAGAGGCGATTGCATAAGGGCGAGTAAAAACGCGCAGAAAACGCGTCAGCGACATAAAAACAGTTCGCTTGGCGCGCAGCTGCTTCAATTGCAGACGCGACTTGGACCATGCATGCAAACAACATTAATCAGCTAAGAGAGATTTGAACTTGAAGACTTACAAGTCACAAACAATCAAAACTACGACACTAATATTAACGAGGCCATAAAGCGTTGCTAACATATTTAATCAATTAAAAGCGTGAAAAAATCGCCAACCAAAGAAGTGTAAAAAAGTGTAAAATGCAAATCATTGTGAGTACAAAATGTGTTTAATTGTGTATTGCCAAAAATTATTTTAAGTGATTGACGTGTATTGTGCTAAAGAATTGAAATTGTTTACTTATACAAAGGCTCCAGAATTGAAGTGAAATTAAAACAAAATATGTACAAATTACAATTTACTTACAGTCATATTCAAAACATTTGCTCCTTTTGGTGGGCATCTGCTTGTTGATTATAATCCAAGATGTGAGCGCTGGAAAATTGAAGCTATTTGCCTTTAAGGGACCACATGCAGGCTTCGTTGGACTAAAAGTGCGAACACCAAAGTTTCTGGGCCTGAAACACGCACTGGGCGGCCACGGCGGTGGATTCGGTGGTGGCTTTGGTGGGGATGTAGGCATTAGTGGTGGTTTCGGCGCAGGCTTCGGGGGTGGCCATGGAGGTGGTTACGGTGGTGGCCATGGTTTTGGAGGCGGCCATGAACATCATCACCATCACGAGGAGAATCACCACGAGGAGTATCACCACGAGGAATATCACCACAGCAGCGGTGGAAGTTATGGAGGTGGCGGCGGTTTTGGCAGCAGTCTATGGGGAAAATAGATGAAAATCTCCGATTGTAGCTTAAATTTAAATTTAAATCCATCCTCTTCATTAGAATCATAATATTTGTTATTCAGTTGTAAGTTAATTAAAACAAAAATCAAGTTTGTTAATAAAATATTATATTTTAATTAATTTCATAATTAATTATATTTTAGTTTCTTAAATTTTGATGAATTTTATTTGTCTAATAAAAACAAATAATTGATTAAATAACTTATTCTTATGGTTATTTGATATTCGCTCTAGAATTTAATATTGGTATAGTCGAGTCTCAAACAAATTTTTACAGCAAACGATAGTCGATAGTTCCACTCACATAACGTGTACCATAGATGGCAAACATTTTCAACTGTTGTGGTGCTTACTTAAACGAGCTGTAGATGGCGCCCTGATGCAGTCGTTGTGTACTATTATAAGGCTTATACAGTTATAAGTTTCCGTAGTGTAGTGGTTATCACGTGTGCTTCACACGCACAAGGTCCCCGGTTCGAACCCGGGCGGGAACAATTCTTTTGCTATTAATTTTTTTAACTTTTTAAAATTGTATATTAAACTAAACATAAGTATTTTTATTTCTAAACGAATTCAACAATTTTAAAGAGAAGCAACAATAAATTCGATTTTAGCTTTTTAGCGTTTTTTGAAACCGCCGCCAAAACCGCCTCCATAGCCGCCACCATAGCCGCCACCATAGCTTCCTTGGTAAGACGAGAAGCTCTCATAGCCACCGTAGCCTCCACCAAATCCGCCACCATAGCCGCCACCGTAGCCACCTCCAAGTCCACCTCCATAGCCACCACCATAACCACCGCCAAGTCCGCCGCCATAACCACCACCAAAGCCATGTTTGTGGTGGAAAAATGGTTTAACAACTGGAACTGGGACAGGAACTGGTTGAGGCACTGCTACTGGAACAGGTACTGGCTGGGGCACTGGCACCGGCTGGACAACCGGATAGGGTACTGGATAGCCAAAGCCTCCTCCACCTCCAAACTTTTTGCCACCAAACCCATGAGCTCGAGTGGAACTCAGCGCCATGCCAAGAAGCAACAAATGCTTAAACATCATTATCTAAAATTCAGCAATCTTGATTTGAGTTTATGGTAACATTGACATTTGGTACTCACTGTGTTTGGTCGCATGTTGCGGATAATATTCTAAGAAGCAAAAGTTGCTGGTTGTCACTTTTATAGCAATCTCTGTTACTTCCTGAACTTCCTTTACGTCGCAACAAGTTCAACGAACTATAAAACCATAACATTAGAACATGCAGAACCAGTTTCACTTTTTTGCATATGTTTATATTTGGCAAGCCTAAATCATCATCAATATAAATGGGAATTAATTTTAGTCGCAGCAACTAACGCGTGTGAAAATCATTGATAGCGTTCAAGCTATGGGTTTAAGGTCATCGGTAAATTAACAAAAAGATATATAATGTGGGCGTTTGTTCTGGGAGATCTTGTTATAAAAACTGATGGATCTGGCAAACAAACAAACAGTTCACAATCAAAGACAAATCACAAACATGCTGAAAATTAGCTGTTCCGTAAGTAGTCTAATTCTTGACTCGAATTAAAACTTATCTTAGTTCTTATTAACAGTTACTGATGCTGGCGCTCCTGGGCAGCAGTTATGCTCAATATCAATATCCAGAAACACAACGTCCAGGATCAGTTGGTGCAACTCAAGGCGTTGGTAGTCAATCATCGGCCAGTCCAGCTGGAGGCGTTGATAATCGCATCCTGGGTCTGCTGGGTGGGGGTGGTGGACTCGGTGGTGGCCTGTTGAGTGGCTTGGGCGGCGGCAGCGGCGGCGGCGGTGGCTTGATTGGCAATCTCTTCAGTGGCCTTTTGGGTGGTGGCCGTCCACCCTTGGGACAAACCTATCAACCATCCTATGGTGGCTATGGTGGTGGTGGCTTTGGAGGCGGTGGCTATCCTGGCTACGGAGGTGGTTACCCCTATGGTCCTGGCTATGCAGGCGGCTTTCCTGGTGGCTATCCAGGCTATGGTGGTGGCTATGGACCTGGTTATGGCGGCAACTATTACGGCTAAACCTGTTAACCTCCTGTTTCTATCAAGGGCCACAAAAGTATTATTTAAATGAGACTAATCATGTTTCCAATTTGTAGCTATAAGTTTGTTGACCATTAAAAAATCACAATTAACTAATTGCTATTTGTTTGTTGGCACTTGGTCAGCGCATTTGGCACATGGGGATGTAGCTCAGATGGTAGAGCGCTCGCTTAGCATGTGAGAGGTACGGGGATCGATGCCCCGCATCTCCAGATCTGATTTTCTTTTTATGTATTCATTAAACAAAATATTCAACCAAGTAAAAACGTGTTGATTTTTGTTTTAATAAAAAGTGCCAGTTGCATATGCACATTTGCATCAGACTAGTAATATTATTGTTGGTTTCTTTTCCGCCAGACATGCTATAAATAGTTCCCCTTATTTTACCATGGGTAATTTTTCAGCAGCCCCAAACTCTAAAGAAAACAAAACTTTTTATGGCGCACCAACTCGACAAGCGGCTCAATGGTCTAGGGGTATGATTCTCGCTTTGGGTGCGAGAGGTCCCGGGTTCAAATCCCGGTTGAGCCCACCATATTTTTAATTTTTTTATACGAAAATACATCAAGCTGATTGTGTTTGCTTCGTTGCTGTTTATTAAATTAAGAATTAAAATTAACTAAAAATCATTAAAATAAACTATTCCGTTGGAGATGCGGGGCATCGATCCCCGTACCTCTCACATGCTAAGCGAGCGCTCTACCATCTGAGCTACATCCCCGTTGTCATGTTGGCCAGCTATTGACGGTTTTGTTAGTCATAAAAGGTAAGTTTGTTTATTTACAGGAGCTAGAAGAATTGAATACCAAACATTTATTAATTTAAAGTTTTAATCACTATCAGATCCCACATCAAATGCATCCATCACATTCGGTTTTCATTCCTTTCGAATGCTTCAAGCTAGATAAGAAGTGAAAGACGCGTCGACAACTTGAATAAACTTATGCATTTAATTTCCGTTTCCGGTCAGTGAAAGTTACTCCAAAAGAAAGCAAGAAGAAAAACAACACCTGCCAGCTGCTGGACTTCAGACCTGAACAACAGCTCGTTCCAGTTTCATGCCCCTTTGTTGTCATAGCACAAACACAAATAAACGCTCGGACAATTGCATATGGAGCTGGAGACATCGCTGCTGGATATGGATGCGATGTATGTAGATCCCTTTTGCCCTCATCAGCCTTTTACTACATATCTGCACTTTCACACTTGTGTTTATACAACTGTCGCTCGCTGGTGTATTTGTTTGAGGAGTGCCACGCCTTGCGTCGCCAACGTCGAGCTCTATTATTATTTTCGTAAGTTATATAAAAATAATAACAAAACTGGGTGCTGACCGAAGCTGGCTGGGCAAGAGAAGAAGATGGACAGAGAGCCATCCATTGCCATCCATTATGCTGCCGGGCATTTATTTGCCAAACAATTCAGCAGAAGCAACGCCATGTCGGGGTCTACGTCTGCTCCTTGTGGGTAACAACAACCACTTCATCATCAGCATCCAGTATCCAGCATCCAGCATCGGAGCGTCCAACATCGAAGTCTGCAGCGACTATCTTATGGTTTATGATGGAATCAAAACAAATGCCAGCGTTTCGGTTGCTTCTGATGAGTTTGTTTATGCAGATTGGTTGTGGAGTTTTTTGGCGTTAATGGATAAATGTTCATGTGTGTGTTGAGTATGAATCTCTATGTGTGTTTGTTTGAGCTTGTGTGCTCTTATGTAAGTATGTTTGGGCATTGGTTGCTTCCCAGCCATTCTGAACTCAATTTTGTGCATATTTTTACATGTAACCCTTTTTAATGACTCGCAAACTGTGGCTATAACACTTTGGTAGGTTTAATTGTAACATTTAATATTGTAGCTTAATAGTTTTCAAATAATGCCAATTTCTCAAAAACGATTAAGTATTTTTTAACAATAAATAAAGTATCTCAATGGAATTTTTAAATATTTTCAAACAATTTTTCTATTACATATATACATTTTAGTAAACAAATGCTTTATTTTTATATTAAATAATAATAAATAAAAGTTTTAAAGTAAGCTTAAAAGAATATTAATCGAAAAATGCTGGCATCATTTTGTTCTTTATCGAGCGCCAAACGCTTTTTGTACAATGATAAATACTAGAATTTTTCGATTATTATTGTTTTAACTTACTTTAAAAATTATTAAATTATTATTAAACTATATTTATTTGTAGCTTTTTAGTTCAATGTTGTTTAAATGCGTGTTTTTGAGATTCGTTTAACTAAAAGTATTTATTATTATTCTAAAGTTCGATTTTCTTTAAAAAAAACCGCCCCGAAATTATGCCTTAAAATAAAAGCCGCCTTAAAAGTAAGCTTCGCTTTTCTGAGATTTACATACAAGTGAAAATAATTAAAGCGTTGAAAAATTAAAATAAAAATCATTTAAAAGATAAATCACACATGTTCCCATACCGGGAATTGAACCCGGGCCTCCCGGGTGAGAGCCGGGTATCCTAACCACTAGACAATATGGGAGTGATGAACATGATGCGTTTCAACACTAATATATAGCTTATCTTAGAGTTAACAAACAAAAATATAAATGAAGCTAATAATAAAAATCTATTTATATTAAAAACGGAACATTTCGTAATTTTCATTGAATGTTTTGAGACATAGGATTTTTAACAATGTTAAGAAAAAAGTTACATCGAAGAATGTTTCTGAGCATATTTATTTGCAAAATTATAGAGAATTAAAACTTCGTTGGCATTGCAATAGTAATTATTTTCTTGTGAATTTGTGCTCTGGTATTTTTCTGTTGTTTTCTTTTTTTTTTGTGTTGCACGCTTTTCAATTAAAATTGTATTGTTTTCTTTTACTTTGTCGGTGTTGTTTACTTAGGCGATGCTGCTTAGCCGAGAGCACAGGCCAGCGGATTGGGACCACAGTCGGGGAAAGGAATTGGACCAGAGCCAAATCCAAAGCTGCTGGCGCTCGCTTGAGGCGGCAGCGACGCTGGCGATAGCAGTAGGGAGAAGGCAGAAACAGGCTGGACGACCAAAGAAGCTGGCAAAATTCTGATCACTTGAACAGATAATGTAGACATTGCTATTTTCTTGAGCCAGTTGTAGTTGTTGCTTTTTCTGTTGTGGAATTGTTGCAGTAAAGAAGCCACTTGTTTGAGGTCCTATGGCCACAGGATAACAGCCAAAAAAGGGACAATTAAAGTATTCATTGAGTGGAATAACAGCACATGCATAAAGTGGCGCATTATTATGAAAGGCCATCCAACGATCGCGCAAACGACGAAACATTGAAAATGCTTTAAAGTCGGTTGGAAAACTGAATCCAAGCCTCTGTTAGACAGCAATCAAATGAGATAGTAACCTAATTCTGTTTTCCAGCCCAATGAGGCCTCTTTTCAGATCATATATTTGTTGCAACACATAGTTGTGTTTATAAGCGTGTTTAGCTTAAGTCTTTAGCTGGCTTTTCTTGCAAATTATACAATTGGGTTAACTAAACGATTGCAAAAACCTTTAGATAGTGTCTTGACTGCAACAAAATGTAAGCTATAATCGATATTTTTTAAAGTAGTTCCTATTGGCCCAGGTTACCGTAAGCTTGCAGTTGACAATGAAATCGGTAAAATGTGTTAAAATAAAGGAAGATAATATAAAATCAACAATATATTTATTTTTTCGGACTTATTAAATATTTTTAACTTGATAAGAATGACAGTTAATATTTTCTCCAGATTTGGCTATCATTTAATGTGACGTTTTATATAATTTTAGTCAAATCTATGTTCGCTTTCTTAATTTAAGTCTTTGTCTCAGTATATATTTTGCCTCTCAAGCCCACTTAATATAAATAAAAATAAATGTTTTAAGTTTGATTTTCCTGCCACTAAAGTACTTTTAGCCGGCACGTGCCAGTCGTTATTTATTGTTGAACGACACAAAAACTTGCCTGGTTTTTGACATTTTTGTTCGATGCTGTTTTGCCACATTATGATGCATGCCCGCCTAAAAGCAGGCAGCAACAACACTTTGAGTTATGAGCAATGCGTGCCAGGTGTACAAAAAACAGCTAAGAACTTTGACAATTGTTGGTGAAAACTTCCAAGCACCCTGGGAAAAGCACAACACATTTTACAGTTTCGTAAATAATCACAACAATAAATTAACAATTTAAGAATTTCTGTCAAACTTTTCATAAATATATTTCATTTATTAATTACAGAACACAAATTGGAGTAGAAATGCGCCTAAAATTGGCTTTTAGGCTCGTTCGTTTTGTCCTATCGCTTCTTAAACTCAGCATACCCAAAGTGTATTGAGTATAAAGAGTATATAAAACAGGTGACAACAATCAGTACGGGTGCCTTATGTATGGGTATGTTTGTGCCCCGTGTCTGCCAAAACAAAAACAAAGAGCAAAAGGCTGTGAAAATTCACGCACCCGTGAAAATTTCGCACGTTTTTATTGCCATGCAGAGCGGGCTACAAAAAGTAAAGAGAAACGGAAAAGAAAAGAAAAGAAAAAACAAAAAAACAAAGTCCTGGTTTGAGTTGAGAAATGATTTCGTAGATTAAGCTAGACCCAAACATAAAACAACTTTGATTTCTGCGGCTACTTGCGTTTAATTAAAAAAATATGCAAAGTCAACAGAAAACTAAAACGAAATTACGTTTAGCTGGATCTGGGAGTTGGCCAAAGGAAACTTTTCATAAACTTTGTTGCCATAAAAACAATAAAAACCGCAATTGTCTCACTCTTAGTTTTTGCCTTTGTTATCGAAATAAGCACCGAAAACTCAAATGGACAATGGCCAGAGAGTGTCCTTTTTTACGACAAAGCTAAATCCGGCGGAACCACATAAATTATGTTAATGCTTATGGTATGTACACGCCCACCATGAGTGTGTGTGTGTGTGTTTGTATGGATGGGTGATTGTTCCAAGTCCAGCCTTGTCCTGTCCCGGATAATCACAAAAATACACAGAGCAACTCTAAGAACGACATTGTGTGCCGAAATGACATTTGTTTAGTCCTGTTGTAGAGTGTTCGACTGTCCGATAGTTTTTTTGTCGTCTATTGAGAAAATTGCTGACAATTGCTAAAAACTGTTCTGGTGTGTGTGTGTGTGTGTGGGAGTGTTTTTGTCTGGTTTTGGGTCTGTTTTTGGGTGGTCACTTTGTATAGTCAAGCTGCTGAGGTTGCTTGGTTTGATGGGAGAGTGGAAGGAGGTATCGGATAACATTGGCTGCAGGCGTGGCAATTACCTACATACATACATATGTATGTATTTATATACAACATTCGTCAGAGCAATGTAAATGATATATGTGCAGATTGAGCGTGGCATGGATATGAAACAAGGAAAATAACAAGTGCAAAACAACCGACAATAAGTTAGAAAACAAAAGACAAAACAAGGGAACAAGTTAAATAGCTAATCATAAGAAGCTTAAAACTTATAATTTTTAACAATAAACCCAACTGTAAGCTACTAAAATATTATTTGAAAATTATAATTTAAAATGAGCAAAATTGTTGCTGGCGTGTAACACATAAAAAACTCAATACATCCAGTTAGTTAACCCAAGCAGTCAGCAACACACACATGCATAATAATGTTCAGAAGGAAATTAGAAGAGGACATTGCTGTATCCGAGCAGCAACCACACAATAGGAAGGACATTGGAAATTATATCCATAAAAATGATTATACGATATGTGACAGCTTGCTATTGTTGCAAGTTGTGTGGTATACATATTTATTATTTTATCCATTGTGCTGATGATATTGTGAGTAAAAGTCCCTCAACTGAAAATTATCAGCCTTGTGCGTTTGAGTATAAAAAGTAAAGATAAGCCAACGACTGCAAATAAATCCACACAAATAAAGTTGCTACTGGCTAATTGCAACCAAGCCCCGCACTCGATGGGCTACAATTGAAAGCCTCGTCGTTGACAACGTGAGATACATGGGCAAAAAGAAAAAAACAAAATAGCAAACCAACCAACCACCATCGACCCACTGAAACCGCCAACTGTTCAGTGGACAGTTATGCAACATGCTGTCGAACATATCCGTCCGTTGGTTTCCGTTATGCAGTGTTGCCTGCAAGGACAACAGGTGGCAGACACCTGGCAGGCTTATAAGTAAGAGGTGTGTAGAGGATGCATGAATTTTGACATGCATGTTGATTCCGTCCATAAAGGCGAATGCCATGCTCAACTTTATGTCAGCTGTCATCAGTGCAGACGCACAAAAGCAACATGAAAACGTTTAACCGATTTTTGTATTTATTTTTTTAAACTTTGGATGGTTATGGGTCTCACAGCTACGAGTACAGTTCATATGAGTCAGATTTGTGACAAGAAATTCTTAAACTGTATTATTCTGATATAACGTTGCATCAAATGTTGAAACCAATATTCAAAAATAATACAAAAAGGACACAACTGTTTCTATTGTTGTGTAGGCCCTGGCGAGATTCGAACTCACGATCTCCTGTTTACTAGACAGGCGCTTTAACCAACTAAGCCACGGCGCCACTTGAGTAAATTTTGAAAATTACGAAACATTTTTTTTTTTTCAAATCTGGGGCACAATAAATAATACTTAAAACAGTTTTCAATATGTAAATAGTTTAATTGAAGCCATTAAAAAATAAAAATTTTGAGTTTTTAGTTTCTAATGTGGTTAATAAAGCATTTAAAAAAAGAAAAACTCATTTGTTGAGTAGGCCCCGGCGAGATTCGAACTCACGATCTCCTGTTTACTAGACAGGCGCTTTAACCAACTAAGCCACGGCGCCATTTGCGCACCGAGAAGCTAAACAGCTTTAAATTTGTACCAATATAAAAATAAAGGGAACTATTGTGATTCAGAAAATATTGAGCTAAAGATAGCAATATCACAATTTGTATTTATCCTAGATATACCATAAATGATGTATTTATAAACATATTTTCATATTTCTTATGTTGATATAATGCCAAAAATATATAACATACTTTAAATATAATGTTGAATTCGAAAGAGCTTGATTTGAAAATGTCATAAGTAATTTAATCATGGTACATTTTATCAACTATGGGGGATTCCTTTCGTATATTGAATCAAAGAAAATACCACGCGAATGATTCGTATACAGGGGAAGCACTCATAAATACATACATATACATATGTATGTATATAAGCCTTTTAATTGAACATACTGATTGTATAAGTGAAACTTGTAAAGAGTATTTACGGGAATGTACCGAGCTTGTGGTCTTTGCTTTATACGCATACTACAAATATTCCATTGTCGACCCATAAATATTGTCACAGCTATAAAAGGCAGTTTGCTGCGCTTGAGATTATCAGAACATTAAGCGCTGCCTTAGCATCAACAACAAGTATCTTGGATAATTCAGATGGAGTGTCAGGCAAACGGTGATCCAAAGACAGGAGCTGCATCCGCAAGGTGTGGCGTTATGACTGGCAGTGAAGAGGTGAATGCACGTGCTGGAGTTTTTGCCACGACTAACAGCAGTGCAGGTCCAGTAACCAAAGGCATTTATGGAGCAGTCAATGCGTAAGTCTTACAACAGGCTTTCACTTACCTAATAAAAACCTAACTTTAATTAACAGCAATGGACATGGTCTATCACTTGAACATGGACACACGGAACACTTTGGTAGTAGCACAACTGTTGCCGGTCAAGCGAATCTTTTCCAGAATAAACAGGCTGCGGTTAATGCCACAGCATTCCACACTCACAATCGCACAAATGATCAGTTTGGAGGTGGCTTGAATATGCAAACAGCTGCTGGACATTCAGCTGCCATGGGTGTCAGTCATGTGCCGCAGTTTAATATGACAACCATGAATGCCAGTGGAAGAGCCAATCTGTTGACCTCGCCAAGTGGTAATCTTAATCTGGATGCCACGGCCAATGCAACACGTCATCTAAGTGGACCATTCAGGGGCAGGAATGATTTTGGCGGTGGTCTTAACTTGAATTATAAGTTTTAACAACTAAAAAGTTGGATAAACAAAAATATTTTTCCATTTTACTATGTTCATACATCTCTGGCTAACTTACGCCAAACTATTTAAAAGAACAAGAAATATAATCAGCTTTAATTTAATTGTGTACAAGTCCAGTTTGGCCTTTTTTTATATTTGGTGGCTCATCTTATATTTTAAACATTCTTATCTGTAAGCTTTAACATTAGCATAACAAAGTCGTTTTTAGGGCGCATCGATAATGTCCCAAGTGGCAAGCCGATTATGACCATAATTACATGTCATTACAGGGCGTTTATTTCGCGGACTCATTGGAGCTACTTTAGCCACATCCCCTACCCCTGCTGAGCTTTCCAATAATATTGACACGCGTTCGCTCTCCTCTCTCTCTCTCTTTTTATGGTTGAAAATCTTACCTGCGACTTAGCCAAAGAATTTGCAGCTGACATGACTAGGGCTTCTTGACTTGGCTTTGCCTTTGATTCTTGTAATTTTTATGGCTTAGTTGTGCGGCGCCTGTAAATATGCAAAGTATTTCGTATATAAAACGCGTTATTTATGTTTTGCGACGGCGGCGGAGCCCAGCAAAACTCCGACGCCAAAATGAATAACCCCAGCCTGTCTTTGCGAATACATTATTGTCAGTGTGTGTGTGCGTGTGTGTCTATGTGCTGTTGCGTTTTCATGATGCGAATTATTATGACCAAATTATACCTTATATCTACCTTCCTTATAAAAACCGTTGCAAAAAAAATCCAGAATGCGAGCCAATTTTTATGAAAAGCAATTTATTTTGAATTATTTTTATGGCACTTAACGTTGCGCTTGGCCACATTATGGGTATATGCCCCAGACATTGAGTTTGTGGAACTGCTTGACTAGGCAGAAATTGTTTGGATTCGGGTAAGGCACTGATGGATATTGTATTGTCGCATTGTAACAATTATTTTGTTCTACGTTTTGAATTTCTTTTGATAAATGATTATCATTTAATGTAAATATTGACAGGCAATCGATTGTCTGATTATTTATTGCATTGGGCTATTTTTTATGTATGCAATATTTGGTATACTATTCATATTTGTATATTTCTTTGCAAATTTCATGAAGATAAACTGTAGCAAAACTGTGATCTAATAATGTTTCTTTATCTGTCTAAGAGTTACACTTCAGTTACTTAGTTTACTGCTCAAACTTTAATTCATATTTCACAATTACAGTCGTAGGAACACTTCATTACACTGTACTTTCACATTAAGTTATGGAGCTAAATTTAGTTTCGAGTCGTGGATTATTAATTCTATTCATATTAAACGTAAGCAACTTAAATTATCTAAAAAATAATATAAGCTTTAAATCTCGTTTGAACAGATAATACTACTAACTAATAACGATGCCAAGCCATTGCTCATTCCAGAAACCACATTAAACACAAAGCAAAATGAACGGAAGCGTGAAGAGAAAATTTTGTTACCTCAAAGCAGAACTGTCGGTAGTCAAAAACCGGTGATACAATTGTATGGAAATCGTAAACAGTCAAAAGTTAGCTCCAATTTAATGGCACAACCAGAAAGCAACAATCAAGATCTGATACGCCCACGCAGTGGCCTTAATAATAGACCCTACAAGGGACAGGCAAGAATAGGTGGAATCAATGAAGAAACCGTTAAAGAATGGACAGTATCGGTACCTCGTTTCAAAATGAACGCAATGGGCAATTGGGTCTACAATCCATGGGGTGTTACTTTTGGCAAGGTTTGGGAGGACACGCGCTTTAACGTTGATCCTCAAAAAATTCCACGAATATGGGTTGATGGCGATCCTCCTAAGAATTACTACCCTCCTAAGTAAGTAAACGTTATTCTTAGAATCCTTTTTGAAAATGTGTCTGCAATTTATTATTATAAAATAATTTCTATATCATTTGAATACAGAATCCCGCAGGAAACCGTTTGCGTTGGAAAATCAACAGTCTACAACAGCCCTAGGGTATTGTCATGGGTTCCGCATCACATGTATAGATGGAGGCGCAATATAGATTCTAGTATTTTTATGAAAGGTTTACGAAAGAATATTAATGATAAAGGTAGGCCCGAGGAGTGCCATAATACAAACTTTACCGTGTTTAGGAAATATCAGGAGTGCACAATGAGGCGACATCAACGCATGGAATCTTTAATTCCCAACTATCCAAGACACCAAAAGCCTTATAGGCAATATTATTATAAATAAAAATATGACATGTACTCACTGGATACGTATATTTTAATTGCAAAATCCTTACAAAGTATAGTCTTTATTTTAAATCTGTTAGTGAAGACACATATAAATTTTAAGTTAGATTATTTGACTATTTAGTTCAGACAAACAGCTTAGGAATGTCCGGAAAATGGATGTCAGCTGAAAAGCGAAAGGGCAGGTCGAGAGGTATTATGGTAGTTTCCAACGCTGTGTGCTAGTGTCCAGAAACTGGACACCATGAATGTTTTAAGGTTCTCCAATCTGTTAATACAGGCGAACTTCCATATAACGAACTTCCGTATAACGAATTTTCTATGCAACGAAGACAGAAACCAGAACCCTGCAATTTGATTCAGTCAAAAACCCATTCTATGTAACGAATTCTCTCTATGACGAAGTTTTTTCTTGTCCCCTTGAGATTCGTTTAATGGAAGTTTGACTGTATATATCTTGCTTAAGTCTTGACAGTAGCTATGTTGAGGTCGTTGTGGAGAACAGCGTTTCGAACATAAAACGGTGCACCCTTCATGAATTCATAAATTTATTATTAACCAATTTCAAACAAAGCATGTAGTAAAAGTTATTATTATTATTTCCAGATCACATTACAATTGACTTTGTTTAAGGGTAGTCGATCAAATTACAATTGAAAAAAAAATAATGCACATTTTCCAACACTGAACTAGCAAAAAACTAACAAAGCTGCCGTGGCAACCATTACTTAACAACCAAGACACTATAAATAACAACTTAAATATAATTACTTAAAAAAAATAAGAGAATTCAAAACATATTCAAATGGATTTCACTTATTGCGAATTCCCCAGTACAGTCTCCATTGACACCTTCAAGGCCTATTTCAATCCCAACGATGTCAGACTGCCCAAAGTCAACAGTAAATCATTGGAACAATACCAACCCGACCCAACCGGCGAATTCCAAACAAATCAAGCGAAAAGTCTGCGACATCTTGTGCTCGATGCTATCGTTTGCAATTGGAGCGGTAAGTTTTGCACCCAAGACACCGAAAAAGATCCAAGATGACAATTTTCTGACTATTGACTAATGTGTGTGTGTGTGTGTGTGTGTGCGTCCAGAGTTGCCACTCTACCATCAGCTGCGACATCGCCAGGACCGTAACTACATACTCAGCCAGCTGGATACGCAGCAGTTGCCGCTGCAATTGCTCAGCGCTCACATCCGTGACGATTACTTTTGGCGTAGATGCTACGAGCTACGCTGGCGGCTAGCCCCGTTTCAGACACGGGGCAAAGAACGGCGCTGGATTAACATTTACATGGAGCGACATGTGCAGGAGTTTATTGAAAATATGCAAACCAGCGACTACGAGCAGGATGGTAATGTGCAGGCCGCCTTGGACATCTGTGCGGCATACATAAATCAATTGGAGATAAATCTGTTACAGCCCGCACCGCCCGACAGCGAAAGCAATGGTGAGTTCTTGTTCGAATAGTGTTCGCTTAGATACCCTTTTAAAAGCTTTGGTGTTTATTTAAAAATAAAATTCCTTGCATCAGAGAGAATTTGATATTATCTTACAAAAATTATAAAGTAAATAAATATATTACAAATATTTCCAAAGTTTTCAACTGAGATATCAATACCAAGAATGCACTTAAATTTAAAACACGATACTTCAATAAATGCTATGATTTGACAAGGTCAATATGCAGGTCATATAATCTTCCAAACGATCTGTTGCTTTATTAAAAAATAAAACGAACGAAAGAGTATAATGAGTTGAATTCATACACACAACAGATCACATTCCACTTGATTACCTGCTGAGCAATCTGCCGGACTTACGCCGACTGCAGCTGAGCTATAGCACCAAGACAGCGGGCATCAATTATCAAACAGGCTGTAACCAACTAACGGCTCGTGACATTATCCTGCTGTCCAAAGGACTCAGTCAATGCTATGAGTTGAGAAAGTTTTGGTAAGCAGAGATCTTTTTGATTAAGTACACACAGTGAAAAAAATTTGAAATCGTATAATTTACCATAAATGTTATAACAATTAAATTTTTTACTTTCAAATTTTTCATTTTAGATTTTATATTATTGAAATCCAAGTTTTTCCACATTGATTTTAATACGAGTCACTTAACATTCGATAGTTTAATACGATTAATTAACACTACAAGATTTGCGTATTTATTACATGTTTATTTAACTTGACTTGTTGTCTGTTTGTACCGGAATCTTGTAATCAAATTTTACAAGCCCGACTACCTAGAGTCGAATTTTCCAAGATGTGTTTCAGATGACAATACATGTTTTTAAAGTTTTTGGCGCGATAAAATATGTTGTAAAAACCGAAAAGTTTTATGGGTGTGTGATGTGGGTTGCACTTTTTTTTTTTAATTTTTTTTTTTAATGATTTTTTTTGTTTTTGTAAAAATTTGTATGAATTTTTTTTTTTTAAAAATTAAAGTTGAAAATCAATCAACAAAAATAATTTTTGATTTAACCTTTTCATTTTTTATTGTGTGTATTTGTTTCTTAGTCTTCACAATACGAAACTCGTTGCGTATCAGTTGCGATTTTTGGCACAGAGCCTGGATAAGGGCTGTCATCATCTGAAGAAGCTATCCTTCCTACACTGCGCAGTTGGGGATGCAGGCATACGCTGCTTTCTGGAAACCTGCGGCAAGGAGTCCTTTGGCACACTTACAGTTCTAGACCTGACCAACAATAAAATAAGTAAGTAAACATATTTATTCCCATATGTTTGAATTCAAATTCTATTTGGTACACTAGCTGAGGAGGGCGCTTACACTCTTAGTAGAATTCTTAAAAACGTGCCACTTCAGCGTCTTGTGCTGCGCCTAAATCCCATTCAAAGCGATGGTGCCGCAGCCATCTTTCATACGCTGCAAATGATGCCGATCAAAGAATTGGATCTGGGCTGCTGTTCGATCAGTGAAAGCATCACCAAGTTGTTCATGATGCTCATATGCCAGCAGAAAACTTTGCTGCATATTGATCTATCAAACAATGATTTGGGAGAGGTAAGTTAATCATTATTTTGCAAAAAATGAGACCGATACTAACTATTAGCTCTGATAAGGATTTTGGCAAGCACTTGCTGAAGATCCTTAGCTGTAACAAGATGCTGGAAGTGTTGGATCTACGTAATGCGGGTCTCTCCTTGGCCATGCGACGCAAGTTTCAAGAGATTCTTTTAAAAAATGCTGAACGCAAAAAACATGAGTCTCTCAAACAGCAACAGCGTGATAAGTTTAAGGCCATGATTAAGTTATAAAGAGAAGATGAGTTATTTATAACAAACATAATTTTGTCATATTTTTCTCAAAAATAAATTGTTAACTTTGCTTTACAATATTTAAATACGGTTGTTTTTGTTCATGCTGTCTTAGTTTTGTGCTACAAAAGTGTGCAGCCACCAAGTGACGAACTTGAGCGATCGACCAACTTTCATTAACCCTCGACCTTGTTGACTTAGTTCAACAAAAACAATGATATCCCCTACCAACACCCAGGACACAAGACCCAAACACATTTAACACTCAGGCAGCCTTTTTCTAATGGCTTTGCCCAACAACAAAATAAAAAGAAACAACAACAAAGCTAAGTGGCGCTCAGCAAAACACTTCAAAATGAGTTGGAAAAAGGTAAAAAGTTGTTGAAAAAATAAATAAAGAAAACTCTATTTACTCTTGCTGTTGTTGGTGATGTTATTTTTGTTGCCACTTTTATTTTTGGCTAGTTTGTTGTTGCTTTAGTTGAATTTTGTTGCCTTTTGGCACGCAAAGTTAATGGTTAATGGCATTTAAGTGGATCCCTCAAAACTTATCATCAAAAATTTTGTGGGCATTAATTGGCATAAGTTTCATAAGCTTTTGATTGCAGGTGAAAAAGATGAGTTACATTAGTATAAAAATGTTAAGCGTATGCTATTATTTGGCCCATGTTTCGTTGAAATATCTGACAATTTATTTGCGACGCATTATTGTTGCTATTTTTCAATTAAAAACATTTTGCTTTCTTGTCTGCAGCAGCTTTTTTAATACATTTTTTGTGTGTGTGCTTGGACCGTTTTGTGTTTATTTAGGACCTTGTTTTGTTTTTATCTGCGCAAGTGAAAATCAACAGCGACAAAGATACATTTACATCGCTCAGACTTATGTACATATATATATACTCAATGTAGTATATAATATACTACATATGATAATTGTGATTTAAATTTTGATATGTGTACAAAGTTTTGCTAAACATTTTCAGTGGCAAGGCAAAAGTTCAGAGAGCGACTAGCTAAAATCTCCCTTCATTGTTTGGTAAGCAAAATTTAGCAGCTCATAAATCTTCGATGGATACAGTTGTGTGATTTATAACGACACAAAACTTGAGCGGGTGAACAGTAAGAAAAAAAATATACATAAGACATAAGACAAGGTAGAGGTTTTAAAAAAGAAATGGTCTTAAAGTTGGAGCCACAAAAATAGATTTTATATGTTTAAGATAGGGTTTTTACAAATCTTCCAAATGCTTAAGATATCCTTTACAAGACTACTTGGTTTCATAGATTGGCCTTTTCTAATACCCTGCCTAAAGTTTTCTTAGGCTTAAAAAATCATCAAACTTATCACGGCAGACTTAAGTAATTTAGCAGCTTAATTTTTCGATTTTTATATCATTGGATTTCTTTGCGAAGCCCAATTATTTTCATTTTCAGTGAAGTTTGGGTGGCTTGGATGGGCGTGGCAATTTATAGCGTGCCCGAAGCGTTGCAAAAAACAAAAACTGAAAAAAACACTGACAGTTATCATAATTATTTATGAGGCGTCTTTTGCCATATTTTTTTTTTTAGTATTTGGAAAATTTGTTCTGTTTGTGTGGAGGTCAAAGGGTTTAATGCGCCAAATGGGCAGCCAAAACTTTTCAAATTAAATTAAAAGCATGCCCAAAAGGGAAAAGACAAAACAAATTTGATGAGTCAGCTGCATCGTTTAAAAGTCAATAAATCAGCGGCTAAATGATAAGGGTAAAATATTAAACAAAAAAAGCCTATAATTAATAAAAGAAAACAGCTGAAAAATAGCTTAAAATGGGTAAAGCTAAAAATGTGCACAAAAGTGTCGACAAACAAAAATTAGATAAACAAAACCGGCTGAAATGACATATGTGATCGTATCTTTTGTTAACTATCTTAAGTAAACAATGTACACATAATATAAATGTATCTGCAAGATGCAAAACTTGAAACTATAAAACTTACTTGAAGATACTTCTAAGCGGCTCAATGGTCTAGGGGTATGATTTTCGCTTTGGGTGCGAGAGGTCCCGGGTTCAAATCCCGGTTGAGCCCGTCTATTCAACTTTTTGCTGCTGTTCTCCAAAAAAAAAGTAAATAATCATAATTTTATACAGTCATGGCGCTGACAATGTGACTTTATTGCCTATACAATAGATAAAAATTCAATTCAGGATTTTGCCAACCTCTCTCCATCCACATTGTGTTACATGACATTTTTATGATTATTTCACTCCTTTTCTGTTTTGTTGTTTGCTCAGTGACAAATTTACATATCCCTAGCGTTCGTGTGGAAGCGTGTGCTTGCGCCTGACTGTCTGTCTGTCTGAATGTCCTTACATATGACAGCCTTGGGAATTTCCAATACGCAAGACGCAATCGTATGATGTGAGAATTGCTACAAGCGGCTGTTTCTTGTTATTGTTATCGTGTTTGTTGTTGTCGTAACTGTTGTTGTTGCTTTTGATATCGTTGTCTAAACAATAAAGAATAATCGCTTTGGCTTGTGGGCGTCTTTTTGTTTGGCTGAGTGCCTCTCGTACTCTCTCTGGCTTTCAGAAGTTTGCTTAAGCATTGAAAGTGCCTCGTTTTATTGCTTGTAATTTGCATGCAACTAACGAATTGGCCAACTTTTTTATAGGCGACTTTAAGCCGATTAAATGGTGCATATATCCGTGCACGGGTTGTCATTTACATTTTGGTAGCTGCTAAGTGCAAAGTTTGTTTTAAACAATAATAAAAATTATGGCAAATAAAAATATATACTCTAACGATTTTGAATAAAGTTCGATTAAAATTGTGTGGCTAGGTTAACTCATAAAAGAGTAAGTGAATATTATTTTTTTTCGATTTAAATTATATATGTATACTTATCATTTGTTCAAACACTTCAACAAAATGGGTTAGCGTCTTTCCGTTTCCCTTTTTAACAAATTGCAATAATAAAAGTCTATGTAAAATTCTTGCTTTTTTGTGACTTGCTGTCACTGCGTATTAATCAGTAAACCTTTCTTTCTTTCGCCTTGCCCATTTGGCCGGACAATATTTGCCAATCAATTGCCACAAACACAAATTGTGCATTTTCCTGCTGTCGCCGGTTGCGGAAAGAATTTTAAAATTCAAATATAAAATAAAATGCCCAATTGAAATCGGTTACAATGAACATCCTCGTCGTCGTTCACAATGAACCCAAGACAGCTCTGCGTCATGTTCAGGATTCAGGTTCAGCTGCTTGTTGTTTGTCGTTTGTCGTTTTTGGGGTGGTTGGGTATGAAAACTGAATGCCTGAAGACCGCAGCAAATAATATTGAAAACCCGTAGACAATTGTGTGTATACACTTTTGGCGGACCCGCACTTCAGTTAAGTCCATACTGCTGCTGGTAATGAAAATCAACTGAATTGGAATGAAGAGGAAAGTGTCCTGAATATTATTTGGGGAGATTTTTCATTTGCATGCATACGAAATGGTGAAATTCCTAAGTTGTCTTTTTATTAAAAAAGTTGACGCCATCTCAACAGAAATGCCAATTAAATAAGCACCCGCAACTTGTTTGTCTACTAATACTATATTTTATGAACAATGGAGCAAACAATGGAAATGTGAAACTCTCGCTCTTTCCCATTAGCACCAATCATTGTCATGCATGCTGGCGCATACATATATCATGTAAAGTAGGCAACCACAAAAAATAAAACATATATGCAGGCATTACAAATTATTAACATTATCATCATCAGGCCAGGCCTAAATCCACTGTGAAAATGTGCAAATGATATGCCTTAACACCGTAAAAAGACCGAGGCCGAGCCAAATTGCAAGAGCATCAAAAAACCAAAGTCCTGGCCGTGGTCATGCTGCTAAGTGGACAAATCTACCACAAATACGAAAATCACCCTCATTATGGCCAAAAACGTAAATTCCTTCTTGTTGTGTGTGTGTGAGTTGTTTTTTTTTTTTATCGCAATGTCGACAAGACCACTGGGCATGTTAACAGACAACATCCTACGACTAGTACGACAGCCAACTCCGTTAAATGGTCAGCCCACAACAACAACAACAACAATAGCGACTAAAAAAAATAAAGGCGACAATGTTCACAGTTAGTCCGCTGCCAGGGACCGACCGCTGTCATCATGGCTGACACTAAAGTGGTTTAAGGCGATAAGATGCCTCGAGGTTTGTAGATTTTGTGTGTGTGTGTGTGTGTGTGTTCGCGTCGACAATGGTCAGCTAGGGAAGGAGGACGTTGGTCTTATGGGAATGGGCTTGGCACGCGGTTTCATATAACACATTCGGGGTAATGAGTGGGTGAATTAAAAGAAGCAGAGAAAACCCAAAGGTAGAGAGCGTGTTAAATACAGATTTAGCTTAAGAATATTTTAAAACCAATATTTTTAAATGTTCAGGAATTTAAATAAGTTTGTATTTTTTGTAAAATCAATTTTGGTGTAAATAATTTTTTGACTTTTTATACTCGATACCGAAGGTAAATAGTATACAGTACGACCTCGGTTAACGCAACTTTGAAAAAAAAATTACCTCATTTAACGCAACTTCCTAAGGAAATTGTATGTTTTAGTTCGTTTTTACCACTTTTCTTTCGTTATTTTTTTTATTCATTCCTTCTCTGTCGAGAAATACAAACTGGTGAATGCGTGTATCAATGAACAGTGGATAATATTAATATTCGGTTTTTTTTTTTCTTTCGGTTGGTTTACTCATGCTGCGTTCAATATGTCAGTAATTAAACATGTAAATAAACTTAGAATAGCCCAAATATGTGGAATCCTACAAAAAAATTACAGTGGCATTGCTATTAAATCGATATGCCAGGAAATCCTTGCTTTAAACACAGTCTTATTCGATTTAGTTTAATTTTAAAGGTATGCGAAAGCTTCTTTATTTTAAAAAAGGTCTCGTGGCCACCAGAAAATTTCACCTCAGTTTTCGCAACCACCTCAGTTTTCGCAACTGGCCAAATTTTAATAGGTTGCGTATTTTGGTTGGTGCAATGTCCGTCATGGTGTCTGTCTGTCCGTCTGTCCGTCCGTATGAACGCAATGAACGCAACTTTTTTCGACACCCTTCAAGCTAGAGACTTGAAACTTTCCAAATATCTTTTTTATGGCCGAGAAAGATAAAGTGTCAAGATTGGGGTTCTACGATTACTGAGGGGCTGGCAAATCGATTAATTCGATTACTCAATATCGATAATTCCTTATATTTCCCACACCCTAGCAGTAAGAGTTACCGAATTTGGTATATAGCAAACGAATTAGGTGTCAAGATAGGTGATGACGTTACCCGAAAAACTGAATAAAAACTTTAGATGCCTCGCCCATCCATACCGCCCTAGCCAACACCTGCGTCCCCACCGTCTCTTTAAAAACGGGAATGCGTGTAAATTTCTCAGTTTTAAGCTAGAGTCATAAAATTTGGTTTGGCCACTTTGTATTATCTGTCATTATTACCTATCAACTATTTAAACATTAAACGTATTTTCTGAAATGTTTTGAATTTTGTAAATTGTTCGAAATGCTTGCAAACAAATCATCAATTGGGAGGAAAACATCGAAAGCAAAGCAATCGAGCCAACAATTGAGAGGTGAAACAGACGATCAACGAGAATATCATGTGTTCTATTTTAGTATGCGCAAAAATGGATCACATTGTAACACTAAGTTGCAGTTAACTGTAGTTGACATAAGATCCTCCACTTATGTGTCGTCAACACATAAGTGGGAACCGCAGCGTCAGCATATTTGGCATAAGCCAACGGCGCACTTGATAGATCATTGTGTGCTATTAGTGCAACTCTCTCTCTCTCTCTCGGACGCAGCATCCAGTGACCAAATAAACATACATATGGTATACATAAGCCGCTCAACAGCCATAGAGCGTAATACATAAGCGATACAATTATGTATTTAGAGTATGAACACTTTCCTACTATATAAAGAACATTCGAAAATCTGATTGGATGCGGAACAATATGCTCAAGACTATTTGATGTGTATTCTGCTAACATCTGCGCTGCCTTCGTTTGCGTGATATAAGGATTCGTCTGAAAAAAGCTATAGAAAGGCTACTATAGTGGACGCGCAGGAAAGCTTCGTTTTAAGGTTAAATTGTCTAAATGATTATCAACGTCAGATTGAAAATATTATAAGGTAAATATATACTTATTATATATAAATGTATATGAAAAGAAAGAAAAAACTAATTATTTATGATCTTATTGAACTTAATCTAGATTGGGTTGATCTCAATTTGAAGTTTTTATACCCTTAACCCATAAAATGGGTAAAAAGAGTATGTAACAGGCAGAAGGAAGCATCTCCGACCCCATAAAGTATATATATTCTTGAACAGCATCAACAGCCGAGTCGATATAGCCATGTCCGTCTGTCCGTCCGTCTGTCCGACTGTATGAACGCGTGCATCTCAGAGACTACAAGAGCTAGAGACTTCAGATTTTGTATATAGTAAGTTCTCCTATGCCATGAGCAGAACATGTTTGCTTCAAATTATCGATAACTATTCTGGTTTCCGATATACACATGCAATCGATAACAAAAAATATCGAATTTGGAAAATTTAAAAATGAGGGTTGAAATAATGGGTAACGATAAAACTTTTCTGAAAATTTCGTCCAAATCGGTTAAGAAACACCGGAGATATCGAATTTAATCGATTGAAGTTAAGTCAGTATACCAAAGTCTTATATAAATTTAATTTATTTATTGCAACTGGGTTCAGGGTATCTTCTAGTCGGGCCCTCCCGACTATAGCCTTCTTACTTGTTTATTCTCACAATGCAAGATGCGTTCAACTTTAAACAAGGCTTAACATTTTATTTTAAAGTTGATTTCGTTCTTATTTTGAGATTGTCAGTTCTTAAATCATGCAGGCTTGTTCTTATTTTCGATTTGTCAGATCTTAAATTCCAAGAATTTCGATTCTTAAATCAAGAATAAATAATCTTAAAGTTCACTTCAATATTTTCTTTGTGTTTTTCAGTTCTTAAATCGAGAATCAATAATCTTAAAAAGCAAGATCTAACATCTTATTTTTAAGCTCACTTCAATCTTATTTGGAGTTTGTTAGGTCTTAAATTAAGTAGGTTTATTCTTATTTTCAGGTTGCCAGATCTCAAATTCTAAAAAACTTGAATCTTAATTTAATAAGTTCTTTTTATTCTCAAAAGTTCTAAATCTAAAAATGCGCGATCTAAAAAGTTAAGATTTTTCGTGGCTACACACGAGAAATTAGACCGAAAAGTGTTGATTCAAGGTGGAAAATCTTGATTTTTTTTCTGTGTATGCTCTAATGATTTTTCTCTATATTCTTTATTCTATATACATATTTGCCTGTCTATTAAAATATGTTTATATATTTATAAATCTATTTATCTATCTATAAACTTTATTTAAAACAAATTATTCTTAATGTGAAATAATGCTCATTGGAAACTCCATTAATAAACCATTTAAAATCTTATCAGCGCCTAATTCTGAATGAAATAGTTATGTATTATATGCATTTTATTATATATTTGGGAGTCATTTATTAATAAATAAATGTTGTACAAAAAATATTTTATAAAATCCCATTGTTTTATTTGATTTAACCACTTTACTTTACTTGCAAACCATTTCCTAAGCAACTAAACAAAAACTCATTTCCAACTAGTAGACACCACACAGTTCTCCAATTCCAATTACAAACCTAAAGGAATCAACTGTAAATTACTTGCTGTTGCTGTTGTTCAATGTTATCCGGCATCAATCGAGAACTGCTTAAGTAAGCAGAAATCAATCGATTTGCTTGCCGCAGTTTAATGGCTTGCCTCCTTCTATCTAACGGATCTTTCTTTACTGCTGTCTCTATCTGTGTTTTAGTTGCTGCGGCTAAAAATCCAATTGCTAGTCCAAGAAAATTATATGCAATGTGGTATTGTTTTTGGGGGCAGTTGTTGGACGTCGACGTTTTCCATTTATTACAGCTAAGTAGACACACAAGAAACAACAACAAGTGTCAGGGGTTTGGTTGGGTTGGAGTACACCAGAGCGGGGGTAGGGGTCAACTTTTGAGGTCTTAGCCAGGGTTTTTCTTCTTTTTTTATGCTCTCCGGGTAGTTTTTGGGCGACTAAATGGTTTGAGCGATAAATAATGTCCGTTTGTACTTTTAAACGACTTCCTTTCATTTGTTTTGCCAGCAACGTTCGGCTGTTCAAATTGTTTCAACGCCAATACATAATGGCTGCCCCGCCCACTTGGTGGTAGGCAGGAAAACAAGCCGTCAAAGATAGCAATCTTCGATTTTACTTTTTCTTTCTTTTTTTTCTGTGCTTTTTCTGGGGTTTCATTTACTTCAGTTGTTGTTGCGACTGTTCAATTGATGTGTCCTGGGATAAGCAAAAAAAAAATACAAACCATAAACGAAATGCGCTGAAATGTTGATGTAGTTGTTGTTGTTGCATGGTATTGCGGCATATAAATCGTTTTATTTTCAGTATGGCATTATTGGCGTCTGCCTGGATTGGATGACGCGTGTAGGAAATGCTATTGTTGTTGTTTTGCTTGTTGTTGCGTCGCGCTTGAGGTTCCTGCGAAGATAAATGGCTCACTTAGCAGAGCGCCCGCGTGCTTTCCTGGGTCTCAGTATCCAGGCTAACTTTGGTTAGATGTGTGGATGGATGTTAGAGGTGACGGAACCAACAACAACAACAATCATGATAGGTGTGTGCGGTTTAACGCTTCGTGTTTTTCTTTTCTTTTTGGGTTGGACATGACCGGTGAGTGGGGCGTGGTTGGTACGTGTGCCTGCCTCATTGTTGTCTCATCGAGAAATGACAGCCAGTTGGGCTAAGACTGACAAATAAAGGTGACTTTATCAGTAGCAACTGATGGCAAGGCTTAGGTAACAACAGAGCTGGGAAAATGAGGGAGAAAGTAAAATAACACCTTAAGCTAGACCTAAGTAGAGTGAGTTTAAAATTAAGCAGTGTTCAAGAGCTAAAGGCAAGGAATTGTAAGAAACATAACTTCTAAAGTCTAAGGATCAACCATTGATTTATTTGATTTTATTACCAAAAAAAACTTTAAATTTTTTAATAATTTAGGGGCTTAGCCGCATAGTCGGATCAAACGTACATATCATATAGAACTTGAAAGTAAACATCACTAATTAATAGTTGTTTTATTCCGTTTTTGAAGCACTTTTGCTGGTTGGCTACTCTCATATCTCAAGATTGAAGATTTGCCTGGTACTCAGCCATAATTCGAGACTATGATGGAACTTTCACTTTGGCTCATTCTCTCGCTAATATTGTGTACACACAGACACATAAATCAAACAATAAGTACTCTTTATTATTATTATTTGCACTTTTTGCATATACGACGGCACACGGTATTTACTTAAGCAGCCGCAACAACAACAACAACAACCACAACAATAACATGCTACCAGCCATGGGGCATACTTCAACTTGGCTTATTGAATAAGTCAGCAGTGAGCAGTCAGCACTCAGGCAGGCAGTGAGACGCCCAAAAACTTCAATAACAACACCCAGACCCACTTGAACAAAAAAACTTTACAGTGACGCCCCGTCGCTATATGCGCTGCAGCCACACCGCCCCTTACTGCCACACACTCACACACAAATCTACACAGCAGCCACAGTCAAAATAACATAATTTGCATAAAATTGACGTTAAAGGTTGAATTCAACATTATGAAATACCAAACATTTACTTAGGCAACGCCAACCAGGAATTTTTACCAAGTGCTGCTCACATTAATAACCTTAAATCAATTTCATTATACGAGGCCAACAAAACCGCTACATGAAAAACATGCGTTCAAATTAATTTTTTATTTGCTTTCCAAAGTATGTGTAAAAAAACCCAAGACCCCAACATAAAAAACATTCCAAACAAAAGCTCACAAAAAAGGGCTGCAAATTTCCAACAAATTACATGCGTGTAAAAACGCGCGCGTTTTTGGGTGCGTTTTTTATTTCCTGCTATAGGACTTACTCATAAACGCATTAATGTCGACCTGCTGTGTTTGGATTCCATTCGGGTATTGTTTTTAAAAGACGTGCAACTGATTTTGAGTTTAAGAGTGCCTTTGATTTAAACGAGTTTGCCATTTATACAAGTTATTAAATTAGCGAAAATTACCTTTATTTTACTCTTCCTTCGAGACATTCCACATTTGTACACATTTACCGCACACATTTAAACTAATTAATTAGCAAAATTTGCAGGCGTTAAAATGTACAGCGTCAGGAAAAGAAAACAGACATAAATCTTGTCGCACACCAGGACACCAGCACACACAAATAAAAACACACACAAGCCGACACAGACACATCTCAAGCAAACACTTGCCCCTGGGGCGTATGAGTAACTTATAAATATGCATGTGAAGGGAGACAGATTGTGCACTTGCCAAAAAAAAAGGGTTGGCTATTTCCGCTTGCGCTGAATAAAGGCGAAGCTCACATTGAACATTGAGAGTGTAAGGGGAAATAAAGGAGTTCCTAAGGTATTGAGTGTAGACTTAAAATGTTCCAACTTTGCAGCAATAACTAATTTAACTTTTTTGGCTATTTACTTTTATTACGTATACGCTGCATATCTTTTGACTATTGTACTCAATGGCTAGTTGCTAGTACTAAATCGATGCAAGAATATCTAAATACAAATTAAATTGAAAGTTGTGCCTCTTATTTTTAACCCATATTAACTTTACACCAAATTAACCATCAAGATGTTGAACTTAGCTTGGCTGGAACTTGTACATTGAATAACTTATACAATATGTATCTTTTAACCTTTTTATTTTAAAACAGCTTTTTATACTAAGTACCATAAAATACAATTTAGGCGAATTTAACTCGCACTTATGTATATAAATGTTTTTAGATATACTTAATTTATTTGAAAGGCCCACAACAACAATATAAATAACAAACAAAATTCTATCCAAAAACCCGCAGCTAATTCCGTTTGCAGTCAAGTGTGTAAAAGCGATTACGAAGAAGATTTTAAGCGAGCGTGGCAAAAACAGCTTTTGCAACATCAACAATAACAACAATAATAACATTAACAAAACAGATAAGCCAGCATAAAATAAAAGGCAACCGAATAATAAACTCACTGACCGCAAGTGAATTCGTTCAAGAGTAAAAAAGAATGCGATGATAACGCGCTGATAATGTGAAAGGGATTCAGTTGGGGCAAAGATGCCATAAGCAGCAGTTCGCAGCAGCAGTAGCCCCTTGGTCAGCTAGATGAGCTCCCTTGGGTGCCATTGCAGCCAATTAGGTGCGTCTGTTATGTTTGTTGTTGCTATTGCTGCTTGTCTATGCAAATGCTTTTTGGGTGCTCCCGAGTTTAACCCGTTGTGCGTGTGCAGATTATCAAATTAGCGTAAATGTTATTGGCCCAGAGGGTTTGCTTGGAATCGCTGACATGCCACACATGCCACGCATACCCTATCACTTGTGGAAATTTTCAATTTCCTGGCGCCTTCTCCCACACCGGAGACACGCCAGCGAAACTGGCTTGGCTGGCTTGTGATAAACGCAAATCCTTAGATGATTTAGTCAACTGCCACTGAACCTTGTTAGTTGGCTGCCATAAAAATACACAAAAAAAAGGTTCTTTCATTTGTGTCTATGAAAATATATATATATTTATATAAAATTCATTTGCGTACTTGGCCAATTCTCATCTCTTTTCTGGCTATCAAGTGGCGAGCACAACTTGCGCAAAGCTGCTTAAATGTTATAGTTACTTCTGTTGACGGTGGTCTCTAACTGGGATTGTGTAAGCTTTGGACTGTGACAAAGGTGCATTTGTGGCATGTGGTGTGTGAAGGGATGTCCTTAAGCTGGCCGGCCAAAACTGGTCGACAGCGTGTGACGGTGTTGATAGCAAATATTATTTAACTGTACACATATTCATTTTTATTGTTTGCCAAAACATTTAAACGTTATAAAAGCAAAGGGATTTTTCTTTAAATTCTGATACGTTTAATACTCTATATTGCAAATGTGTTATCCTTTATATACTCTATACTGCAAAGGTGTTATCTTTTATAAAATTAATCATTTATAAGCAAAATAATAATATATTTAGAAGATAAAAACCAAATCGATATTTAATATTGTTTTTGTTATACATTTATATTTTAAAATAATCAATAGTAATCATAATAATTTAAAAAATAAAAAAATTTCTTTGATTTACCATAATCTTTTCCCCTTTAACTCTCGCAACCAAAATTCTCTCTGGCTTAAATGTGCTTAAATGGTTTGTTGTTGTTGTTTTGGCAATTAGGAAGCCGCAGCGACCACAAAATTCCACCAAAACTGCGGCCATTAAAAAGCAAACTTTAAGCGTTGCAGCCCACACCTCTGACAAACGCCCACTCCATTTAGCCCCTGTAGCGACCGGGCAGAACAAAAACCATTAAAACAAATTTAATCGCACTCGAAAGTAGCGTGAAAGAAATCTGCGCAAATATCAAAAGTCGAAATAAAATGCAAAAGTTTTTATTTTGACGCTGGCGCTTCGCTTGATTGTAAATCGTTAGTCGAGAGCTCCCCGGAGACACCTTGCCCTGGTCACGTTAGGTGTTGTTCAGTATCTTGGCCCCCAGTGAATCCTCCATGGAGGCCTGTAAGCGTTTACAAGTTAATTTTCACATTGGGACATGACTGACACTCCTCCTCTTCCTTCCAAGTAGACGACGGCAATTTCCTTGGCACTTTTGTTTAGTTTTTGATTTGACTTTAACATTTTGTTTGTTTGCTGGCGCTGGTGCTGGCGCTTTTTTGGCTAATTATCATCATTTTTGCAAAACGCCGAAGGCGAACTCAGTTTTTCTGCTATTTAGACGCAAAAAGTTTCAAGGGGAATGTTGCGTTTTTGGTCAGGGGGCAGGGGTCTTGCCTATTATGTAGCCATCAAAATCATTTGTTGTTTTTCTTCGTCGTGAATTGTTGTTTGACTATGAAAAACTTTTGCTGTGATTTTTATGACCAAGAAACAATCAAAATTTAATGAGCGGCGCCAGTTTTCCTTGTTCTATTTTTGTTGTTGTCGGTGTTTATTGAAAAGTAAAATACTCAACGTAATCAAATAAATGCACAAAAATGTTAAAAATAAACTGCTCATCGCAAGCATTCCGATTCCACCCGCATTTGCACGATTCGTTAAACAAAGCACACGTTAACAGGCAAAACAGGCGAAACTGAAGAAGAGGCGAGCGAGCGAGCAAAGGACACAGACGGTAACAAACATCCCAAGCGGTCAGTTTCAGAGAGAGTTGCCCTGCGGCCACTGTGACCAAATGAGACTGGGAAATGAGGCGCAGGCAACAACACATTTACTTACCATACGTTAAAAAAGTGTGGGAAATTTCAGTCATAAGCGGTTGAGTATATTAGCTTTGTGTTTCGATTTGTCATGACACATAAATTGCAAATGTAATTATGAGAAGTAATATAATGTTAGAACTAACAATAACTTACTTATAACATATACCATAAGTATACAATTTCTATCATTTTTATTCTTGTGACTTTTCAAAAGTAAATAAAACTTATATCCGATCGAGCTACGTGCTATAAATCTAACGACTTTTCTTAACATTTCGTCATCTTTTATTTAAAAATTAAAATTCAAGGATTCTGTTACTTTTAACATTTTCATCGCCAATCCTTACGAGTGCAAACGAAGGGTTAAAATAAATGTTAAGTTTTTCCTAGTATTAAATCTTTAACATCATAGTTTCGTTCCAACAATTGATTTTTAAAAGCATTACATTCATGGTTAGACAACTAAATAAATTTTATTTTTTTTATTAATTTATTAAGTGATTTTCTGAATACGAAAATTTAATTGAAAGTCCCAATAACGCTAATGTTTATGTTGAACAATCGACTTTCTTAAAAAATTCATAAAATAACGCCACTGTGGAATATTTTTGTCGAAACTAAAACAAAGTAACACTGGAAAAATATTTTTCAACTTTGTGTCACAGTTATTAAATAAATAAAAAATCGTTTTAGAGGATGCTTGAAATTTATCGTTTTGTTTTGCAAACATTTAAATTCTACTACAATATTTAAAAGGGTAAATAACTTTTAAGCCCATATTCACATACGATCTCTGTAATGTTTCTTATAGTATCTGTCAAATGTGTGGTGCATCAAATGCTTTTAACTTTTATTTGTTTTACACATTTTTTTGGCATCGCTGTTGTTATTGTTTTTGTTGCCCTGTTTGCTTGTTACAACTGCCGTTTCGGACATGTCAAAAAAAAAGCACCCAAAAAGAATTGCTGCAAAATTGTTGGCAAATATTGAATTTGCAACATATTCGACTCATATGTCACAGCGCTGTCCACAATCGTAGGTACTACAATGAAAATATGTAGCTCAAAACTGTGGGAGCGAACTGGGGAGATGCTGTCGCGAGTGAGTAACAAAAGGTTTGTGTTTACCAACATTCGCATTGCTGATGTTTTGTGTGGGGCAAATGGAGGTACAAAACAAAATGATTGCTTACCTTTTATTTTTTTCACTGTGAGTTACCAAATTTGAAAGCTAAATAACCAAATGTCGTGTTGCAGCTGTTGTGCAAATAGTAAACCATTAATTTTAAGTGTTGTGTGAAAAAGGTATTCTAGCTTAAAATGTAGTTAAAGAGTTCAGTGAAAGATCCTGAAAAACAGAATTTTTCTAGCTGGTAAAATTTCCTTAAAGTTTTTCAAATAGTCAACCTGTTTTATCTGCTATTCTGCAGCCAACATTTGGCAGAATGTTTAAAACTCTTTCATATTTTTGGCATGAAAACAAAGTTTTCTATATGTAAGTATAATTGCATAACATAATAACATCTTTTATAATTGTTACTAATCCCGTTTGGTCTTTCACTTCATTGTAATTTTTCTGACCTTTGTTCCCTTTTCACCCCTATGCTTAGTGCCAAACAACCCCAAAGAGAGAAGAGCGTCGCTAGAAAATTAACTTGTCTCTTAATTAAAGTTAAGCCCACAACGCAGCAGGCACAAGAAATGCGGCAAGTCAAAAGTGGCCACAACAAAATTAACAATTATGAATTTAACAAGAAATTATATGTAAGTGCCATAAAGAAGAAGAAGAAGAATAAGAAGAGAAAATGCGAGACAGTCAAATTAGATTTTTATTGTTTAAAGAAAATTATGCAAATGTTACCGGCAAACACAAAGGCAATTAACATTAGCCGCATTCCATTTTATTGAGCTGTCAGACTTTCCAGCTAAATAATGAATGCTACGCCGGGCAACCGTGCGTATGAGTAATCTGCTTTTAAGAGCTCCACACAGAGATGATGATTATTACTTGACAGGAGAAGGAAAATGGCATGGGAAAATCCGTGCAGCATCTTTTACTTCGACTTGTGGTTGCCTTCCTTGCGGCTTGTCTCAACCTTTAGCCAGCTGGTCAAAGTTTTTGCCCATACAGACTGAATTATTCATAACGGTGAGGGGGAAATTCGACGGGGGGGGGTTGAGGTGGGTTGGAAGTCAACAGGCACGCCTCGAGCGTGTAGTAAACTAATTACCCCCGCTCCAACAAAAACATGTATGCGACAATCTTGTTGTTTGTTTGCCTCTCGTTGTCATTGTTAGTTGTTAGTTGTTGTTGTTGTTATTGTATGAGGACAGTAGACAAGGACATGTGTGGCATTCTTGTCTGTGTGTTTTAATAGTTTCATAAGCTCCACTTAAGATTCGCTGACACATGTTCCAACAGGCCAGTCAAGTGGCTGCGCATATATTAAATGGGGACTAGAGACCCACACAGTTTCACAATCAGTCCCATTTACGTTGACATAAATTGATATCACAGCGTTTATGTCTTCATTGAGATAAGAAAGCGAGACCAGCAGCAGCAGCAGAAGCAGCAACACAGTCTTCCTTTTGCCTGGGCGTGCCATTAATTGACATATTTATGAGGGTATCTCTACTAGCCATTTAGCAGCATCTGATTTGATTAAGACGTTTTCTGTGTGTTTTGGGTTTTTAGTTTTAGGCAAGGCTGTAATTTAGTTTGGCTTAAGGACATGTTAGTGAACCTTTTTGTGTACGATAACAAGTGTTTGAAATGGAGCTATTTAATAGTAAGGTATTTTAATTAAAGCAATATTATTACTACCATAATAATGAAATAGTATACAAATTTGTTTCTTGAGTTTGTCTTAGAAGTTAAGTTAATCATGTAAAAAACAAATAATATATAATCAAGCTTAAATTAATAGCTAATATACAAAATAATCAAGTAGTAGTAGTAAGTAGTTGACTATGCACAGTTTAATATCGATAATTATCGATAAAAGTAAATGTTGTACAATTCAAATTAGTTTTCTAAGAACATTATAAGATAGTCAGTATATTCCGTATTGGTTCGAACGACTATTCTACTTTTTCTCCCTTGATTAATTTTGTATTCGTAATAATGCTAAGGAAGTTGTAACCTTCACATCTGTTTCGGATATACTATCCAAGCGGATTTTCTTAAATTATTCGTATGCCTTTAAGATCAACTTTAAATAGCAAGCACAGATTTCTTAAGCTCTCTAGGCGAACAAATTCGATTGTCACCAAAAGACGCAAGCATCGAGCAATATTCAGTAAAGAAACCACAACCCCAAATACTTTTTATTTGCTTAAAGGCTTTTTAAGCCAGTTGAGCGCGCGTTCATAATAGATGACCTCATAAGTTTGATTTCTAAGACTTGTATTCCGTTTTTTCTTGTGCTTTCTTTTCTTTATGGCATGCACAAAAGCCAAAAGGCAAACACACTCGAGTCATAAAAAGATGCCTGCAGACAAACAGAGCGACACAGTCAACACACGAGTGCTTCGCATAGGGGTACAGTAGAAAACCCCCCATAAAGATCAAATGTCAATACGAAGGGGGGCAACGCTAAATGTGGCCAAAACGCAGCCAAAGAAAAGACAAACAGGCAGCAGCAGCAGCAAAATATATACAAAAATGTCTAAACGTTGTCATAAAAATGAAATGAAAACAAGCAGAAGGCAGAAAAGATGTATAAAAAACTTAAGACATTCAATAAGTTTACTTACAGGGCATAGAGCACAACGGTCATTTGGCGCGGGGAGAAGAGTGTAGTGAGGTGTACGGGGTGCTGACCTTTTTATCGCTCTAAATATGTTTATGACTCGTTTTTTTTTTAAGGTTTGGAAAGCTTTCTTTTGACTGCCAGCAGCTAATAAATCTCAGAGGTTTTAGTGTATGCCATGTCCATGAAATTGTTTTTAACGACAATGTGTGTCCATGTAAATTATTAGTTTAATAATCGTTAGGCACACAACAAATTATTGTTGGAAAGGTTCAAGGATTAGTGAATGGCAAGGTTTTTGGAATGCGAAAAAAGTGCGATACCTTTAAGATGCTATAATAAAGTTTGTAAAACAAAAATATTACCACATTTATAGATCATTATGAAGTCTTTTATTTAGAAAACTAAAATTAATTCAAAATTAAAGCTATTCAGTTTTTTGTTAACTTATAGCGTTTTCGATTGTACCAAAAAATGTAGCATTTTTGATACATTCATTCCGGGTTGAACTTTTTTAATTTTCGATTGTAATATCAGGCAGCCCTTCTGAAGTGTTATCGTGTTCGATTCTATTCAGTGTTGCCTTTTGACAGTGCAGAAGGCAACATTTTCAACACTGTCAAAATCGATAGTGCTGCATTTTTCATACTGCACTTTTTTTGTTCGATTGTGCCCATTATAAATGCAAAACCAGTGCAGCACTGAAAAAATGTTAGAAGTTCGAATACACAAGCAGCATGAACGCTTAAAAAAAAATTAGAACAGACAAACAACATTTATTCGGCAGTAATAAAGATGACTACAGCAGCAAACATACAAAACGAACAAAAACGGAACGTCATAGAAAGTAATAGTTTAATTTTAATTTTAATTTAAATGTTGATGATGCTGTAATGTTTTATGTGAAAAGATGTTGTATACGTGTTTCATAAGTGGTTTTTTTACATTTGTTTTTGTATTTTATTTAAAAAAAGGCTCCTAAGAAGGCTTAATATAAGCCGAAACGACGTAGGAGAGAATTGTGGGTTAATAAACAAAACACCATTAAGACAACAACCCTTTTATTCCGATAAAAATTATTTTCAAAAATTGTCAACAATGGGCCCAAAATCACAACACAAAAAATGTTTTGGCAGCATTTTTTAAGTGTAACATTATTATAGGGTTGCATTATTTTTTACAATCGAAAACGCTATTATTGTTTAAGATTTGATGAAGTTTGAAATTTTTTTGCTATTTGGTATTGTTAGGAATTTTTGGTTAAACTTAAAAAAGTATTTTTTTTGCATAAATTAAGAACAATTTCTTTGCGTATAATATATGTAAGGGAAATGTTCCAATGGTGGACACTGTCCCTAAGTCCGACACCCCACCTATATTGGCGAGCTTTGTACTCAGCGCGATCTAATTACTGTCATTGAAAGATCTCAGTGTCGGCTTTTGTCTCCAGAGACATAAATTAAAATATCAATTTTTCGATGTGAATTTTGTAATTTTTCAACGCATTTATAATTGAATTATTTCAAGATACAGCAAAGGTAAATAAATTTTTTCTTATTAGTTTTTTCATTCTCTTCAACATTGAAACATTGTTTTTGTTCAATACTTTTGGTTTAACATAAAGATATGTCAAAACGATGTGTTTTCCTAAGTTGGACACCATTGATTTTCATTCATTTTTAGTTTATTTTGTGGGTTTTCCCAAAAATTAAGGTGGGGGGGGGGGTGTCCAACTTAGGTACACTTTTTAAAAATTGTGATTTTGACTTTTTTCAGTAAATGTGTTACATCTCTCAAAAAATGCATCAAATACATCATATCTATCGCCGTTAACTGATCGATGCGCAACTGAAGAAGCTGTCCAACGATACCAACAGTTACGCTTTTGCGTTGATTCCTGACAGTATGGCAGAAAAACGAAAGGGGTGTCCACCACTGAAACATTTCCCTTATATATTTTTTGTTTCCAATCAAATATTTTAAGAACCAAAAAAAGATGCAACCGTCTTAAAACATTGTTAAATCATTACGTCTTACCCAATACCTATGTATGTATGTATATGTGTTTCCAAAATCCTACGCAACCATAGTTTGTTTGTCAAGCGGCATAAGGAAATTTATTTTTCAATTAATATGAAATCAAGCATTAAAATTGAATTAGCAAGCCGAAACTAAGCACTAGCAAAGAAAACTTGGCAGCAACTTGGAAGCCAATTAGAAAATTACGACAACGACAACCAAGGACAATATGTTGCCTCAGTTTTGTGGCAGACGCAGGAAAGTCTTGAACGTCTTGAGGATGTACAATGTACAATGTACATTTTACATACATACATTAACTCCTAGCAAATATTGTTTAGTAATTTTGGCGCGCTAATTTCGTATGTTGGCCGGCGGGCAATGGAACAGACCTGGCAAAAGTTCAACTAACAAACAAAAGCGATAATTACAAGAAAACAGGACCAAGACCAGGACTAAGGACCAACCAGGAGTGAAGGGCAGCGAAGTTCGTGGCGAATAGTAAACTTTATTTGTCAGTCGGCGTATACGAATGCAAATAATTTTGCAAAAATTAAAAGCAGACGACAGGCAAAAACTTTACAACATTTTTGAAATCTATCCGAGTAGCTAGAGTCCTGTCAGAAGCGAAAGGGTTCCAACTTGTTATTGTTGTTGTTGTTATTGTAGTTTATGTGGCTGTCTAACGGCATTTAACCTACGCTACTATAATTCACGCCATTTTCAACGGCATTTAAATGCAGCGCGCGCGATTCCCTCACATCCTCATATCCTGGCATCCTGGGCTGCTGCGTCCTGTGCTGCTCCCAGGGCTCCCCAACTGGGATAACGATAAGCCAAACATGATTTTACGACAATGTTATTACCAACGGCTAAAATGGAGGTAGCGGAGTGTGGTGGGGGAATGGATCCCATGTATTGTGTGTATTGTTGTTGTTTTTGTGTTTGTTGAGACGTGAAAGGCATTTTGTGTGTGAGGGTGTGTGTGAGGGGTAAATCTGGGGTTGCCCTGCGGGTTATTTGGCATGACGCTGACGTCGCTGTGATTGTTTAAAGTTATGAATAATTAAATATTTGAGCAGGTTGCGAACTTCGAATGTAAAGAGCGTGGGCATCGGCTTCTATTAGGTTAATGGCAGTGGCCGGGAGCAATGGAACTGTAAAGGATGCAAAAGAATAATAAGAAATATCTATTTATATGTTCATTGATAAGGAAGAAATCCTTCTGATGGTAGAATATTTTTAATTTGAGGTGTGGTTTGTTGAGAACCAGAATTTCATTCTACTAAGTCTTAGGTATTTTTTAAATACTCTGATACCAACACAGAAATTTATGGTTAAGAGTTTGGTTTCAAAGGGTGGAGGCTGCGTTCAAAAATAGCTTGGAGCATATCTGTAAGGTACATTGCCAGCTAACTTGCCACCATATTTAGTGACGCTAGCTCAAAAACTGTGAGAGATATAAGCGATGTCGATTTTAAAGACAGGCGGTGGCTGGAGATCACCAGCGATCTTTACACCTAATTGGCAGCTCAAATTATTAGGTTAGGTTAGGTTATGGCGGTAGTGAGGCCACATAGGCCACGTATTGGCCCGTTTTGATGCCGCTCTAATTGTAAGGTTGTGGAAAAATATATGATTTGTTCGATTTCCCAGCCAAGAACTTTTAAATCAGAATATAAAAGAATCGACAATAGTTTTTTAAGTATATCGTAGGCTAAGATTGCTTTTTAAAAATATCTTAATAACATAGAAGTTGAGATATTTCTTTAATGAATGATGTTGGGATAATTAACTAGAAATATTTATGAAACACGTCTGATCTTGAAACATTGCTTTATGTTTAAAATGCCTAAATTATATTCAAAACCCAAAAAAAAGTGTTCTCATATTGTCTTCTTCTTGCCTATCTATCCTTATTCACATCTTCCATTGAACTTTTTACCCCTTCGGGCTATTCATTTACTTGGTGGTTGGCCACAAAACGTTAATGCAAATAATTGCCGTCCATTTCGAATGCATTAAACTGGAAATTATGTGCACAGCCGCAGTTAATTACACAAAAAAGGAAAATAATTAAAAACAAAAATGACAGACATTTTTTATTGGAGATGCGGGGCATCGATCCCCGTACCTCTCACATGCTAAGCGAGCGCTCTACCATCTGAGCTACATCCCCAGTTGATATTCCGAAAAATAATAGTCGTATTTTAAGGCAAACAAATGTCATGCAGTGAATTATAAATTTTTTGAGCACTTGGCAATGAATTTGAAACAACTTTTCAAAACTAAAACTGGTTGGGTGCATAATAGATAGATATTTTCGGGGTTTTACGGCTGTTTCTACAATAAAACCACTATCTTGGCTGAAATAAAAGCATGAGGCTCAATGGTCTAGGGGTATGATTCTCGCTTTGGGTGCGAGTGGTCCCGGGTTCAAATCCCGGTTGAGCCCAGAGAGATATTTTGACTGATCTTTATATTAACTAATGGGGTTTGCAATTATGTATTTCATAAGGTATTTGGTGTTATCTTGTTATCTTTCCACTACGTCCGCATAGCTATTGTATTGTGTCTTACCTCTGTTTTGCCTATAAAAGATAAATTCAAACCAGTTTTTTGTTGTTTTTTATTTTGTAGCTTGGTGGATTGGCACACTTAATAAAAACTACAGTCTAACTTCCATATAACGAATCTCAAGGGAACGAGAAAAGACTTAGTTTTAGAAAAAATTCTTAATGCGGAATTTTTCGAAACATTCATATTTCTTTATTAAGCACAATGATACTTGTTTATGCAATAATCTGTTTTAACTTCTTTTTGTTTTTGTGATAAAAAATAGAATAGAAAAGAAAAGAAACGTCATCAAACCAAATTGAAACGGTAGCGCCTTAAAGACTCCTTGGTCCTTCTTCAAGTACTAATTTCACCGACGACAAACTGTGCAGCGAAGATCAAAGAATAAGCAAAGAACACGAAAACAAATCTGTGAATGCAAAAAACTAATCGAATAAAACAAATATAAGGACAAATTTCTTGGCTTAAGGCCATTATACTTACCACAATTCGTACTACAAACTTAAGCCCTCTTCGAAATTAAATCAAGTCCAAAAAACATATTTATCTCTGTGCAAGCGTTAAAAAAATCGTTATAGGGAATAATTCGCTATAGAGAACAGGGGATTTCGTTTTATGAAGAGCCAAACACACTGAAAATTTTACCAAAATGCAGTGTTCAGGAAATTATTTTGACTGTACTTTGCTGACATTTCCCGCATAATAAAATCGCTTGATCATGCATAATTAAGACCCGGTCGCACTTTCAAAAGTTGTTCGGCTAATCAGATACGTGACCGATAGCTCTACACCCTTTCTTAATTAAAATTATACAAATAAGTATGTCAATACATGTTTTTAAGAAAATTCAATATTTTATTCAATTAGCAGACAATTTTATGAACTTCACTGTATTTACATTAGAAGTAATCTTAAAATATTTTCGAAAAACTGTTAAGGTTGTTGATTTTCGTAATGGTTTTTAATATAGTCTTATAGCAACAATCAGAATCATTTTTAAGAAGCCGAGAGCAATCATATATAAGCTTAAAGTTATAACACAGAAGTTTTTGAGGATTTTTATTTTCTTCGCATATGTGACTTTTCTGTAAGGGTATTTGATATTTGATAAATCGTATACCACTTTTGGTGTTTGCTATTAACTAAAAATGTCATTGAATCCGATATCCGGTACTATGTATAACCTTGCATAAATGTTGACCATGGTTATTTATTGAAATTGAATGCAAACCAACGTTTTTAGATCGCTTTAACTGGGCCTTTAACGTTTATTGACTACCAAAATACCGTTAAATTCAACGGGGATGTAGCTCAGATGGTAGAGCGCTCGCTTAGCATGTGAGAGGTACGGGGATCGATGCCCCGCATCTCCAAAAGGATATTTTATTTTTTCTCAATTTCGCGCAATATTCAAACACCAAATTAAATAAAGAAAAAGGGGCCTGGTTGTTTTTTATTTAAAAGGATAAAAAAGTTATGTGTAGTGAAGACGCGGGACATCGGAGCCCGTAGCAATCAAACATTTTCAAAAAAATATATTGCAAAATGTTTCATTTTAAAACACCAAATAAATCCGTTTCTTTTTATTTTATTTCGATTGCTTTTTTTAATTTTTATATTTTAACATCCAAAAATAAAAATTATATACCATTGGAGATGCGGGGCATCGATCCCCGTACCTCTCACATGCTAAGCGAGCGCTCTACCATCTGAGCTACATCCCCATATGATCAAAGGCGGTCTAAAACCCATCCGGTTTCGCAGGGCTGCATGTGGTTGGGCAGTGTTTATCCTTTGGAACGATCTGGAATGAAACAACCCACAAAATCGACCCAACAGCACCCCTTGAACACAAAAGAAATTAATTTACGCATTTTTGTTTCTGTTCTGTTGCATTTACGCTTTATTATTTATTCGCTTTTAAGAACTGTCAATATTTACATTTTTTTACAGTCTTAGTCTGGCATAAAAATTACAAATATACACACTTGCGCAATTTTCTTGTTGTTTGGTATTGTTTGTTTTTCTTTGCATTATTGTTTTGCGCTTTCGTTGCGCAAAAACGTCTTTAGCATTTGCTTCAACCACCTGCCATCTGATGCATATAATTATGGAAATTTGAAAGTGCGTTGCACCCACCCACCCAACAACAACAATAAGAACAACTACAACGGTAGAAAATGGTATACAAATGAAAAATCAACGCCAGCAGGCGCAGCGATTTTGCCAGAGTAAATAAAAGTTGCGACAAAACAAAGCGATAAAACAAATCAAAATCTCAAGGGAAACAAAATAAGCAAGCAAGCAGCATTTGCATAATCTCAGAGCATTCCACAATATTGATTGCTCACAGACATCATTTTAAATTTCAACCTTTTCGCGCTCACTTTTCACATGATGTGGCAGCGCTGTTGCAATTAAAGCAACTCTGTGCACAGCTGTGCTATTCAGAGTTCTGGCAGACACAATAAAAGTAAAAGTTTTTAATGCATAGTTTTTAAGCGTTTTTGCGTATTTTTGATACAAATGTAATAAGTATAAGTGATTATAATTGCATTAAGAATGAGACAACAATCATGCTATTGCATCTATGATGCGTTTGTAAACGGTTTCAAGCAACAACAACAAAGAGTACAAAAATGTCGTGCAACTTGCAATTAGCTGTCAAACTCAGTCAGGATACGTGCCTTAATAAATAATTACGTTGATATTTACACAACAAAGTGTATATTAAGATATATTGTTAAGTTTTGTCATGAAAGAATGTCGCGAAGCGCCACCAGAACCAACAGCTGCTGCCCCTACCGCTGCTGCTGCTGCTATGGAAACACCAGTGAATGCAACAACAACATCGACAAAAACAAATGCCGGCTCCGAAGCGGTGTCGGCTTCTTGTTTGGCCAACGATGCCTGTTTGTTGGAGCCACCTGTTTGGCATGGTGGCCAATATCGCAACCACCAACAATATTGGCAACACAATGGACCAAATGGACCAAATACCAACGATTGGTGAGTAAAAATTTCATTTTAAATAATATTAGATCAGAAAAAAATGCCAATGCAAATAATTAAAAATGAGTAATTTTCTTAAAAGAATAGTGTAGTTACCGAATAAATTGAAACAAATCTGACTCTTGTGACTCTGCAAATGTTTTTGACAATTTCTTCTGATTGACATCCAAAAGAAACTTTTGCATTTTTTTGTAAAGTTACTTTTATGTCATTAACAGTGGCTTGAAGAAAATATTATTGCATTTAAAACTTATTTTTCAAGCTTTAAAATGGCATTAATCTCACATATTTTGAGTTTCAAGAATAATTGAAATTGCAATTAAATTATTACAATCACCTTCTGCTGTATATTATATAAAATTCATGTACAAAAAAGAAAATGGGCTCATGCAACGCAAGGACCATCGTCTACTGTGTACATTATACCCTGTCCAATGCAAAAAAGTTCACAAAATGCCAACGTTTGCAGAAAATGTTATGATAATGAGGCAGGCTATCAAGCACAGCGATGCTTTTGCTCTCACGTGCTTGCTAATTTTATGTGTTGTCATCACCCAGAATTTAAGGAGCGGCAAGGCAGTCAGGTTGTGGCATCTCATCAGCCTAACGCTGCATGCGGCATAAGCATAATGTGTTATGTATGCTATTCTTATGCGGCATGCTACACGCGTCCTGCTAAAATAGCTTGCCTTAACGGATTTTTTTTGTTTTTTGGCTTCTTACTGTTTTGCATACACTCGAACATCTTGTTGAGCTTTCTCTGGTTGCCTGCTGAATGAGCTATTTGATGTTGCAGCACCAATTGGGTTTAATTTTGGTTTAAACAAGGAATGCATATTTCATAAAATGTTTAATTTTTAAATATTTACGAAGCAAACATTTGTTTTTCTGACTTTATAATTCTTTTTAATTATAGATTAAAAAAAAAGTTAAGAAATGGCTTTTTATTTAAAAGTTTTTAAAAACTAAAAATAAAAATATATACTAAGAAAAGTAAATTTTTCTCCAAATTTTAACAACGTTTCTTCCAAGATTATCTTTTATTGTATCCTTTTTCCCTTCCTTAAATATATATTTATTTTTTGTATTTTTCTTAACAGTTCCTTAAACTTTTCCTACATTCTCAGCCCATTTCATTTTCATACTCACATGAAATATTCGCAAATTATTAGCTTTTATGGCAGCCCTTAAGACTTCACTTCCTGCTGGTACCCCACACATTTTTCTTAGTGTCCTGCCACATCTGCAACAGCTGCTGAGAAAATAACCAAAACAAAAAAGTCAAAAATACTCATAATAAATATAAAATGGCAAAAACGTGTCGATATCGCATAACAACTTGAAAATGATTTGTTTCACAGTCTGCAGCGCATATTAACTTCGATTTTCAATTCGGGGCATGCCACATGTGTAGCAAAAACCTTCGCCTGCTGCCCCACCCAGCTGCTTGATCAATTTTTTGCCAGTTAGGCAGCGTCAAATTCCATTAGGCCGCAAATGTTGCTCAAAAACAACAGAAAGTAAGCGACTATTCTTGCAGTTGTTGTCTTCGTTTGTTTGTTTGTGTATGTTCTTGTTGTTTTGTGTGCTGTGCGCTTGTCTCAATGACGTTGTCCTTGACCATAGCCTGCAGCTCCGTCAACTTCATCTTGTTAACCAAACATTGCTAAGACAAAGCCACAATGAGCAAAAAAAACTCTACTTGATAGCCTGCCTGCCTAGCTGCTGCTACTCTTTTGCATCTTGACCATTTCCGTTGTACTCTGCGGATATCCATGTCTACTCAATTTTTCCACACAAATGAGTGGACATTGCTTCACCTTCCCTCACCATCAGGAAGCTAGCAAAAATTGATTGGAATTTACAACATGCAAGTACAGGAGTTGTTCTTTTTTTTTGTGTATCTTGTTACCAAAACTCGTAACTCATCAACACTTTGGCATTGAGCTTGTTTGTGGCTTGCACTGTTGTTGTTGCTGCTTCAAACTTCTAAAGCTGACATATGCCCCCTGGCCTGCCGCATTGAAGCAACAGTCATAAATGTCTAACGTTGCACTTTAATTTGTGAAACATCTTTTGAATTTACAATGCTGTTTGTGGACCATAAAAAAAGGCTATATTCCGTATTAAGAGATCAAATGTTTCTATTATCGCATAGCTATTTTTACGTTTTAGTTTCACAAACTTAACAAAAATATGCAGTAAAAGATATTACACTATTAACTATTAACAACAAGGAACCTAAAATCAAGAAAATATTCAAGTCTTTTATACCTATGTTTTCAATTCCAGTGATAAGTTGTCATAAGTTCATAGTAAATGCCAAACTGTCAGACTCTAGTACCGCTAAAAATCTTCCCAGTTTCCATAAAATCCTTATAATATTTCCATACAGTTAGCGTAAGCAAACTTCGTTGACTTTAAATTCCTTTCCTTTATAAGCTGCTTGGTAATTGCTATTTGCCATTTTCTTTTTTTAACCAACAGGAAAAAATATTAAAAAAAAAAATATGCTGACCATAGGTATTAACGTAATTAATTTCGAACCGCGTCACATGTTTTGGAGGGCTACAAAGAAGAATTAACAACAACATCGTAGAGAAATTAATTATAAACAAATCTTTTCATGTCAGCAACGGAATTTTCGACACTTTTGCGCATTTTTCAGCTGACCGTCAGAAACTTTTTTTAACTCAATTTCACAGCATTTTTTTTAAGGAAGAGCAACCAGCCCACCCAACACCACCCATCGCCATTGTTTAGGGTCACTCAAAAGCACATTTCGCATATTATTAGCTCATTTATTACCACCAAGTGCTGACCCTGGCAGCACCTGGACCAGGACGCCTCAGCAACCCCGAAAAAACTTTTCTAAAAAATCCTGTCCCGTCCAATGCAATAAAAATGAACGAACGAACGGAAAAAAAATCGTTGGGTCGTGAGACCGTCTTGAAATTAACACATAAATTTTAAGTGGGTGGTGGAGCAGTTCCTGCGGCTATTCGTAAGATACTTTCAACTTACGCTTGGCTGACTTTGGATACGTCTACGGCAACGCTCTGGCCATTGTCATTGAAATTTCCGTGCGAGTGCGTCCTGTCAATTCACCTAGGCAATAACTTTTTGGCCAATTGAGGTTAAAACTACGTGATGTGCCAAAGAGAAAAGTATCTGCCAGATACTTTTTATTGGTCGCAATTGAGCTTTGACTGACGCAGACTTGTTTATTGTGTGCAAATTAGTCTTGGAGTTGAAAGCTTCACGCGATTCTAATTATGCAAAGTTAAAAAAACCGCAAAAAGAAAATCTTTATCAACTCTATGCAGGCAGGCCTAAGCTTAATAATCGAACTCAAACCAAATACTTTTTTTTAACAATGGCATCCAAGATGCTGCCAGGGGGACAAAAGACCGCTGCATTGCGGCAATAAATAAACGTCGCGAAATCTCAGACGCACAACATTTTGAATAACAAAATTAACAGCAGAAAACCCAAACACTGAACCCGAACTCTATTTGTAAGATTTGCACTGTTTAGTTATGCATTTTCTTTTGTTTTCCCTTTCCGTTCTTCTTTTCGTCATTTTTATTTTAATTTTTGTTTATTTTTTACTCTCCTTACAGGCGCATGTTCAACTCGAGAAATTATGATGGCCCGCCCTGGCAAAACGGACGCAGGCAAGTTTTATTTCTGTGCTTTTTTTTCATTTTTCCCTTTCCTCTATATTCGTGTCAGTCGTATTGCCTGCCATTTGTTTTGTTTGTTTGCTTTTGGTGTATGTATTTGTGTCTGTTTCTTTTTCTTTCTTTTGCCTTAACGCACGCTTGCACCTTTTGCCCAGAAAACTGATGTGTGTGAGTGGGTGACTTTTGGATGGGTGGGCTTGCTGCTTGGGTTAGATTGCCAGAGGGAAGGCAACCACATTATTAACACTTGACTAAATATGCATTTCTTGGGTGGACGCTTGTTGACAGCAAGAAGCGTTAACAAGGTTTGCGTTAAGGGTTTTAAGAAAACAAAAAAAGATGCGGCCAGCTATCAAGTGGTTGAATGTGGCTTAAAATGTGTATTGGAATAAATGCTAAAGTTAATTCTAAAAGGCATTGCAAGTGATATCATCGAGTGCCTTAAAATTTCAACACTTTATAAAGTTATCGAAAACAATAAAAAACTAATTTTGATGAAATAAAAGTTATCTGTAATCTTAATTGAAATTCGTCAATATTTTTTGTTAAGCAAAAATAAAAGTTAGCTCAATCAATTTACCATTTAAATTTCGGTACCACCTAAAAAAAAACTTTTATCTTGATGTGACTTTAAAATTGTGACTTTTCTCTTTAAATTCGATAAGATAAATAACTTTCAGAAAGTTAAGGCTGGATTCTGGTTAGGAAATTCAATTAAAATATGTGATATGTTTACAGCAGACCTGTTAAGTTGCCATTAGAATTACTAATCAATTAAATTATTTTTGGAAATGTGTAATGATTATATAGTTCGCTGGTGAAAATGTATGATTATTTAATGATTACGATTAAAATAATCAAAATAATGAAAATTACCATGAATTATTAAAATAATGGAAAATAATTGAAAATAATGGAAAATAATGGTTTTTTTTTTTTTTTTTCTTATTTTCCATTATTTTTCATTATTTCGATATTTGAGACTATTTTGAGAGAAACAAATTATTTTCAACATCACATTTAATAACAAAATGTTTCTGTACAAGATCGGCTTGTTGTTATTAAATATGATGTTGAAGATTATTTTTTTTCTCAAAATAGTCTCAAAAATGAAAATTATTAATCCAGAATAATGGAAAATATTAAAACGATTATTTTCCATTATTTTCAATAAATTCCCATTCTTTTTAATAATTCATGGTAATTTTCCATTATTTTTGATTATTTTTAATCGTAATCATTAAATAATTGTGTGAAACCGAAAATAATCGCAATTTAATCATTAATTCAACTTTTAAACAAAATAATCTAATTAATAATAACTACAATTAATAATCATTACTTAAGGTCTGGTTTACAGTCGAGTTTTCATACAACAAACTCTCGTGTAACGAAGTTTTCTATTTTACGAATTTATTTCCAGACTGCAATATGGTTCAATCAAAAACCCTTTTTACGTATGTTCTCTTCTGCATTACTTTCACAACTTTCACAACGATTAATAAATTCTCACGAAAATTGACCTATTTTTGCTAATGCTATGAAAAGTGTCTTAAAAATTGTCTAAAAATTAACTAAAAAGTTATTTATGTACATAAACAAAGAAAGTTACCGAAAGTTAGTTATGCTAACAGCTATTGAGTTTTTAACTCGAATTAGGAAGTATTTCACATGCAACATGCAAGATTAAGACTTAAATGTAGATTATTACAAACACTTGGAGGTTTTTTGCGGACGCTATCCCAACGTGTAACATCAATGTTACCCACCACCCGCCCAACCGACGCGAGGGGCGACAACCGCATGACGCACGGCTCGTAGAACGCGATACGGCAAAGGTCCGGACCCTGGCCCCCAAAATGTATTTTCTGCTAGCCGGCGCGCACGCGTTTTTGGAACGTCGGAAAACCCTGTTAGATTTAAGCACAGATAATTTTGTTGGCTGGATGTTTGTTGGCAATCAGAACACATGCCCCGGATAGATCGGAATTGGCCAATGTTTAGCACTCGTTGGGAGAACAATTGTTAAAATGAATTTAAATCGAACGAATCGTTTGACATACTAATTTTTGTATTCGGAGTGCTTCGTTAGGATTCGACACAGTACATTATTATTTTTGATGGTTTATCTTAAAGACTATTACCGTTAGCCGCCTACCTATCGCATTGCTATTTATTCAATTGCTTTATCGGCTATTATTAAGTATCTATGCATGTGGTTATTACATATTTGTTAATTTTGGCTACATAATTGCCCTACTGTTGGTTACATTCATATTTTTTGTGGATATTATTACTTTGATGGTTGTATTTTTCGTTAGATTTTAGGGATATTTATTACACTTATACTCTTCACGACTTTGGATCTTTTTTTCGACGCTATGAAGCGCACATCATAGTTTATTATTTTTCCATTCTTCTTCTTCGCTGCCATTATTATGTGGTTCTACTTACAGTTGGCTCGCTTTGTGCGAACAAACGTTGGTTACTCAAGAAATTTGTTGTTGGCCTTAAAAGGCGATGCTTAGTTAAAGCAGTTGGCGCTTTGACAAAAGCGATCGCAGTTAAGATTGATCTATAAAGAAAGATATGGAACAAAAAATATATGTAAAGGAAATGCATAATATAAGCTTAGAACTGAGGTTTTCAAATAATTTTCAAAATTTCTTCTTAAAATCAGAAAATGAAGCTTAGGGATTTTTATAAAATATTTTATTTTCTCAAGTAATATTCTGTAAGTTTCTTTTTTTATTTTTGATATTACCAAATATTTGATAATCGGGTATATAATGGGATGATATCGTAAAGATAATATCATTATTAAGTATATTTAATTTGATTATAATGTTAAATTAGCTTAATAAGCTAAAATAAATTTTAAACAAATCTGTATGCATTTAAATAAATAAATTTGTTTTTCATATTAACGTTAAACTAAAACACTTTAATTTAATTTTCGAAACACAAGGACACAAATAAACTGATAACCTTTCGTAAATATGTACATATATGATTTAAAAATAGTTTTATTGTACATTTGCTTATAACGTGCAAGTGTTAAGCTGCAACAACAATTTTGAAAAGTATATGTATGTATATAAACACTTTAGGACACAAACAAACTCATTTAATTTCCTAAATGTATGCTACAAAACAGTTTTATTTTATATGTGCCAATTTTGAAACGTTTAAGTGTAAAATTTAAAATAAATTTCAAAAATAGTATACGTGCATTTCCATTAATAAATTAGTAATTGTGATATATCTTAAGCAAAAACATTAAAATTATATTTTGAACACTTAAGGACACAAATAAACTGAATTGGGGCAATCATCACTTATCACAGGCATACAAATATACATACACATGTTATCATAATCTTCAGCTTGAAACACTTTTTCTCACACTTTTCTCAATACGCACCTCGGTAAGCCAATGGCTTTCGCAGGGATCCAAGAGTTTTACCGTTTATTGGCAAAGAACTCAAAAACCTTTCCTCTGGCGCTTTGTTGATTATCGCAATAACTGTTGTTTTTGTTTGTTTGTTGGGTTTGTTTTGTGAACGCTCAAACGAAGTCCAAAGGCTGGTAGTTGAAATTCAACTGAGCTCAAGCACATAGCCTAACTGACTTTTATAGGCAGGACAATCAAATGCCATGCGCCGAATTTAGCTCACACTATGTACTGTGTGCCCAAGTAAACGGGAGTTGCGTTTCCCATGCCAGATGCAGTTTTCCCCCGACTCCATGTCTTGCTTATTGTATTGTTGTATGTAGTTTACAAACAATAATGCCAACACTCACACCATGCCAGCCTAGAAGCATGCAACAGCCAACCAGCAGACAGGCACTTGCAGTTTCCTACCTCTCTTTCACTCGCTCTCCCTTGGTTTGGGTAGCATTAATTGCACATTGCTGCAGTTGTTGCTGCTGTCGTTGTTGCTATTGCTGTTGGTGTTTATGTTGTTTTGCTTGTATTTTATTATATTCCCAACATGTTTTTTGCTCCATTTTTCATGCGCACTCACTCGCTCTCCAGCCGCTCTCTAATTCTCTCTATCTGGCTGTCGGCTGCAGTCGTGCCAAACGCCGAATACTTCGTGGGTAAACGAAAAGTACGCTGACTGCGCTACTCCTTTGCCTTGGGTATCCCGTCAGTCTCGGTCGGTCTTTTCAGCTCGCTCGTTCGTCGTGCGCTGCCGGCAGCAGGTGGCGTGGGCGGATGGTGGCTTAACGGTGTGCCCCCCCCCTCCTACACACAGTACCGTTGCATCTTATTTAGTTACACACTTTGTTGCTGCTGTTGTTGTATTTTGCATTGTTTTGTGCTGTGTTTTGTTTTGCTGCTGTATGCAGCGGCCGCCTCTCGGGCCGTGACTTCGTGTTATGTACAAGTCGTTATGATCCTCGGCTCGTCGCTCGTTCGTTGTATATGAGTTGGTTGTGTGTACGAGATTGTTGTTGTTCTTGTTATTGTGTTGTGTGTTATTGCACTTGTTGTTGCCTTTTGCATTCCCATATACCACGACTCCTGTTGTTGTCGCTGTTGCTATTGCTATTGCTGTTGTGCTCTCTAAATTTCTCCAACTGCCAGAACGTTCCCGTCGGTTAACAGCATTTGGCGACACGACAGCCATGCAGATAGTTCTCGGGCCCCAGCCTGTTGTGTAGTGTTGTGTTTTTGTGTATTGCGTGTTGTTGTCCCGGTCATCAACTGCGATTGAACGGTTAATACTTATAGTAACCGTGCGATTTGGATAGATTCATAAATATATGAGTTTATATAAATATATAAACACTCCAATTGACTTAAGGCACCCAAATATTTAACAAAATAAAATGATAGACTTAACCAAACAGTGAAAAATTACTTGTAAAAAATTGAACTAGTCAAACTGAAATTCACAATACCAATAATATCTAAATATATAAAAAAAAAAACACAATAGCTTAAAAATTAAATTCAACGGCATTCAAACGTCTAACATAAAAAATAAAAAAATCCTAATTGTGCTTTCAAACACCAATAAATCTAATCATTCCTAAAAATTGCACAAACAAACTTCCGTTTCCGCTTTGTCAACCGCATAACTGTCAAACGTGTTGACAACACGAAAAAAAAACCTTATTTGACACTGAAATACACACACACCCTGCCTGGCTATTCATAAACAATTAAGTACCGTTACAAGTGGTAGAACGTGAGTTGCATTTGGAATGTGCCTTTTTTGGACACGGTCAATGTAGTGTGTGAACATTTGACATCAACTGAGTTATTGTGATTGAGTTAACTTATTGGACTTAAGAGTGTGTTTAACTTTAGCAATCGAATTGTTTAAGTTATCAATCGACTGATTTAGTTTCGGTTAAATAAAAGACTTGTTAAGTGTTTAGTGTAGTGACAACCAAGTTGCCAATCAAGACAGGCTGCTAGCTGTGATTCTTTTATTGCATTTGATTTTGAGTGTATATGTCCTTAGAAGGGAATAAGACAGAATCAGAACTTTTAAATTTTAATCAAAAAGCAAGGTGAGCCTTAGTTCAATATATTTTTTAATATTACAAAAATGTGATGCATAATTCTTATAAGTCTCAATTATTCGCAAAGTTATATGCAGAAAATAATCTTTATACTCTGTTACCAATGGTAGGGAGTAAATTGGATTTATACTATGTACAATTTGTAACACGCCTACTGGGAGGCTGGGAATTCAATTAAAAACGATAGCTGAAACTCAATAAAATATATGTATTTTCCACATTCTTACGACTAGAGTTACCAAATTTGGCAAGAAACTTTTTGCTATTGGCGTCCCTAATAAAAATCAGCATCAAAAAATGCCGAATTGTAAAATCAGAATCGCCTAAATCCTTGACAATTTCTACCAAGAGTCACAAAATTTGGCAGGAAGATTGCTGATGACATCTCCCAAAGATCTGCATGTCAGCTTTTGGTGACAAGCCCACTTATGCCGCCAGCCTTGTTAAATCGAAAATCCCCATATCTTCCACAGTTTTTGAGCTTGAGCTCAGCGCTCACCCCAGCCGCAAACGAACTTTCTCTTTGCAACCAGACTTCTAACCACCCGTTTTCCCAAAAAAGGGGAAAAAAAAGAAAAAAGGTTTTTTGAAAAAAAAAAAAAAAAGAAAAAAAAAGCCCCCCCCCCAAAAAAAAAAATATATATTATTAAAAAAAAAAAAAAACCGTTTTTATTAATCCCCCTCTTTCCCCCCCCCCCCCCCTCCTTTTTAAAGGCGGGGGGTTTAAAAAAAAAAAAAAAAAAAAAAAAAATTTTAAAAAAAAAATCTTATAAAAAAAAAAAAAAAAAATAAATAAAAAAAAAAAAAACAAATTTTTTAAAAAACAAAAAAAAAAAAAAAAAAAAAAAAAAAAAAAAAAAAAAAAAAAAAAAAAAAAAAAAAAAAAAAAAAAAAAAAAAAAAAAAAAATATAAATTAATTAATTTAAAAAAAAAAAAAAAAAATATATTTTTTTTTTTTAATTTGGGGGTTTTATACTTGTGTCAGTGTATGCCGCAGTCGGTTACGTGCGACATTTTTACTTGCTTGATTTGGTTTGCTTGGTACTCGGATACGCGTATTTTTTATTTTTAAAGTATATTTTATTATTAAATTAAATTTTTATTAAATTTAGATTTTTATAAAAAAATTAAACCTCAACCTATTTTTTATTTTTTCATTACAAACTTTTTAAACTGTATCGAAAATTTAAATCAGCATAAAAAAAGTTTTATTAAAAAATTAGTTTTTCACATTTATTTTCACTTTCTGTAATTTATTTAAATATCTTATTTAAAAAAAAAAACTAGTTGGTGGGAAAAAATGGATTTATTTGAAACATTTCTGTATTCTTTTGAGAAATATTTACTTAATTAAGTTTACTTAATATCAAAAATTTTATTGAATTGTTTCCATATATATTTTTTTTTCATTTAAATTTTTCTGATATAGTTTTTAACAGCTTAAATTAAACTTAAAAATAAATGTGCTAAGCAACTTATTTATGTAGATATTTTTACAATATAAGTGTGGTGCTTGTTGTGTAAAAACTTAAGATATGACCCTGTTTGGCAAGTCGATGGGGTGCACCCTTGTAAGACGTCTTCTAGTGCGTTGTCTAAGGAATCTTCTTCTATTTTACCCATAAAAATATAATTTCAAAATATTCCCCAAATGATTAAAAGTCATAACTGAAAAACCCCAAATCTCATTTTCCTCGAAATTGATTTTTTGTTCCATCAATTAAGTTGCCTGAGTATCCGCTCAAGTTGTTACAATTTGATGGTTTTGCATCCTCTGCGCATCATTCTAATTAACGTAAACAAATTTGAAAGTAGAAATAACAATAAATGTCTGTTGGCAAATCCGCTTATGCGCAACGCTTCGCATCTGGCAATCGAAAAGTTTGGCATTTTCATTTTTCTTATTCTTAATTAAATCCAAAACACTTGCATAAACTTTTATTATGGCCAAGACAGTGCTGTTAACCCCCACACCCACCAATCCCATCTTCCCCAACATTCTTCTTCGCATTTGTCAATGTAGCAAAAGTGAAAAATTTTCATTTTTCATTATCGAGCATTATGAAAGCTTTGCGCACGAAAGAAAAATAATATGACAGTCAGCCAAGTGTCAGGAGTGCTACTTATGAAGAATAGCCACGTACTTATCACTCCTACTTTCACAATTTTGAATGCTAAATCATAAATATGCATCTAACGTTTATCTAACGTCTTTATAGCACTTTCCCTTGCCCCATTGCCGCCTTGTCGCTTCGTTGTCTTAGCTTAAAGTGTATGGCGTACAAGGAGTGCTCCAAAAAAGTAGACTTAAAAGTAATTTTACGTCTGACTAAACATTAATGTGCTCAATATTTTATTTGTTTGTTTGTTGTTTCATAGACTTGCGCTGTTGCAAAACAAAACGACAAACTGTGTAGCCAAAAAATAAAAACAAAAGCTTTAACGGCAATAAATGCCAGGCAGTTGATTATGCGGGTTTACTTTCGAATTCCATAGAAAATTCGATTTTAAATGCAAAGAGATAAACGGACTGGAGAATATAAACTTTGCAGCACATTTCTCTGTTTTGAGCTGTGTTATTTTAGTTATTTTAATTTTATTTTAAATCTCTCGTAATGACATTTTTATTTCTTAAAAGAAATAAGTAAGAAGGCTCTAGTCGGGAGAGCCCGTCTAGAAAAAAAACTGAACCCAGTTGCAATAAATATATTAAATTTATAAAAGATAATAATGTTATAAAAGAGCTTATATTTGACACCTAAAGACACAAAAACATTTCATGGGCTCGGGGTATAAAAGTGGATGCACTATGTACTGCATACTGACTTAACTTCAATCGATTAAGTTCGATATCTCCGGTGTTTCTTAACCGATTTGGACGAAATTTTCAGAAAAGTTCTATCGTTACCCATTATTTCAACCCCCATTTTTACATTTTCCAAATTCGATATTTTTTGTAATCGATTACATGTGTATATCGGAAACCAGAATAGTTATCGATAATTTGAAAGAAACTTGTTCTGCTTATGGTATAGGAGAACTTATGTTCAAAATCTGAAGTCTCTAGCTCTTGTAGTCTCTGAGATCGACGCGTTCATACAGACCGGTAGACGGACGAGATGGCTAAATCGACTCGGCTGTTGATGCTGATGAAGAATATATATGCTTATTGCTCCAAAAGATCTCTAGTGTTCAATGCTTAAGCTTGCCAACAGCTATGGAGCTAATTAATAGATACACTAGTCAGTACAATAACCGGCTTAACAATCATGTCAATCCTCTTGATAACAACTTAGGCTCTAACCCAACTTAGGGAAGATTGGAGGATCTCCATAAAATTTACCTATGTGCTGCTACAACTTTTAATTTTCGTTCATTTAATACTTTGTTTATGTTGTTAAATTAATTTTGCTATTGTAATTATTTGTTATTGTAATTTTTTGATTCTCATTCCAATATTTTTAAACATTTAAATTTCAACAAATGAACAAAAAAAAAAGAATATTATAATAATAAATATTTCATTAAAGAACTTAAGACACAGTAGATGCAAAAATCGTAGATAAAATCGACTGCATCTTCACCACATTGCTTTATCAATCATGATAAAACAAGTAAGAAGGCTCTAGTCGGGAGAGCCCGACTAGAAGATACTCTGAACCCCGTTTCAGACGGACAGACGGACATGGCTATATCGTCTCGGCTGTTGATGCTGATCAAGAATATATATACTTTATGGGGTCGGAGATGCTTTCTTCTGCCTGTTTCATACTTTTGCACAAAACCATTATACCCTTTTTACCCATTTTATGGGTTAAGGGTATAAAAAAAAGTGAAACACTTCACATGCCAAATATTAATTAGTTAAGAAGCAAATCAATAAAAACAAAGTTTGCCAAGTGGTATTTGCCGCGCCAAACAGCTTTCGATTTATTTTTGTGTTTTCTTTCGCTGACACTGCACTTTGTCAACACTTTTGGGCTGCTTGAATAGTACTTATATATACATATAAATATGTCTATATGAAATCGTGGGGATGTAGCTCAGATGGCAGAGCGCTCGCTTAGCATGTGAGAGGTACGGTGATCGATGCCCCGCATCTTTTATGGGATAACACCCGGAAAGGACTTCCTTCCTTCATTTTTTACTTGTTTTTCGCTACTTACTGTCGATAAATACGCAGACGTCTGCATTTTTGAAAAGATGAAGGCGCATTAATGAATATTCAAAGGCCGCTTTGTATATGCCAAACGACTGTGGCATTAGTAGCCCCTGACCCCTCACAGGCTGCTGCATGTGGCGCCCCCATGTGTCGACAATCAAGTCGCGTAATTTGATTTGATGCCCATTCCGAGAAGGAGGCACAACGAAAAAAAACAACACCCAGGACACATTGTCGCACATAAATCAGCACAATATGCCAATGTATGTTTACTTGCCTGCATTCGCAGAACTTTTGCCAGCAATTAAACAGGCAGCCAGGACTCCCAGTTGCCACGAGCGAAACACACAAACACACAGCAACCTGGAAGCAAAGTAAACTCCTGGGGACTGTTTGGCTTGTTGGTCGGAGTATTGTAAATGATACATGATGTGCTATTTATGAGAAGCCTTTTGTTTTAATTTTGGCATTGCACAGGACGAAGTTTTACTTCACAACACGAATGTTAAGCTAGTTAAGCTGCTGCTGTCCTGTGTTAGTAAAATTTATGTGTTTTGCTTTTTTTAATTGTTTTAAGTGTTTTGTTATGTTATTGCTTGTTGCTTCTATTTTTTATTTATTATAGTTTTTCCTTACAATTGTGACAAAAATAAAAAATAAAAAACTTTATGTTAAAAAAAAGTCCTTTTTGGAGATGCGGGGCATCGATCCCCGTACCTCTCACATGCTAAGCGAGCGCTCTACCATCTGAGCTACATCCCCAGGTGATATTTTCAGTGACGCAACGGTATTATATTATTATACGCCACAGTTTTTATACCCACTCCACAAACATCAATGTTTTTACAAAATCCAATTACAATGCCATGCAGATTTCAATTGAAATGCATGTTGTGAATTGCCCCAGTTTGCGTTTTAAAGCTTGGCCTGAACTGGTTTGCGGCTTAGAGAGCGCAGTTGTTGGTCAGTTTGAGGTACATATATCGGTAAATTGTCGTCAACTGAAGCTGTGCTGGGCGTGGCAATCAAAAGTATTAAGTGATTTTTTGATTTCGTTGAGAGACATAAAGTATTGATAAGTAATTGAAATAAGACTTAGAGTATGGTGAAGTTTTTTTTATTTTTCTGACACTTTGTTGATTTCATACGTCATATGTATAGTTAGTTAAACTTGAACTAAATGTGAACATTTGTTTATTTCACACCAGTCTGGGCATGATTTTTTATGAAACCTTTAAAAGCCATTTCAGTAAAACATATTCAAGAAAGTATCAAAAATCACTTTCATACTAAGTGAACTTGGTACTTAAGGCAACTTCCATTGTTTTTTTCGTAAAATTTAAACAAAAACCCGCAATTAAATGTTAATTCTCACCAATGCTTGTTTTTTTTTTTATGAGAATGCCGCTCCTTAAAATTTGTTTATACGAGAACGAGTATCTTGTACACATTATGTGTGTTTTTGGCTTTAATTAAAACCAAACAAAACAACACAAAACGCCTGTCAACGAGTCGCTGGGTAAAAGTTGAAAATTACCTCAAGCTGTTGCACTTCCCCAAGAATACTTCGAGGTACGCTCGGGCGTACCACCCAAAGCATCAACCCACAAATTCCTGTTGTTGTTTTCATTGTTGTTTATCAGCGAAACATTGTGAAAACATGTGGGGAGTGTTGTGTCTCTGCTTAAAAAGACATTACACAAGCACAACGCTTAAGCAGCAACAATTAGTTTGTCTCATATACAATGAAACCGTGCGGTGATGGTGAGGGGGGTTGTCTTGGCAAGAGTTAAACGTTTTCATATTTATGAGCATCGTAAAACTCAATGATATACAAAATTAATGACAAGAGACGGCACTGCGAGTGGCACTTTTTGCCGAACTTACTTTTTGCTGGCACCCAGGCGAATCGTAAAAGAAATGTTACCTCAAAACTTTTGTCAGCATTTACTTTTGCTCCTCGCACTCTCTCTCTCTCTCTCGCACCTGTCCGTTGGGCATATACATCCAAATTCATCCAAGCGTCTTGTAATTTTAATTTCAAGACAGTCTGTGACTTTTTAGTTGCTGTCTAAAAAATATTTGCACGCACCCCAAAATCGTAATCTCTGCCCTGCTCCTCCCCGCTGTCTATCTCTCAAACGTCACGTACTTTTTGCTGTTGTGACTTTTTTTTAATTGACTTGCCTCCGTTTGTCACTACCCACGCTCAAGGTTCATTAGTTTTTGGGTAGGCGGGACGGGGTGGCTTTCTCTTGGCTTGATTTGACAAATACTTATGTAGGTGCCATCTTAAATTTCTCTTCCTACTCATTAGAGCACTTGTCACACACGCCCCGTGACATTTGACTGTATCCCCTTTCCGTTTCTTTCTCGTTTCCGGTGAGCGTGTTGTGACTTTTTTTTTGCCAAGTGGCATCCCTTTTCACTCATCACTGCATAAATTTTCTTAAGTTTTTTCTTGCCGCTATGCGTTATGCATATTAATTTTTATTTTGGGTCCAAGATATTTGCACTAGGCTTTGGTTTGATTTGTTGGATTTTTTTTTTAGCTTATTTTTTCAGACCCATATTATGAACTGGTTTATTTTCTATCTAACTTTTAGGCAGACTTTTTTAGTTTTTTAAATTTTCTGCAGAACTGAATAAATGATTTTTTACTATTTGTACATTTAAGGATTGATCTTAAATCCAGAACTTTTGTGAACAAGTAGTAATAATAATGTTTTAGTTGCTTTTATTCATCCATGTTCCGAACATTACATTTATTTGACTTATTTTTTGTTTATTTAGTTCAATAAAGTGCAGACGTTAATTTCTATTTTGCTTTATAAATAATAAATATACAAATAAATACTACTAAAACTTTCAACCTATCTGACTTTCTAAATAACTTATTTAGAAACTTTAAAACTTTGCAAACACAAATAAACTTTGAATAATGATCTGATAAAAATGTTAAGCTCATTTGCAATTGCCTGCAAATTCGCATTGACTTGAGACATTTTAAATTTTTAATTAGTTTCAAGTTACAAATTATATTAACAAAAGGCAACAGCTACACAAGATTAGTGGTCGTATATTTTAGCATTTCTTAACGAGATTTTCAAGCAAACTCCCTGCCAAAAACAAAACAAAAGAGCGGACATGCCGAAAAGTAGCAAAAAATGCTCAACGCCAAAAGGAATATGCACCTTTGCATACTCAAATAGGGAAGAAATGCGGAGGGGCATCTGTGGTTATAAATTTTAAATCTGTTAAATTAATGGCTCAGCGTTCTTTCATTCTCACGTGCCACAAAAGTTGAGTTCAAGTTGAGCACGTTGCTTGATTACATTAATTATTCCTTTATTGTTTGTGGAACTTAACATTTTTTTTATCTTATGCCTTGCTTTCTGTTTGTTAGTTATGTATTTGTAATGAGCGTGAATTTTTTTTTTAACGTAATTGCAATTGACTTGACTAAAGCATCCAATCTTAATTTAATATTCCCTGAATATAAACTAAATAATTTTCTCTTTTATTTTTCAGGAATCAATTTTATACACATAACTACAGTCCGAGACCATATAATTTTCCCAAAAATCCACATAATTGGGATCATTACTCCCAACAATATTCAAATAATAATTGGAATTATCAAGACGACCATAACTGTCCATTGAGTAGAGAAAAAACTGATTATTATAGAAACAACAACTTCCATAAGCCACGATATCCCGGAACTTTCTCAAATGTTAAACAAAAAAGTTCAAATGGAGGGTACAGGGCGCAACAAAGGGAACCTAGGAGTAAAACTGCTGAACCAGTAAAAGATGAAGAAAACGAAAAATACAAAACAACTGAAGAAAGTCAGATAAGAAGCAAAGAAGAACAACTAAGTAAAACTAGTTTGATTTTAAATCATATACAAAAGGATAAGAAGGAAATATGCAAAAGTGAAAAAAACAAATCTGAAGAAATATCTGAAAAATGCTGTTCTGAATCCAAAATTTTTCAGAGCAAAGCAAATGACGAATTAATTAAAAAGGTTGAAGAAAAATCTAAAACCAGTTTTAAATATGAAAAACGATATGAAATTACACAAGCTCCATCTGGCAACTATCCAAGATCGAAGTTATTCCGAAAGAGTATACCAAGTCCTGTAAAGAAAAAAATTAAGGAAAACATAAATATAAAAGAAGCCATTAAACGTAGAATAAAAGTTCCAACTGAAGTTGAGTCTGAATCTACTTTAAACAAGGAGAAGGAAAAGTGCAAAACAGATAAACCATATCCCAGTATACAGGTGCGACCGTTAACCGAACTGCTAAAACAAGAAATACTTGCCGTAACACAGGAACAACAATTGGAAAAAACAGGAACACAAAACGCTTACACAGGAGAATCCTCAACACGTCCAACGATTCAAACACGTCGTCATACAACAAGCTTTAGCAATGGCAGCAATGAATTCAACATCAATGATCAACTGGTCAATATGGACAAAGAGAGTCTCAAGTATATAATAAATAATAGCGATACAATATTCAACGAGCACCTAAAGCAGCAGGCACGAAGACGTCTTCGGGACGAAGTACGACGTCAGCTGAAGAATATCGAGTTAGATCAGCCAAGGGATAAACAACCAAGCAATCTGATCGAAGACGAAATCGTTGATTCCATTAAGTTGCCAGAGCGTTTACTACAAGAGATCGAAAAGTGTTTTGGCATTGACATATCAGTAACTGATTCGGAAGAGCAGAGCAGAAAACAAAGCACCAAAAGCACATTAGGGATCAAAAGGAGTGAATGCACAGAGGAGAGCAAAGAAAGCGAAACCACGCCTAAGACAAAACAAAAAAGCGAAAGCACAAAAGAGCGGAAAGCAGGCAAAAGCACGGAAGTAAGAAAAGAGATCGAAAGCACAGCTAAAAACAATCCGAACAAAAGCAAAAAGATTATTGAAAAGAACAAAAAGTGCATTAAAAAGCAGCCTGAAAAGTTGAAGAAAAAACATACCACAACAATGGCAGCCAAAAAGCCTAAAAATCTTCAGGATATAGAAAAGAGCGAGAAAAGAGATAGGATTGACAGCAAAATAAAGTCGCAGACAAAGAGAGTTGAGAGCAAAATTCTCAAACAAAAAAGACCAAAAAAGGAATTACCTTTTAAGGAAACAAAATCTGAAGAAAACCATCTGACAATTGAACATAAAACTGACAAAAAATCAAGTCGATTTAATGACAACACCGTTATTTTGGTCAGTTCATCCGAAGATGAGAACGAGGACGAGGACGAATATGGAGCAATCGATAAAGTGCCAAAGACAGATAAACCCGATGATGATGAAGACAGTGATCACTCAACTGCATCTAGCTGCAGTACAGAGTCCACCAAGCAACGATATCAAAAAAAACTTGCAAGCGATGCTAACCACATTGTCGACAGCTTTGAGAAACTTATTCTGCCGCATCTTAAGGACTCGCTAGCGGAACGTTATCGTAACAGCCATTGCAGCAATCTGCAGAGTCGCTTGCACTTCATCTCCTGTGTGGTGACGAGCAGTGAGCACAATTCGCAAACGTTTAGCAAAATCCAAGTGGCCAAGATGCAACAGAATCTTAAGGCAACGGATAATCGCCTAGGCATTGAGTTCCTATTGCGTGAAATTGTCAATGTGGTAAATGTGCAAAAGCAAGCGGCTGCAGCGCGACGCAAGGAACAGAAGGAGCAAAAGGCACAGCTGGAGCAGAAGGAACAGCTTGCTTCTAATAAGCTTAACATTAGTTCACCCCTGATGCTAAGCTCGGCGCTCCCTTCTGAGTCACATCAAAGCAGCTGCAGTCAGGCTGAGTCAGCAGTCGGTGTTCCAACATCATCGCATTCATTGATGCCACCCACACCACCACGAAATGGCACACCAACGCCAACACCGAACCGTTCCCTGCATACCGTGCCCATGGGCATGAATTACTTGGGTTTTGAATCGTCCTTGCCGCGTCTTTCGCCAGGCAGCTTGGCGTTTTCAACCTGCGGTCTCGAGAACAGCGAGCCTGTCGTCCTTATGGGTGATTCTGTAACGCAAAGTCTGCTTGAGATCGATCGGCGTCTGCTGGAGAATCAAAATCGACGTGGTTTCCTGGAGGAAATGATCATGAAGTTTCAGCGTGAAAAGTCCGATTTGGAGTTGCATAGCCTTGAGCTGCAGAGTCGCAAGTTTCTGTTGCTCAATACGATGATTGCAAGGAATCAATCCACGCAATTAACGCCTGCATCAAACGTAACGCCCACGAACTCACCACCGCCTCAGCCTGTGTTGCCAGCTGTTAGCCACGCTCCTCCATTGATAGCTCCAGAAGTAAGCAAGCCCAAGTTGCGTCAACGCCGTGCTGTTGTCGTCAAACGTGTTAAGATTCTGCCCAAGCGCAAGTTACGATCTAAACGAACTAAAGTTAGTCCAACAAATGATGCTGATGAAATACCTCCCGACACACCCGTAGAGTCAAATACGGCAGATATTCCGCAGCCCCTTAACATTAAGGAAGAACCTGAAGAAAATATCGATTTAACTGAGTCAACTGATATGGCCAACAAAAGTTCTTCTCATGCATCCTCAGCTGATTCTCCAACTTCCCCTAAGCGTCAGCGTTTGGATCGATTTGTTTCGGCGCTGACAGATGTACCACCGTTGCAGCCACCACCTCCTCCACCGGAACCCTTTGCCAACATGTCGTATGATCTTCCACGAATTCTGCTCAAATCCAACGCTCCACCACCACCGCCACTACCATCTACGGATGCTCCACCACTTCCAATCATGCAGAATTTCAACTATGGCTACATACCCATTGGACGTTTGCATAACATCAACAGTCCTATCACTCAGATACGCATCTATAAGGTGTATATCATTGCCGCATCTGAGAATGGTGATGTCTATATGTTTAATATTGGCAATCATAAAGTTGGAACGTCAGATCACCAAGCACAGTGAGGCCATAACGAATATGTTTCTATGCGAAAGGGAATCATGTTTGTACACCACATCATTAGATGGTTTCTTAAAGAAATCCTCACTGGAGGTGCGTACCATTAAACAAGTTTATACTCAATATCCGTAGCATTTCATATTCTCGTTTGTCGTCAACAGAATCTGGAGCGCGTAGTTCAAACCGTTTACCTAAAGGAACCGCTGCAATCTATTGATATCGAGTGGGGCGTTGCATATATTGGCAGTCGTTGGGGCAATATCTTTACATATAATATAGCGGTAAGTCTAAAAAAAAAAGTTCAAGATTTCAACTTTCTTTAATGCCAGCGGCTAAAGAGGGTTAAATTAAAAATAACTTTTTAATTGGAGAACCCCATAAGTACGAAGATTTTCTTCCAAATATTTTGATCTGCGCAGCTCTTAACTTTTATACATATGTATTCCAAAAACTGTCAGTACATATTAAATTTTTTGTTAAAACTTCTTGAATTATTAGAGCTTAAGTTTTCAATATCTCGATATTGGAACCCAAAATCCTTTGGGGTAACGTTTTCGAGTACATAACGATTAATGGACTTATCATTTGTCTTCCAGCTATTGACACACCACACTAAAATGAATCAGTCTTTTGTGTTGCATACGTCAAGGCGCATATTACTCACCTCGCACTTAGCCTAAGTTTAGTTCCTGTTTTAACCATTTCTCTACCCAACAGATGTCTACAGATCCCAAATTTGACTTGACATTTAATTAATGTGCGGCTCATTAAATATTTAGCTGTCAAATAAACACTTGAAAATATTCAATTAAAAAGACAGTCCACTAGTAAGTCCACACCCTCACACACACACACACTCAATGGCACACCTTTGCCCAACGGCGGGCAAACAAGAGTGTAAGAAGAAAAACAACGAATTGGCATTAAGCTACCATCGAACGAACCCAATGTCTAGACAATGAAAATCAAATCGAATTTATTTTTTCTTTCGCATTTCGCCAGCGATATACGCAAATTGGATGGGGCCAATGTGAAACGATGCTTGGTGGCATGAACTGTGGGGCTTGAGGACTGAAAAGCTGGCACTTCATTACAAATTTTGAGCTGAGGGCGATGGCGATAAGTCTTAATTTTTGCCAGGATTCGATTTATGGCGGCGACGTGCGGATAATTCACGGCACCAAAAAATTATGCTACACGTTTTTTTTTGTTTTGTGCAGTGCAGCAAGTGGCAAGCAGTGGCAACTGTACTTTTGCTCAAGTTAGTTATTTACAAAATATATTTATGTAGCAACTACCTAAGCAACAGACACGCCCTAACTGCATTAGACCCGATCCATATATGTACACTATATAGAAGGCGTTTCTTGTTGCAATTTTGCTTTGCTGCTATTGCTTGATATTTTGTTGTGTGTTTTTATTTTGTATGTGTGTGTGTTTGCCGTTGCTGCACGTTGTTTGGCCAAAAACCTTGTATATAGCCAAGTCAGGGGGTTAGTTGCAACAAACAACAGCAAACTGCAGCGCAGCCTGCTTGCAGCAACAACTTTAGTTTCCACTCTTTCTTTATCTCTCTCTCTCTCTCTTTTTCTATCTCTATCGCTCGTTAGCGTTAGTTTTTCTCACTCGCACACAAGCACTCTCTATTGTTGTTTATTTAAGTTTTTATGTGTTCATGTTTAGTTTACTGTATATTTTGCTGACTCACACTTTCTCGCACAGTGCAGCATCGTTCTTTGCCCTCCCGTTTCGCTCTCTCACACTCTCAGGCTTTGCTTATCGACGAACACGAGGCTATTAAACGTTCGTTACTCTTCTCTCACACCGCAATGCGCATGTCTCTTTCTGTTGCAGTTTCTTGTTGCTGCAGAAAACGTTTGCAGTTAGTGTTAGTATTTGTTGTTGTTTTTTTTTTTTTTTTTTTTGTTTCTTGCGTTCATTCGTTAAATTCGACGTCGGCTTTGGCTTCGGCCATTTGGCAGCAGCAAATAAAATGTTTATATGCTATTTACTCAAAACAATTTTAAATAAAATACAAACTATATACTCACAATCTCACTCACTCTCTCTTATACGCCCGCACTCTATGCTCTCTTTTACGCTGTCGGATGGCAGGCAATGCCTTCCAAGGCATTGCAATTGGAATGTCTTCGTGCCTGCTGTGGCTGTTGTTGTGACTGGATGGGGCTACCCCTCCTGCCTGTCTTGCTGGTTGGCTCCTGTTTTGTTGTGTTGTGGCTCTGGAATATGACGCCGCCTGTCTGTGTATCTGTGTTAGTGTGTGTATGTGTTGTTGTTTTTTTTTTTGCTGTGAGTGGCAACGCCGTTTTCTCATTGGCTGAGCCGGACGAATCGGGTTGGTTATTTTCCGGCACCGACTCTGTATGTGTGTGTGTAAGCAACTGTTACTCTTTTCTGTTGTGATTGTTGTTTTGTACTAGCAGCAGCAGCAGAAAATTGCATGCGTTCATATGGGCCGTTGTGGGTGTGGCAGGGCGCAATTGCAACCACTAAATAAACAAAGCAACGGCAGAGGGTATTTTGGATGCGCCTCCTGCAATTTCAACTACAATTTCTGTATTTGTTTGTGTTTCTCGTTGCTTCCTTTTCTTGCACTATTGCAGCAGACGACGCCATCTTGAAACTGCTCGAATTCATAACGGAATATACACATACATAGCTGTATATGTATGTAGGTACATTGCATTGGCGTCTCTCTCTCTATCTCTTCCCCATCTGCCCACCTCACTCGTTTTAAATGCTGTTTATTTTTATATTCATTTTATGTTCTATATGTTTGATTAGAGTCGGTTCTATTTGTGTGGGTGGCGTAGGAGCCAGAGAGCAGACCCCATTATTCATAGATGCGACTGGTGGGACGTCCTCTTGTTTGTTTTTGGTTTTTGCAATGGAATTTTCAAGTTGCAGCTGTTTTAACTTTGCTTAACGCTAATGGCTTTTGATTAGATTTAGGTTGTTAACTTTTTTTTACAATATTTCTGGTTCTGATAACATGGCTTAAATGCTTTTAACGCCAATTTTCAAAATACATACCAGCAAATATAGTTAACATTATTTTAGCAAAGGTAAAATTGACTTATCGAATTGTTAATTGTGTTTAATCACTTTACTTACAAATAAAAATTAGGAACATATTGTAATGCTTTTAAAAATAACTTTTTCAAAAGAAAAAATTACCTTCCAATTCTCAATCAAACTTTTTTTACTAACTTTTTGTTTCTAATATTTTAACCAAGTCTTCGAATTAGTTTTCCTTCAAAGTTTCTGACATTCTAAATATAAAAATACTTATTTTACTTGAAGAAAATGCAATTTTCATACAATTATTATACGAAAAACACAAAACCGATTTTACCGATCATTATACTCGATACCGAAGGTTAAGAGTATATTGAGTTTGTGCAATGTCCGTCATGGTGTCCGTCCGTCCGTCTGTATGTTCGCAACTTTTTTCCACACCCTTCAAGCTAGAGACTTGAAACTTTCCAATTCTCTTTATCTATGGGATAGTAAATTAAAGTGTCAAGATTGGGGTTCTACGATAACTGGGGGGCTGGCAAATCGATAAATTCGATAACTCAAAACCGATAAATCCACATATTTCGCACATCCTTACAGCTAGAACTACCAAATTTGGTAAGAAGATAGCTACTAGCAACCCCCCAAAAACTGCATCAAAAGTTTGGATGCCACGCCCGCCACCGATACTGCCCTAGCCGCCCCCTTCCACCCCAACGCTTCGTCAAAAACGGGAATGCGTGTATCTTCCAGAGTTTTGGAGCTAGAGCCACCAAATTTGGTAGGAAGAAAGCTGGCAACAACCCCCAAAAATCTGCATCAAAGTTTTGGAGCCATGCCCACCCATTTCGCCCCCCCTTTCCACACCTTTTACAAACTTTGAGCTAAAGTCACCAAATTTGGTATGAATATAGCAACTGACATTCCACAAAGATCTGCATCACAAATTTTGATGCCACGCCCACCCATACCGCCCCCAGCCCCCCTTTCCCCTACTTTTTACAAACTTCGAGCTAGATTCACCAAATTTGGTATGAAGATAGCAATTGACATTTCACAAAGATCTGCATCAAAAATGTTGATGCCACAACTACCCATACCGCCCCCAGCCCCCCCTTTCCACAGCTTTTACAAACTTTGAGCTAGAGTCACCAGATTTGTAAGGAATACAGCTTGAGGCATCCCCATCTGCATCGGAAAATCTTTAAGGCAGCGTACACCCCTGCCGCATGCGTACCCCTCTGCAATCAGGCTTCTTTTTACCGGTTTTAATACTGGTATCGAGTATGCCGCAGTCGGTCGCTCCCGACTGCAACGTTTCCACTTGTTTTAAAGTGCAGTTTTTTATTTAAGTATATTTAATTTGTATTAAATTGTGACGAGGTGGACCAAACTTGTCTTTTATCTAAGGGGCAAAACCGTATAGTCAAATTTGAAAAGTACTTTAAGACAAAATGACATTGACAAAAATTACAAATGACATTTCGAAAAAAACGCGCTTAAGGATCGAATTTCAGTCGTCTACGCAACGATTTCTTTTCTTCAACGCATATATCTCAATCAATTTTGTTTTTAATAACGTCAATAAATAAAAAGAAGCTATGTTTAAATCTTTGCAATTTATTCTTTATAGTATATGTATATAGCTTATCTTTTCTATAGCTGAAAAGTGGCACACAGAAATTGTCGATCATAAAACGGATTTCAAGGGGACAAGAAAAAATTTCGTTATATAGAAAATTCGTGACATAGAAATGCATATGTATAATATTGCGTTTTTAAGTTGAGGTTTATTTAAAATAATCTGTTATTTTTTTTTTGTGCGTGGTTTTTCCACTTCTATTCCTCGATAAATACTTCAAGCACATTATGTGATGCAAATAAATTTACAGTCACATTATTTTTGCTCTCTACAAAGATGCGAAATCATTAAAGTATTTCAATTTCCCAGCACATCAATCACTAATTTGTGTATGCACTAATTCGCTTTGAAGCAGATCCACACTTTTTTTAGAATAGAACATGATGTGCATCATAATTAAAACGGTAGTGCTTCAAAGACGCCTTAGTTCTTCTCCAAGTGCTGACTTAAAGAACAAACCAGAACAAATTTCACTGACGACGGCTGTCGCAACAAAAGTTTGTACGCGGAGATCAGAGAATAAGAATAGAATTGTTATAAATTCGTAGTTGCATTATAAGAAACAATAATAAAAATAAAATCAAGAAATGTTCGCTAACTCGAAATTAATGTAGATAAGGTTGTTGTATGGTAGTTCTACTGTATTAAATGTGTATCATAAAAATATCTTCTTGCCTTACAAAGCTATTTATAATCGTTGAAAAAGCTCCCTGCTTGTGTGAACTACTTATAAACTTATTGTTAATACATATTGATTGAGCAACGCTATTAAGTTGTATACGTTTTTAATGACGTTGCACATTCGAAACGACAACAAAACGAAATTACAATGCAAATCACATACGTTGCGTTGAATTTCGTGACATTACACATATCTTAAAAGCAATGGTCAACACCTTAAGAGGCCAATAAATGCAGTTGTAGATACAACGGGGATGTAGCTCAGATGGTAGAGCGCTCGCTTAGCATGTGAGAGGTACGGGGATCGATGCCCCGCATCTCCAGGATTTAAAACACTTTTTTATAAAATATATTTATTTATTGTATTGATTGTGGTTATATTTTGTAATGCATTTGCAGGCCAATAAAGTGATGGATATGCCATTACTGTCCACTGGACAGTCCATTATTGCTGTCAAGACAACCAAGGAGGGCGTGCGAAAGATTATTCTGCTGGGTTGCAAGGGACACTTTCTATTTTTGCATGATGCAGCAACGGGTTTGCTGCTGCGCCGCTTTTGCATTCCCGACGGACTCAATGTATACAGTTTACTTTTGGTGGATGGTCATGTCTATTGTGGTACACAGAAGAATGAGGTTTTTAAGCTCGAGTTTTCCGTAAGTAAAATATGCACAAGGTATCAATTTTCCCAGACAATAAATTGTTGGTTTCTAATATTTGCAGAGTGGTTCCATGACCAATACGATGAGCTGTGGCAATGGTGCCGTCGCAATGGCCACATATGGTGAGAACTATTTGCTTGTTGGCTGCTATGATGGCTTCATCTATGTGCTGAACAAGGAAACGGGCAGGCAATTGGGGCGATTCAATGGACCAGGACGTTTAGTGCTAGCACTAGCCATCGCCGGCGATAAGGTAGTTATTTAAAAGACTAATTTCAAATGTTTGTTATTTAAATTTCTTAATTTTTCTACTTAGGTCGTTACTTCATCAAAGGACAACTCCTTGGAAATATTAGAAATTCCGTCACATTTGTTAAACCCAAATCAGACAACTTAAAATTAAACGATTGGTTTTAAAAATATATATTGTATATTTTTGCATTATCAACTAAGTTTTAATTAGACAAGTAACACATTTTTAAGCCATTCAGTATGTCATTAAGTGATTATTGTTTCTGTATTTACAGTTGAAAACATTGTCAGTTAAAATCCCTATACAGAAAATATTGTCAGCGATAATAATGTTAAAAGAATATTTGTTCGCTGCGAAAAAAAATTAAACAGACAAATCTAAATTGAAAATAATATATAATGTATGTATTCATGTGTATTAAATGTAGGATGCGGGTGCTAAGGAATACGTTGTTTTTGATTTTTGATGCTTAAGGAATTTGTGGCACACGCACATTCGTTTGCATTTGATGTAGCTTCTGGTTGAGCTTATGGGTATGATCACGCAAATAGGCAATCAGATCCGCTTGCTTCTCGAGCAGCTCAGTTGTATCGCCGCCTGGTTGCATTAGACCCAATGATCCACCGGCACGATCATCGCCACGTAAAACGTCTGGCGACAACTTGGCCTTGTTGAATTTACGTACCTTAACTGAAGTATGAGAATAAGAAGATAAGTAAATGCAATATATGTTATAAATGTGAGCCATACGAAACGAACCTATATAGCAGCCATGGGTGGCAGCGAGCACCAAGGTTTCGGCCACATTAAAAGTTGTGATATAGCTTATAGGCGATAGCCAGTCGACGGCACAATGCTCCCAGAACTTATCGGCATAGAAATGATGAATTAAAGCTTGGACGGCCAACAGCATAGAGTTCCACAAAGAAACAATTTGCAGGGGAACCCCTTTTTGCATATTGGTTTCGCGATGAAAATCGTGATAGCCTTTCATGCGTAAATCATCATGTTGCTTTTTCACATAATGATCGAAAAGCTGCAAAGATTGGGATAGGTCAGGGCCATGAATCAAATCAATGAAAAACAATACAATGCATTTAATACTTACGAAGGTGATAGCCCAGAATGTGGCGCGCAAGTAGAGCATTATAAAGTAGGCCTCGCAGCGTTGCTCCACTGGCCACAACGCCGCCATACCGATGCCCACAAATGAAATGGCCGTCGAGATAAGCAAATGAATGCTATACGCCAAAAACAAATACAAATTTATATGTATGTAAACAATTCATTGAGTTGCACTCCTATTATCGGCAAACGCATCACCCTTTGCTAAACGTGTGATTCATAGCTGCCGGCAGAGTATATGTATGTATATGTATGTAAGTACATACCTAAATGCGGGCACAGTTTTTAATTTAAATGAACCATTGTCGTTGGAGAATAGCACAGGATCAAGCAATTCCTCGGTGTCTTGATTGTGGACATGTAAGCCACCTGTTTCTATAGCCGCGCCTGCAGTCTCGTTATCCATTTTCTGTTGTTCTTTGCGTTATTTTAGTTCTCAAGTTGAGAAGAGCTGAGAATCTCAACTGCGCAGCACCTAACAAAAATTCGCTGTGTTGTCGGTGCACTTTTAGAAAGTGCTGCCAGATATTTGTGGAAATGTACTTTTATTCGATACTTTCAAAATAAAGTTATCGACTTATCTAATAAATCAACTAATATAAGTAAAAAGTATTACAATTAAAAATAAAAAAAAATATGCATATGTATTAAATATTTTTTAATACAGGCACAATATATTTTTTGAAAACAATATTTTATCGATAAACTTATTACAGCTCTTAGTTAATTGAACAATTCGGATGCTTTGTTGTTGCACACATTCAAATTAAATTGTTGCATATTTATTAAAAACAATTTAAAACCATTAAAAACTGATTATAAATGACTACACCTGCTCCGCGCCATGTTAGAGATTTGTTGGCATTTGGTACGGACTCGGAGGATGAATACAGTATTTCGCCCAGAAAGCCGAATGAAACAAAAGCGGTCAGCAGGCAACAGGACTCAAAGTAAGTTTATAAACTAATATGGAGTATTTACTGATGCTTCAATTGTGTAAATTGCAGGAGTAATGCCAACAAGGAGAATATGGGACAGCCCAAAGAAAACGGATCCACTCCACCATACCACAACATGTTGTAAATGTAGCTACCTGGTATCAGTTAAAACTCAAATTAAATAAATTAAATTTTAGTCCCCGACGTCCATCGGAGATGAATATGCTGGATTCGGACACTGATGATGAGGATAACAAGCAAGATGACAATTTGAATTGTGCGATTTTAAACGATTCGTTTGTACTAAGTCCAATGCATGAGCTGACAACCAGTAACTCAGAAAACCCATCCACAGCGGCAGTTTCATTGCGTGCTAGCGACTCCAATTTGTCATTTCTTGGCCGATTTGGCAAAATGGAAATCAATTGTAGCAGCACCAACCCCAACCACAAATCACCCCAACAGCAACAACAACAGCAGCCAACTAAAAAATGTCCACCTCCTACGTTGAAAATCATTGCGAAGCAACGCAGGGCAGTGGATAGTGAAACGCCTTTGCGTCCTGCCGGAGCATCCACCTTTAAGTCGCATATCAAGCCTGAAACGGAATTCGTGACGCCACAGCTGTGCAGCATGGCCACAAAGCAAACCACACAACAAAAGATGCACAACGGACAGGCAAATGAGTTTCGCTCACAGAAAGTTCTCTTCCAGACGCCAATGACGGTGAGTCGAGGCGCTCCCTTTACAAGCGACAGTCTTAGTTTCTCGTTGTGCGACACCATCAGCGAAAGTCCGGATGTACCCGCTCCGCCAAAAGAACTCTCATACAGCATCAAATCAAAAAAGTCGCTGGAATGTGCCTTCCGCACCACGGAACAGACAAAACCAGCAGTGCCTGATTTGCCAGCACCCGTTCCAGTGACCGTTGCTACACTACCAGAAAAGATTGACACCGCTAGCAAGTCCATTTCCAATATTCTACAAATCAAAGGACATGAGTATTTAATGGTTAAAAAGCTTGGGTGCGGCGGCTCTAGTTCTGTTTATTTGGCGCGTCGCAAGGATACGGGAAAGGAGTTTGCTCTAAAAGTGGTTGATCTGCAAGCCGATCCGGTAGTGGTGCAGGGCTATCTCAACGAAACCAAACTGCTCGAGAAGCTCCAAGGCAATGTGTGCGTTGTTTCGCTCTACGATTAGTGAGTATACAATTGAATAGATTGTAAAAAGTGTTAATAACTATTATTTTTTAATTCAGTGAACTGTTGCGTCAAGAATCGAAGCTGTTCATGGTTATGGAGAAAGGGGATTGTGATTTAAACAAGATCTTGCAAGGATTTACCACAAACATACCGCTATATAATCTAATGAACATACTCTATCAAATGCTGCAGGCAGTCAATTATATACACCAAAATGGGGTCATTCATTCGGATTTGAAGCCAGCCAACTTCTTGATGGTCAATGGACGATTAAAGCTAATAGATTTTGGCATTGCCAGCAACATTTCTGTGGACTCGACAAGCATTATAAAATTCTCACAGGCGGGCACATTCAACTACATTAGTCCGGAAGCACTGACTGACATCTCAAGTGGCACAAGTCCAATGCGTGCCAGCAATCAGCCCAAGATAAAGATCTCGACGAAATCGGACGTTTGGTCGCTCGGTTGCATTTTGTATTTGTTGCTGTATCAAAAGACGCCATTTGGCCACATTAGAAACATTAATGCCAAAATGAATGCGATTGCAAATCCCAGCTCGAGCATCGAGTATCCAGCTTTACCAATATTCTATCCACTTATGTTAGTGCACGTGAGTATATAATAATTTAATATTAACAGTTTTAGTACAATCTTTTTCCCATTTAGATGGTCAGAAATTGCCTGCAGCTCAGTCCAAAGAAGCGTCCATCTTGCGTTGAATTGCTTCAGTATCCATTCCATATGGTTATACCCTTACAAAATCTTCAATTGGCTGCCAAGCGCTGAGTACAAAAACGTTAACTTAATGCCTCCAATTAAGTAAAATTAAGCTCCACACAGAAATAAAATGCACTGAAATTTTCATATGTGTTTTTGTGTATTTAATTTTGTTTAGCATAAATTATACATCATAAAATGTTATATTGCAGCGCCTAGCTTTTTTTTATCGATATGCCAGCGTTTTGTGTTAATCAATAACAACGCTGGCTTTTGCGACTGGGTTTTGTGTTTTTTGTTTTGTTGTGTGTTTTCAATTTTGTTTTTAACTTTTTTTGTAACGCAACAAAGTATTGACATTAATTGCTAAATCGCTTTCTTTATTTTTCGCACAACAATTTCAACATCATTGCGTTTACTTATCAATTAGATTTATATGTGTTAGTTTTTCTTTTATTTTTATATATTTTTTATATGTATATAAAAATAGTTTTTTTTTTTTTTGTTTGTTTTTACGTTTGTTTTTGTTTTATAGTATATATTTATCATATGCTTAATTAAATGTTGCTGTTGTGGGCTAACCATTTGCTCTACTAACATATGTACTGCTGCGGCTACATTAAATACTTTGCGCTCTTTTACAAAATGAAACGAACAAATGACAATGCACATACATAGAAACATACACAAAACAGAGTAAACTAATACGAATTGGTTACAATTGTTCACTAATTTTGTATGTTTTATTGATTAATTTGCGATTCATGTGTAGGCTTTAAGATCAGTTGCTTAGCATATTCAAACATATACAAAAATGTTAGCGCGCACTGGTTTTTAGTGATTTTAAATGCAGGTTAACACAAATAATATAGCGTAATAAGTATATATGTTCATATATATGTATGTATGTATATAAATAATAAAAGAAATTACAAACAATTTATCTGTATGTGTGTATATGCATGCAAGCAATGTGCAACAGCAGCAATTAATGTGCATTCTGGGCATGAGCATTCAATAAATCCTTTAAGCAGCCGCCCACAGCTTACAGGTCCTTCGCCAGCCGCTGGCCATAATCATTTTGATTAATAATAATCATTCATATCTTTTGCATCTTCTTTCTCTCTTTCTTCCTTCGCTTCACATTTAAATGTTCAACATTGCACAAGTTTTGTTTGCTTTTGTTATTAATTATGTTTTGTATATATATATAATTCTTTAAAGCATTACTTAATTGCTTCATTTTTTTTGTTGCTACTTTAAAATGTTAAATTTTGCTGTTGCTGGTGTTGGGCTCGTATTTGCTTTTATATTTTTTTTGTCTCATTTTCCTTTATCTCACTTTTTTATAGGCTTTCTTTTCTTTAATATTAAACTTTAAACTTAATAGATTGTTTGAATTGTTGTTGCTGTTGTTTGTTGTTTTGTTTTTTATTTTGGAAGTTCGACATAAGCTGTGATAGCTGTCAATTATCGTTGTGGTTCTGCTGTTTTATTAGGGTGGCGTCCTGTCACGGCAACATTAAATGTCCTAAAATTGTGTTATTGTTAATAAATATTTTTTGGTCTGTTGGCTGCTGTGATTGAATTAACTGAACTCACCTGATCACCATTTGAGGCATGCTGCTGCAGCTTGGATATAAGCTGCTCCTTTTGGCTTACAATGCCGCGCCAGTGCTCATCCTGTTCACGTGCACGCTGCTCCAAGCCCACCAGCGTGTTGCTCTGCAAGACAAAATTAAAAAGATTTTAGAATCACAAAGTTTGTTTTAGCTTACCGTCTTTGTGACCAGCTGTGTAAGCTCATCGTTGCGCTTGCGCAGCTTTAGGTTTTGTGTTTGCAGCTCCTGCTGCTCGGCAGCACTAGCGGAGAATTTGCTATTCGAATTACTATTATTGCTACTAATATTGTTGGGGATGCTAGTGCTATTGTGGTCGCTGCTGCTGCTGCTACTGCTATCGCTGCTGTTGTTTGATTGTGTGGACTTATTACTACTGCTCTGGGCTGCCAGCTGCTGTTGCTTCAGATGCTGCTGCTTGATGTGCGTGAGAAGCACCTGCTCCAGCCACTGATCGAATGAGACATTCAGTGCAGTGGTCGCTTGCGCCTTGACCGCATCCGGATACAAACGCTGGTACAGCTCACGTATACGCTGCTGTTCGGCTTTTACCGAGCTGGTGGCAGCAATGGCGCTTTGTTCGCCACCATTGGCAGCGGCTGCCTTTTGCTGCTGTTGTTGTTGTTGCAACTGTTTGTGTTGTTGCTGTAAGTGAAAATGTAGATGTTTACAATTTAATTGTCATCTCTAAACATAAAGACAACACGCTTGCTTACAGGAGAAGGACGGTTTAAAGAGTTAAAGGTAAAAAGAAAAAGTTTATAGTATAAGTTTGCTGCATTTAAATTTTAAGTGCAGAATTTTGTTATACAAATAATAAACAAAATTTTGTTGTTCATGGACTTACGCCTAAACTTTGCGATGTATTTGTTTTCGTCTTTACTGTTGTTGTTGTTCTTGTGGTTGCTTCGGCATTTTGCAACGCTTCAATCAACTTCCAATTTTTCATACGAACGTCCTGACGAAACACAAACACATTACGTGGCAATTAGTAACAAAAGGGGGATAAAGCATTCATTAAGGACGAGCACAACATAAAGCCAAACAATTAACTCTTACACAGAAACAGGAAAAATTAACAAACGGTATGTCTAATTATACCTGCCGTTAGTGTATAACTTTAGGTAACTTACATTATTCTTCTCGCGTTGCTCTTGCAACTCTAGCTGTAATTGTTGCTCCTTGTGTTGCAACTGCTCGGCACGTTTTTGCGCCTCTTCCAGCTGGGTGCGCAGGAGGCTTGTCTGTTGCCGTTGCGACGCATGTGCATCGTTAAGAGTGCGCAGCTCAGCCTGCAATGCGGTCAGTGTCTCAGTTTGTGCCAGAGCCTGCTCCGATTGCTGTGCGGACGCCTTTACAGCGTGACTGTTGGCCTGGCTTAGCTGTTGGTTGAGACTAACATTGCTGACTTCCAGGGACGCTGTCTGTTGGCGCAGCTCCACCAGCTCTGTGTTGCAGACACGTGCCAGCTCCGACTGTGAATGCTTTAGTTCGGCAGTGGCCGACTCAAGAGCATTATGCAGATTGCGCAACTCGATTTTGAGTTCAGAGTTTTCGGTTTCGAGCTGCTTGCGCTGTTCCAGCTCAAAGACACTGTTATTAAGGCGCGCCTCCAGCTCATCGCGCTGCTGCTCCAGCGCCATGATCTGTTGGCTCTTCTGCTGAATGAGTTCATTCTCGGCATGAGCCTCGGCATTCACAAAGCTGGTCATGTCCGCGATAACCTTCTCCTTGTGGGCAAGATCCTGCTGCAGACGCTGCAGCTGTGGCAACATTTCTATACGTAGCTGCTGTTCGCCCAGCAATTTTGATTGGAACTGTTGACGCTCCAATGCCAGCTTCTCATTTGCACTGGCCAGCTCTTGGTTGAGTGCAGTGAGCTCTTGATCTTTGCCCAGCATTTTTTCGTTGTATGCCTGGCTGCGACTGTGGATTTGGGCGCGCTCCATGTTTATCTCTTGGCGTAGTTCACGCAATTTGGCCTGAATGCCACTGGATGCCTCCTGCTCCTCAGCCAGCAGTTTCTCTTTCTCTTCCAGCTGACGCTTTAGCTTCTGGCAAATGTCATCGGACCAATCGCCATGATTTGCTGGCATATCCTGCTGCTTGTTCAGCAGATAATCAATGAGTATTTGTATCTCGGAACGATTGAGTTCGGCACGTGCAAAAACATTCATTAGCGCAGAGACACCAATGGTCTGATGCTCGGCGAGCTTGTCAAGTGCATGCGCCAGATCCTTGGCGGTCAGTGCCGTATCTCTCTGCTTCTTATTTCCATGCTGTTGCTGCTGCTGTTTGGCCTGCTTGTTGCTCACATTTGTGGCTTTGGGTGAGCCAGTTGGCTGTTGCTGCTTGAGTGCAATCTGTTTGGGCACATGAGGCACTTCGACAGCCTGTTCCAAGGCGGCACTGAGAAGTGCTGGAGGTACGCTGGCTGCTGTTGGCTTCTCCTTCTTGGCGGGGTTACCATTCTTCTTTTGTGCTTTGTTGCTCTCCTCCTTGCGTTCCTTTTGCTCCTGCTTCTTCAGCTCGACTACATCTTTAGGCACACGCACCTCAAAGTTGTTCAGCACGGGCGCCTCCTCTACTGGATTTGGCCTGACAGCGACAGCTTCGTTCTTGTTTACCAGAATGCCTACAGTGGCTGCCTTGGGTCCAGCTCCATTGCGTTTATCCTTTTTGTTTTTCTTGCTGTTATTATTATTGTTGTTGTTGTTGCTGGGATGGTTCTCCTTTTCGGCATTGCTGGGTCGTCGCTGCTGCTCAGTCATAACCTCTGGATCGGGATCAAATTCCACGTGCTGCTTGGACAAACCTGGCTGCGATGATTCCTCCTCAAGCTGAACAGAGCCCTGCTCTTCGGAGTGCCCATCGGAAAAGTCATCCTGCTCTTCCTGATCATTGTTGCTGCTGGCATTGTCCTTCTGCTGTTCGCGCTGACGTTGCTTCTTCTCCCGCTTCAGCTCCTTTTTTTTCGGCTTGCGCTGCGATGCCGCATTGGAGCCACTCTTGTTTTGAGCATACAAATTAGCGCTCAATGCCCGCTTCTCGGCCACCACTTCCTCGAAGGTCTTGCGCCTAAAGATCTTGTTGATAAACAGAAATGAAAGCAGCGATGCCCCGAACACACATCCAATTACAATCAGTATGTGGAAATCCATATTTGCATAGTTTGTCCCCAGCACAGTCGATATTAGTGTGTTATGCTATTCTTTTTCTTATTACCTCGTCGGTTACTGTAACAGAGAAAAAAAGAAAAAAACATATATGAGAACTGAAGTTAGTAATCTGCATGTACAATAAACAAAAACAATTATACTATATGCATGAGTACTGAGATAAGGACGCAAGTAAATTCTCTGTGCGCACATCAACAAGCCCGAGATAAAGAAAAGCTAATTTAAGAGGCTCTGCAAGTTTTGTGCGGTGTCAAAATTGCTTCTCTCTCGACCAGTGATAATAAATAATTTGGTGTTCATTTTGTTAACTCGAAGAGAGTGTTTCTGGGTATTACCGATGACGTGTGGCTTTGCAATTAGTTAACGCCGAAAAATTTGACGCTGTTCCAACGGTTTCAAATTAAACGACACAACAATCAAAGGCAATTATAATAGTCATTAAATTGAAAACTTCTAACATGCATGTTCATATATGAATGCGTGTGTGTGTATGTGTGGAGAAAATAAGCAGAGTAAGATACGTGCTTATCAGTTAGCCGGCCGGTGAATGGTATATAAACAATTGTTATCGTTATTGTTGTTTGACTTGTGCTATAAATATAAATGGACTTGCTTATATCGTGTTTTTTTTTTTTTTTTTATTATGTTATGGTATTTTTATCATATATAATTTGCACTTTATACCGTATGCACATACACACACACACACTCACACACATATGCATGCATGCAGCTTTGATCAAAGTTGACACATCTAACGAACGGCCCAAACTTAGTTCCAAGTATAATATGAGTAAGCAAATGAATAGGAACACAGCAACTTGTTTTTGTACTATTAGGTATTCAGCACCGATCGCTTAAAATTAATATATTCGGTTGAACTTGATGCGGACAAAAACAGCAAAAGTTGCCCACACAAAACAAAGAAAGACTTGCAAATGTAACATGAAATTCGCATACATAAACATAGCATCACTTTCTGACGCACACGTATGCAAAACATTGAAAAGCACTCACTAAAACAGAAATGTGCGATCGCCTATACACCGTTTCTTTTTTACAGAGCACTCGAATCGTCTCTTGTGCAGAGCGCTAAATGGACACAACACGAATGACACAAGGTGGCGCGGCCAGCAGCGACGACAATGACGAAGCTGACGCTAAAGCTCGGCTCGGCTCAGCTCAATGCTCTCTGGTTCTCTGATTTTCTTACTCGCTCTTACTTTTTGTGCCACTCTATCTCTCTAACAGGAACGAATGGTTGCCGTCATACAGTTAGAACTTGAAATTTTGAGTGTGCTCCATAAGCTTTGTTTACTGCTGCTTCTTGGCTGCGTTGGCGCTCGTTAAAGAATTCACAATTTGCAAATTTAATTTAAGGTTGTTGATCTCCCTCAGCCAGCAACAGACTAAAATCAGCGTCATGTTTTTTGCTCGACTCAGGTTTGTCTTGCTATTGGTTGAACAATTTGTGAAGACCAAGCTTACTTAAACGTTTTACTACTATGTACATGTAAAAAAAAGTATACAACTTTAGTATTAATTGGCATGCACAAATACAAACACATGTAGCTGTAATTGTTAAATATGTACATGGGTAAATATGTTTGTACAAAAGAGATATTATAATTTTACTTTCTCTCCGCCCCACATCTATCTTCGTTGTAGTGTCAACAACTAAATGAATTCATATTGTCTTATTAACTCACTTTAAATTAAAGTTTTTTGTGATAACTGTGCGAAATGATACCGATTTGTCACCAGAAAATTATTTCTTCAAGTGTATGAATTAAGCATAAATGTTGCTTTTATCTTTCCAATATGGCTACACTGGTAAACAAACATAAAAATGACGTCGGCTTTGTTGTTTTAATATTTAATGAGCATTTGGGAGTTAAACATTTAACAGCTCTGTGCTAATTATATACATACATACATGTATGCCAATCAATTGATTTTTGTTGGCTTCAGTGTGTGTGTTTTTTTTTTGTCAACTAAGCTTTAAAGATGCCAACACAAGCAACATTGCTTTGAGCGTCCAGCGGTCGTAAAGAAGAAACTACAAATAAAAGCCGGTAAAGGTCATCAACCGGAAGAGCTCCGCTGCGGAATGTGCTCAACTGTTCACAGACACACACATACTTGCACAGGTAAACGTATGCTTATGTGTGCGTCGTCTATAAGAATTATTATCGGCAAAACAATAAAATACAACTGCAAGAAGTACAAACATACAGACAAACGGTTTATGTATGTACATACATACATCATGGCTGAGTCGTTAGCTAAATTTACTGGTGGCCTGGTTACAAGCTGCGCCAACTACAAATTTGTCCCAATTTTGTTGTTGTTCAATTAGATGGAAAAGCTGTGCCGCTGCCCATATGGAATTTTTCACTCACAGCCTATTGCTGCAACGGTGTGTAAATGTCACTCTCTTTCGCTCTGTCTCTCTTCTTCTCTATCCTGACTCGGTTATTCTCACATGCACTCATTCAAACTTTTTTTTTATTTTATTTTTTTGTTGTCTTTGTTTGCTGTTATTCATAAATCAAATATAGCATTTGCTATTATGATAGTCAGGCCGCATCGGGCAAGTGTTAATTATAGAAAGTTCTCTGTGTTATTTATGTATGTTTATGCAACATGCAATGTTTTTCAGTGCGCTCCCCAATAAAGAGAGCGTGCTATTCGAAGAGTGTTGCGTGGGAGTTTCAAGTTTGTCGTCATTCATTCTTTTTTACATATGTGTATATGTATTAGGTCACAATAATCATTTGAGTGCATAGGAATGACGCATTTTTAAATGACTCATTCACAATCATTCACAATTAAAGTCAATATTCTATATTTTATAAATGATTATTGATTGCTGATGAACACGAGCCACGTTTTTACTATCAATCGTTCAACCGAAGGCAATGTAACTTTAGTGCTCGCTAACATGAATGATAACTCTGTACATTCAGTATTTCTGAGCTTGAATGACTACCCAAACAAAATGCATTCTATTTGCTGATGATGTGTGTGATAAGCGCTCAACTGAGAAATACTGAGTGTGTAACTTGTAGTGTAATAGAATGGAGAGGGAGGGAATGCGTGTCTGCTGCTTCGCGGCTTGTCTGCCAGCAGCAATGTGTTAATGTCAAAAGAAATGCCCAACACAAATACAGACACACACACAAACATTTACGAGTGCAGCAAATAGGGGCCAGCACATCAATTATGTTTATTTTTTTTGTTTGATAAAATCGCAACAAAGGCAGAGCTAAATGGCAGACAAATAGCCAGCCAGCCGGGGGCACTAAGACAGCGCAACACAAATTCTTGGCAAATCAAAAAATGTTCGCTTGTAAAAAAAATATGTATAAAATACATTTTGTCAGCTGCTGGGGCCATTGGGCACGACTAAAAGTTTGCACTTCTATGACATTAGCATTGAGTGAAAGTATGTTCACATAGGAAAAATATTCAACGTGGCTTTTTAGGCGTCTAATTGGCGATTCTTTGAGAAAAAGAACCATTATTTTAAATGTATGTATGTATGTGAAGCGCTCAAAAACATTTCTTTGCTTGCATGTGTGTATGCATGAATATGCCTACCAAGTGACCTAAACCCGATTTCGAGTGTGCGGCTGTTTGTCTTCGTCTTTCGTCTGATAAATTTGGAACATTTACGACGACCACTAACACATGCACACACATTTAATTATACACACATAGAAAACGAAGCTATGGCTTGGATTGTTACGAGGGCGGGGGCAATGTCAGGCGAGATCTATGCAAAAGGGCGACGTACGCAAAGCTCAAGACAAAAGGGCGTCACTGCTGCTGTCGCGCAAAATAACAAATGCACTGCACCACCACACACACATGCACACATTGAGTAGGCGGAGAAAGACCTGCTTTTACTTTATGCAATTACTGTTTTTTTTTTTTTGCACACTTCCAACTACTTGCAACGTCAACAATTTTACAAAATTTTCACATTGAAATCACAGAGCAGTATTTCTGCTTTAAACTACAACTACATGCACACATTACATGCATGCAGTTTTTGCTGTTGGAACCATCCGCCATTTGCAAGCTAGTGTTGAATACGTGTGAGTGTGTGTGTAGCGTTGTCGCGTCGGCAATTTTTTTCATATTCGGCATTAATTTTCAACTGCAGTTTCCTATACTTTTTCATAATACTATCTTTTAATACTTAGCTAAGTCCAATGTGCTTTGAAACTTACAATTTTTTGAGCAGGAGTTGGTGTTAATTATCCACTCGAAACATTTAAATTAAAGACTTTTCTCCACTCGTGTTTGTATTATTGCTTTGCGTTTGTTTCACTGCAAAGTGTGGCGGTCGGCATTGTATGGTCGATAGAATGCGGCGGTTTGCCGATTAGATGTTGTTGCGACGCTAAATAATGAAAAATTGTAATCACAGGGTGATCATTAAATCAATGAAAGCTTCCTGCTAATAACATATCAGCAAATGTTAATGTTTTCGTTCGTTACTTTAATAAGCTGTTAAATAAACGGCAATAATTGATATTTCAGTCAATGTCTAAATAAATTCTGTCTTGGTTGCTTATAAAATCATTTGCAAAAAATCTTACACAAATAAATGTGTATCAAGATAGCAACGGTTCACCAGCAATGAACTTCTGAACTTGGTTCATGAGCCGGAGCCACTAATGAACTTTAGTGTTTTTATAAGTTTTTCGGCATGAAATCAAATAAACTTTTATGCAAAATTGTAAAAAAAAAAAAAAACGTTTGGCATATTTTAGCTTTTGAAATGGCTAACACAAGTGATTAAAAATTGAATTTCAAGCATTCCTTAAATACCTCAAGTCAGAGATCATGGCCCTAAATATGGATTATACAAGATTAAAGCCTTCAATTTCACCTGTTTAATGGTATAGTTTGTAGAAAATTCGTCCCACAGTTTTAGAGATATTTTGGAAAAAGTGCAGCTACCTTGGTACCAGCCCCATACAAAATGACCGCCAAACCATTTGGTTTCTTCTCAAGCCTTAATATATTTTTTCAGAGACAATGGCCCCACATTAGGCATATACCAAATTAAAACATCATGCTTGGAGAAGCTTTAATAATTAAATTTAGAAAGATTGACCAGCTTTTGAGAAAATTCAATTAATTAACCTCATATAGTTCCTGTAAAATCCCATTCGAGCTGGTAGTTCTTACATAAATTAACTATTGCGCAACAGAAAGCTGGCTGATATGACGGTGGCCCAAAGTGCACGGTAGTTGGGAGTAAAGGGAATAATTTTCTCAATCTTTTGCCGTTATTAATTAATTAATAGTCCTGGCCCGAAAATATTTTATTTATCTTTATTTTGGAGTTTCAAATTCACAAAACTAAAATTTCCATTGTTATCGATTTCATGTGTATATTGGAAAAGGGAAGAGCTATCAAGCTTCAGGTATTTAAGTCTCCGAGATCGATGCCATGATACAAACGGACTGACAGACGGACATTGTCAAAACGACTTGGCTATGGCTGTTTATCAATAATATATATATACGGAGATCCTTCCCTAAATTTATCCATTCCATGCGATCCAATTATGAGAAACAACATATTCCTCAATTTTTAAGCTAACAGTAAGAAAAAATTTTCCGAAGTACCCAAAAGTTTCGTCTTCAATAAAACAAGCAAACAAGAGATAAAAAAAAATAAAAAGTTGTCGCCCAAGGATATGATATTTGGAAGTGTTGTACTAAGCTGAATGCCTAAAGGGTCGAAATATTTTATATTTTTGCGATTTTGAGACTCTTAGTGAATGCAGATTTGAAAGTTTTTGAAAGTTCTTTCTGAAATGCATAGTTGTAGAATCTTAGTTCGGTTTCCATGATCCGAAAAATGTTGCACAGTGTTATAATATGCAAAAGTAAAAATTGTTATTTTGTGCATAGTCGGTACAAACATTATAAACACCGTCAACTTATTTCGTGAATGCCTCTGGATTACTCTTGCTGACTGGCTTAAAGTCAAACAAAACCAGTGAAAACGATCCAGTCAGGCACAACCGACTGCGAAATACTCTGGAACCAGTATTAAAACAGGTGGTAAATATTTTGTTTATAAAAGGGGGTATGGGAGCGGGAGTTGTCGGCGTGCCCTGAAAACATTGTCATTGGCTATCAGCCTAACAAATTTGGTGACTAGTTTAAAAATAGTGTTAATTAAAGACATTTCCGGTTGTCAAAGGCTTTTGGGTGAGGGGTGTATTTTGAAGGCGTGGCACCCGACGATCTAGTGCAGATCTTTGTCACCAGCAATCCAAATTTGATGACTAAGTATAGACAAAAACTATGGAAGGTATGGGTGGGCTAAGGGCGGCATTGGTGGGCATGGCATCAAAAATGTTCATGAAGATTTTTGGGGGAAGCTTACAGCTATCTTCCTACCAAATCTGGTGAACTTACCTGTTGAACAATAGTCCTCCGTGGGCATAGCGTCCCTATATTGACACTTTGTCAATTTGGAATTGATTTTTGTTAAGTTTTAAGGCTTTAGTTTTAAGGGTGTCCAAGAAACGTACCGACACACAGACGGAAGGATGGACAAACACCATGACGGAAATTGCACAAAATCAATATACTTTTTATCTTCGGTATCAAAGTATAAAAAGCTTGAAAGTTCAACATACATTTTTAAGTATATAATAGCTATCAATTATTGTAACTGAAATAAAAAACTTTTGGGTGAACTTAAAAAAGAACCATCATTTAACTTTAAGGTATTGCAAAAAAAGTATTTAAAGAGCAACTTTATATTTATGTCTGCTTTCATTTTGCGCAACAATCACTAAAAAGTAGCAATGGCATATCAATGTGAACCCGTTTAGATAAAGCCTAATTCACTCTATTCAGGTTTCAACGTGGTCTTTAAATACGAGTGGCCATGGCCATGGCCATGGTATTTGACAGCTAGCCTTGCCGCGATGAGCATCAATTTCAATGTGAATGGATTTCCGTACGAGGTGCAGCCAGCGGACTACGCTCCAGACATCACGCTGAACACGTTCCTGCGGGAGCACCTCCACCTGACTGCAACCAAGTATATGTGCCTGGAGGGAGGCTGTGGTTCCTGCGTCTGTGTCGTAAGACGCCGGCATCCGATCACAAATGATATTAATACCCGTGCCGTAAACTCGGTCAGTGCCCAGGCAAAGCATTTGCTTGCTGTCTGTATCATGCAATGTTTGTTTTTTTCAGTGCCTGACTCTACTCAATACCTGCAACGATGTAGACATTATCACTGACGAAGGCCTGGGCAACAAGAGCACCGGATATCATCCGATTCAGAAGCGTCTGGCCAAACTGAATGGCACCCAATGTGGCTACTGCTCACCGGGGTTTGTGATGAATATGTACGGGCTGCTGGAAGCGCAGACGGGTCAAGTGACCATGGCTGAGGTAGAGGATGCATTTGGGGGCAACATTTGCCGCTGCACCGGTTACCGACCCATATTAGATGCCATGAAGTCCTTCGCCATGGACAGCAATATTAAGGTGCCAGAGGAATGTTTGGATATAGAGGACTCCTTCGAGCTGGTCTGCCCACGCACTGGGCAGTGTTGCAGTGGCAGCTGCTCCCGCTCCTCTTTACCAACCCAGAACAACAGCCATTGGTATTGGCCTAACACGCTGGCAGAGCTGTTCCAGGCACTCGCTGAGGTGCCTACCCAAGAGGATTACATTTTGGTAGCAGGCAACACAGCTCATGGCGTTTACAGGCGGCCAAAGAGTGTACAGCACTTTATAGATGTGAACATGGTATCCGAACTCAAACAGCACAGCATCAATACAGATGAAATGCTGCTTGGTGCCAACCTTACTTTAACAGACACGATGCAGATCTTTCGACAGGCACAGCAGCAAGATGGCTTCGAGTATTGCGCACAATTGTGGCAGCACTTCAACCTGATCGCTAATGTACCAGTGAGGAATGTAAGTAATCACCATAAATCTCAAACAAATCAAAACTGGTTGAAAACTGGTTTATTCGTCAACTTAAATGTTGCTAAATTTTTAATATGGATAGAAATAATCAATGTGTAAGTAGTCGAACCCATGACACTCATAAGGTTGTTTTGAAAGAGATTTAACCTTGAGAGGACCATTTATATATATTTTAGTCTTATACTCTAATACAAGATATACTTTTAATATAAGCTTTGAAGGAGATTTAAAAGAAAAGTATTAGAAAATACATTTTAATTTGTACTGTATAATTAGAGAAAAGAAGTTTCTTTCGAAACATTATTTAATACGTTATTTTTCTATTTCTAGAGTGGAACTTTGGCGGGCAACATATCAATCAAAAAGCAGCATCCAGAGTTTCCCTCTGACGTTTTTATTACATTCGAGGCTCTCGATGTGCATGTCCTGGTGCACGAGAATGCGAATTGTCAACGAGTGATGAGTCTATTGGCTTATCTGCAGGATACCACCCCTAAATTGGTCATTGGTGCTTTTGTACTAAGGTCATATCCTAAGCCAAGATATTTGTTCAACTCTTACAAGGTAAGCTTAAGAATAAACGTATAGGAATTTAGATATTCGATGACCTTCCTTTTTTGAAGATCCTGTCACGGGCTCAGAATGTTCACGCTTATGTCAATGCTGGTTTCCTCATCGAGTGGCAGAATGCCCAGCATTGCATAGTGGCGTCAGCTCGTCTTTGTTTTGGGAACATTCGACCTGGTTATGTGCACGCCCAGACTGCTGAGCAGTTGCTGGAGGGTCGGGATCTCTACGACAGTGCGACAGTGGTGCAAGTCTTTGAGCAGCTGCTGGCAAGCTTAGAGCCAGTAGAAATGCCGCCCGAAGCATCGCCGGAGTACCGCCAGAAACTGGCCTGCTCTCTTTTCTACAAGTTTTTACTAAATTCCGCTCCTCAGGAACTGATTCGTCAGCGTTTTCGAAGTGGCGGTGAACTACTGAAGCGCCCGATCTCTTCGGGCAGTCAACAATTTGAGACTAAGCCTAAGAACTATCCGGTAACAAAGGCGGTGCAAAAACTTGAGGGTAGGGATTCTATATAACCTCTATAAAAGGGTTTTCTATCCAATTTCTTATCTGTTTTGTTAAGGACTTATTCAATGCTCTGGGGAGGCCAAATATATGAACGATTTGATGACCAGTTCAAATGCTGTTCACTGCGCCTTCGTAACGGCCAAGCGCGTGGGTTCAACCATCGAATGCATCGATGCAGGACCCGCATTGCAGTGCATAGGCGTGGTTGCCTTCTATGGATTCAAGGACATTCCGGGAGATAATAACTTCAACAACACCACATTGTTCACAGTCGTGGGGGATATGGAGGAGATCTTTTGTGCAGGACGCGTCAGGTACTATGACCAGCCACTGGGAGTAATCGCTGCTCTGACACATGATGTAGCCGTCTATGCGGCGACCCTCGTACAGGTCACATATGTCAATGACCAGGTGAAAATCTATACAAGCATGAACGCTGTACTATCGGAGGAAGAAAATGTGGAGGAACGCCTTGTTACTTGTACCAAAAGTTGTGAGAAAGTTTCCAATCCTGCGCTGGCACCAGGAGATATACTGGGGCGTGGTATTCTCGAGCTAGAGTCACAGTATCACTTTACCTTAGAGCCACAGACGACTATAGTGGTGCCTGTTGAAGAAGGTCTTCAAGTTTGGAGCGCAACCCAATGGATGGACGTCACACAAGCCAGTATTGCCCGTATGCTCAAAATAGACTTAAATTCAGTGCAGTTACAGGTCCGTCGTGTTGGTGGCGCGTATGGAGCGAAGATAACACGCAGTAATCAAGTGGCTTGTGCCTCTGCATTGGTGGCCCACAAATTAAATCGACCTGCACGTTTTGTGCAAACCATCGAGTCTATGATGGAATGTAATGGCAAGCGATGGGCCTGTCGCTCCGACTACGAGTTTCAGGTCAAAGCCAATGGCTTAATACGAATGCTAAGCAATACATTTTACGAAGATGCAGGCTGTACTCTGAATGAAAATGTCGTCGACTTACTCACAGCTCCAGCACTGAAAAATGTCTACAATCTTACCAGCTTGAACTTAAGAACAAAGGGAACTGCTGTAAAAACTGATGCTCCCAGCTCAACATGGTGTCGGGCCCCAGGAACTGCAGAGGGTAAATCGAATCTAGAAGCAATCAATCAAATTTCTAAGCTGATTCCACATTTATTAATTCTTATAGCCATTGCCATGACGGAGACGGCATTGGAGCATATTGCCTTTGCCTGCAAGCTGGATCCGGCGGATGTGCGACTTGTTAATCTACGGCCAGGCAATAAAATGGTGCAGTTGTTGCCTCGATTCCTAGCATCAACAGAGTACCGCAACCGACGGGAGCAGATTAACTTGTTCAATGCCCAAAACCGATGGCGCAAACGCGGCTTGGGTCTGGCTCTGATGGAGTTTCCCCTAATTGTGAACATTGCTTTATGCTATCCCGCGACGGTTGCCATATATCACGCAGATGGCTCTGTGGTTATCTCGCACGGTGGAATTGAGATTGGCCAGGGCCTTAACACAAAGGTAGCTCAAGTGGCTGCCTTTGTGCTGGGCATTCCTTTAGAACGTGTACGAGTAGAGACCAGCAATACAGTTCTCGGGGCGAATGCCTTTGCGACAGCCAGCTCTATGACCAGCGAACTGGTAGGGATTGCTGTTCGAAAAGCTTGCGACACACTTAACCAACGATTGGAGCCCGTAAAGAGTAAGTTAGGTACTCAAGCTAGTTGGCAGCAGCTGGTGGAGTCGGCCTTCACACAATCCATCAGCCTCATTGCAACAGAATCATTCAAAGCGGGTGACCAGAACAACTACAGCATCTATGGCTTGAGCCTCAGCGAGCTGGAACTGGACATACTGACCGGCAATCACATCATACGCCGCGTCGACATCCTTGAGGATGCAGGCGAGAGTATCAGTCCAAGCATAGATGTTGGCCAGGTAGAAGGTGCCTTTGTCATGGGTTTAGGCTATTATCTAACCGAGCTGCTGCTTTACGACCGACAAACGGGTCGACTACTCACGAATCGTACATGGAACTATCATCCACCTGGCGCCAAGGACATACCCATTGATTTTCGCATTGAACTTCTGCAAAAGAGCCCGAATCCTATCGGTTTCCTGCGCTCCAAGGCCACCGGTGAGCCAGCTCTATGTCTTGCTGTTGGCGTCCTCTTTGCCATGCAGCATGCTATACAATCTGCCCGACAGGATGCCGGACTTCCCAGAGAGTGGGTACGTTTGGGTGCACCCACCACACCAGAAACAGTGGTACTTTCTGCTGGAACCGAAGTTAAACACTTTGTGCTGCAATAGACAGAATACAATTACATAATTTGTCTGCCAAACATGATGAGCCAAATATGGAGGGCTGGATTTGAATGAGATGATTTGGATAGTAACCAAACAGTTTATTTCAACACAAGGAACGTAGCATATTGAGCTGGTAAGATGTTTTATTTTCCTCACAGTTAAATAACTTGAACCATTTTATTTGCAAAAATACTGGTTTTTATACATTTGGTCGCTTTAAGGTGTAAGTCTGAATAAATCAAAAAGTAAAAACATTAATATATAATTCATTGAATTGAAAACTGTTGAACTTCGGTTCCAGCAGAAAGTACCACTGTTTCTGGTGTGGTGGGTGCACCCAAGCGTACCCACTCTCTGGGAAGTCCGGCATCCTGTCGGGCAGATTGTATAGCATGCTGCATGGCAAAGAGGACGCCAACAGCAAGACATAGAGCTGGCTCACCGGTGGCCTTGGAGCGCAGGAAACCGATAGGATTCGGGCTCTTTTGCAGAAGTTCAATGCGAAAATCAATGGGTATGTCCTTGGCGCCAGGTGGATGATAGTTCCATGTACGATTCGTGAGTAGTCGACCCGTTTGTCGGTCGTAAAGCAGCAGCTCGGTTAGATAATAGCCTAAACCCATGACAAAGGCACCTTCTACCTGGCCAACATCTATGCTTGGACTGATACTCTCGCCTGCATCCTCAAGGATGTCGACGCGGCGTATGATGTGATTGCCGGTCAGTATGTCCAGTTCCAGCTCGCTGAGGCTCAAGCCATAGATGCTGTAGTTGTTCTGGTCACCCGCTTTGAATGATTCTGTTGCAATGAGGCTGATGGATTGTGTGAAGGCCGACTCCACCACCTGCTGCCAACTAGCTTGAGTACCTAACTTACTCTTTACGGGCTCCAATCGTTGGTTAAGTGTGTCGCAAGCTTTTCGAACAGCAATCCCTACCAGTTCGCTGGTCATAGAGCTGGCTGTCGCAAAGGCATTCGCCCCGAGAACTGTATTGCTGGTCTCTACTCGTACACGTTCTAAAGGAATGCCCAGCACAAAGGCAGCCACTTGAGCTACCTTTGTGTTAAGGCCCTGGCCAATCTCAATTCCACCGTGCGAGATAACCACAGAGCCATCTGCGTGATATATGGCAACCGTCGCGGGATAGCATAAAGCAATGTTCACAATTAGGGGAAACTCCATCAGAGCCAGACCCAAGCCGCGTTTGCGCCATCGGTTTTGGGCATTGAACAAGTTAATCTGCTCCCGTCGCTTGCGGTACTCTGTTGATGCTAGGAATCGAGGCAACAACTGCACCATTTTATTGCCTGGCCGTAGATTAACAAGTCGCACATCCGCCGGATCCAGCTTGCAGGCAAAGGCAATATGCTCCAATGCCGTCTCCGTCATGGCAATGGCTATAAGAATTAATAAATGTGGAATCAGCTTAGAAATTTGATTGATTGCTTCTAGATTCGATTTACCCTCTGCAGTTCCTGGGGCCCGACACCATGTTGAGCTGGGAGCATCAGTTTTTACAGCAGTTCCCTTTGTTCTTAAGTTCAAGCTGGTAAGATTGTAGACATTTTTCAATGCTGGAGCTGTGAGTAAGTCGACGACATTTTCATTGAGAGTACAGCCTGCATCTTCGTAAAATGTATTGCTTAGCATTCGTATTAAGCCATTGGCTTTGACCTGAAACTCGTAGTCGGAGCGACAGGCCCATCGCTTGCCATTACATTCCATCATAGACTCGATGGTTTGCACAAAACGTGCAGGTCGATTTAATTTGTGGGCCACCAATGCAGAGGCACAAGCCACTTGATTACTGCGTGTTATCTTCGCTCCATACGCGCCACCAACACGACGGACCTGTAACTGCACTGAATTTAAGTCTATTTTGAGCATACGGGCAATACTGGCTTGTGTGACGTCCATCCATTGGGTTGCGCTCCAAACTTGAAGACCTTCTTCAACAGGCACCACTATAGTCGTCTGTGGCTCTAAGGTAAAGTGATACTGTGACTCTAGCTCGAGAATACCACGCCCCAGTATATCTCCCGGCGCCAGCGCAGGATTGGAAACTTCCTCACAACTTTTGGTACAAGTAACAAGGCGTTCCTCCACATTTTCTTCCTCCGACAGTACAGCGTTCATGCTTGTATAGATTTTCACCTGGTCATTGACATATGTGACCTGTACGAGGGTCGCCGCATAGACGGCTACATCATGTGTCAGAGCAGCGATTACTCCCAGTGGCTGGTCATAGTACCTGACGCGTCCAGCACAAAAGATCTCCTCGATATCCCCCACGACTGTGAACAATGTGGTGTTGTTGAAGTTATTATCTCCCGGAATGTCCTTGAATCCATAGAAGGCAACCACGCCCATGCACTGCAATGCGGGTCCTGCATCGATGCGTTCGATGGTTGAACCCACGCGCTTGGCCGTTACGAAGGCGCAGTGAACAGCATTTGAACTGGTCATCAAATCGTTCATATATTTGGCCTCCCCAGAGCATTGAATAAGTCCTTAACAAAACAGATAAGAAATTGGATAGAAAACCCTTCATAAAGGTTATATACAATACATACCCTCAAGTTTTTGCACCGCCTTTGTTACCGGATAGTTCTTAGGCTTAGTCTCAAATTGTTGACTGCCCGAAGAGATCGGGCGCTTCAGTAGTTCACCGCCACTTCGAAAACGCTGACGAATTAGTTCCTGAGGAGCGGAATTTAGTAAAAACTTGTAGAAAAGAGAGCAGGCCAGTTTCTGGCGGTACTCCGGCGATGCTTCGGGCGGCATTTCTACTGGCTCCAAGCTTGCCAGCAGCTGCTCAAAGACTTGCACCATTGTCGCACTGTCGTAGAGATCCCGACCCTCCAGCAACTGCTCAGCAGTCTGGGCGTGCACATAACCAGGTCGAATGTTCCCAAAACAAAGACGAGCTGACGCCACTATGCAATGCTGGGCATTCTGCCACTCGATGAGGAAACCAGCATTGACATAAGCGTGAACATTCTGAGCCCGTGACAGGATCTTCAAAAAGGAAGGTCATCGAATATCTAAATTCCTATACGTTTATTCTTAAGCTTACCTTGTAAGAGTTGAACAAATATCTTGGCTTAGGATATGACCTTAGTACAAAAGCACCAATGACCAATTTAGGGGTGGTATCCTGCAGATAAGCCAATAGACTCATCACTCGTTGACAATTCGCATTCTCGTGCACCAGGACATGCACATCGAGAGCCTCGAATGTAATAAAAACGTCAGAGGGAAACTCTGGATGCTGCTTTTTGATTGATATGTTGCCCGCCAAAGTTCCACTCTAGAAATAGAAAAATAACGTATTAAATTATGTTTCGAAAGAAACTTCTTTTCTCTAATTATACAGTACAAATTAAAATGTATTTTCTAATACTTTTCTTTTAAATCTCCTTCAAAGCTTATATTAAAAGTATATCTTGTATTAGAGTATAAGACTAAAATATATATAAATGGTCCTCTCAACGTTAAATCTCTTTCAAAACAACCTTATGAGTGTCATGGGTTCGACTACTTACACATTGATTATTTCTATCCATATTAAAAATTTAGCAACATTTAAGTTTTCAACCAGTTTTGATTTGTTTGAGATTTATGGTGATTACTTACATTCCTCACTGGTACATTAGCGATCAGGTTGAAGTGCTGCCACAATTGTGCGCAATACTCGAAGCCGTCTTGCTGCTGTGCCTGTCGAAAGATCTGCATCGTGTCTGTTAAAGTAAGGTTGGCACCAAGCAGCATTTCATCTGTATTGATGCTGTGCTGTTTGAGTTCGGATACCATGTTCACATCTATAAAGTGCTGTACACTCTTTGGCCGCCTGTAAACGCCATGAGCTGTGTTGCCTGCTACCAAAATGTAATCCTCTTGGGTAGGCACCTCAGCGAGTGCCTGGAACAGCTCTGCCAGCGTGTTAGGCCAATACCAATGGCTGTTGTTCTGGGTTGGTAAAGAGGAGCGGGAGCAGCTGCCACTGCAACACTGCCCAGTGCGTGGGCAGACCAGCTCGAAGGAGTCCTCTATATCCAAACATTCTTCTGGCACCTTAATATTGCTGTCCATGGCGAAGGACTTCATGGCATCTAATATGGGTCGGTAACCGGTGCAGCGGCAAATGTTGCCCCCAAATGCATCCTCTACCTCAGCCATGGTCACTTGACCCGTCTGCGCTTCCAGCAGCCCGTACATATTCATCACAAACCCCGGTGAGCAGTAGCCACATTGGGTGCCATTCAGTTTGGCCAGACGCTTCTGAATCGGATGATATCCGGTGCTCTTGTTGCCCAGGCCTTCGTCAGTGATAATGTCTACATCGTTGCAGGTATTGAGCAGAGTCAGGCACTGAAAAAAACAAACATTGCATGATACAGACAGCAAGCAAATGCTTTGCCTGGGCACTGACCGAGTTTACGGCACGGGTATTAATATCATTTGTGATCGGATGCCGGCGTCTTACGACACAGACGCAGGAACCACAGCCTCCCTCCAGGCACATATACTTGGTTGCAGTCAGGTGGAGGTGCTCCCGCAGGAACGTGTTCAGCGTGATGTCTGGAGCGTAGTCCGCTGGCTGCACCTCGTACGGAAATCCATTCACATTGAAATTGATGCTCATCGCGGCAAGGCTGACTGTCAAATACAATGGCCATGGCCAGGCATTCGTATTAAAAGCCCACACTGAAACCAGATTTGCAGTAATTGCAATAAACCTAAACGGGTTCGCGGGAATAATCAACCATAATAAATTTTACAGATATCGAAACAAGACTGTTTGGCAACCTTAAAAACCAGTCCTGGTAACTCGACGACAAATTTGCATTATATTCTTATAAGAATTCTATTTTTGAATACTTTTAAGTAAAAGAGCATTGTTAATTTTAAAAATCAAAGTTCAGGTACGCTCTTTTCAACTTTCATATCATAGGCGAACCCAGTAGGTTTTTAGTTGTCTACTTGTTGTCTTTTCCTAGGTTGATCATAATTTCCATAGTTAATAAAGCAAAGAATAGTTAATACCGCAACCCACTCCGGCTTACTCGATACCTGATTATCGTTGGTATCGAGTATAAAAATAAAGGACCGTTAATTTGACGGTGTGGGTAAGGGAACACATACACGCTATTTCAATCAAACAAGTCCAAGCACGTTTGCCGGGAGCTTCATTGATCTTGAAATCGGAGTTGAATTTGAAAATTAAATGCCATTTTTAAATTACCTTAAAAAGGATTGTGTCAATGAGAATGTATGTATACGGGAAATTTGATTGATGACATAATTTTCAACTTAAATGACGGTTGGGAGATTGGTGGGATTTTAGATGTCACCAAGTGTCTGGCACAAGCTTCGATTGGATCGAATAAATGCATTACTTTATTCAGAAACCTCTATGGGGAAAATACGGTACTATACTGTACTGTATTACAATTATAGTTTTTTCAAATTTAATTTCTTAAAGCATCATGGATGCATATCTGAACAGAAGATCCAGGTGGAATGTACAAGATCATAGGAAGAGACAATTTTATTACACATGTCTCCCAAACGCAAAAAGATGACCGATGTAAACTGTTCGATGAACTGTTAAGCACCAATGAGAATATTGTTGAAATTGTGAAGGTGCTGCAAAATTCGAGAGACCACAGGATTTAAATACGAATTGCCAGATCATTTTTATACCCTGAACCCATAAAATGGGTAAATAGGCTATAATGGTTTTGTGCAAAAGTATGTAACAGGCAGAAGGAAGCATCTCCGACCCCATAAGTATATATATTCTTGATCAGCATCAACAGCCGAGTCGATATAGAAATGTCCGTCCGTCTGTCGGTCTGTATGAACGCGTCGATCTCAGAGACTACAAGATCTAGAGACTTCAGATTTTGAATATAGGTTCTCCTATATCATAAGCAGAACAAGTTTGCTTCAAATTATCGATAACTATTCTGGTTACCGATATACACATGCAATCGATTACAAAAAAATATCGAATTTGGAAAATGTAAAAATGGGGGTTGAAATAATGGGTAACGATAGAACTTTTCTGAAAATTTCGTCCAAATCGGTTAAGAAACACCGGAGATATCGAACTTAATCGATTGAATTTAAGTCTGTATACCAAAGTCTTATATAAATTTATTATATATATTGCAACTGGGTTCAGACATCAAGTATAAAAAAACTTGATGGTTCAGGGTAGCTTCTAGTCGGGCTCTCCCGGCTAGAGCCTTCTTACTTGTTGATTTATATATCTTCTGTTGCAGTATTGCCAGATGGTTGGACTCCAAAGTTATGGACGACCTTGTTGGCAGCAAATAACCAACTGAATGTACGGTATGAATGTCTAGTGGTAAAACCACTGCTTAGTTTCCAGTTGCTAATAGAGAAATTAGAGACATTATCCAACCTTCAAATGTCTCAGCAAGAGTCTATTATATCTGGAAGGCCGCCAAATACTTTCACAAAAATTACAGTTCTATCCTCCGGCTGATACAATCCATTTGACGAATAAAATTGTCCCAAATGGTCTCATTCACACAATTAGATGGAAACAATAGAGAAGTAACGAAACGTCTTAAAGACCAAGTATTGAGAAATCGTTATTGTAAATTATTTATAAATTTTATTTGGTAATTACAATTGATGTTTCCAAGAAAGAAAATGGTTCGTTACAAAGTATATAAATAGTACACACAATTGATTTATTACTTTCCTTTTTGTATGGCAAAAATGAATACAAAAAAATTAAATATTAATTTATGTATGTATAAAAAGCTTAAAGCAAACTATATATGTATATGTAATTGGCTGCTTGTTGTTCAATGCAGCATCCATCTGCTGTATATGTATTTACTATGTGTGGTTCTGGCTTATGCGAAACTCTTTTAAATAAAAATTATATACGTGAGTTGGGTGCAAAAAGTCATTGTTATTATTTATATATTTATGTATATATATATATATGTATTTATATATATTAAGAGACACAATTCGGTTTGATTTTAATTCTCAAGTCAAAAATAGAGTTTCACATAAGCTAGTTAACTGTTAGATCTGTCTGTAAGATACATAAGTGGATTGAAATCAAATTGTCGTACAGTATTTTGTGCTGTTATTTGTTGTAAGCACCACAGAAATTATAAGAACAGTGAGCTTGTTTTCATTATTTATGCATTTATCTCTTGCTTGTGGAAATTTCTAATGGAATTCTGCTTGTGCGTGTGTATTTAAAAGAGGGATCATAATAATGAGCGAATGGCTATCTACTTTAATAGGTATGCAGCTCCTGAAATTGCTACAAATTGTTAAGCATTTGCTGCTAAGCTAAATAATCAATTAAAATAAAATCAGGATCGAAAACTAATTAATTAATTTACATACAAATATCGTATAGATTGTATCGTTGAGCACGGTACGCACACGAAAAACATACAATTTTGGATACTTAGTTTTGTGCTCACTGAAAAACAATTGGTTATCAAAATGAGCTGTCGCAGCAGCAGCAGCAACTTAACCAAGGCAGTTTTCAAATAGTTATCATTGTTATTTATACATGTGTACAGGACGCATGCATAAATAATAATCTTAAAATGGGTGCCACAAAGCATTTTCAAACGACACACATGTTGCACAAAAATTATTTGACATACATAATAAAACTTTAGTTGCTTAAATTAATTACAATTTTGTTCTTCCTTCCAACAATTGCACCAAACTAAACACAAGCACTTGTGTGTGTGTGTTTGTGGGTGTGTGTATTTGTGTACGTATGTGTGTGATAGTGTGTGTTTATGTTTGCATGTGCGTGAACTTGTATTTGTGCGTAAAATAAAAGCCACAAATGCAAAATACCACAAAATAAAATATATAAGCTACAGCATTCGATTGCCCGTTTTCACCGCATTCTGGCACACACACTTAACACACACGCACACACCTACCGGACAGGCGATAATGACATGAATAAAAAAAAACCAGAGCGAGGTCATTTAGAGCATTTTACATTTAAATCTACGGTTCGGCTTATTTGTTTTGCGTCCTTTTCGCCCCTTGTTATCCTTATCCTTGCGTATCTCGCGCACCAATGTGTAAAATGCATCATCAACACCCATGCGCGTCTTCGCTGATGTTTCAATGTATGGAATGCCATATTGCTTGGCCACCTGAAAATGCACACACATTTAAATCAATCACATGAAATTATTTATGGTATTTGCAACTGACATCTCTTGCTTGCTCGTTCTGCACGTTCCACGACGGCAGATCACATTTATTGCCCACAAGCACCATTGGCACCTCTTCGGCATCCTTAACACGTTTGATTTGCTCGCGATATGTGCCAATATCTTCAAATGATTTAGCACTGTTCACAGCGAACACCAGGAGAAAACCCTCACCGGTCCGCATATACTGATCACGCATGGCGGAATACTCTTCTTGGCCGGCAGTATCCAGAATATCCAGCAAGCACGTCTCACCATCTGCCAACACAAAATTTTGTTTACATTCATATAGTAACAATAAGTCACAATCGCTATAATTTTTAATATACGCACCTATGACTACTTGCTTTCGATATGAGTCCTCGATTGTGGGATCGTATTCATCAACAAAATGATTTTGGATGAGTTGTATGGTTAGAGCCGATTTGCCAACGCCACCGGCACCAACAACAACTAGCTTGTATTCCGTCATTTGTCTTCGTTATGTTAGCCGTAATGATTCTCGATGTTTACAATTGCAGTCCAAGTATTAAATATGTGTATGTGTTTGTGTGTGTTTATAAAAATGTTTTAGTGTTAGAATTTCTATGCGTGTGCTTGTTCCTCGCCCAATTTAAAATGTGAGCTGCAAGTAAAGATTGTGGCGACTGCAAATAAAGGAGATGTTTACAAATTATTATTAATTAAAAATGATTAAAATTAATTAAGATCATAATTAGGCATAAATTAATGTGAGTCAGAATCGTATCGACTACGTTTAGGCTTATGTATTTTTCTTTGCCGCTCACACACGCACACACACACACAATCACATACATTAGCACGCACGCATACAACGGGAGAGAGATGACAATGACTCAAGCGTTGCACAGACCCATCGCGAATATGTGCTGCAATTCAATCAATTACACAATTCAAGCAGCCAGAAATATAACGACATTTATTGCATATGTTTGTTCAACATTATTGTTTGCCATTTTGCCGACATGAAGCTTGGGGAAGTGCAGGCTTATCTATGTATGTGTGTATATGTGTGCGTGTGCATGTATGCATGCTGCCGGACCTTCTTTGTTGCTGTCGCTTAAATTGGCTCCTCCTTGTTTTATATTTTCTTCTTACGTCAGTCTAATCGAACACTGCGTTAACTTTGAACTTATGCACTGCGTAGCACTAATGCGTTTTCGTAATATCTAATTTAATAATTTTAGCTTAATAATAATTTACGAGTTAATGTTTTCTTGTAGAAAGAATTTTTTATATTGCCGTATTTTGTAAGTGTTGGCTAGTTTCAATTTGTAAGACTATTGTACAGCACTGCCGCTAAGTTGTCATGCAAACCAATCGAAAGCACTGACGCAAAGTATGAATTTATTTTATAGCCATATTATAATATTTAATAAGCTGATCAAACACATTCATAAGATGAATTTAAATGCTTTTGCACTAAATTGTTGCTTTAAATATAATTAGAAAATATCTATCGATAGTGTGTTAGCGATAAGTTTACGATAGACAAAACAAATCAACGGGCAAAACAGCATGCTGTGGCCGGCCAGTAAGCAAATAAAATGCTCAATAAATTACAATTTAACAATTTGGTAAGTAAAACAAGCTTTTTAAACATGCACTATGAAATATTTTTTTTGCAATAGGTGATTACCAACAAAAAGGTAATACAACAAGCGCGCGCACAAACCATTGCGAAGCTGGTCCAAAAATTACGCAAATTGAAGACTTCACTGGAAAAGCAACCGGAGAATGAAAAGCACAAGGATCGCCTACGCAAAAACGTAGAGTGCATGGCACAGCTAAAAACGCTTAAGCGTGTGGAGATAATGCGTTCGCTATTACTGCTAGATGACAAAAAACTCAATGCTGTGCTGACAAATGGACGTGCCACACCAGATGAAATAGCGATAGCCATGTTGGGACTTAACAAAAAAATGCAGGCACTTGTGGCGAAGTTTCGTGAGACTTTAGAGCTGACTGACGACGCTAATGCCAAATGGCGTGAGGATATTTTAGAGACAAGCAAGCGGCGCCTTAAACTAGATCGCACTGAGGAAAGGCGCCGCAAACGCATAGAGCTTAAGGAGCAAAAGACGCTGACCCGCAATAGGCTGGAATGGTTAGAGGAACACAAGCCTGCGGCGGATTGTATAACAGCTGAAGCTGAAACCGCAAAAGCGGTGGAAATACCAGAGCAAGTAAATAAACTGGAAATAAATAAAGATGAGCTTAAACGCAGCAAACCAGACAAATTAGAAAAACAGCAAAAATCGAACGAAGGATTAAAAAAACCTAAAACAGAACCAAAGCAAAGACCTAACATTCAAAAACCTAAGGTAATAGCGGCTCATCAGCCAAAGGAGTCCAAAAGAGTTGGACCAGAAAATAAGGAATGTCCAACGCAGCGGCAAACTAATGAAAAGCCCAAAGAAGATAAACACTGGAAAGAGCTTAATAAAAAAACAAAAAACATTAAAAAAGAGAAAAAGGAAAGACCGACACATGTTGTTGATCCATTTTTCATCACAGAATCTGGTCAGCCATATCTGTCAACCGCTGTTGTGCTCTCCGATGATAGTCATAATGAATCCGACGAAGATGATTACCACGTGGAGCAACGGTACCGCAAACCCATAGCAAAGAAGCAGGAATATAAGGACACACGACCAAATAATGATCGCCATCCGTCCTGGGTAGCCAAGCAGCAGCAAAAGCCAGTTATAACCAACTTCAAGGGCACAAAAACAAAGTTTAGTGAGGACGGTAGCGCATCAGCAACGACAACAGCTGCAGCACCAGCTTCACTTTCAGTTACGACTGCTGGCGATGACAGTACAGCTGGCATGCATCCATCATGGATAGCCAAACAGCGGCTGAAGCCGAAGATTGCCACCTTTGCAGGCACCAAAATCAAATTTGATGATGAATAAAAAATATGTTTAGGTGATTTTTACTTTTTAATATTATAGCCAACACAATCTTTAAGAATCCACCTTGGGCACGAAATGTCCGCGCGTCTTATCGCTGTTGCGCAGCTTGTCGATCTCCACATCGGGGAACTTGCGTTTCAACATCTCTATATCAAAGTTAGGATTGCGCCTAAGAATCATCATAACTTCATTGCGTGAGCGGCTAAAAATAAACAAAATAAAACAATTTGAAGCAAATAAAACAAAGAAAAAAAAAAACAAGATATATAACAAGTGGATGTTTTTCTAAAAAACAACAGACACACTTGCTGATCAATATACAAAAGATCGTTATTGATTCCTGCCTTTTCGTAACTTGAATAGGCATATCGCAAATTTTATTACTAACTTCTTTGCTTTGCGTTTGGCATTGTAGAGCTTTTCGCGATACTTCAGCAGGAATTTGTTGACAGCGCGACCACCGAAGCTGAGATGACGTGATTTTATCCATTTGGTGTTCATGAAGGGTGGCAGCGCATGCTCACAGAATCTGTAATTAATGCGCAGGCCAAATGCGTTGTGCATTTGCTTTTGCGGACGTTCACCCGTTTCACCAGTTTCCAGCAAATGATAGGCTTTGTTGCGTTCGCGGACAACTGTTTCCAGATTTTCCATGGAGATTTTGACCTTATCGATGCGCTCAGGATTTGGGAAAATTTCCATTTTCTCGTTGCACTCGTGTTCCATTGTAAGCAGCATGTTGCGTTCTTTCAGCAGAATGTACCACAGCTGATGCAGATCCTTGTTGGACTTGATGCGCAACTCATCGGGTTTCCAGGCGCGTCCCACTTTTACCTCGTTCTCGCTCCAATACTTTGGATCATCAAAAAACTCCATAAGCGGTTCCTTTCGCTCCTGTCTTATAGGCTGCGTTGTGTGCAAGCCGCATTTAAGTAGGCCTCCAACTGCTGCCGGGCTGTGTATTATATAAAACAAAACAAAACGTTAGGCGATATGTGCCTTCATGCAATATGTGCTGTTTTATGGCTAACCTCCATGCTGGTAATTGGTTTTGAGACGTCGTAAGCAAACTTTTAAACGTAACTGTGCCCACAGCTTTTGCCAAATTTAAACATTTAATTAATGTTGAAGACATTTTTCCAATAAGTGGCAGCCCACAGCTGACTGGCGGCTAGTGGTGTGTGGCATCAACTCGATGCAAGTTGATTTAAATAGCAAATTTATCGATAGTGGCAGTGTGTATAATAAGTTGGCTAACACCTTATTCAAGTTTAGGAATCCCGCTTATTGCAAAACCATTAATTAATTTGTTCAAAAGTCAAACCATACATTATTTAAATAGATCAGTAGTGTAAACAAAGCATAAATTTGGCATCTCACTACCAGTAAAATCAACGTTGATCAGCACTGGTGCGTTATAAATCGATATTTGCACATCACTAGCCAGTAAGAAGTACAACGCGTTCTGATATTGTGAGTGTATGTTAATTGTGCGCGTTGGTGGCGAAAATATAAATTCTATATAAAACTAGCTGGATTTTTTTAAAAAACCAAATATAATAAAACGGATGTGCATATAAGCTGGCAACATACAAGAACAAAATGTAAGTTATTACTTCTGTCAAAAATATGTTAATTGGTGTGTGAAAAACAGCAAGATGTACATGTATATGTATTTATATGTACATATTTCCATACATAAAAATATGTGTACTTGGTATGCAGGAACGCTACGGCGTTGCATGCGAGTGTATGTGTGCGCGCATGTGGAAAATGTATGTATTTGTTATATTAAGCACACAATTAAAGTTGATAAAAATTCTACACTAGTAACTATATCTGAATTGCAAATTTTTGAGTAGCTTGGCTGCAAGTGATAACCAACTTTGCAGTAATTTGTGAGCAACGAATAAAGTTATGCAAAAATCAAGAGTAAAAATGAATCGCATTCATTGACAAAACAAAACGTTGATTGGATGGGAGGAGGTGTGAGAAAACGGCGATATAGTAATCCCTCGCCAGTGTTGCTGTGCTGCTGGTGTTTTCATGCTTCAAATGGTAGAATTGTAGTTTGCCATCAGCTGGACTTAACCGTTTATGTACAATGACCGAGTTTTACTATTATGGGCGTTACCCCGCTGCAAGTGTTTTTCTTTATTTATTATGTATAAAGTTAAAATTTGTTGTTAGCTTAAGTTCTAGCTTTGTTTTTGAATCTTATGATTTAATGATTCTCTTCGTTTTGATTGATTTGACGCCTTCAAAGATCGTAAAAGAAGATATTATGTAAAAATAACTGCGCTACTGGAGCCATATCAGTTAAAAGGTCAAAAAAGAAGTCTACATAAAGTGAATTGATTTATCAATTTGCTGAGGGCAATTCTGGTTGAGTGCAGGCTGAGCTTTGTTAATATTGGTCTGTTTTTGAATTTCTCTTTATTTTCTGCTGTTCGTTTTATGTGTGAGTGTGTGTGCGCCATAAACATCGATAAGACGGACAGCAGTAGAAGCGGCTTTGCTGCGGTTCACGCCCAAAACATTATCGCAACTGCCACAAGGGCGTATGCGTGTGAGTGTGTATGTGTGTGTTTGTATGACTATGTTTGTGTTCGTGTGAGTGTGCTATATCAGACAAGGTTAATTTGTTGGGTCTCTGCGTGTTAAAGAAAATTATCGCTATTTTGTTTTATTTGTAAGCTTTATTTATGTAACTAAAAGCAACGAAAGTTCGAAAGCCTGACCCTCATCATCTTCATTTACTAATCGATAAATAAAAACTAGCTTATCGATATGCGGCAAATGCCGCTGACACTTGTTGCATTCACATGAGAGAAAAAGAGGGAGGATTGTTTATTAATATAATGCTGTTAATTGACATCGCTTATACAAATATATATGTGATATTGCATGCAATTATGGAAAACATTCGCAATTAGCAAATGTTGCCTAAAAATAGCGTTTGGCAAAGGTTAGAATGCAAATTGTTATCAACAAATGATAATTCTAAACATTTGAGTATTTTATGTACTATTAGTGGTCAATTTAATTTTAGTTTTATTGAGGGGGTTAACATTATTTCCTTTACGTAAGTATGTATTAAATGTACATTTGTGTGTGTTGAAAACAAATTCTTAGTTGAAGATAAATTGTCAATTGCTTGTCGATTCTTTGACTAATTTGTATGTATTTGCTAATTTGTTGTATTTTTAACAAACGGGTTTTCTGTCAGGTAATAAAAATCGAAACATTTCCACAAGTAAACAGAAAAAAAAGCAGCTTAACTAATTATAATACATAAATTCGTTATGAGTAGAAAGCTGCTTAACATAATGGTTATCGATATAGCAATGACCAAAGATGACCAGCAGGCGCAAGCAGCAGATTACATGAATAAATTTCTCAGTTTGAAAAGAAACAAAAAGCCGGATACAAATGCATAATTGTAATAAGCTGGCTAATTATGAGATGTTCATATTATGCTTTTTCTCTCTCTCTCTCTCTCTTCATACACATACACTGACACACATCCGCGTTCACAGTTCAATGTCGCAAGCACCAGCAGCTAACGTCAATCTGGCAACGCCGCAAACAAATGCTTCCGACAATAGTCGCAAGCGATCCTTGTCCATAGCATCACGTTCGGAACCAAAATCGATTATCGAGATACACATATCGAATGAAACTAACAACAGCAGCGCCAACAACAACTGCAAACGCGTCCTTTTGGATGCAGAACCACAAACCGATATGGAACAAAAACAGCGGCAGGACAATGTTATTGAACTGAGCCCTGAAGAGCAGCAGCGAGATAACGATTACCGCGCAAGTTGCTCGATCTTCATGCAGCATGTTCCTTGCTTCAAGTTGCAGCAATCAATTACCAAGTGTCGCGAATGTCGACGTCGTCATGCAGAAGGCAGAAACGATAACGTCAGCGTCAGCAGCAGTTTCGGCACGAATACCAACAGCAACAATGATATCTACTGTCGCTTCTATGAGTTTCGACGACTGCAATATAATGATGCGGGCGAATTGAGCGTTGCCGGCTTTCCGAATCCCTACAAGGAGCCAATTAGCAGTGATTATACAATCTGGCAGCCAGATGGCAAGACTGCACCCACTGCTGGCTTTATGGATATACAAGTGTGCCGTTATATATTGCTACATGCGGGCGATCAATTTTGTTATCTGTGGCGCCAGGAGGCGGAGGCACTGAAGCTGCACGAAAATCCAGATGGAACGATTGCTTGGAAAAAGGCCGTGCAGGGTACACGTGAAATATGCGATGTATGCGATACGACCCTCTTCAATTATCATTGGACATGCCGCACATGCGGCTTTGGTGTATGCATCAATTGTTTTAAGGATCGCAAGGAGGGGCTGCAGCATAAGCGTCGTATGACCGAAACTCAGCGTGGATACGACGAGTACCATTGGTTGCTCTGCACAGATGATAATCAGCAGAAGCACTCGCTGCCCGAACTAATGTTGACCCAGATTATAGCTGGCGATGCACTAAATGTTCTTGGTCGGCTGTTGCATGAGGTGCGCACGCTGTGGCAGGTGCCGCAGGTGTGCGGCTGTTTGTTGAGCAAACAGCAGGTAAAGGATGAGCAGCTGACGGAGCTCATACAGGATATGATCAAGGAGTCGCAACTAAAGCAACAGACAAGCGCCTCATCGTTAGCTACAGCACAGAAGGTGCAACAGCAGCAGCGTCTCGAACAGCTGCATGCCAAGAAACTGGAATTTGCGCGACAAAATGGCATTGATTATGTGCCGGGACGCGTCTGGACAAAGGAGACTCTCGGCAAGGATCCCATTACGAGCGCCTTTGATAACTTCAAGCATATTAACTTTTTGCGCAAAGGACTTGCAGGATTGCGACGCTTTCTGCCGCCGCGGGCAATGACACTGGCTCACTCCACCCAGCTGGCGCCTGGGGTGCCCCATGAATGGCTATGTGATGGGAAACTTTTGCGACTCACGGATCCCATGCATCCCGATAATCGTGTGCTCTTCCAGGAGGTGTGGAAATGTGGACAGCCTGTCATGATTTCAGAAGTGGCACGTTCACTCGATTTGGACCTTTGGCATCCGCAGGCATTCTGCACAGATTTTGGCGATACGCCCAACGATTTGATCAATTGCCTTAATGGCAATCTGGTGCCAAATCAGCCGATGCGTCATTTCTGGGAGGGTTTCCAGTGTATGCACAAGCGACTGCTCGATGTCAATGGCAAACCGATGCTGCTCAAGCTTAAGGATTGGCCACCGGGCGATGATTTTGCTGAGATTTTGCCCACACGTTTTGCGGATCTGATGCGAGGTCTACCCATGCCGGAGTATACGCTACGCACGGGCAATCTCAATATTGCCAGCTGTTTGCCAAAAATGTTTGTGCCACCCGATTTGGGGCCAAAGATGTATAATGCATACGGTTCGGCATTGCATCCGGACAAGGGTACCACTAACTTGCATCTGGACATCTCGGATGCCGTCAATATAATGGTCTATGTGGGCATACCCACAGATGAGGACAGCAAACCACAACTGGCGGCCACACAGCGTGCCATTGCGCTTGGCGGATGTGATTATATCACTAGGGCTCGATGCCAAATGCCAGATGTGCTACCTGGTGCATTGTGGCATATATTTCCAGCACGTGATGCGGACAAAATACGCGATCTACTCAATCGTGTGACGCTGGAGAAGGGCTTTCGTTTGGAGCCCGATCATGATCCCATACATGATCAGAACTGGTATCTGGATGATAAGTTGAGGGCGCGTCTCTTTAAGGAATATGGCGTTGAGGGTTATCCCATTGTCCAGTGTCTCGGAGATGCGGTGTTTATACCAGCAGGTGCACCGCATCAGGTTCAAAATTTACACAATTGTATCAAGGTGGCAGAGGATTTTGTTTCGCCAGAGAATATCACTCATTGCTATCATCTAACACATGAGTTTCGACGTCTCTCGCACTCGCATACCAATCACGAGGATAAGCTACAGATCAAGAATATTATATATCATGCCATTAAGGATTGTTGCACCATATTAACTCGTGCGCTCGACGAACGCATCGACCAGGAAATGGCCAAGATTCAAGCTGAAATGTAGACACAAACGTTGTCTTTATCGTATTTTGTAATCAAATATTGTACTCACATATGTATTTTGTCATAGCATTCAAATGCTTTATTCGATTGAGTTTTTTTTAAATTTGTGCACTTTTCAAATAAACTATATGTTCCATAGGTTGGAATACATTTAACTAAATGACACTCTTTGTTATAATCAACTTTGTACAATGAAACATTTTCAAACTATTTTGATGATCGTTCCAAGATTATGAGGATAATTTAGGATTCAAAATTTGTACTATCTTTGCAGTAGCCAATAGCCAACCAGGTGCAACACCAAAAGGAGACTGTTTGAAACTAATGCGTCCAAAGCGTGCTGAAGACGAAACGGATCATGTTAATGACAACGACAATGACAATAATGATGATGATAAGCATTCCAGTCAACGTTCTGCCATTGTGCTTACTGTTAAGCTTTTAAGGCATTGGGATTGGGAAATAAGGTCACGACGACAACTGCTATATCAATCACAATACGAATATTAACAACAAATACGGAGTCAAGGCAAATTGCTCTGCTTTTAAAGTCGCTTTATATAACGTATTATTAAAGAAAGGACTCAAAATGACGGTGGATTTTAATGACTATTTTTGGGTAAGATCATATCAGTGTTAACCAATTTTTAGCAACTTTTACTATTAAATACACTTTACAGGGGGAGAAAAACAATGGATTTGATGTATTGTATCACAACATGAAATTCGGACTAGTTGCCAGCAAGGAGCTGTCCGAGTTTCTGCGCGAGAAATCCAATATTGAGGAGCAGAACTCGAAAATGATGTCCAAGCTGGCCCACAAGGCCAGTACAGGCACATTGAACAGCACCTTTGCGCCGGTTTGGACCATATTGCGCACCTCGGCCGAAAAGCTGTCCACATTGCACATGCAAATGGTTCAGAAGCTAACGGAACTGGTCAAGGATGTGGCCAAATATGCCGATGAGCTGCACAAGAAGCACAAGTGCGTTAAGGAAGAGGAGTCACAGACACTGGAATGCGTTCAGGCCATACAAACATCAACGGTGGCTGTGCAAAAGTTGCGAGATTTGTATGCTAGCAAGGTGCTTGAGCTAGAAAAGCTGCGCAAGGACAACGGCTCGCACAAGGATGCCGAGAAGCTGGAAAGTAAGCTTAAGAAACTTCAAGAAGACTACAAAGCTCTGCTCGACAAGCACAATCCCATCAAGAACGAGTTCGAGCGACGCATGACCCAAACGTGCAAGGTAAATGATTATTACTTTTTTACGTTGAAGTTTAACCTAAGTGTTATGGACTATTTTATAGCGTTTTCAAGAGATCGAAGAGGTGCATTTGCGTCAGATGAAAGAGTTTCTCTCCACGTACTTGGAAATGCTACAGAATAATCATGATATGGTCGGACAAGTTCATTCGGATTTCAAGCGTCAGTTTGTAGATATGTCTGTGGATAAGCTGCTTGAGCAATTCGTTTTAAATAAACATACGGGACTTGAAAAGCCTGGTGAGTATTACAAGCAGCAATAATGTTAATTTGCATATCAACTTTACTTAATTGACATATTCATAGAAATGCTTGAACTGGAATTTGTGTCGCTGTCGAGTGCAACGCGTCTGCAGCCGACACAGCAAGCTTCAGCCACGGCATCGAATTCGAATTCGGCAACCAGCATACAGGCGGCACTGCGTTCGGGTGGAGCAGCTGCAGTCGCATCGGGCAGTTTAGTTTCAATGGATCAGCGGGGCGGCAATGCTGGCGATGCACTAGCGGGCGTTTCGCTGGGCAGCGGCAGTGCTGCTAGCGGCAGCATTCCATATGCGGATGATGCAATTTTAGGCAGTGCTAGTGGTGCAGGTGGTGCAAGTGGTGGTCTCTCATCGCCGCGACCCACATCGCCGGAAACGCTGAGTTCACAGCCGCCGACAGCGAGCGCTTCGACGTCAACGGTGAAGAGTCTGCGCTCCTGGTTTATGCCAACGGCTAGCAAACAACAGCAGCAGCAAACTGCGGGCGCCGGTCCTGGAAATTTTGGTATGCCTGGCAACAGCAACAGTGCCAACAACAACAATTACAACAACACGAACATCACAACAGCAACAGTTGGCAATTTGAACACCAACAACACAACAACAACCCCAACTGGCACGATTAATTTCACCACCAATGTCACCAACAAAAATTCCCCTAACTCAGAGCTTCTGGATACTAGTAATCAAGGTTCATTCTATTATTATTTCTTTTTAATTTTATTTTTCTTTAGTTAATTGCATTTAATTGTCCTACTCAATGGTTTAAGGTTTCTTTCCTAATGTTTTTGTAATTTATAACTGTTTTTATTTTTATTATTTTCTATGTGCTATTTTCATCAATGTTTACTAATTGCAGTGCATAACTAAAGCATTCTTTTACTCACATCTGTCGTGTGTTGTAATCTTTCAACACTTAGAACTTATGTACTTAAAATGTTTTTTAAATTTTCGATAGCAGCTTATCTAATTTATTGTCAAACACAGCTTTTCTTTGTTAGTGATTTGTTTGAACAGTTTTATTGCATATTTTAACCAACAAAAGTTTCTGTTAATGTCTTAGGTTTGTAAATTTGAAAATTTAACTGAAGACATTGCTTTAATATTTTATTAAAAAAGTTTAAAACCAAAATTTTGATAATAAATAGTGTAGGACTTCAAGCCAAAAACATAATTAGGTATCAGTTTTTCTAAAATTATGTTTATATGTATGTAAATACATCTTATAATTGTGTATATTGGTTGCTATGTTTTATACTTCTTGTACACTCAAACACCAGCCAAATGCCATCCTCAACACACAAAAACACACACATAAATTTACAACAGTTATTAACAACTGAATTTAATCTGCTTTGTACACCGGTCTAATGCTTTATATTTATGCCATCACCGTTCATTCACACACACATTTGACTATTCAAATAAAATCATCCATGCACCAATGATCAACTAATCGAAATTAAAACTTTAGATCAGCAACAACAACAACCGCCGCATGAGGCCTTAACACCAACTGTTAGCGTAGCTGGTATAAAGCAAATCAATGCAACGACAAGCGAGCAACATTTATCGAAATCATTAAACGAGCAAGATCATCTTAATCATCATCAGCAACAACAACAACAACTGACTGCAGTGGGCAACAATGGCGCCACAACAACAACAACAGCAACAACGTCCAGACGTACAACGTCACTTTTAAATATATTCACATCAAACTCTCAGGGTAAATGCCAAAAATTAAAGTCAAGTGCCTACCCCCAACCCATACCAAACCTGGCTTCAACACAATCCCAATACATAACTATATTTATTTACTTCCATATGTTTTCCGCTATATATATATAATATATATGTATATAAAACCCATTTAAATTAAGAACTTAATTTAAAGCTTTAACGCATGGCTTTTATATATTGTATGCAATATCTATTTGACACAAAACTTTTTTCTAACATATTCACCAAAACCATTTTTTGCACTTTGTATATGGCGGTGTTTGAGTTAACTTAAAAATTCTTAGTCTAGCCAAGTTGTAAATTTATAGCTGTTATTCAACACAATGCACTTTAGGTCTCTCCAAGTTTAGTTAACGTGATGTTTATTTTTAGTTAAATATTTAATGTGTCATGAGAAATTGGTGAAAAATTTTATTTATTGAAGTCTTTCAAAGTATTTATATTTCTTTTTAACTTAAGTGTTTTTGAAATGAATAGAACGTAAAATGCTTTTGTTTTCTTTTGTTCATATTTTGTACAACTTTGGATTAAGTTTAGTTTGAGTTTGATGTTAAAGTGCGTAGCTTGTTGATCTTGTTAAGTCAAATTAATGTATTTACTTTTAGTGTTTGTTGTAGAGCTTGTTGTTTTAATGTAAAGCCGAGAATTCCGCTCTCTATAAAAAATTAATATATAAACATATTTCCAAACAGTTTCGGGCATTTTGCGTAGTAGACGCGACAAGGCGAAATCCAAAAAGTCAAAGAAGAAGAAAGACAACGAGGCTGCTGATCACAATTTACAGGAGGAGCGTTTGACTAGGTGAGCTAGCATCATAATATAAAATTCAACAATTCTAACTGGTTTTACATTTTGTAGCGTGGAGCGCGCGAATAATACATTACTCGACTATGATGATCATGGGCGCAGCATGAAAACGCAAAACTCGAGCGGCAGCAGTGCAGGCGGCGGTTTGGCTGCCCTTTCTGCAACATCGGCGCAAGGCAGCGTTGATTCAGCAGGCGCCAGCAGCATGGGTGGCAGTGGTGGTGCAGCTGGAGGTGTTGGTGCCACTGTTAGTGGTTTGGCTAATGCAAGCAGCACTTCGGGAGTGGGCACAGCAGCCACCTCAGCAGCAGGAGCAGGAGCTGGATCTGCTGGAGGTGGTGCCAATGCAAGCGGTAGTGGCTACGAGGTAGATGAGGAAGGGTTCAGCATACAGCCCGCTAAGGAAATTGCCTGGGAGGAGGGTCAGGACAAGTGTAAGCTATAAGCCTTTGTTAACTCCGTTCATGCATTTTATATTGAAGTCGCAATATAATTAGCAGCTGGCAGCTTTTACTCGGACTCCGACTCAGATTCGGATAACGACAAGCGACGCATTCATGTGAAGATTAAGCCGCTCAACAATGGTCAGGGGCCCATTTCAGCCAGCGTGGATGAGCTGCGCGCAACGGTTGAGAATATATCGCTCTCACCCACTGGAGTTTTTGCTGTATGTCAGATAATTTGGTCAATGTTAACTATATTTTGTTAATTACTAATTGTTTACAGCATCACAGCCAACAGCTGCAGGGTGGCCCGCGAGGCGGTGCGGCTGTATCGCGTCAACAATCGCCTGAGATATCGAATGCCTCAACGCCAACGGCCAGTGTGCATCCATATGCGCCACTACAGAGTCCAACGTTGTCTAATGCGAATAATGCGAACCACAATCGCTATGCGGATCTGGGCGATATATTCTCAGAATTGGGTGACGTGAGCGTATCGGCGCCCGCTTCGGCAACGCTGAATAAACCGCCTGGTCGTCAGATACCCACACCAACATCCGCTGGTGGCAGCAGCATTGCCATTCCAAGACCTCCATCTCGACGCTCTGATATGATTGCCATTGGCACAGCAGCAACAACTGCAGCGGCAGCGGCTGCAGCTGCAGCAGCATCGGCTGGGGGTACAATAAATCTCGGACGTGGGCGCATGAGTCCGGCGCCACCAATTAATCGAGCGGACAGCATTGGTAGTCTTGAGTTTCGTACTGCCATTGGCGGTATGGGCTCATCGCGTGGGCCATCGCCGCTGACAATTGGCATATCGGACACAATACCGCTGGCGGTGGCATTCCATGAGATTATACACGCCTATTTTCGAGGCAGCGATGAGTCGCGGTGCCAGGTAAAGGTGTCCGGTGATATGATGCTATCATTCCCAGCTGGCATTGCCGGCCTGTTAGCCAATAATCCAAATCCAGCCAAGCTGGGCTTTCGCATTAAGCAAGTACAAAATCTGGAGAGTCTTGTGCCCAACGGCAAACTGGTGCAAATGTGAGTAGATCTTGCTTATCTCTATGATCAATCTTTTGATCATTGTAATTATTGCCACAGTGATCGCCAACAGTCAAGCTCGTTGAGCACAATGCTAGAGTTCAATATGCCCGCACTAACTGCGCTATTGCGCTGGCAGGCGGAAAACAATCCAACTGCTTCATACTTCAATGTGGACATACTCAAGTATCAGGTGCGAACTAAGCCGGGCGCCAGCTCGTGCCCATTCCAGCTGGTCAGCTACTGGAAGTGCGAGCCCAGCTATACAGCACTCAAAGTTGACTACAAGTACAACAATCATGCCATGACCAGTGCATCGCCACTGCTGAATGTTACACTCTCTGTGCCGGTGAATGGTTCTGTTCGCAATGTTCAGTCCAAGCCGCATTCATCCTGGTAAGCAATGCTTAACCACCACCACCAAAAGCATTAATACTATTCATCTATTATATTTCAGGTTGGGTGAATCGAATCGCTTGGTGTGGAATTTTACGGACATCTCGCAAAATTCACAGGATGGCGGCGTTGGTACGCTGCGTGCACGACTTGAGCTTAACGATGGTCCCTCGACGCCGGCCCTTCTCGCCACTCAGTTCAATTGCGAAGGCACCACCTTGTCGGGCATTGAGTTCGAGCTACAAGGAAGCGGTTATCGTTTGTCCTTGGTCAAAAGGCGTTTTGTTTCAGGTATGTAAAAAATGCTTACAGCTTGTTAATTGACTTGTATAAATCTTTGTTTCATTTTTAAAACAGGCAAATATGTGTGTGAGGGCGATGGTATACGTAGCGGTGCCACGCCCACACCGCCCTCAGTTGGATCTACAAGTCCGTATTCAGCTAAATCGAATTAGTGTTCAACCTTATTGGCAATTGGCTCGTGAAACTAGCGAAATTTGTATCTAAAACCAGAACTGTAAACCCACTTACACACATATATGTATATCTAAAACTAAACAAAAACCATTTTGTACCACAAGTCGGTTTGGATGTTATTGGCCTTAATTGTGTTTAGCTTCTCGGCCATTGGGTTGTTCATAACTGATGTATTTTTGTAACACTTGTACTGTTGAATCTGTTGGAACTTGCGATGCCCCATTATGTATAGCCGTAAAAATTGGATGTATTATTTGTTATATTTATAATAAATATATATAAAAAATATTATATGCTTAAGAATGTATTTATTATGTTTAATTAAATATGATTGTAAACGAAACTATGTAGCTATGTAGATACCTTAAAAAAAATCACAATTACACAAACACGACACTCAGATGTGCACACAGCGTGTGAAAGGACGTTGATTTTATGTTCACTTTTGTATACACACACCCACAACCAAATGTATTAAAACGAATGCAAGATTTCAAATAGTGTTTCTATATTTTATTTAAAAGGTTAAAATTATACATTTCTCATAGATCTGCTCGTTAAGAGACTGTTGCCAGCAGTTTTAAAATTAACAGAGCGCGCGTCTTGCTTTAACATACCTATGTTATCTATCGATATGCAACGTATAATCGATATCAAAAAATCAAAAATATTCATATTCAAACATTAACTTATTTAATATATATGTATAACGTAATGATCTACAATCGTTGGTAATATACTATGTATATATATCATAGAGTCAGTAATTTTTTGGGCCAAGTCTGTTTGTACTACAAACCTATCAACGCGTCAACGCACGCACAAGCGTATGCACGTTTGTGTCACCAATTTGTGTGTTGGCGCCATTCAACGGCTGCTGTTTTTCTATTGCTTAATTATCAAAAATACATTCACAAACATACACACACGCACATAAGCACATTAGCCAGAGAACATGTCGAACCGGTTTCGCTTTCTGTGGCCATTAAAAAAAGGAAATTAGCCAAAAGCCAAAAATTAAAATAAACGCGTGCGACTAATGCTGACAATACGAACAAAAGAGATTTTCAAGAAATTTCGTGGGTGCAAAGTGTCGTCTAAGTTATGCATTTGTAGTTGCATTCTATTTTAATGGTATACTTATTGGTACATATTACAGCAAACAGCTGTCGTTGCTTGTCTAGCTTTTCTTTTTCTAGCTGTTGCGCCAGTTTTGTTATTGTTGACGTATGACGTCATCATGGCACAAATTCATTTCAAGGTCGCCGACGGTCGCATTTTCATTTCACTTGACATGCTTTGCCTCCTGCCGCCTGCTGTTATTTTTTACGTTTGTTGCTGTTGTTATTATAGTGTGATAAATTGCATTAACCCATTAGCATTAAGAGGTGCACTCTATTGAGCAATAAAGCTATCAATTGGAGAGTAAAATATATCCAATTGGCATACAGTAGACACTCTATATGAAGATAGAAACAATCAGCAGGGCAATATATTTTTTCACAAGACATGTTAGCGGACAGACCATAATATATGGAAAAAATATCTATATAGTAGTTGTCAAACGATAAGATTAAATTACAAAACAATTTTGTGTTTGTGTAAGTGCAAAAGTTGTAGACAGACATTGAGTTTATGGTGGTGCGAGAATTTCCTTTGTATTGTTGTACACATACATACATATAGATTTATATAACAATATGTTCATATATAGCAAGTAGTCAGTCACTTTAATTGTTTAACAACAGCGAAATGCTTAACAATTGTTACATATGTCTATTTATATATACCCATTGTACTAGTTTGGAATTAGAGCTGGCTGCCAAAGATAATGTACAATGTAATACATAAATTACAAACAGATGCTGGGAAATTAAAAATAATAAGTATATTTTTTCCCTCAAAATTTGTTGGCAACTATGAAAATTTATTGCTGTGAATAAGTAAAAGAATGTGTTTGGTTTGTTAAAGATTTTTATCATCAACATCATTGCACTTTATTTATATTGACTGCATTAGTATTTCTTATATCTAGCACAAATATTAAAATTTAATAGCTATAAGTTAGATGGCAAACATGTGTTTGCATTATTTCTTTTTTTGTATCTTTTAGAAAGTTGTAAAGTTAAATTAATATATAATATGGTTACATATTAGATAGATTAGATTTCCTTGGACATTAAATAATATATGTATAAACATTTGTTGTTTTATCTGTTTTATAAACACACACGGCATACAATTTGTTTATGATTTTCTTTTTTTTTAGCTATTAAGCTGCACAGTTTTTAAGGTATCAAATTCATTTCACTGTGGAACAAAGTCAATTTGGCCAGAACACTTTTTCCGTGTATGCTTGATATATAATTTTGTCTACATTTCTAATGTGATACAGAATGAAACAAAAGTATTATGCTAACAACAAACATAATTCAGTTTTTCTAAGATTAAACATACTATGTACAATGTTAAGGTTTTAATGTACAAGAACAATAAGCGCTGATTAATATATAAATAAAAATTATCTTATTAACATATAAAACATAATTTGTATGTCAGTAAGAGAAAAATGTTTAACTTTTACAAACATTTATCCATACATATTTTTAATGTGCTTTGTTACACTGTGCATTTAGCTTATTCAAGTGCGTGTAATTGGGTGCCACACTAACATTAACTGACATCATTTTGTTAATGTATGTTTGTCGTTATATTTCATTTTCAGTTTCCGCTTGACAGCACTGTTCAGCTTTAACGGTAAGTTGCCTGAAATAAAAATTAAAAAAAAAAACGAATTGGTATTTTAATAATTGGCATTATATACTAAAACACAAAAGGTCATAAGTCCGTTTAATCTACATTGTTCTAGATTTAATTGCTTAATCACAGATCAAACAGATCGCTTGATCAAGTGAATCGACAGAATCTGGAGACAGAGAAAGATAGAGCGGTAGAGAGAGGGCGAAAGAGAGCAAGAGAACCAGCCAATTGACGTCTTTCTGTTCTTAAGCATTGGCCATTTTTATTTTTAGAATTTTCAAATTTATTTACAGTTACTTTTATGTGCGAGTTCTGCGAAATCGCTGGAAGCAAAGAGCGAAAAAAAAATAATTTCAAAATCCAAATACGAAAACGCGTCTGGAATTAATTTTTTCGCTGCCGTTCTCTTTGCAATTTATAGAATGCGCAATTGATGTTCGCCTATATGCGTAATTCGACTTGAATTATTTACAAATTTCTACATTATTTTGGAAAATTCCAAAGTTCTAAAACTTCTTACCTTGAAAAAAAAAATTAAACATGTGCCGGTAAACAATTGAATCAAAATTTAAAATCTTTATTTATTTCTATCAATGTCTAAAATCTTTAGGAAAAAGGAAAAGTCTTAAATTAGGTTAGGTTATACTTTATACATTTATATCTGTACATAAATGTATAAAGTATAACCTATTTCCTATTTTTCACTTTTCCCTTCTAACATTAAAAAAAGTTTTGTATTTGACTTTCAATTAAAATATTGTCAAACTATTTAAGATAAGATATACGCTGCTACTCCCAATCATTTATATATAATCTATATACTTGAAAAAGTCGAGCTGTCTATAAATGTTTTGGATCAACAACAAATTGAGCCGGCTGATAGCAGAATATGATATTTGTGCAAAATAAAAAAAGTAAAGATAAAAACAACAACAAATTTTGAGAATTGTCGACCTTATCGGTAGACCTCAACGCCTAATCGCGAAGCGGGCAAATTAATCAAACCTATAGAAGAAATAACAACAAATAGACGAAAACAGCCTTAAATAGGTTCCACAAAGGTGTGGTCCCATTAATAGACAAAAGACACATTAATCTCATAGCCTGAATAGATTCAAAATCAATCCAATTTTGTTTTCAACATCATCGTATTAAGGCAACTGACTCATGACATAAACTTCCGTTGCGAAAAACTAACGTCAGAAATGCGTTTTAGCCAAGGCACATAAGCTTGAAGAACTTATGTGTGTCTATCTACATGAGGAACCATAAAACAAACAAACAGCCAGCTCCCACAAAGGCGGGGGGCATTATGTAAGGTAAACAAATACATACACTTATGTAGTATGTACACACACATACGAAAGCAGCGCCAAGAAAATGAAACATTTTTAATCGTTTTCCGTTTCGACGCTAAAAATGATGGCACATTTGCATGTACAGTGATAACCTGTCACAAGGAAACAGTCAATTATAAAACTATTTTGGGATTTGATTAAGAAAAGATAAGGTTATGATTGGATTGACAATTGTATACTATTATTATATTTTGTTTGGATTTACTCAAGTGTTAAATCGAATTATATTTCTTAAAAAATCGCATTATTTAGGATAACTTAAAAACGGCAAGTGAGATCTTTATCTATATTAAGGACAACACTAGATGCACCAGGTTTTAAATATTGAAATTATCATCAAAATCGGTTCACCGATTGCGCATTGTCTTTTGAAAATGGTTTTTAAAGAAATAATTTTTTGTCTTGAAAAAGAATTTCGAATTTAATAATAACATGATATTCACTATTCTGCTATTAAAACAAAACAGTTTTCAATAAAGATAATAGTCAAGCTTGGTAAATATGTCTTATTTAAACTTTTAAGTTTAATTTGTTGTTCACTGCCTTGAGTGTCTACTGTAGTTGGAATGCACGCCCTAAGATGCCGCACCCAAGAAAATCAACATTTATTTCGATTTTATGGTCGACTTCTGCTTTTACTACTGCTACTTCCACTTTCAATCCTATTATTAACTGGGAGGATGGTAACTCACCTTGTGGTTTCTACTTTTTCGAAAGTATTTGTGTGCCATTCCTGCCGCTCCTTAAAGCACATAGTTACGCTGCTTTTCGGTGGGCAACGTTCGATTGGCAAATGAGACAATGGCTGCCGCAGGCTGTGCAACAGACAGATCGGAAAAGACATGACACTGATTATCCTTGGAGCTGTGCGATCTGCGCGCAACAAAGGCAAAGATGGTCTTCTTGTCGGGCTCTTCGGGTGTGCTCCACATGCGATTCTCTGGATCGATGGCACAATGCGATATCACATCGGCCGTATAGTGTTTGCGAAAGAATTTCTTTCTCGTATTATCCGTCAGGGTTATGCCCTGTCCACTGACCTTGAAGTGCACCTCAGTTGGCAATGGCAATGGTTTCTGCTCATACAACAACCGGATGGCCTTCCTAATGGCCTCATTGCCCGTCAACGATTCCGTATCGCAGCTGAACAACCAAAGCACATTTGTTGCAGCTCCATGGGTGAGCAACTGTTGTTGTGCTGGCGTTGTTATCGCCAAACCTGGCACCACATCCGCATCGGGTATGCGTAAAAGACAGGGCAGCGCCAACTTATTAATGGAATGCTCATATATCAAAGCGGACAATGAGGTAAAGGTGGGCTCATTTTCGCAACCCTTCAAGCGCACACCACGCTGCGTTGGTTCGATAAGGAAATGGCGCACTAGCTCCTGACTGCCGGCAGGCGGTTGGGCAACGCGCAAGACCAAACCATAGGCATTCTTATAGGTGGTCGAATCACGCACCAAAAATGTGCCTGGCTGTGCATTCATGAGCAGCGCAATTGCATCCTCTCGCGATAGCAGAGATTTGTACCAGAACTTTGCCGAATTGCGAGCGAACTTAACCAAATCTGCGGCAACCTCAAAGGTGGGTGAGGGTGTTGCATTAAGTTGTTGCTGCTGCTGCTGTCGGCTGGCAATAGTCTGATAAATGGATTCGGTGGTGGTGGGCGAAGCACGTTGCGTGACGCTGCTGCCGGGGGTGGAGAATGGTGTGCGTGGTGTTAGCGGAAAAGCTGGCGTCTCTGGCCGGCTAGTTGGACTGGGCGTAAGCAGGTAATCCACCTGTTGTTGCTGTTGTTGATATTGTTGTTGTTGTTGTCCATTGCTATTTGGAGCGCGCTTTGCACTGATGGCATAAATGGGCGACAAATCGCGACGGCTGCGCGTGTGGTTCTGTCCATAAATATGCGAATGTTGCTCCAACTGTGGCTCCACTGTTGTAAGCTGCAGCTGCTGCTGCTGATGCTGCTGTCGTTGTTGTTGTTGTTTGTATGTCAACTCTATTGGCGTGCGTTCCAAACTGTGACTCTTGCTGTTAATTGTGTGATAATTGCGTTCCACAAATGTGGACTCTAAGCGACGAGCATTGTGTATAGCAGCACCATCGGGCACATCCACATCCTGCCTATACTCAATATTCCGAGTTGTATATGGCGTTGGCGCTGGCAGCGAACTGCGCTCGTTGTTAAAATCATTTAAATTTAAATTGAACTCAAAATCATAATTGTATTTGTTGTGACTCTGGCGACGTTGCGGCGGCATTGGCGGCACACGTGACATAGTCCGTTCCATTTCACGTTCCTTTTCACGCTCCTTTTCATGATCGCGATATTCGCTGTAGACTTTGTCGCGGCGTTCGCGCAGCAGCTGTTCGAAATCTGCGCGTGGCGCTGACCCATAATGATATGTATTCGATATGGTATTCGTATTAGGGTTCGGGTTCGGGTTCGGGCTTGTGTTTGCGTTCGCTTTCGAACTTGTAGCATTTGTGTTGGCCAACGTTTTGCGCACCAGCAAAGGGCTTGTTAGACGTGGCTGCGGCTTTATCATATCACTGGCACTATTATTATTATTATTATGATTACTATTGCTATTATTATGGCTGCTGCTGTTGCTGCTGCTGCTGCCGCTCAGTACGTAATCATTGTCAAGGAAACTATCGAGTCGAGTTGGTGTTGGCGCTTTGCGCAGCGGCGTCGATGTTTTGGCAATGCCATAGCTAAAGGGCAATGAGTTTTCGCGCGCGTGATAGGGTATACCATTACCATTACCATTCACGTTGCCATTGCCATTAAAATTTGTATGGTAATTATTGTTATTATTGCTATTGTAGCTGTAGCTGGCTGTGTGATACTTTTTATCCGTTGACACGGCAGCGCTATCTTCGTACGGCGACCGCATAGTTTCGCGAATTCCAAACGACTGATTGAATATGGAGAGACCCCCAGGTCTAAACCAGAGAGCGCCACACACTCACACAACCACATATGCAACTAGCCATAAACAGCGCGCGCTAAAAAAAATAAATGAAAAGGCAGCGTTGGCGTAAGCTCAACGCTAGCGCTCTTTTGCTCTCTCGTTCTCTCTATTTGCTGGCCAACTAACAAATCCACTTGAGTTGTTGTTGCGCCTACGTGCAAGTGCACAGTGTCGCAAAGCGTATTTTGCCTAGCGCATTTTCATTTGTTGCGTGTTATTTGTTATATATTATGCAAAATATTTCAAATTTCAATAGTGCATTTTATTCTATGCTTGTAGTATGAAATAAAAACAACCAGGTAGTTTAATTAATTTAAATTATACGATAGTGAAATCATCTACGGTTCTACTGAAGGCATAAATTCTAAATATAGACCCACTGTGCTCTACTCAAGTAAACACACACACAAACACCAACAATCAGTGCTCGTTTTGCAAAGGTGTTGGCGTCTCGAAGAGATACATTGAGCGGCGAATTTAGAAAGAGAGAGAGAGAGTGAGACGCAAAAAATGATACAGTGCGAACTTTGTGACGGTGATGTCATCCCCCCACAAATTTTTATACACACTCACAAACACAGGCAGTTAATCACAAGAAGCGATCAACACAGATACTCATTTCAATGTATATTGGATCGGCACTCACTCTCACCACGACTCTCTGCGTTCAGAATGTCGCTCTCTCTTTTTTCTCTATCTTTATCACTGTATCTCTGTGTTTGTGTGTATGCATGTGCTTGTGAACATTTGTTGTAAATTGTAAACAAACAATTTTCGATCGTTTTTAGCATGAAAAATATGCTCTCCCCTTTTTAGCTTTACAGCACCCGCCCCGTGTCGATCGGCAATTGAAACCACGCACGTTTTATTACTTTAACGTTCTTCCACTTTGCATCAATTGAATACCGCCGCCGCCGCCGCCGACAATGACGCTAACTGCGCTGCTTCAAGCCATCTGTTCTGAATGGGCAGCCATTGTTTTGAATAGACAGAAAAAATTAAACGGGAGATCTAAGTTATCAGCATTACAATTTGATTAATTTTATCAATCTATTGCGGTCTATTTTCATTTCGACATCAATACAGTCTCATGTTGCTTTCCCAGTGAACTTTTGTGGCTGACACACAATTACACACACACACACACACGTAAACAAATACAGACAAAGCGGTGGCATCTTTTTGATTTCTCACATTTTTCTTGTAGAAAGTGGAGAAAATTGTAAGCGCACCTTTTGTGGGCACAACAACAGCAAGCGGCCAAACCAATAATCAACTAACAACCATTCACGACAATAACAACTAACAGAGCAATTGCAGCAACAGCGTTTGTAGCATGTGACGTCAGCTAATGCAAAAATATTTTGCCCAAAATATGCAAAGTCGCTGTTAACGCAGACGCCTCAGCCAGCGTCAGAAGCTACATATGTATGTAAGTATGTAGCTGTGGGTGGTTTGAGGTCATAGTCAGTGTTACATGCCTCCCACATACACACACTTACATTAATACATGCATACAACCAGTTACACATTGCTCACTGGCTCTCTTAAAACATAATCGTGAGCGCAACTCGTTTACCTTTTCGCGCAGCATATTCGAACATCTGTTGTTATTGTAGTTGCCATTATTGTTGTTTTTGGCAAGTCTGACTGACAGCAGAGCCATGCGGAATGTATTGAATGGTATGTGTGTGTTTGTGAGTGGTGGGGGGCAAAACGCTCAGCTACTCAATGCATATGTTTTGATATCTTTGAATTGTGCATACAAAGATCAGCTTAATTGATTCTGAAATACCGAAAATACATTGTATTGTTGTTAAATTGCAGCTGTGAATTGTTTGCACTTCAAATGTGGCGGCCAATTAGCCACAAAGCTGGAGGTCGCAGCATCACTTGACATTCATGTGCATGTATGTATGTATATTAATGCATTTGTGCGTGTGTGTGTGTGATTTAATATGGGGAATCCTTGAGTTTGTGTTCATGAAAATGACACCAGTTAGGCGTATGCTCAATAAATAAATTATATTACGTATTTCACTTCGAAAATCAATTGTTGATCACAAAAAAATTAATTATCAAATCGAAATGTTAATGCTTATCAATTTCGTATGGATGACTTAGATATATTAATGTTACGCCTTATTTTAAATAAGGCTATGAAACATTTTACTTTGTCACTGAGAAAAAAAATTTTTATTGTAATTGTAAAACACTTCATTCATAATACATTAAAAATTAAATTTAATAAAAACAAAATTGCTATTTTATTGTTATTTTTTAGTTAAATTAATATACATATGTTTATTTATTCCAGGGTATAATGGAATGCAGAAATCATGAATGTTCTCCAAATGCAATACACAGGCGTTAAAAAGCATTAAGCTTCTGTCAGCGAAAGAGGTTGCGGTACTCGCTAAAGCGGATAACACTTGTGTGGATTCCATGTGGATATTGTGTCTTAGCTAAATACAAAAAAATATAAATGAATATATTTTCGGTTGGAAAATGCTTAAGTTTTTGGGTCATTAACTGATCTGATAATGGGTCGTTATCCTGTTCAAATATTTAAATGCCCTGTTTACGTGAGACGTCCGTTTTATGGGATTCTTAGCCTTATCTTCACCTTCACTCCTTTGTCCCTTCATCCCTCCCACACATGAGAAATGCTGGCGTGTTCAAGTGATTAATGCTACCAATGTTTGCTTGAATATCCTCGAGAGGTGTGGTGCGAATGGGAAAGGGTGCCCATCTCCTAACTGGGGCGTAATTAAACTTGATTAATTTTTAAGACTGCATAAAGGTAAAAATCGGCGTACGCATGATAACAAAACGGAAATGGAAATTAATTAATACGAAAACTCACAGATAATATGTACTTCTTTCTGTTCATTTGTTCTATACAATGCCAAGCAAAATGAAATTTAGATGCCCATAAAAAATGCTTTTACATTGTTTCCACATCATTTAAACATCAGTGTATAAAATACACTTCTTTTTTTTGGTTTATTATCAAGAAATTTTATTTTTGCACCTGTGCCAATTAATTCACTTGTAGGGTTCTGTGACTTTAAATTGTTTGCATTTTTATCCTTAACAAATGAATAAACAGCTGAAAAACTTTTTATATGTTCGTTTCATGTTTTATTTTTGCACCTTTCGCACTGCCGCCTTTTCTATGGTTGGGTTTATTTTTTTTATTTTTTGATGTTTGCTCATTGCTCAAAATTGTTTAAAATATCACTTTTTTGTTTTAATATTATCAGCGATTGCAGTAAATCCACAAATTATTGCTGTAAATCAATGATTAAACGTTACTTATTTCAAGTTAAATTATTTGAATGAAGCAGCGAAATAATAAGTTGAAAATTTAGTCTTTTTTAGTTAAGATCTAATTATTTTCAAAACGTAAATGCTACCAATTGTTTTATCCAGCAGTTTCTTTCCAATCAGCTTTTTTTTTTTAACTATTTATCGAAATTAAATTTTGTTCATAACGGAACTTTATTGCCATTTAGGGCCAATTTCTCAAAGTCCGGTTAGCTAAACCAACCCAAGTTAAGTCAAAATTGAGTTCCTCAATGTCCGTTTAAGGTTAAGGAAGACACAAACTAACCGAGGCCTGAGTGCCGGTTAACATTTATACCCCGTTTAGGTGCCGATATAAATATCGCTCAAATCATCGTTAGGCGATAGTATCTTAACGATTCAGTTTAACTTTGCATTGAGAAAACCAAATTGGTTAAACTCGTTCAACTAACTGCAACTTTAACCGGAAATTGAGAAATTGGGCCTTAGTTTAGTAACTATACGAATTGATTTTTTCGCCAGATCTAGCTTTTTTAAAGCCAAAAGTAAACCAATTCTTGAAATAAACTGGTGCCTGCAAATTTTAATAACAATTTTGACTGGAATTGGAAGTAATTGACGTGATTTGTTTTCTGTGTTAAATGATTAAATTAATTTATGTTTTGGAATGCTTTTAAACACTTGAAGAATAATTTATATATAAAAATTTACCGATTATTATTACCGAAAAAGTATGCAACCTCGTTTTTGTGTAGTAAATTAGCTTTTTTGCCTGTTGAACATTTGCAACACTGTGCGTTTAAAAATGCGCTAAACTATCGATAACATTTGGAAGCTGAACCATCCACGTGTCGGACTTGCAGACAATTGTAATTGTGTTTAGTTCAACATTAGTTCGAAAGTAGATTTAAATCAACCTCAACAAAATTGTTAACAACTGTAGAATGAAAGACTACAACAACAACAATAACGTAATGTGCGAAGTGATTGATCAAGTTCCAGACGGCAAAGTGCCAGCTGGTGATCAGTTGCCAGATGACAATAGCAATTTGATTGTAAACTTCATGCCACCCGACATGAACGAAAAGGAGCTATTTACAATGTTCTACCGATTTGGGCCCATTGAAACTGCCCGAGTTATTCGCGACGCCGTAACCAAAACCAGCCGTTGCTTTGGCTTTGTCCAATTCAAGTCGGCCGACAATGCGATGCTGGCCCAAGTCAGCCTGAATGGCCGTGAATTGCGTGGCAAGCGCTTAAAGGTGGCCTTTGCCCGACCCTCCTCGGCGGACATTAACAAACATACAGTTGTCTATTTGGGCAATCTGCCAGGGCAATATGCAACTGAACAGAAGATTTTTGACCTGTTCAAAGGCTTTGGCTTTATACAAGACATAAACATACCCACGGACGAGAATACGGGCTATCCGCATGGCCTGGCATTTGTCCGCTTTCGGACAAGGTCCGCCGCAGAGGTTGCTATACTGGCAATGAATGGCCGCAAGCTGGAAAATGACTGGTATCCGCTGCAAGTGCGATTCGCACGTATTCAAATGGACAACTCTTCGCGTTCTGCTGATCAGCAGGTCCAAGAGTCTCAACCAGATTGCTCTTCGATTGCAACCCCAACAGATGTGTAACAAAGTGAAATTTTGATATCTTATGCTTAATTTTTTTTCCCCAAAATATACTTCTACAACAACTAAAAAACCTACCTAAAAAATAAAATAAAAGTTATACAATTATAGATTTATAAAATCCAGTCCATATACTTGAATAATCTCAATAGATTGAAGAAATGAAAATATATTAAAACAAAAAAAAAAATACTTCTGTAAAAAAACTCTATATTTGTAATACTTACTTTGTTTTCTCTTACTTTGTACAAAATAATATTTGGATTAAGCTTTCTTTTTACAATAAAATGTCATAAATAATTAATTTACCTTTGTTTGGTTTTATCATGTTAATATCTAACACTGGCTGGGAAAAGAACATATAATTCAAGTCTTTATATTATTTCTTGACATTATGCCAAGCCAGAAATTCGAAAAAATATCAATTTCATACTGTAACATCTGCATTTGTAAAGCTTTAGTAATAATAATTTATCTATTTCATATCGAAAGTCGACACTCAACACGCCTACCTGTAAAAAATGAATAAAATACATACAAAATAAAAGTGCAGCGACCCGAGGCAATTTCTGCCTCAGATTCGCATGAATTGCACATACAAACAAATAATGAAAACAAAGGGTGCATAAATATCTGAAGATCGCTGCCTAAAATGAAAAAAAAAAGGAACCAACGCACGAATGTAGGTGGGAAACAAGTGAATTGAAAATTATTCCCAATTCGTTTGCTTTTCTCATTATAATTGAGTCAAAAGAGTTTCATCTTCAATTCGGTCTCTGAATGTAGACCGTACGTAGCCTGAGCCTGAGTCAACTGCCAATGGGCATTCAGATTTAACTTACAGATTTGTCTGCAGCTCTTTTTTACAAGGGAGTCTTTCTGCCCTAATATTTGTATAACAAAAAGTGAGCATACAACTTAGTATATTGGCTGTCTTAAGAGCTTTGTAACATTGCGAAATAAATATGTTTAAAAACTAATCAATTGTCGAAACCTTATTTAACAATAACAAAGAACATTTAATGCATATGGATGACTTAATGCACAAAAATTATTTTACAACTTTCAAACTTATGCATAGAATTTCTCATAAAAATAAATATTTCCTTAAGGAATTGTACATTTTTCTTTGCTTATATGATAAAGTTAATCAATAATAACATTTTTAACAAATATGAACTGGTTAAAAAAATATATTAATTCGCATTTGATTATAGTAAGCAATAAGTCCATTGAAATAAGAGTATAGCAATGTCGTCATGCTGCAGGAACAAAAAAAATATTCATATTATTTTGAATTTGTTTGCGCTTTTTAATGAACTTATGTTTGCTTGCTGTTTCCTTTAGTAGTATGCAGTGTGATTTATACTTCCAGATATCGGTTACATAATAATTCAGCATTGCATTGCAGCAGGTGATTGCAGTTGAACATTTCTTGTAGTGTGCCTTCCTTCTTCTTGCATTGTTGTGTAACTTTTGTTCCTGAATCGCAAAAGAAAGATTTGTTTTGTTTTGTTGTTAAAAAAATGAAAAATGAATCGGTTTATTTTCACATTTTTGCGGCTTATGAATTTTTACTGTAATAAATAGGAAAAAAGGGACAAAAGCAACAAAAATGTTAAGAAATAAAACAAACAAAATAACAAAAAACGAATTTAATTTTATTTTCATTTTGCGCTAGAAAATGCAAATCAAATTTTCACTTCTTTGTTTACGTGCTTTCATTTTCTTAAAAGAGTTGCTTGAGCAAAACATTGGAGCGAGCAGTGAAAACGGAAAACATTTGGGGCTGTCTGTGCAGCCCTTTGATAAGCAGATTATGCACAGTTTGCAGCATTTGCAACCTTTTCTTTTTGTGTTTTCAACTACACAGTAATTTCTTTGTGTGCAACTTTTCTGAATATTTCATTTAATTTTGTTTCTTTCCAGTTGTAGTCGAGTCGACATTTGTAGCATATTGCTTTCAACAACAACATTATCACCCAAAAGGGAAAGTCCGAATCAAATTATTATTTGAAAATGGTGCGACAAGCATCCGAATCGGAAAAATTAAAAAAAATTGTTTGAACAGCTTGTAATTTTTAGGTTTGTACAACTCATCAAAGTAAATATATATGAATGTTTGACAAAAAAAAACTAAACCAATTTAATATTGGAAAGGTTTCGCATTATGAATTTTAAAACATGTTTTTAAACAGTTTTTTAATAAGTTTTTGGTAAATCTTTTTGGCGTCGTTCTTAAATTGCATCTTCTCATAATGTTACGCTCATTTTTCATGCTTTGTCCACAAAAATTAGGAAAAAAAAAACTGATGGAGCTTGTCAAACAAGAGGACAGCGCGCCTCTCCCCGCATCACTCCGCTCCACACGCACACTTCGGCCGCACGTCAGGATAATTAAGAAATTTTTCAGTGCCCTAAACGATGGCTGGCAATGTGGGAGGCATAAGAAGTGGTTGGCCATTCAGTTTGCAGTTCCATTTTGTTGGTGGTGCGAATTTCGTAATCGAAATAAATGAAAATTGATTGAATTCCATTAGTAGACAGAACGAGACAGAGAGAGAAAGCGAGGACGAATGGCGTACACAAGCGGCTGCAACTGAAATTAGGCAAAAACTAATGAGCCATGAGCATTACGACGGACATTATTGGGCAACTTGTGGTCAACTATCAATTTGCCTGGTAGAATTATGGGGGCCCTCTTTTGCCAAAAAGCCGTCAGGCATCATGCGCCTCATTATATTTTCTCTGTGTGTGTGTGTGTGTGTGTGCGCGTGAGTGTGTGATGTAATGTCGAACCAAAAATATTTCTGAGAATTTTTCACCACTTTGAAAGACTAGTAAATTGTCTTTCCATAATTTAAAAGTAAAAACTCAGTGTATTAAAGTTAGTTAGTTTAGCTTTCGCAACGCGAATAATAAACAAACATTCGTTACACAAAACACTCGTTCTGATTTTAAAATATATTTATTTATTGCACAACAATTCGCGGCGAGAATATTGCTTCGTTGCGTACTTTGCGCAACTAATCTTCGTCTCGTCACCTTTTACATTCTTCTTCTAACCGACTCGCTCTTCTTAACACTATATCCGTCCCACTCTAACACACTTACTTGCATAAAACAAATTACTTCATATTCTGAAACATATATTTATATATACAAGTTAAACACGTTTAATTGTAAATGTACCAAAGTGTTAATGATCGAAAATATTATAATGTCAATAGCTGAGTTTGTTATTAAATGCCAAGTTGGCAGCACCTAACGCAGATTTAAGGTGGCAACGCTAAAAAAGCTCAGCTGATTTACTTGCTGCTGGAATGTTCTTATTCTTAAAGAATTGCTATTCGATCACACGAACGAAATCTAGCAAAAAACGGCAGAAGCAGAAGGAACAGCGCGGGTTGACAGGATTTGACGGAGTTTTTTTGCGTGCGTCAAATCAGTGCAACGCATGCGTGCAACATTCATCATCGTCAGTGGCAACAGCAGATTTTTGCAACATATTTTATGTAAGCATTTCTCTTCCCCCATATGCTTGGAAGGTTTTTTTTTTCAATTTTAAGCGAAAATTACATCATCATTTATGCTGAATGTTTATACTATATGAACATTGTATATTATTTTTTTCCGGCCTGGTGAATTATTAAAAAATTTCTTTGTCAACAAATCACTTGGTGCAAAGCAACATAAGGTTAGCTTGAATAAATAAGGTGCAGCTTCAGCTCTCCCCTAAGCACTCTTCATTCACTCACACACACACGATTTACATTAGGTCCCCAAGTTTGGGAAATTTAAAAACGTCGCAAACAAATTTGTTAACGTTGAGGGTAGTCACATTTTAGAGGGTGGCTCTTGCACCTCGCCCCCCTTACTCGCTCTCTTTCACGAGCAAACATCGAGCCTGATGATGTATGAAAGCCAAGGTACAAAATCGTCTGACACAAACGCAAAATTGCATAAATCTTCAGCTTAAAGCTGTGTGCAACTTTAAGCCTTATCAAAAATATATTCATATATATTTTACTTGTTTTTGGTTTTATTGTTTTTTATTTTGCCTTTGGCACTCGTTGACAAATTCAATAATTTTTCCCATTACTTGGGACATTTTTGTGGGCTTGTTTTTGCCTGACGAGCGAAATTGATTGACGCTGAAAGAAAAGGCGCCAATCTTTCTTTTCTCCCCCATCTCTCTGTGTGTGTGTGTATGTGTGGGGCTAAATTTAATTTCACCCACACTCACACACACACACACACAAACACCATGGAATCGACACCTGCCGACAGACGCCGGAAAATAATCAAAATAAAATATGGATTTTTTTTGTTTTGCTTTGTTCGCTTCGCCTTGCGGGCGAAGGGAAAAGAAAAATATGTAGAGCCGCATTAGGTGGAGTCTACCAAAGCGCAATTTGTCTTGGCTCATGTTGGTGTGAGTTTTCGTGAATGAGTGTGCGTATGTGTGTGCTTGATAGGCCGTAGTTTTAAGCTCCACAAACAAACAAGCGGAAGTTGCCCGTTGGGTCGATTGTGGGGGTTTTTGTTTTGTGCGGTCGACGGGAGGCTTTGCTAATACTTGAAAATGTGCGTTAGGGCTTTGCCAGTTAGCATTTGCCAGCAGATAATATAGCAAAGCTGTTTTCGACACTACACGGGGGGGATAAGAGGCAAGGTGTGTGGCATTAACTCAATTGCCAGTTACATTTGCATCGTATGAAGGATGTGCCATCAAATCTATTGTTGCCTCTTGTCAACTTATTGTGCATAATCCCTTTTACATTATGATAGATATGATGTTGATTTCTTGAGAGAACTTCTCATAGTTTTAATACGGTCTCTAAATTAATAGCATTTAAAGATGATAAATAGCATTAAATTGATAACTTTTAAGGCGTGAATATTAAAAAGGTTCTCGTTAGAATAGAACAAAATTACCAGATTCCCGATTTTATGATTTTTCTAAGATAAGTTCGACTTTTGACTACCTGTATAAAGGTGAGACTTCAGCAAACTCGATTGAACTTATCAAAATTAAGCTGCATTTGCATTTGTCAAAACTTTAAAAAACATTTTCTCTCGTACCTTATCTTACTCTCCATTAATCCTTTGGTAAACCTATTAAAATTTTTAAATTTCTTTTAAATGATTTTCAAAATTCTCGGAAATGTACAAATTAAAGGTATAAATTACAACAGCCCGATTCTCATAAGTTTCTACTTATCCAAAGTAATCCAAGTTACGATTCCAATAAATTCAATCCAAGCACCCATACATAGCGGAAACAAACTTGTAAAGTTCCTGCCAAAGATATATATGTATATATGTATATGAGAATTTGTCTATATGTATTTGCACTGTTGAAGAAACCGCAAATAATTGCAATTGCGATAGGAGTTTGCCGAAAAGTAACAGAACAAACATTGCCAGGCCGAAATTATTTGCGCAAATGGAATGCAAAACTGGTAAAACTGTAGACACACACACAACTGCAACACCCATTTAACCCCATTTCAATAATGTTGTTGCACACATACGAACGTGCGCCAAAAACTATTTTCAGAATAGTTTACCAATATATGGAGGAGGAAACAGAAGGGAGAAAAAGTGTATTATTGGAGTGTAATAAATTGGTGTTCAGCGCAAAACAAGACTGCTCGACTTAACTGAAGAGAGCCTGATATCATGATACCCTGTATATTTTAGTCTTTTCTTCCTACACATTTTATCGATAATTATCGATTATTCAGAAGCTATGACTCTTTATCTGTCAATATTAAAGCACACAGTCTTCTTATATAAAAACACCCCATTTCATTCGCCATTTTTGTGGCGAAAATCAAATCGATAGCATAATGGGCAAAAGTTTTAATTACCCATAAAGATGTTCGTACATGAAACTAACAAAACAACACAACAGAACAGAACAGAAAAGAACAGAACGACAAGAGCCAAGTGCTAACAAAATGTTATTTTTTGGATAGGGCTGAGGCTGGGAGGAGGATGGGAAAATTGTTGTGGGTAAAGACTTTTTCCGGTTTTCGGTTGAGGCGGCGTCCGGATTGTAATCAGGCTCAATGAAGCAGCAGCCACAAGCAGGCAGGCAGTTAGCATTGGCTCATAAAGAGCATAAAGCATAAAATTGGCTAATACTTATTGGTTATATGTATGTATGTATGTACGTATGTACGATAAACAAGTGGCCGTCTATTAAATGCTGAAGTTTCCTTTCTTTCGGTTTTTTGTTGGTTTTTTTTTTCTTACCATTTTGTTAGACGCTGCCTCGTTGAACAACATTTGCCAGAACTCAATGGCCAAAATCAAAAGTAGGCAACACATTTTCTGGTCAGTCATTTCGTTGTGAGCTGTTGAGCACCAACATTGACGCAACATCCAACTCACATCCCCTCCATTTTGACACTGTCATCCACCCTTGGAGAGAATACTCAGTATCTGTCTTGAGAGTTCCGTTGCGTTAGCTCTAGTTGTTGTTGTTATGAGTGTGTGTTGTTGAGCTTGAGAAGTTAAGAATTCAATTGACCACAAAATCAAGATTATTATACGACCAGTCGAGCAAAGTGTGGCAGCTGGCCAAGCAGAAGCATCCAACAGGCGGAACCAACTGTGTGGGTGGTCATACTCATTGCCCCCATTGCCCCCATTGTTCGCTATAAATCGAAAGTGCTGGCGGCGATGGATGACTCTCTGTCTGAGTGGGATATTGATGCGTGATTGGCTAACAAGTTGGGAGTTATAGCATGACAGACAATATAATTCAGCTTAAATAGTTAACGCAACTTGAGCTCTCATCGGCTGTGCTAACGAAGATCGATTAACAATTTGTATTTTTGTCGGGCTAACTGTTTATATTATTTTGTATCTGTTTTGTTAACTGAAATATATTCTTTTAAGTGTCACAAGCTTATGTTTATTATTTAAAGTCACAAATAAGCATTTTATTTTGAATACTAATTTAATAAAAATAATAAAAGTGGCGTGTAACGAGGCTTACGTTGAGGGAGGTCGTACTGTATTTATTTATCAGTTAAATCTACTTTTTATTATGTTCTTGTTCGACTTTATGTAAGCTGTTTGAGGGTTATCTTTGGCAGGGATAGGGATAATAATCAACGATTTCTACCCTGTAAAAATAGATGTAAAACATTGATTACTTATGTAGTAGGCTGATAATAGTAGGTGGTAGTACTACAGATCGATACACTACCGATGAATGTGGCGGTCAGTTGATTGACTATCGAGTATATATAAGGCACGCGTGATAGATGTAGCGCAACCAACTTCGCATTGTATGTTGGAAAAGTGAGGCAAACAGATCGTAAGACGAAATAAAACATTAAAAATATATTAAAGAATCCGGCCACACTTATTTATTTTATTAGAAATTATTGTGATTATATTAAAGTTAAGTTCTTAGTTAAATATTTCCTAATATTTTTCCATACAAACTGTTTTAAATGACCATTGAATCGTTTTCATATTTATATCATATTACACTATTGATGTTGTTTTTCAACATCGAAATCATATTGTTTGCTGTGTCATGTGGCAAGAAGCAGTCAATTAGCAGCAGTTTTATGTAGATGGCTGCATATTTATGTATATACAGGATCCTCGGACAGTTTTGGTTAATTGAAAGCAAACAAAACGCGACGGGAAATGTTGGTCAAACACGCAATGAAGATGAATATATGCGGCAAATACAACCCCCAAAAATTATTTATGTTTCATATATTGACCATTCATTTTGGCTTTTAACGCCGGCTAGAACGGGTGGCGTGAAGAGGCGGAGAGTATTTCACAGGGTGCGCCACGGCGACAATTTATGAACTCTTGGGCCAGTTTTAGCATTTAACATTTGTTTGGTTGGCCCGCTTGATTGTTGGTGTCGCCTTGCACGGATATTTGTGAAATTATATCGTCCTGCCTCGTTTGCTACTGCTGCTACTTGCGGTTGTAACTTAATTAAGGCGCCATCCCCTTCTCCTTCCCCTTCCCTCGGTCCACCCACCTACACGACTTTGCCCAACAAAAGCGAGTTGAGGCCAATTGACACGGTGACACCAGCGCGTGCTGTGAGCAGACACGAGTTGTTGTCTTCCAAGCATATCCGGCATGTTTACATAATTCACCTTCTTCTTTCAATCATCTGCAAATGCGAGCATGGTGACTATAACATGCAGTTTGCTACGTAAGTTGAAGTAGAGCTGTTGATGAAGAACTTTAGATATTTTAACCTTATTTGAATTGTTTCTAAGCAATAATTATCACAACATTGAAATTATGTTGATTAAAATATGATCTTTCAATTATTCTTTTTAAATTTCATCTTTCTCCCTGAGTAAGGGTATTTAAGCACCGTTTAGACCGAACGCATATTTTGCCCCTTTCCTTGTTGCCATTTCATGTTGAGGCAGCATAATTTTCAAGCATTTAGCTTGACCAGGCCGGAAGCATTTTGCTTAAATGTCTGGTCATTTGTAAATAGTTCGTGTTTCTTGGCCAACACTTGACGGAAATGAGCAAGAAATGAGCCACAGTTTGTGTTGCTCGGGTTGCAAAGTGCAGGGGTTTACGGGTTTACGGGTAGGCCAGGGTCAAACCACAAAAATGTCACGAGTTTCACCTGGAATGCTTTCTGGGTTGGGTGAAATTAGCACAACATTAAATAACAAGATTTTGTCGCTGTGATAAAAGCCTCACACACATATACAAACATACTTATTATACTAATACTACTGTGTGTATTCGTTTGTTATGCTTGACATGAGTTATGATCTTTGAAAATTCTAGGCTAGTAACTGTGCCCAGTGCTTTGCATATTTGATGGGTTTCCTGAACTATGTTTTACTATAAAGAGTATATGAAATTTAATTGTGTCTCTTAATACCTTTTAATTGTGTCAATGGCTTTGTGTGTATGATTTTATATTGAAGCGAAACTTATGGGTGATATATGTATCATATATATACTTATATATAAAAAGCATTACTTGGTGGTTGTAAAAATTTATATAAATTGTTACTTGAACAAACTAATTTGGTATGACTTTTGTAATATTTTATTTAAGTTTCACAAAATCTTTGTGATTTTATGTTATTAAAAGGAATATTCTATTGTCCATTCGATTGCAAAGCCAGCTATAAAACTACAAACCTATTAAACATTTCTAAATGCACCTAAAGAACTGACTGAATATGTGTCAAAGTCAAAGAATCATTCCTTGTACTGTAAGTGCATTTAATTGGTATTCATTACAAACAGATTTGTGCTAATCGCGCTGCACAAACGAAAGCACATTTAGAGATGCTCACTTTGCATTCTAACTTTGCGCAATTAGCCAAGTTATTTTGGGAGTTTCACTCATTTTTGGGCAATCTGTAAAGTTTTCTTTAGTACATTTCATTCAAATGGTCAGACATTTGTTACGCAGCACTTCCCAACAACTCAGCTAGAGTCAGTTAGCCACTGGTAGTAGGTAGGAAAAGGAGAAGGAGAAGTGAGAAGGTACGTTAACATCCCAGCGGTCGTACATTTCATGGCCTGCATCATCAATAACTCATGGCCAGCCAATTTGTATACTTGGACAGTTTTGCGTTTGGCGCTCTCTTGACTTTTGGCTTCAGCTCTGTCGAACGGTGATGGTGACGACGACTTCGTCGAAAGTCCTAAAACCAAATACGAGACTGAGCCCAAGCGTGAGCCATGTGCCAGCCTAGCTAACTCGGACAACTGAGCCACATTTCAAAAACAGTTTCCAAGGCATAAATCACTTAAATGCTCCAACAGCTCTGCAAAACGGGAAAACAGTTCGATTTGCTTTCAGCTTGCAAGTTTTTTTTTTCTCTCTCTGCAAGGGTATCAATGAGACAGAGGGCATTCGGATTTAGTCTTTGAACATCTCAATTATATGCAACAACCATTTAATGGATTTGATTTTAGACAACTTTATTTGTAGTCCCGTTTTTATGAAATGTCTTCATTTAATTTTAGATTGGTTTATAAGGTTAGGTTTCTTATATTTAAAAAAGATTTGGGAGTAAAACTAAGTTATATATTTATTTTATATCAAATAAATATTTTATTTGGGTTTTCTTTAAAAGTATAAGAAAGAAAATCATTTTAAAGCTGAAATATAATTACTTTCAGTGTAGTTTGCTAAAAATAATGCTGACTAGAAAACAGCTCTACATTTATCTATTTAACACATTAGAAGGATATTAAAAAGTCGTCTAACTTATTGGATTTTCTTTTCTTGTGGCCTGCTGTCCAATTCATTTCGAGTTTTATCATAGGCAAAAATTGATTTTTTTACTGTTGTTGTTGTTGCTCTGCAAATAACGATAAATTGAGCAAATGTCAGTGTGCAGCGCGCCTTCAGAGTTGCCAGCTTTGTCGCTGCAGAGTTGAGTTATGTCTGCACTTGATATGTGGCTGACATTCCAAACCCCCTCCACCCAATAAAAGGTAACAGGTAACTGAAATGGTGTGTGTTTGTTGTGTGCATGTCGTATATTGGCTTTGGTTTCATCTTCATCTTTCGGAGCTTCGCTTTGAGTTTTGGGCCATATCGTCGCCTAATTTGCGCAAAATTGAGATTTATTGCTAAATGTCACCCAAAAAGTTTCTTGTGTCAGCAAAATCGATGAAACCCTTTCCTTTTTGTTGGATCCCTTTTAAATACTTATGCCAGCTCATCTTTAATTATGATTAATGACCCACTAATGACATGCACTCAAACATTGCGATGTCAATGTCAAGGTTCAAGCTAAAGCTACAAATTTTGAATGAATAACTTTCGTTGTTTTATGGCTCCAATCAACCCACACAATTTAAATTCAAACATATTGCTGTGCCAAAAATGAAATGCAATCCAAACGACAATTTCACGCAACAAATGTTTCGATTAAAAAAAATTGTACTTCATGCTAAAAGAACTCGTCATGGGGTTGCCAATAATGAAAAAAAAAAACACGCCCCGCTCATATGTGCACAAAATTTATAGCAAAAAATCTAGAAAGTGTGTGTATACATAAGAATGCAAAAAAACAGGAGCAAAAAATTACAATCGCAAGTAAGAAACCCCAGAAGCAACACACAAAACTTTATTTGATATTTACTGAAGCACGACAATGAATAATAACTACACACATCGAATGCATCTGGTTGAAAAAAAAAAAATAAAAAAAAAAACAAACAGGGGATCAAAAAGAAAAATAAAACAAACTAAGGAAACACCCTTCGGTTGTAAATGTTTCAAGGGTGCAATCCCTTTACTTAAATAGCACATTTTACTTATTTCTTGATATTTTTGGGGATATAGCGCCAGAGTGAAATGTGGGTTGGCAAATTTTGCTTACAGACAATATGCGGCTTAAGATTAACGAGATTGTCCGAAAAGTATGACCAAGTAGATTTGCATAAATTTGTGGACAGTTTATATAGATTTGAAATGTAAATCTAAGAGAATTAGGTATGCATTTAAGTAAGTATTTATGTTTTTGGTCTTTACCTCAAATACTATGAAGAGAAATAAAAGGTTTTTAAAAATTGTTGTAATTGAACATTTAAATGAATTATATTATGCCCTTCTTATAAACATGGTAGACTCATCGCAGATTCCAATAGTAAGCAACATCAAAGAGAGTAGAATCTCAAGAGTGGGCAATTGGTAAGAAAAGCTTTCTCTCAGGGATCCGAGGTAGTCAAATTATCTGCTTTGCTGTGTTAGCAATAAGTGTGAGCGAGCGCGACAACCAAAAACGGTAAATATTTGTTAGCATTTGTGTGCTTGTGCGTTTGTTACATTTCGTGCTGGGCCTGCTTGCCGAGATTTTTGCTGTGTCTTCGACAAGTGCACTACCGAATACACTTTCGAAAAGCAGAGAATTTGATTAGCTCCGGCACCCTGAGACGAAAAAGCTCTTCCTACCAATTACACACTCTTGAGATTCTACTGTCTTTGGCAACACACACAAAATGCAATAAAACTTGGGTAAATTATTTTCAAGAAGTATTGGTCTGCTGCCGCCATTATATTTACATCCTTTGTTGCAGCCGCCGCCATTTTGTAGTGCACTGTATTTATTTGGCATTGCAAGGAACTTTAGTGTCATATTTATCAAAGTCTGTGGCAAATAATTTTATTAACTTTTGCACAAAACTTCAAGTGAGGAAGAAATAGGGAGGAGGGCAACGCTAGAAATTGTGAACTGTTCGCGAAAAGTTTTGGATAGAGAAAGGTACAGCTAGCTCTCAGCCTTAGTGTGATTCGGAGTTTAAAACGGAGCAGTCTCGTAATTGTGCCCAGGACCAAGCTGTCCGATGTCCGGGTGTGCCGGCAACTTTGTGTTCTATCTACTATCTGCAGCGCATATTTTATTATTATCCTTTGCGCAAATAAATAGACTTTGGCGCAAATTACAAAAGGCACAACTAACTGTACGACTTTAAGTTCAAGCGAGGACTCATAAAGGAGAAGTGTGGGGCGACTCTGGGAGAAATGCATTCGATGCCGTTTGTTGTCGCTAGCGACAAAAACTTTGTCCAGATCTAATCAAAAATTCACTTAAAAAGTTTGCACTTGCCCCTGCCCGTCTCCATAAGGCAAGAGCCAAGGGCCGAATAACTTCAAGCGCAACCCTCTCTGCACTCCCGCGCTATCCAACACTCATTGTTGCACTTCCATTGTTAAATAAAATACAGTTCGTGCAGTCAGACGTAGGCGAGCATCTAATGAAATGTGCTCTTGACTCTGCAACAAGGTGAATGATAAGCAATCAGCTAACATTTGAGTTGGCGAGTGAGTGAGCAAGCCAAGCTCATGAAGTTGCTTGTATTTCCCAACTACTTTTAACTTTATTGAAGACTTAAAAACTATACAGATTCATAAAATGATTATTTTACTATTTAAGTTGCTGACACTCGAAACACTTTTGACAGTTGCAAATTGCAAAATAAATACATTACGGCTTACTTTGTGTACACATTGACGTTTTGTATAGTTTTTAGCCAATTTGAATCACAGCATTCGTTTGGCTAATAGACATTCATTCACTTACTGTCAACAGCAAGTGTTTGCAAACGCAAACAAACTCAATATGAACAAACAAACAACAGCAAGTATAACAGCATCGACATCATTTACAATTCAAAATGTCTCATCTACGTCACAGCGTTTATTGAGTGACACAAATAAAGTGGCAATTTCAATATGAAACGAAATGAAAGTAGAAACTCTCTGAAACCAAATTGAGCAACTGCAGCAGAAGTTGAATAAGTGTTCCCTGCCTTCTTTCCCTACGTACTTTTAAGCCAAACAATGCGACGTCAAATTGCAACAAAAATTTCGCGTGCACACTCCACTAAAATTTTCAAGTGCAGCGCTATAAAAGGAGCCGTCCAGGAACTCTGCTTTTTTTTTGTAGTCAAATACCCAGCAAACATGAAAAAAGCTTAAGGGGTAGAACAACTTTTATATAATTAAACGGAACATTGAATTTGTGGTTTGCTTAAGATCACGATGATATAATAATAAGGAAGTTTTTATTGCATTTAAGATTATTTTGTGATTAAAAACATTTTTATATTGTTTTTTACTGCATCTCACTTAGTCCAGGGTATTCCCAATTCAAAGTCTTTTTTTTTTGCAAATGGTTTTATTTTTGAAATTTGCACAAAATTGCAAATAACTTGCAATCAAGGTGCAGAGGCTAGCAACTTCCTCCGTCTGAGCAACGCGAATGGCAGTTGGGGAAACAGGGATTTGGGAGTTTTTGCATTTCCCTAAACACTGTCGCGTCTGGAAATCAATTTAAGTTAACTCAAGTCTATTGTTTCAGCGTCTGTTTGGCGCTTAAAGCTAGCTTGCTCTTAGTCTCAGTTTCTCATTCTTTTACAAGCGCGCTTTTGGTGTGCGAAAGGTTAACAGAGTTGGGGGTGATGGCGGCCGCTCTGTTGCCAGGAATTTTTATGAGCTGATGTCGCCGACATCGGCCTTCTGTCATGCACCTTCAGACTGCGACTCGCTTGTTAATATTTCACCTAGATTGATACTGAGGGCGAACTGTAGGAGCGTCTAGAAAGGCACCAAAGGAATTTCATTATATGCAGCCAAAGCCAAAGGACAAAGACATGTTTTTAATAGTTTCCCATGTTTGCGCTGCCAGCATTTTTTTTCTCTCCTCTTCTTTTTGGCGAGTCCTTTCTATTTTCATTTTATTTTTTTTTTTGCAGTATGCTAAAAGTTTCCAGATTTTTGCTTTAGCATTTTGGATGGTTGCATATTTAAGCAGCGAACTCGGCTAACTACAAAATGCATTAGTTTGGCCATAATAAGCTGGTTCCTTTTACTAACAAGCGCTTAAATGTATAAAGGCGAAGACTTTATTTTTTTTAAATGTCTAGTTTTCTAAAACAGTGCCAGCTGTCAAGTAGTGTATTGTTAAAAAATAATGAAAATACCTAAATATATGTAGATAATGAAGAAAATAATTGTTATTATCTTAATGGGGCTTACTTGGATACACAGAGCTCAACTGCAGATCGCAAAGCCACCAATCATGACCAACAACTTTAGTTGCCGAACTAGTGTGCCATCAATGCCCCTGCGACTTCATAATGTAAGTTGGATTCTGTTCATAACCGATTCAGTTCTAACCTGATAACAAAGCTGTCAGGTTACTGGTACGAATCTGGTCGTGTGCCCAAAAGGGATATCATGAAATGTTTGACTATTTACGTACCGAAGACAGCTGTCAAAGATCTAGAATTGTATTTAGAGTACATAAGCACTATAGCTGGTAATATACAGCATGTTAAGGAGACCCTAAAGTTTCCCATGAACAACTATACTAGGAACAGCGTTTTTCAGCTGTTCTACAACGATGGCCCATTAAAGCTGACAGTCACATATAAAGTAATATATACTGATTACATATATCTGACAATACTATGCGGCTACTCGGGCATTTCACCGATTCCGCTTTTTAAAATACTATCACGACGAAAGCAACTAAATCGGGTTTATAAGAACATTATCAATGATCAATTCAGTATGTCGGGACTTGGTGAACACTTTATGTGGACCCAACAATTACCGGTAGAATGTAGTACAGCTGCATTATGTTCAGCATTCGGAGTATCAATATTGATGATTTTGGCAATCATATGAAATCTAGTTAAAGTTTTAATGTTATTTTAAAAACTTATATGTAAATAAAATATTTTACAAAAGTAATAGTTTGAATATTTTGTGTATTCTGTCAACAAAAGACTGTTAAATGCAAATGGTTATATGCAAGAATTTTGAAAAGACATTTTTATTCATTCAGTCAACTTTACTACATCGTGATATAATTAATTGAAAGAAAGTTCAAACAAAACATATTGATATGACTCTGATAGCATTTTTAGGGTTTCAGTACTATTTGATAAGACATATCCAGCTGTTATTGTCCATATCAGAACTATGGTTCAGTCATCATCAACACCAATATATAAAGTCCAGTTATCTGATAAGCCTAGCAATATCAGTAGGTAACATATTTGTGGTATTTTTCGCACGTGGTTTAGTCATTCAGTTAGTGCGGTAGAGTTGAGATCTCAAAATGGAAACAAAAATATTTATTGTGCTTCTTTTGGCAGTCAGCTGGACGCAGTGCGTTCAATCTCAGTTTCCAGTGGATAAGAACTTTAACTGCAGAAATATAGCAAGCACAGAAGTCAACCTAACAGCTGTATGTAGTTTTCGACCTTAAAGTTTTCATCGTTTTTAACCAAGCTCATTCTACAGCTGGCGGGTTATTGGTATGAGGCAGCCCGGGTGCCCAACACAGATGCTATGAAGTGCTTGAATGTCTCAGTTCCAGCATCTGCGGATAAGCAACTGGATTTAAAGTTGCAGTACATAAGCACCATCAATGGAAATGTTAAGGTCGTAAAAGATTCGGTTGCATTTCCATGGAATGATAAAACTGCAAACGGCACATTCAATTTGCAGTACAATGGACCATCCATGAATAATTCTGTCACCTTTAAGTTGATCTATAGCGATCCGAAAGCTATAACAATCCTCTGCGGCTACTCGGGCGTCTCTCCAGTACCCTTGTTCAAGCTATTTTCTCGCGAACGTCAGTTGAATAAAAAGATTATCGATTTAATCAACAGCCAAGTGACTAAAGCGGGTTACGGTAATGAAATTATTTGGACGGAACAATCAATCGATCGCTGTAATGCAGCAGTGCGTCCAGCAATCGGAAGCGTTACAATATTCGCTTTAGCCATTGTCTGGTGTCTATCCAGGTGCCACTAGCGACAGTTTATCAACGTTATCAACGCCAGTTGAGTCACATTTTTATCGCTATGATATAGTGTTAAGTGTTAGTCATTTCAATACAAAAGAAAACATTTTTTGAATATATATGAACATTAATGTATGCTTAAGCTCAAAAGTTTTTGTTTCTTTTTTATCAAACAAGCAACCATCAACTGTGAATTTATTTTACTATTTATAATCGTTATTTAACAATCATGTTTGTGCATATAGGCACTGAGAGTATTTGAACAACACATGACTGATAAGCAAAGTCAATAGCTAGTCGTCACTTATGCTCCAACGTATTTCATTTAGTCGTAAAGCGGATGCTGGAGCGTGAAGATCTTTAAATGGAAACCCAAATATTTGTTGTGCTAATCTTAGTGCTCGCCACTCAATCACAATCCAGACTTCCCGACTTTAAGCACTTTAATTGCAATAGAGATGTAGGGAAGCGTCCCTTAAATCTAACAGCTGTAAGTTGAACACACCAAAGAAATAAAACTAAGCTCTAATCAAAGTTATTCTTCATTGCCAGATGTCAGGTTATTGGTACGAGGCAGCACGCGTTCCCAACATGGATATTTTAAAGTGCCTTAATGTCTCCGTACCAGCAACTGTGGACAAAGATTTGAAACTGCAATTGGAATATATAAGCACCATCAATGGTCAAATTCATGCAGTAAGAGAGACAGTTGCTTTTCCCTGGAACATTAACACTAAAAACAACATTTACGAATTGGACTTTGGCAGCACTGGTACGATGAATATGTCGGTCACCTATAAGGTCATGTATACCGATCCCCAATTTGTAACCATACTCTGCGGTTACTCGGGCATATCGCCAATGCCGCTTTTTAAGCTGTTAACTCGCCAGCAACAGTTAAATCCTAAAGTTATTGAATACATGCAGGCACAAGCCGATAAAGCTGGCATCGGTGGACAAATTATATGGACGGAACAATCACCGGATCATTGCAATGCTGCATTGCGTTCAACAGCAAGAATTTTCATAACATTAACAACTTTACTATTTATAATGGTGGCTTAATTAGTTTTAAGTGTTAGATTTATAGATTTATGTTTATGTTCAGGCTGTCGAACTATGTCCGACTTCCTGTTTTAGTTGTTAAGTTTTATAGACAACGATATTAAGGGTGTATATTATAGAAATAAAGTAATATGTTAAAAAATTGACCTTTTTTAAAGCTTTTAAATGTTTAATACTTACGTATGATTTTCTCTTTTGTGTTTCCTTGCAGCCGTTTCTATTTTTTCCACTAACTTGACATGAATACAACATTTTCAACTTATTATGCATAGTTTTTTTTGAACATGTTTATATTTATAAATATTTTTGTATTTCCTCAGTTCGCTCAATTTTTGTTGTTTTGTGAGAAAGAGTTTCGCTTTTTGTAGCTGCTGTTTTCTAGCTGATAAGCGATTTATATTCAGATTAAATCAAGCATACGTTTTTTGAGCAAGCCAAGTGAGATGAATTTCTTATACAGCAGAGCGACGGACGGTGGGGAACAATGTGTAGTGGGGTCAGTGGTTCAATTTTAAAGGCAATACTACACGCCCATGCCTCAATAAGCACATACAAGTGCATTGTCGTAGCAAATCGAAGTCGAACCGATGCCCGAGATGCCCTTATTAACTTGGTAAATATATTAAAATTTTAATTTGTTCTAAATCATGTATTTTTTAACAAAAGAAAATGTTTAGCTAAGAAAAAGTTAGACCATAAAAATTCGTTTGTGACATATATTTTTAATTTTTACTATTTTTTAAACAATTATTTTGACTGCAGAGTATCGTAAAATATCAAGGCTCTCTAGAAGAATTTTCCATTTTCTTGGCAATTTTCATTTTCATAAACTGCGAGTCGCAGCCAAATGGGGCAAAATGAGTGAAAAACGTATGGAATGAAAATGCTTTAAGTAGCGCCACAAGCGCATTTGAACTACAGCTTGGGCTTCAGTGGCTTTTCTTTTTGGTTCAAGTTCTTTGGTTCGGCCAGCTGTGGTGCTGAGTTTAGTTCGGTCATGGATTGGAATCAATGAAGTGCAAATCGTTGGCGCAGTGGCCACTTTCATTGATTTGATGCGTTTGCGTGCCGCTTGCGGTTGTTGCATGCTTGACTTGATCGCCACATGGACAAGGCATGACTGAAACAAGGCGAGGGAGGTCGTAACTTGCTGTGTAACTGTTTACCTAAAGCTAGCCAAGTAAAATTGAAAGTCCTTTCTGGCTAAACCCATAACTGTGTCCAGCTCTCTTTGGCAAGAGTTGTTGCATGTGTCTGTGTGTGTGTGTGTGTACAACATGATTACTTGGCCAAAGCAGATTCGACGTAAATCATGCGATGACTCTACGAAAGCATGGCGCAAACCTCATGCAAACGTCATCTGGCCCCCTCGAATACAATACAACAAAAGCGAAAGTTAATGTAGCACATGAGGTCGATGTGGGAGCAGAAGAGTTAACAAGTTTTAAGCAGTAGGTCTTGGGTTCTGACTACGTGGTTCAATTACTTTTGACATTTCTTTTAATAAATGTGTAGCACGCTTCACGGCGCACACCTTTGTGAAGAGCTAAGAAGCAATTCCCATAGGTGGAGCCTATATTATATTTTTATAATTCACTTCTCAACTGACTTTTGAAAATGAGCACGTGCTGTGTATAAGTTTGCCAGAGTATGATTGTGATTAAAAGTAAGAGCAAGATACTCTTTTTTTTTTAAATTAACTACATCTAACAATATTTCTCAAGGGCATTGTGAAAGAGCTTTTAAGGCAGGATCCTGCAAAATTATAATATTCAACGTAAACATACTTAACTTGATCTTATTCTGCCGACAAATTTAATTGAATGTACAGTAAGTCATATCCGCATTATGAATTATTTATCTTTGTAAAATTGAGATTTATTTTGAAAGAATAATTCGCTCCGACAACCGCACTTCGACTTTGTGACGCACAAACAGCAGACAAATTGTGCATTTGATTTGGCTGGCGGCAAATCGAAATCGTAAATCTGCGAAGCGTTGACAAATTAAGTATCTGAGAAAATCATATCAAGAAAATTTGCATTGCAAGCGTCTGTCTCAATAAATATCAAGTTAATTAAATTTGACACACACGCACACTGTGCAAATACGATTGCGTTGATTAAATATAAAAGTAAATTAACTTAAGATAGCGAGAGCTAAGCTGGAAAGTGCTCTGTATGGCAGCTCTAAAACATATTGATATAAATTTGTGTTGTGTTTTTTTATTTACTCAAAAATGCGACTATAACTAAGCATGGTATAACCCGAATATATTGAATCAGCTGAATAATATCTTACTTACATACAATCGAACAACTTTATTACAACATTATTGTGGGCAGTGGCTGGGTATAAAAATGTGAATGCCATTGGAATTGAGAAAGTCAAAAGATGTGTAAAACACGCATACAAAGGACCAAAAAAATTGAATGGCAGAAGAAAAGAAGATGGGCATAGGGGCGAGGGGTGGAAAATAGTCGTAAAAATCAAATGAAAATCGATTGACGTTTAAAGTGAAATTGCACAATGTTTGCAATAAAATGTTGGCACTGTAAAATATCGCCAGAGTTGTTGCAGTTGCAGCTATACACACATACACACGCATACATATATAGTATGTATACACAGTTAACCCATTGCCAGGGTTGCCAAGAGCTGCTGAAATGACGAAGATAAAAACGCAATCAAACAACAAAAATGTCCTGTGTTTGGCATTCGGCAATGGCGTACATACATATGTTTGTTTGTGCTATTTGTTTGGCTGTGTGAGTGAGTTTTTTTGTCAGTGTGTGTGTGTGTGTGTGTGTGTAAATGCACTCAAGCACGCTCTGCGGCGATGAAGGCAACGATAACGATACAACAATAAGAACAACAAAAAGTAAATCAAATAAATTTCTTCGGCTTTTGTATACTCTAAAGGACTAAGCTAAATGCATGGTATTTCTTTTCTTTAAACAGTAAGAGCAATAAAGGAAAGAGTTCTTGGAAGGCTTTGGACTAAATAAAATTTGTGTACATGTTACATTATCCTAAAGGAACTTCTTTCTTCCTTACATTAGCAAGGCAAAAAGCCTAAATATTGCTAGATAGGGAAATAAAATCATTTAAAGTCTTGCAATATTTGTAAAATAAAACTTTAGTTCCAAAAATAACTTATATTTGATATGAAAGTAATGCAAGAATATTTATAATACAAATAAAGTTTGCAAAATAACTTACACTGCTACAAAATATAATAAAAGAAAAATAATACCGTCATCATACATACTCTTATACATACACAGCAGCCTTAATAGTCGAAAGCAATGCAGCGACATGAGCTATAGAGCAAATGACAAGGACGCCAACGCCGATGCCGATGCCAACTTAACAGTGTTAAAGAGTTGTCATTGTGTTGTTTGCAGAGTTGTCGTTCGTGCGTTGGGTTGGTTCGGTTGTTTGGCAGAATCAGTGTGTAAAGATATTGCAGTTGCAACGTGTTGAAGTGGCGCCTCGGTAAAATTGTGTCAAACTGTGATTGCATTTTTGTGAGTGACATTCAATTGCTGTGGCTCCCACTGTTTGGCTTCTGCCACCCACCAACCAGCCATTCTTGGCCCTTTCATGTGTGGGCGTGGCAGTGCCAAGTGCTGTCAAATACAAAGTTTGCACAGTGCTTTTACAGCTTTTTAAATGCAGCCGTTTTTCCAACATGATGCATCTCCATTGAACACAACGCATGCCGTTATGTCAAGTTCAATGCGGATAACTTAAATGTCAAAGCATCCAAGCACTTGGGTCTCTTATAAAATTATAAAGGCATTAGAACCTAATGGAACTTTATTTTTTATACTAACAATTTCACTTTACTCGTCATTTTACAATATGTTGCGCTAGAAAATGATAACTTGACTGCAACTATTTATGAAACGTCACATGGAATTGATAGCAATACCTGCTTATCAAAACACCTGTTCGCTTTGAGTTTAACACTTTTTTAATTTCTACCTAATCATAGTACTTATAAAAAGCGAATCAATTCAACAAATCGGATGTTTGACAATGCTTACATTTATTTAACGTGTTTATCTAACGTACGTTATCTGGAACATTTGATTGTCAGCTTATCTTATCGAGAGTCGCTTCAGACAATGTCAAATTTCGCTTTCTGACTAATCAAATATGAGTTAATTTGTGTAGACTTTGTAGCAGACATTGCAATTGCTTTCAGTTTACTGGCCAAAAAGAGTCTTTCTTGGGCAATTTATAAACATTCAGCTAAAAGCGCATTTTACCTGCATTTTTATACATCGGGGAATTTAACATTCTAATGCTATGTTTGCAAGTGATTATCAAGCCATATAGAATGACATTTTGAAATAAGCTTTGAGCTGACATCGAGCACAACAAGTGTCAAGGATAACAAATGATTGTGCCCAAAAAGTAGAAGAATAATTCGCAAGTCCATGGAGAGTGCTCAGTGCGTGGGGCATATGACTTGATAAATTGTTGCAAGCATTCGAAAACGTTAAAGAAAAGTAAAAAAAAAGAAATAGCGAATCCTTTTGGCTGTTCATAAGCAAACGGAAGCAATAATAAACTTGGCAATCAGTTGTCAGTGCGTAATGGAAACTTCGGAGCACTGCCAAATGGAAAATGCAGTCAAGAAAGACAAATGATTAGCTAGGACTCACGTGCACTAGCCAAAAAGTGGGTTAAGCAGCGTTCGTGATCTTTTGCCCCTTACCTATGGATATATGTATATATACATACTAGGAACTAGGTAAAAATGGCGTTCACTGTCAGTTGGCCAAAAGAAAAAAAATAAAAAAAATAAAGGACGCGCAACTTTGACCATTTTTCAAAAGTAGTGTGCTGCAGTGCATCCAATGTTGCATTCAATATGCTCGGCACGTGCCGCTGCATGTTGCAGCAGTTGCTGTTTACGACCACGCCCACTGAAGGAATACCTGCCTGGCACAGGTCGTAAAGTGCCTGCCATTTACTGAGCCACCGCCACGGCACCCAGAAGTTGAGTAATGATGACCATGATGCTGCTGCTGATGCTGCCACAGGCTGCATACGTTCGAGGTCGTTGTTTACACATATGCAAATATCAACACACATATGCAACTGATGGGCCAAATGGGTTGTCGAATTGTAATGATGTTTGTGGGCTGAACAAGATAAAGCTATAAGCACTTTTAAGCTAAAACAAACTCGTATGTGTTTTATATATTACAGGTCACTAGAGGTTATGCTATGACAATAAATTATAGTTACGTTGTTCAACACTTTAATGCTATAAAATATTCTTAGTTGCTTTTTTGTTTTATATTTATTTGATACATGACAAATGTGCAAAAAGTTTATGAAATTTGAACTTAAAATGGTACCATAAAATGTCAATTATAGTCGGATAGAGTTTTTTTTATAAGCAATCACTTATAATAAAGGAATAAATCTGAAACAAAATATATATTTTAATGCACTAAATAAACCGTTTTTACTCTTAACTTGTTGTTATATATATAAACTTTTTTCCAAACTTAATATCAATAAAGCTTATTGCGTTTCAAATAAGATTTCTTTAGAACATATCCGGATATATTCCAAACCGAGGACACTTTTAAGGATGCTCACATTTAAAATACTGCAAATGGGAAAGCAAAACTTTTACTCTGACCAACACCAACGTTTGCTGTCACATAACTTTTAGCCAGCTTTTATTGGATTCTTTCTCTCTCACTTTTTGTCTATTTTTGTCATAGTCACAAATTTCAAATTCAAATGTCAAATTAATGTCCGCAACAATTGCGAAACTTTAAGACATAAAGTTGAGTGCGTATAGCGGCACCAAGCGACACTTTTGACTTCAACTTTTTGTGGCTATGTTTTGACGTTTTCGAAAGGCAGATTCCCAACCAACATGAGAAGACAATGCAATCCAATTAGATTAATGTAATCAAACAAAAGCATTTATTATTAATTGTCTCTCGATGTTCCACCTCTATAAATCAACGTTGTTGCCCCTGCCGCAGCACACTCAAATATGAATTTAATTAAAGCGTTTTTATGACAACAGACGCTTGTAGGTCGTGTGCCGACCTCCACTCCTCCTCCACCTAATTGTGTTTGCCTCGCACTTTAAAATATTACCAATATTGTCAGTAACCGAAACCTCCGTTACATCCGTAAGTTCCATTACTCCTAGCCGTTGCATTAGGCTTATTAGATGCACACGCGACCAGCAACCAATACCCTGGTCGATTGTGGGCAATGTGCAACGGTCGTCATGGCTGTCATGTCACGTTGTTTGCTCCATCCCCCCCCATTCACTGCCCGGCAACAAATATTTAACGCATCAAAGGAGCTACGCATCGCACTCTCTCTCTCTCTCTCTCTGTCTGGTTTTCTCTCTGAAACGATCAACACAAAACTACAATCAAACATATATTTTACTTTTTTTTTGACATATTCTCCGTCCGAATTTGATGTACATATATTTTGTTGTCATAATGCCTTTGAGAGGTTTTGCATTGATGCGCTTTCAAATCCTGATTATGCACGGGATACGCGTCACTGGACACCCTACTTTAACTGCTGCGCGACGCGACGCGTCACGTGCGTCTGTGACAATATGGCAAAGTTGCGTACAGCTAACGGTAAATTGCCAGGGCTACCAACTTCAGTCTGTTAACAGTGGAAAGCAGCTATAATGAGTTTGCTGTTCCGTAAAACACTTAAGGGATTGAGGGAAATACTATGAGGACATTTTAAAAGTGAATTTGACTATAATTTAATTTTATTTTGAATATTTAAAATGCTTTTTTCTTCCAAGAACAATTTCTTTAGTTTAATCATAGACGAATAATGTTAGTTGTTCGATAAGCTTAATGTTACTATTCTAGAAACTTATACAACAGTAAAATGCAATATTTTATTTAAAGATATAAGTTAAGAATAATAAACAGAATATGATTAAAAAATATATATAATATAATTTCTTCTTAATTCAAATGTTATATAGCTATATGGCAAAGTTTTATTTTCACCAATTCATTATGTAAATCCAATTATTAATAATTTTGAAGTTTTTGAAAGTTCTATTCTATTCATCACTCATTTACTCATTAACAACAGATTCAGGCATGATTAAGAAATTTGTACACAAAATATGTCTCAAAAGCCAACTTTTTTTCAATTTAACCGTCTCCAAGTTAATGATTAAAAATAATAACAAAACAGTTTAAATATAATTTAAAAGTTTTCACTATTCCGTATAGTCCAAATTAATCAAATTGGTGTGAATTTCAATCGAGCTATCGAGTTTTGTGTTCATTTTTGTTTTGTTTATGTAGGTAAAACTGTAAAATGCGCACGTGAATAAATCAAAAGTGACTTTTAATTAAAAGTTCAAGTTGTATTTGGAGTGGGTTGTTCTATGCATAAGATGCTGACGCCAAATGTCGTTCCTTGTGTCGTGGCTTAATTTTGTTTTGCCATTGCACCCTCATAAATCACAACACAGTACGAGGGTTGTTGCCTCAGACCATACCAGACCAGACCACACCACACCAGCCCAGCTCAACCCAACCCGGCGAAGCCGCAGCCCACCCCTTGCATTAATTGAAGGTGCAAATGCGACGTACTCGCACCCTCAAATGGAAAACAATAATAGACAAAACAGCCAACTAGCCGGATGCTCTGCCAAGCGAGTCGAATGAAAAATACGCAACAGTTTTTGATGTGCGTCCTGGGACTGAAAAAAGGCAGGGAAGAACCAAAACAAAAGTCTCGATTGCACTGAAATTAACAGGAAAACTTCATTTTGGTTGGGAGGGTTAGCTCAAGGGTTGTTCTAAATCGCCCCTGGGCCCGGTTTGCCATCTTGAGTGTCAACTTCTTTTGCGCCGTCAACTTGAATTATCATAACTAATAATCATAACGCTGGGTAAAGTGCATTAGCTCGGCGCAACCTGGGAAATGTGATCTAACTCGTATTTTTTTTTTGTTGCCTCGTCACTTCATTGGGGAGTTTTTAAGAACCTGCTCGGTTAATTGTGCGACTCTTGGGTCTTTATAACGCCGCTGCTGTTTTACCAATCAGGGGTAGCGTGGATTTGCGACAGGATTAGCATTGTGTTTTTTATTTTGCTTTCTTTTCTATGTGGTTTGGGTTATAAACAATGATGAGTCAAGTGGGTTTTATAGCTTGACTTTAATGCTTCGCAAAGAGGAAGTACTTGTTGTGCTTCGAAGCAAACAAAAGGCGCTGTTTTTCAAGATAAGAAAGTTTTTTGTTTATATTAAAAGTTTAACTTTAGAATTGTATTTCAAGTTAAGATTTCACCCAGTTATTTTATTATAAGCTTAGGTTTATTTAAAGATACTTTCTCTCCCTTTTTAGCATTTTCTCTCCCTTTCTCTTTATGTGTTTTCGATTTTCGTTACTCTTTATGAGACCCAATAGACCGCATAATAATGTCTATCAGTATGGGACAAATTGTCACATCCTCTGACATTGTGAGTCAGTCGGTCTGTGGAAATAAGCCAAAGGGAGTTGCTTTGAATGGCGCAAGCAGACAACGACAAAAACAAGGATGCAACAAAAAAGCAGAAGAGACACGAGAGGGGGTGTTGTGCAAGCAGACACAGCTGTAAGTTGCATGAAATTATGCTTTAATCTAATTAGCATAATTTGGCGGCAATGATGGCGATGAGCGTTGAGAAAATTTTCCCCCAAAATGTCGAAAACTGCTAGAGTTGCAGTCTGGGGCCGAATGCGGATGTTTTTTTTGTTGTTCTGTGTGTCCTGTTCGCAGATCCTTTGGGCGACAACAATTGAAATTGAAACTGCATTATGAACAAGAACAACAGCGCACAACAGACACAGACGCCACAAATTGTTGTTAGTGAATACCCTGTAAACAAAAGAAGTTGGCGGCAAGGGGTATTGCAAGTTGAAGTGAGTGTTTGCAAATTCTTTATACTATAACATTCATATGAAAACAAAAGCTGTGAGAAAATGGTTAATATACTTAAACTAAACTTTAGGTTTACTTTCGGTTATAAGTCTTATGCGGCTTAAAATTAGTTTTATACATACGAGTTATGCAGTTTTTAGTTTAAGTACTTGTTTTAAGTTAGTAACTGGTATTTTAGATTGAAATAATAGGAATGATAATATTTTTCTTGCTTAAAGAACACGTAGTATTGTAATGTGTATAATTTTTCTATCGGGGTATCTTAATAATTTCTTTTTAAAAATTGTACGGAAACACTTATAGTAAGTTGTTTTTAAGATGTTAAGTTTACTTAGAATTTAAAAGAAAGGGTATTCAATAGCGAGTAAGGTCAAGTGGTGGTAGTACTCGCTGTTTTTGGTAGTTTCCACTTGAAAGTTGTTTTTGTCGCTGCTTTTGCATTTCATTATGCCATTTTTGGTTACATTTTGCGACGCGTCTGTTGTCGCTTCAACTCGTATTTGCATTGCTTTTGTTGTTAATGCCATTTTGATTATGATTATGAAAATTTTGTTTGGCTGCATGCCTGCGCAGACAGACCCCTTAGCCCTTAGCCCTTAGCCCGCTTAGCACCGATCTACATATATAACTGCCCCGCAGCGGCAACAGTTTTGTTTACATGGCTCATTGTTTGAGCGCGAGGCGTATCCGCAATGTTGCCGTCATGCTCAACGACAAGCGGCTTCCTTTTTATTCACAAAACTCACTTAAATTCATATTTAAATTGCATTTTCTCATACATCCTTGCTTTTTTATAAATTTATATAAATTTATGCATTTATATATTATTATATTTTTGAGTGCACTTTTTTTGTCTGCCCAAACAAATTTTGCATTTTATTCTGGTTTGTGTTCATTTAATTAATTTACAAAAGTTTTGCTTTAGTTAGTCGCGCGACAGTCAAAACAATCAGGCAAAACTGGCTATCTATTTTTGATTAATTTAACTTTCTTAACTTTCTTATAAGCACAGAACTATGAAATAAATAAATACATACTCTCATACAATTATAATATGAAAAGAATTGCACTTATGAAGAATTTCACTCTCATTCTATAGGACGAAGGACACATAAATTTGTGAGCTTTGCATATGCAGTGCATAAATGAGACTTAACGCAGTTGCTTTTACTTGCTGCTGCTCCATATAATTATACTTGCAAAAATGAACTGTTAAAATAAGGCAGCGAGGGTCGGTGCGTGGTTGACAGTAGAAGCTGTTGACGCTGCTGCCATATGCGCTCACGTATTGCACGTATCATAAAAAGGATAACAATATAATCAGCTTAATGAGTGGCTCTGGCTTGCTCCACTGTGCTTGCTGTGTCGTTGTCTTTCGTCTGAATGTTATCGTTGAATGTGGGATGCGCCAGCTTCAAGAGCTTTACATTTACAGTTATTGTTGTTGCTTTCTATACACTGATTCTAAAAGAATGGCAAGAGTATATATTGGTTTTTGTGAATTTGAAGAATTTTTAACAACTTTTAAATACTTAATTTAGTATATTGGATTTAATAAATATAATCGACATGTTTAAAGTTTTTTTAAGTTTGAAAATAATCTTCTTAAAATACTTAATTATATATATTTTGGTTAAAAGGTAATTTTCTCTCAATTTTTAATAGTAGTTTTACACTAACTACAGAGTATTACACAGTGAGTTACATTCAACTATGACGCACTTACTGGTATTTTTTTTATGCACTGCTTTGTTTTGGCTTCACAGCGGGGGGGTTGCGGCTGCTGGGCGCTAGCTTTGTAGCCGACCGCCGACTGTGCTGCTGTTAAGCTTTGTGTAAGCAGCATACTTTGTGCTACTCTCCATTCCCCTATCCACTGTGCTTTGTGGCAGCCTTTGCATTGATTTACACACGCACACACACACACGCAAAAGTTTAAAACAAGCAAACGGAAACGGAAGTGGGCTGCACGTGATGCTTGTTGAGGTGCCCATGCCCAGTCCCTTCTATCACGAACACTTGCGTCTTGTCTTGACTTTTGTGCGTACGTGTGTATGTGTGAGTGTGTTAGTGTATGTCGCACAGCTGCTTTTTATTACACTTGCAATATGGGACATGAGATGCGATGTCGTCTGGCTCTTTTCCTCCCTGCGCTTCTTATTTGTTGCCTCCTTGTAAATTGGTTAAAAGTTAATCCGTAAATTTATGACATGCCAACAGCCATTTAAGACTACGTAACGTCTGTCTGAGATTTTGTGCTCTACTCGTTTTATTTTGTATTTTTTATGCTCCTCTTGTGCGTGTCTGACTAGCTAAATGGATAATGATAACAGCAATTGCACTTTGAACCTGTAATTAATTGTGGATGCGGGTCTTAAGGAATGTATTCAATTTCGCTTGAAACGTTTGCTTCAGTTTTATTTTTTGTAAATGGCAGCAGGATGGCAGCAGTGTGAAAGAGAATTGGGTAGAGATGGAAAAGTGGGTAGGTGTCCTTTCGAGAGGAAAGAAGAGAGTGAAAGTAAAAGCTAATTGCAAAGCTATTAATAATATTGAACTCAAGAAATAGAACAGATTTTCAACAGAATCGAAACAATAAGTGCTGGTAAATTGAAAAAACTATTAATTCAAATCATAACTTGTTGGTCAAGATATTACAGCATGCTTAATCCTCAGTTGCGTAAGTTACAAGAACATTGTTAACAGCACTGAAAAGAAATAATGCAAAAAAAACTATTTCATATATTTTTTAACATTTTTTCCTTAGCTATTCAGCTACTTAGTCAAATAATGATACATATAAGTTGAGTTCAAAATTATTTTACATAAAATAAAGTTTTCTCAATCGATGACTCAACCTAAAACTAAGCCAAGAGTGCTTAAACAATATTTTCCTTAACAATTCCCAAAGGATATGACAAAATTAATCAAAACTGTTTCTTCTGTGATGCCATTGATGTTGATTCCACCCAAGTTTGGCGATTGATTGCGAACGTTTAATGAGCTCAATGCCGAGTAGTTAGCGGATATGCAAAGTACATATGATTTAATTATGGAAATCAACAGTAGCTGCAAGGCATGTGGCACACGACCCGTATGCACGGGGGTGGTATCAACGAAATGCCCAAAAGCGTAAATTAGGCGCCATTGTTGGCCAATTCAAATTTCGAATTGCACAAGAAAGCACATTAAACGATGAGCTGCACTATATATATATTTTTTTAAAACACAAAACCAAGAACCAGCGATATATCAGGGCGGCTTTAAAACTGCGACGGGTATTTTTTCAAGGGTGGCTGCCAGACGTAATCAAGCAACCACCGTGGCAGGCGGCATGTCAGGCTTTTGTGTTAGCGTCAGCGTCAGTCACATCAGGACAGCCCGCGTGCCACTTGTTCGCGCTGTCATAGTGAATCCTCCAAGAATTTAACCCAATTTATGAATTTTCTCTTTTATACGCATTTTATTTATTTTTATATGCATATATTTTTTTAATACCCTTGCTGAGGGTATAAGAAACTTGTAATGATATCTGAGCAGCATTCAAGGACATATCCAGTTCACTTTTAATATTCTTTGTCAGCAATAGAATGCGAGAACAACAGTATAGGTAAGTCTATTGAAAACTTTCTCAATATTTTTGAGGAATTGGTAACATTCTTAAGGGTGCCCTAGGAACTATCGGTCAAAAATCAAATATCGCTTAAGCAACGATTAAAAAAGCAGCTAAATTTCAGTAACTGATTCAAAAGACATCGACATTGTCTAGCGATAAGAAATTACATTCACAGAAACTATCGTATAAAAAATATATTTTAAGAGTTTTATATTTCAAGAAACGTTCAAAGTTTTCAAAATAAATTGTATACAATTTAAACATGTAACTTACAGCTATCAAGAGTATATTATCTTCAACTTTTCAAAGAAAACTCTTCTCTTATGTTATTGTCGGTTTATTTTATTTTTTTTATTCTCTGTGGTTGAGCAAAGCGAAATATTTGATTTTATTTAGCCGGGCGCTTTGCTTAGCACTTCATTTTTCATGAGGCGCAAAAACACGCCAGCAGCAACGCGTTGCTAAATCAATGAGGCGCCGTGTGGCAAGTGCCAAGTGGCAAGCGGGAAGCGGCAAGTAGCAAGTGTCAATGTGAGTGGCAGCCGAGCCTTACCAATTGGGTGGGAAAGGCGAGTGGGTTGCGACCCTGACAGCGACAGTGACAGCAACGCATATTTTTTGAGCAGCAACAGGGTTCAGTTGAGTTTGTGGAGCCGCGGCTCGGCTTCAAGTTGCGCCTGTCACCTTAACGAGCTTAATGAAGAACTCATTAATCATGCACACATTTTGCATTCATATGCGACTCAGCTATACTTCTTGCCACGACGAATCAATCCCCTCATCCAGTTCCACCTCAGAACCAAACAGCATCAGATCGCATCGCATAACATCCATTCATCCTATCAATCAATCAATAGCTGCCAGTTTTGCATTTAACTTTGGTCGTTGGTCGGCCGAAAATGCGTAAATACTTTTGTCAAAACATTTGTGGCCCATTTTTGTCAGCGGCTTTAAAGTGTTATATGTGCTTAAGTGTCCTGCTTACATTCATGATTGATGTACCCGTCCAGCCATTAGTGCACTTTCTGTGGATTATGCTATAATAAGTGCCGGGATTGATGCAGTCTTGGGGTAAAAGTCTTGCGAGTATAGAAATGGTTTTAACTGGGATTGATATTTATCGTTAATTGTGATACTTATCAGATAGAAGTAAATTCTTCTGATACATTTTGATTGTAATACAAAAGAGGAGATTTTAGTTTTGACTATAATCGATAATCAGCCAATCGATATATAGTGACGAGAGGTGAGGTGAATCGACAATTTCTTATAATATCAGCTTAAACTGAACAAGTTTAAAGTCGACCGAAAGCTGTTAAACATTTCATCTTTACAGATTTAACTTTTATTTACAGACATTGATAGGAAAACCAATTGTTCAACTAACTGCAATTCAGCATTATGTTCAAAGCGCGAAATCAGAAGAAAAAAGTGTTGCTTGAAAAAATCTACAGCTCAGTTATGCGCACGTATAGATACAGATTCAGATATGCGCGTAGTAGAAGATACTTTATTGCAATTTCAGCAGAAGGTTGCTGCAACTAAACCTCAGTTGACGGCCTGACTTGATGGGGCAACTCCAACCGCATTTCCACACCCATGCCAGCCAGTCAAATGACATTTAAATATATTTTGCAGCAAGCCACAAAAGCTGTCAGCATTGCGAATTGTCGAGATAAATGTGGTCGGATCCCTGGGATTGTCAACTGGCTGAGATAGAGACATTGAAAGACGCTGACGTGACAGACAGAAAGCGCAAATTAGTGACTGCGACTTAAACATAACAAAAAACCAACAGAGAAAAAATATTTTTAAAATATCATATCTATGGCTTTGCCGTGTCTGGCATCAAAGGACGAGCGTTTTATAGTCAAATTGCTTAATTACTTGTAAACATGAATTGCCAACACCTCGGCGAATGGAGCCGGGTGAGGCATAGCATGTTGGCTATTAATATTGCCCCATAAAAGACTGTGTCGTCCCCTTATTTGATGCTATTAACGCTTTGACGCCCAACAGTCAGCCACGCCCATGTCTCTTAATTTAATTAGTTAAGCCGGAGCCGACGACGCCTGGTTAGTGTCTTGGAATCGAAAGCTATGTAAATTTTGTCAACTTTTTAAGTGAAAAACATCAAACGAATTTTCTATTAACGCATCTACATAACTTTGCATTGCGTATACGGCGCATTAGCCTGGCCAACAAGGACTTTAGGTAGATACTTCGATTGAAATATGTGTTAAGCATACTTTAGAGAACTGACTATGCTTTCAATTCAATTCTAAGCAAAAAGCAAAGTCTGCCATTATAAAATAAACAACATTTTGAAGTTTGTAGAGCTTGAGCTTTGGCTTTAGTTTAAGTTTTATGACTGCCATTCGTGTCATTTTTTTATGACCAAAATCAAAAGGAGAATGGGTTCTATTAAAATATTAAAAATACAAAACCCATTCAATTTGTCGTCGTTGTCTGCATTGTGTTATTTACGACGCATACTTGCATTTTTATTTAATTTCAAACCGTCTCTTTCTTTTTTAATGATACTGACGTGTCAATGCGACAAAAAAGAATGCTCAAACAATGAGTTGTCCTTGGCATTTGGCATTGATTCAACTGTCCACTTCAGGGCCAAACTCTGTCTAGCCATTTTTTCTTTTGGCTGAATGTCAACGCATCGATTTCGATTTTAACTTTATTTTATAATGTTTTTTGATGATATTTTTAATTTCAATGCCTTAAATAACTTTTTCAACTGACAGATAGCGGCGGCACCAGATCTAGCTTCTTTTTATGATTGACATTTGCGGCGTCTGAGCCGAACTTTTAGAATTGCAATTAAAGTTGATTGCTTGGCGGTAGCTTTGACTGGAATTTTGTCTGTGTTGAATTTATACCCAAAAATACCTTAACAAAAAAACAACAACAAATATTATTTCTACTTAAATTATTATAATTTTCTTACTTTGGGAAGAGTTTACAAGAGTTTTACCTTGCAATTGTTATGCATGAAATTTTCGCTGAAAGATTAAAACAAAGTCGCTGTGTATATGTAAATGTGTTCTTGGAACTGTTATCTTTATGGCAATGTTAAGTGTTGGCACACTTTAAACTTTATTTTACAAGACTTGTGCTACCCGCCGCTTGACTATGAACGCCCGCCCCCTCGCAGCACTATGCGGATTGTCAGTGTCATAAAGCTGGCAATATGTTAAGTCAACTCGAAAGCACTTTTGCTTTATGTTGGTCGAATAAAACTTTAGTGCAGGCTGGTCCCAGTCGCAAACATAATGATGACTTGGCCAAGGACTTGGATTTGGACTCGGACTTGGATTTGTAGCAAGCACAAGACAGGCAGCAAACATGTAAGTCACACCCCAAGGCCAGTGTTGTCTTTTAGGAGGGACGCTTCATAGTGTTCGGGTGTGTGATATGAACAGCTACACTTGACTTGAAACTAAAATCTAATAACACTTTTAGCACAAATACATGTTAATGTGACCCCAAGGAGTCACGCACACTTACAGAATTTAGCTGGGCTGGCTTTCATAATTTTCGTGTGTTGAAGCCATGTCCGAAAAACTTGCTCATAAAAGCCAGCAACAAAGTTGCACTCCAAGCTCCATGCAAACGAAGTACATAAAGCAAGTAGAAATCACCTTCGAAGAGTGTGCTCGAAAAAAAGATGTTCCTTATTTTTAAGATTCTACAAAAACTGCAACAAATATAAAACAAAATAAAGATAAAAAAAAAAAAATGTTATCAAGAAAATCAACAATTTAGCCACTTTTTTCTTTGTTCTAGAATATATTCAACCCTTATAGGGTATACAGTTGAGCGAATGCCGCATTGCACATTGCTTTGCTTGCGGGGTATAGAGAAAGTGAATAAGGCGCTGCCAACCTGTGGCAAGTTTTTGCGGCATTATTAGCCATGGTAAAACTTTGGCTTTTAGCTACTGCCCAAAATGTTGTACCTGCTTTATTAGATTGCGGCTGGGCGGCTGGGCTGCTAGGCTGCTGGACTACTCGGACTCATAAACTTTTCGTACCACTTTGTCTGAGCATTAAAGTAAATGCCGAGACTCCACACAGCAACAACAACAACAATAATCGCATTTGCGAATGTTGCAAACTAAAATAAAAATATACAACAAAAAACTTTTATGCCCAAAAACTCAAAAGTTAGCCAAAAATGCAGAGCTTTTCTTACATTTTTTTGTTCAGTAAATTTAGGCTTAGATATTTATCTATGCGCTTGTTTTGAATGTATGTGAATATATTTTGTTAAATATGCGGCAACATTGAAAACTTTGTTTGTTGCTGTGTGAAAAACTTTGTTCCAAACCAACAAAACATAAATACCAAAAAAAAAATTAACAACAAAAGTAAGTCAGGAAAAAAGTTGTAATTGTTGTTGAGGTAAGAAATTTGTTTTGGGTATTAAAGGACGAAAGCCCTGGCGTCCAATTTTGCAACATATTTTTATGGAGTGCCCTTTGCAAATCAGAAAATGCGCAACTCAACTCAGATTCCAAGGCTGAATTGCAATAATTCAAAAAATACTCACAAAAATAAACAATATAAATAGTTATAGCGCTCCACTTTTGTTATAAAATGATTAAAATATTTGAAAATTCAGTATGAAATCAGATCAAAAAGTATAAATGCATTAATATCAATTAAAATATCAAGCCAACCATTTAATTGCCAATATACAAATAGTAGTACGCATATATATTTAACGATTAATTATCACAAGTGCCACTGCAACACTTCAGTGAAGTATATTCCGGACATTTCATGGCAGTCAAAAGTTTCACACGATGACGAACTTCCCTCGGCCACTCGAACATTTATGGTAATTAATTCAATCATTAAGTGCCGTCATAATTCAAGAACCCTTCGTGGGATTTTTTTTTTTGAAAGGAAATGCATACGTAGATCTTTAATTAGGTACATACATGAAATAAAGGTCTCTAATATGTTATGCGAGATGAACATAAGCTAAGGCAACCCAACACAGCATTTTAACGATAATATACCCCAAAGACAAATAGCAAAAGTATCAGATTATGTTTGCAAATTGTTATAAATACCATAAGGAAAGAGTGAGAGAGACGGAATCAGATGTATCTATTGCAAGATATCGATACAGTTACAGTAACGCGGCCTAACCTGCTTATCAAATACGTGTGGGACGCACCCCCAATTGTGAAAATATACCTATAAAGCATCTTTTATCTCCTTGCTCAATCTTGTTGTCGTCTTCATCACCTGGCAACCGCACCACTAATGAGACTTCAAAGCGACCAGCGATTTGATTCGTTTCTGGTTTCCGTTTAAGGTGGTTGAACTAATGCCACGTTTGCCAGCTACAAAAACACAACATACGCCTTCTTAAGTAAAAGAGGCGTAAAGTTGGAGCTACAGCTATATCAAATCAATATGACTGTTTGAAGAAATGAGAGCTACATATCAAAAAAGCGTAGCATACTTTTATGGATACAATAGAAATATTTGATTGATGATAGTTAAATGATATTGTCACTATTCTCAAGTAAGTAAGAAAGTCTTTTTTTTTTTTAATTTTAATTTAATAACATTTTGTTTATGGACCTAAGGAAACGATTTTAAAAAATGGTTTAGTAAGGTTAAATGTGCAAATAAATGAAACTTTCGCAATTTCTTTTGGATTTTGAGAGCGCATTTTTGCTATTGAATGAAACAATTTAAAGACTGACTCATTTGTGGCATTGTTTAATGTGCAACAAATGAAGCAACAAGCCAGAATCGAGCAGTATTTTCCATATTGACCACCACTCTCATACGTGTTTTCCCAGTGGAAATGCATTGCATTTATTTATTTTAATTCCGCCACAACACTTCCGTTGTACAATCAATGCACAACAGGCAACGCAATGGGCCATGCAACGCGCTCTGCGTGTGTCACGTACATATGTATGCGACACATAAATACATATATGTATAGTATTGTTCGCTACTGTAGCAAGTGCTAGGCAATCGCTGATCACTTTTCGCACACAAAGGCACAAAAACAATAAATGCAAATGATGATGACGACGCTGGCGTTGAGTACAATGCCAACTTTAGTGGCAGCTCCAACTCCAGCACTGGGTCCTGCAATTCCTGCTGCTGATGATGACCAGACGGTGACGCGCCCATCAGACGGCATTATTGTTCGCGGGGCCACGCCTTTTGGGCAGTGAATGAACGCGGGCAACAAGCAAACCGCCGCAGACATGGAAATGCATTAAAAATTCACAATTTGCAGATTATTTTTAACGATTTTAAATACACATGAAACGTTGCTCTTGGGCAAATCCACCAGTTAAATGGAACACAAGCGTTGCCACCCCAATTTATTTTCTACTTGTGTGCATGTGTCTGGGTTTGAGCTGCGCCTAGCGGAAGCGGCCAAACGGAAGTTGCATGAACTCATATAGAATTGCCAGAGCGGTAGAAACGCATAAAACACATGTGAATGTGTGCACAAAATCAGAAATTCACAGTCAGAAACAACAAATGCAAATAATTAAATGTTGCAAATTGTATGATTGTGTGTAACTTTCATTGGTTTATGCGTAGAGTTATTATAGTATTTCAATTTAAAAAAATTTATTTTCTATACTTAAACAGGCTTTAATTTAAGTAGAATATAATTCTGTACTTCCTATTGCACTATGCATTAAATTCGATGCATATTTCATCAATAATTATACTTATCATTAAGACATCAATACTGTTTCACTTCATATTCAGCTTTGCGCATAAGCTTTAATTTTCTCTTTTAACTTTAAAGTTAAACAGTATTCCATCAAAGGAACAACAGAAAGGAGTTAAAATCAAACATGTTTTAGCTATTAAATGCAGGTTGGTCGATACGTTTTGTTAGTTATCATTCTATGCCTTTCCTCTCACACTCATCAAATCAAATGGTTTCATTTCAGCAAAAAATCTCTTAATACTTTACTTTTGATTCTTAACTATGACTTTTTTAAAGTTACCATTTAATCACTTCAATAACTTTATTGCTTCTTCTATGAAGCATTGCTGTTTATGGATTGGATTTGAGCTTATCAGCCAACAGCAGTCATAAATTGTCTTTCAATTGTTATGCTTAGCAAACATTCTCTCCAGACGGGCAACAATAGAATAATAATGCTTTGGCTGAGCTGATTGCCTCAACTTTTGTTTGTAATTGCCCGAGTTGTTATTGTTGTTGTTATTATGCGCTGCACTTTAATTACACACTTGCGGTCATTTAAAATTATTTGGCTCAAGTTGCTTGCCACAGCATCAAGAGCAATAGCAACAGCAACAGCAGCAGCAGCAGCAGCAGTTGCCACAAATCGCTCGATCCCCTCTGCGCCACAAACGCCCCTCTTTAGTATTTTTCGCGGGCTCGTTGCGCTTTGGCGCTTATCTGGCAAAATGAATAAAAGCAAAGAAATGAAAATGGGAAAACGAGAATGAAAATGAAAATGGCAAAGTTAACACTTGTTAAACTTTCAACGAGGGTCGTTGTTGTTGCTATTGTTGTTGGCAAATTTTGTAAATTATACGAGAGTCGCAAACAAAGTTGCCCAAGAGTGCCTGGCGAATAATTAGCCCCGAAAATAACCGTGGGGCATAAGTTCAAGTGCAACAATGTGCAAGCAACAAACTTGCACCGCGCAGGCAAATCAAAATCCAGTTTACAATGTTGTCAGTTACCCCCCACTTTGTCTCTCTCTCTCTCTCTCTCTCTCTCTTTATCTTTCTTTGTTTCCACGCGTTTTACTTATCCTTCAGCAATTGTAATGTAATCCGTCTCTGTTATCTCACACTAACAAACTCTTTTTATCTGCACAGTAAGCAATTTATATTTTTTTGCTCTTAATTTTAATAACTAAATAAAAATAATAAATAATGTAAACTTAAATTTAAGGAGTTCTAATACAATTGATTTTGATTTCTGTCAATATACACGGAACAGAAATCTGTTTAAACCAAAACTTTGCACACTGTGACAAAACTTGCCATAGCAACTGCAACTCTTGCCACAATTGACAGCAAATGCAAAGGCGCTTGGCATGCGCTGCGTGTTGCCAACTAAATTGCCGCTGCAGAGTTCAGATAGTGCTAGCAAAGTTGAGAAGTAGAGATCCCAAAACGCATAAATTGTTTATAGTTTTTTTTTTCTTTTTACAACTGCGCTCGCGAGGTGTTCAACACGATGCCAAAAAGGGCACGGGGAGCTGTGCAACATTTACAAACGTGTCGCCGTTGAAGTCTTTTCGCGTTGGCGTTGAAGTTGCCGACACGTCGCTGCCGTTGACAAATGCCCCAGCCACATGCGCTGTTAACTAAATGTGTTGGCCAGCCAGCAATCTGGCTAAATGCTGTTTGGTATCTACCTACCTCAAAGCTAACCAATCAATGCTAAATGCATTGCAAATATACAACAAATTGCGAGCTATACACTTTTGCTGCCTGAGTCTAATCGCATTTCCTGTTAGCTTTGACACTAAAAACTATTCGCGATTATCAATATACTATATAACTTTTTTTTAATAGCTGTTATCTAAAGTTTAGATATCTACAGCATGTGATTCTAATAAAACGTTTTGAAAAAGCTTCGCTGATTCCTTAGAGTAAGTATAATATAGAAGAGATTATTTTAAAGATTCATATATCTGTCGAATAAGTAAGAGCATTTAACTTTATACATACTTTGACTGCAGGTTTTGATTTATGGAGAATTTCTTGTGAATGATTTTGCGAGGCAAATTGTTGATTCGTTGCCTCATGGGATTGCGTGATTATGAATATCAACTTAGCATTTGCGATTAGCAAATGTATGCGTGGAAGTGATGTTAATGGCACGTGCCTCAAGCCATGAACATTGAAAACGCAATTCCGACTAGAGGCGAAGGAAACTATCCAAATTTATGGTATAAAATAAAAAAGGTGATTTTGTTAGATTATGATTTAACAGAAAAGAAATGAAATTTCCTTATTGTATTCATTGTTTAACCATATTTAATGCAGAAATTTTCTATATATTTAGCGCAAAAAACTTTATATAAATGTGATAGTTAAATGTTCCCTGTCGTTAATTGTGATATTTAATTAACTAAAGCAACATTCAATTAATGCTATCAATTCGGAATCATCTGTTTTTAAATCAGCACATTTGGGTTAACCACCACCAAAAATTCATAAAAGTGAAAAGTATCCAATGCGTAACCGCAACTGTCCACAGCTGTGGCAAAGATGCCTCGCGGCTCTCGTGAATTCGGTGTGTACGTGGCGCCCTGGTTGGGAAACGCGACTTTCAAATTAAATTAATAAACACAACAATTGGCACAGAGGCCGCGGAACAGAACAACTGTCCACTCACACGGTGCTCACAACAGAACGTGAACAACGTCAATGGACGATGGCAATCGTAAATGAAATTTTGCCTCAAATTGAGTTTGGGGCAAGTAGTATTCAACTTTTGGCATGCCCTGGGCTCCTGGCTGGCGTGTTTCGATTGAAATGGGGGATATGCCGAGAACGTCTCTTTGGCCTGTGCCATGGCCATAGTATTTTGTATTAATTACAATATAGCCGGCGGTAAGACCGCTCAAAAAAAGTTTCAACATAATTGATTTCATTTTTATTTCGCAGTGAATTGCGAACGTTGTGGATTGTGTGATGAGTGGCGGCAAAAATGTAAGAATATGGTACAGAAATGGAGAGTGTCGTCGGAAGTTGGCGAAAATTGTGTGCTGTCTGTGACGCCTGCATTAAATTGATTTAATTATTGTCCAGCCAAAGAGATGCGAGCAGCCATTTTCAGCGTCAATATTATTTTTAATATACTTAAATTGCTCAAACCAAACTAAAAACCAAAAATGGCAAGTGCCAACATTTTTGCACTCAGCATAAAAAAGACTTTTTAATGCTGTATGGTGTGGTAACTTTTTCCTATCTTTTGTGATAGAAAGAAAATATCAAAAATTATTTTATAAAATTAAGGCGTCAAAGGCAAATACATATCTTAAATATTGATGATTTAATTTTCTAAAAATGAAAAAGTTTACACAATTAAAATTAATTTATCACAAAATATATAGCAAATTCAATGTTTGAACTTGAGCTTTAAATACATCAAAAATGTTAATTTACACTTTTCGCAGGGTATTAAAAATAGTCCTGTTTTTTTTTTTTTGCTTATGTCTACGGTTTCTCTCTATCATTGTCCTGCGGCAGTGCGTCTGGTTGGTTATTCCATTTTGAATTTTTGCAGATTGAGTTACGGCCTTTTTCGTCATTGTTATCCTTTACCGTAAACCGTTGCCGTTGGAGTCGATGCTGGCTTTTATTTGTAGAGTTTGTCTGGTCGGAGAAAAAGGCGCCCGAGTCGGATTTGTTACCACAAAAAAATCCAATTCTGTCTTTTTTTTCATAATTCTTGAATCGGCTTGTTAGTAAATTCTATTTTTACTATTTTTTGTGCAATTAGCTTTGTCTTTGCTGTCAGAAAGCAGTTAAATAGTTTTGAAACAGAACTTGCTATAAGATATATATTTGTGGCCGGTGTGGGGTGTGTTTATTAAAAGTTGAATAATAAAGATAGAATATTTTCAGATCTGATCTTAAGAATAAACTTTTGTTTGTTTTTTTTATGAAAATGGATAGAGAGCTAAATCTCAACCAACTACTCTCTCGAGCTATTAGCTTGTTGGCTTTAACTGACTCATTTGGTAAGTCTAACATTAAGTTTTAGCTTTTTATTTCGACTAGAAGATTAACGAAGAGATTCCTTTGCAGTAATTCCAATGATGCATGTTGACATTGAACCTTCTACTCGATTATTATATAGCATCAAATCGGATATTTCCGTAAGCAATCGTTTGAATTCAACTTTTGAATGCTATACACAAACCACATCGATCATTGACGAGGATAAAAGGGAAATGGATATGTTGACCATTAAACTGAAAAATATGACAATTTAAATGTATTAAAGAGCTACTACTTTTAGCAAAAATGTTTCAATTAAACGCAAATGATATGAAAAAAAAGAATAATAAATAAATAATATTAACTTCTTCATTCACTTTTATTATTATTTAATTTGCGTTTAACTTGAGAACAGTTGAAACTCTTAGCTAAGGTCGCTATGAATTTCAAGCTTGCTAGACATTCATTGCTTGGCCAGATACTTGATGGGAAGGGCCAAATAACAGCAACCGAAATGAAAGATATAACAAAAGCCAGCCGTAACAGCAAGGACATTCAAGACCAGCACGATATTTTAATGACATGTATTATGAACCGTTTGCATACAAACTAAGTATGCAGTCTAGTGTTTGTCTTTGTGTGTGTGTTGCAGATGGCATTGAGTTGAAAAGGATATGTGAAAAGGTACACACACACACACATACAAACATGGAAAACTGCGTATGTTGTATTATGTATTTGGCTCACGAATCAAGACCGAAGACGTTCGTTGCGGCGTAAAATTCAACAACGTCTTTTAATGCAGAGCCTGTAAATTATGTTGGCCACAGGATATGCGCCAGACAATCACACACACACACACACACACACACACAATGTGCACGAAATCAACAAGAAACTCAAAAACGAAAATGATGTACTTAATTTTGGCTTTTTTTCTGCTTAACAAACTGCTTGCAGAAAGAGAGCGCACATTGCGAATGCAAATGCTTGGCTAAAGCGCAATAGAAGAGATGCAAAATTCTTGTCCAGTACGACGACCAGAAACTGACTGCACCGCAGGACGTCTAGACGTTGACGTTGGCGTCCTCGACAGCGATAAGCATACGCCTGGTGCGGCATTATTATAATGCTACGTGGCCATTATCCGAGCAACGCCAACGATAAATCAAACCTGAACATCTGTGTGTGTGTGTATGTGCCACGAGCAGACATAGCCAGCATAGCCATGCCACGCCAGACAGAAACTGGAGCACTGTTGCAACAGCAGCAGACGGTTTTCTAGCCATATCAGAGGCGCTGCATCTCGCGCACGCTCATAAAATGTTGCACCCGACGCTCCCAGACGACAAATTTGCTTAGAATTTTAAATGCACGGCACAGAGAGAGTGGAGTGAGTTTAAGTGGCAGAGTGGAGTTAACGTCAGTTATGCAAAAGTGAACGCGCAATTCTTTTTATGTTTTCTTTTTTTTTTTTGGTGTTTTGGTTGTCTTTTTCTTTTGGAATGGTGGACACTGACATAAAAAATATAATAATAACAGTTGCAAGTTCAAGTTCAGGGCGTCTATTGTGAATGTGAATGAAAATGGAAACTTTCTTAAGCTCAAGCAATGCATAAGAGTTGACTTCCGTTTACAGTAATATAATGTCCACAGCTTATCAGTTAGCTATCTATACAAATGAACAAATGTTTCCTTACGACGTTGTAGAAATTGTGAGGTTCATCTGCTACAAGTCAAAAACTACCGAAACAATTGGTTTTGGGTTAAAACTCTATTTGAATTAGGGCGTACCCAAAACATAGCATGACGATGTAATCGTGCATAACTATGTAAATTTTCGTATATATCTCAATTAAACCGATTTAAGTTTAAATACAAACTTACTAGTTATAAGGAGAGGTGCGACTATTTAAACATTCTCACTTTTCTCTTGGAAAAACCTGGGGATTAATATTTGAGTTCATTCAAGACACACTCGTAAATGTATATAGTTAGGCGATATCAGTCTGATGAAAAGCTTGTAATGAAAGAATGAACGAAACTCAACGGCAATTTTTAATGATTTATTTGATTAACACAACTTCTGAAGCTTCATTTGTCCGGTTAGTTTGGGCTATATTTTAATTACCTAGCTATTCTTACTGTAACTATTTATATTTTTGCTTCAGCACCATTTTGAATAGCCTGAATAATCGTTAAACAAGTTTTTGTTTCCGTTCCTTGCACGATCTGATCCCATTGGATGGAGCACACACTCCACTGGACTAAAACTCAAACTTGTACACATGAAAAGGGGTATTAAATGACATTGCAGCCAGCCTTCCAGTCTGGGCTTCTATGCTGGATATTGCCCATCAGTCGCTCATTAAAAAGCTGCACACAGTCTGGTCTAATGTGCTGGGCGTGGCTTTGCATTTGTCCATGTATAAAATTTCAATTGAAATATACATTTGTATACACAAAATATATTTTTTAAGCCTTAACTGGGCAAACAGAATGTGTGTATCTGCAACTCTCTGTATTCCGTTAATGTTTAATTTGTATGCGGACTTGCAACACGTCCCTGGCAACACGACGTATTCTTGTATGCAAATGCGTCCTATGATTATCAAGGCCAGCTCCGTCTGTCAGTGGCTTCTTTTATTATTTTTTTTGACTAGTTTTTTGTCCATTAACGATTTGGATATTGCATGCGCTGATATCGTTTTACCATTTTGTTGCAATTTTTTGTTTTTGTTTAACATCCCGCCCTCCAAATGAGCGTGTCCCAGTACCATACAGGTTGTTTTGGTTTGGTTTTTAAAGAAGCTGAAAGAACACTTCATTCCATTCATTATTTTGCTAGAAGTCATATTTTTGTATAGGTCAACAATTATTGTTCAACTATTGTTTAAGACCAACGTAGATTCTAAACAAAATTCAACTTGGTATCTGAGCTTTTAAAGATTTTTAACAACTATTTAAAAAAAGATAAAAAAATATAAAAAAAAAGCCTGTATGTTACGGGAAAAAGAACTGAATTGCAACCCTCCCCCCACAATACCAATTGTGATGCAACCCCCAATGTTGAACCCCTGTAGTTAGAGAGGATTCACTTAACGCTTCGTGTGGCATAAAATTTCCATTTAAAAAGTGTGTTTGAAAATAAATGAAGAGCCTGGAAAGGCAAAAGGCTTCAGGGTGTGTGCAATGCGCCGGTGTCAAGGTATTGAAGATTAACAAGGAGATATGCAAATAAAAAGTAAACAGAGCAGACTTTGGCATTTTGATATATATCCCATAAGATAATCATAAGATTATAATAAATACCACTAAAATCGGTATTAGCACTATAAAAAAAAAAACAGAGCATCAAAAGCAAAGATTGTAAAATACTAAAAATATAAGCAAATCACACGACCCTTCGGTCAGTCATCTTGCAATGAATATCCTTTGGATTTGGTTTGGATAAGTTTCTTATTTATTGTGCATTAAAAAATTAAATGTATAACACATTGTGCGCTGGTTGAATGTATATTTGAATATATATATGTATATTTATATGTACATATTTGTAGTTACGTTAAAGCTTTTGCTTACAGCCTCGATTATTTGTGGCCACTTTTCAGATGGTTGGAATTGAGGCACATGAAGATCTTAGCACAGCTTAAGTTGACCCGGTTCGGTGCCGGCGTGCAGCACAAGCAGCTCTGGTGTCATTGGTGCATTGAGCGTTATCCATGTTTTGGGCAGACCGGCATCATCTCGAGCAGATTGCAGCGCCTGCTGCAAAGCAAAGGCAACGGCAATACTCAAACAAATCGCTGGCTCACCAGTTGCTACAAATATATAAAAACGTTCATAAGTATTGAAATCGAGTAGTGCAACAAACATTATTCTGGATTTTGTTTTCTAATAATTATGAGGAATAAGTGTATGTAACATTTTAACTAACCCTTTGATCGCATAAAGCCAGCCTTATTGGCGCTCTTGGGCAGCAACTCGATGCGCATATCAATGGGTATATCCTTGGCACCAGGCGGCTTATAATTCCAGGTGCGATTCGTAAGGCACTCGCCGGTTTGGGGATCAACAACAATTTGTTCGCTGGTCCAGTAGCCCAGGCCCATTATGAACGCACCCTCGATTTGGCCAATATCCACATTGGGATTCAAGCTTTCGCCCGTATCCTCCAGGATGTCAGCCCGATTGACCAGATAGTTGCCCGTTAGCACATCCAGCTCCACCTCAATGAGAGCCAGTCCACATACCGAATATGGTTCCAAATCGCCCTGCTTGCACTGATCACTGGCAATCAGGTTGATCTTGCGATTATATGCCGCATTGATCAACTGTTGCCAATCCGCCGGCTTAAGCTCTTCCTTCAGTGGCTCTAGTCGCGAGTTAAGCGTTTCGCATGCCTTCCTTACCGCAAAGCACAACGTTTCGCTGCCCACAGCACCACCGGTGACCATTGAATTGGCACCGTTAATCGTATCGCTCGCCTCAATGCGCACCATCTCCAGGGCAATTCCCAACGTATGGGCCACCACCTGAGCGATCTTTGTGTTCATGCCTTAAGATAAATAGCGAAAAACATCAAAATTACTGTACTGACAATGATGAAAAACTTAAAAAAGAATGCCAAATTAAGAGGCTCGCCAAGGAGTCACTGTGAATCCTGTTCCTATAGCTAATCAAACATGCTATGAATTTGGATTATGTACTTGGAAGGTTATCGATAACTTGAAAAAAACTTGTTCTGGCTATGATTGTTATAGTTATCGATATAAATAAAAGTGGTTCTCCTAATGATATCTTTCGAAAATTCACAATTTTAAAGTAACGATAACAACAACATTAAGTTATCGATAGTTTGAAACAAACTTGTTCTGCTTATGAAAAAGTATCTTAAGCACTCTTAAAATGTTCATCTTTAAAGGTTCTATAGTTATCACTTTCACTTCTATATCCAAAACCGAAAGAGTTATCGATAATTTGAAACAATCTTTTTCGGATTAAGATACATTTTATAGAACATGTACAAAATTTGATTTTATAGGTATCGATAACATGTGTATATCGGAATCAGGAATTTATATTTGAAACAAACTTGTTTTGCCTCTGGTATAACAGTATAACAAAAAAAGTATACAGAAGGGAGTTTTCATATCTTACCTTGTCCCATTTCGATGCCTCCATGGGCGACAACAACGGTTCCATCGCTGTGATAAATGCTCACCGTAGCCGGATATTGTCCAAAGTAACCGATCTGATATTCCATGACGCATAGACCCAGACCTCGCTTGTGCCAACGATGCTCCTTGTTGTGGGCAATGATGTCGGCGCGTCGCTTTCGATATTGAGTGCTCTCGAGGAAAGGTGGCATCATTTCACCCATTTTGTGTGCTGGCAAAATGTTGGCAAAGCGCACATCCGCCGGATCGATGCCCGTTTCAAATGCAATATGTTCAATAATATTCTCAATCATGGCAATGCCTTCGACAGAGCCTGGAGCACGACACGCCGTATTGCTGGGTGAATCTGAGAGTACCAAAAAGCCATCTAGCTTATAATTATCACCGAACTCGTAGCAGTTCTTCGACAACAGCACCGTATGTCCCATGGGCGATTCACTTGGCAACCAGCCGCCATCCTCATAGAAGCGACTGTTAAGGCCAACAATTTTACCATTTGCCTGCGCATAGAAATCGTAGTCACAGTGGAAGGACCAACGTTTGCCCGTTGTTGTCATTATCGATTCCAGCGACTGAACGAATCTCACAGGACGATTCAATTTGTGGGCGGCAACTGCCGCAGCTGCGGCCGCAAAGTTGCAACGTGTCGCCTTGCCTCCAAAGCCGCCGCCAAGGCGACGTGTCTTCACCTGAACCTCATTGGTCCTCAACTTGAGCACCTTGGCAACGACAGATTGCGTCAGATCCATCCACTGGCTGGAGGCAAACAACTGGACACCACCCTCAAAGGGCAGCACAACCGTTGTATGTGGCTCCGTAAAGTAATGATATTGCAAACCCAAATCCAATTTGCCTGAGCCCTGAATCTCATATGTCTCCTGCAAATCCAATTTATCTAGCATTGACTTCACTGTATGCTTAATGCGTTCACTGGAAGCAGCACCAGACGACTCCAGAACATGCTTCATGGTGGGCAGCACCTGTTCGGAGCCACCGATGTACGTCAGCTCTACCAGTTCGGCGGCGCGTTGAGCCAACGCATTGGATGTCGCCAACAGTAATCCAATGGGCTGTTGATAGTACTTGATTTCACCGGTCTCAAAGAGGTGCTCTTCGTGCGGAAAGAAGTAAGCATCGGTTGTCATGGGACGCAACGAATTCTGTCCGGGTATGTCTGTAGCATCCACGTATGCCACTACGCCGGGCAGAGCCAACGCTGCTGTTGTGTCCACCTTGCTAACCTTGGCGCCCACACGCTTAGCTGTTACAAATGCGGCCCATAGCTGATTGGGCTGGGTGGGTAGATCGTTGGCATAGGTAGCCTCACCCGACGTTTGAATTAAGCCCTCGTGCTTCTCTGTTGGCTTTGTCACCGGATAGTTTTGCTCAAAGGTCTCGAAACTCTGTTTGCCACTCGAAACCGGACGTTGCAGCAAGGAGCCGCCACTTAAATGGCGACTACTTACCCCCCCAACCTTTCTTTCTGTGGCGGCCTTCAACAAAAACTTGTACAGCAAGCCACAGGCCAACTTGCGTCGATAGGCAGGCGAAGCATCCGGCAGCACCTCATCCGGCTGTAATAGCGCCGATAGCTTGCCAAACGCCTGCTCCAACCAGGCATTGTCAAAGGGATTGCGTCCGAGTAGCAGCTGCTCAATGGCCGTTGCGTGCACAAAGTCCGGATGAATTCCGCCAAAGCATATGCGAGAACTTTTCACCTTTGACTCTGTATCAAGTTCCAACAGAAATGCTGCATTCACATAAGCATGTGCATTCTGGGCACGTGGCATGATCTGTGGAGAGAGGATAAATTTTAGTGCATATCGAACACTTAAACCTATAAGAGATTTTATTGAAGTAACCGATCTTGATGACAGATATTTTATGTGATGTTTTAGTCTTTTCATATTATTGCTATCGATAAATAGATGCAAAAGAATGCAATTTCAGTATTTTTTGATAATATTAAGAAACTCATGCTCTACTTAACAATGGATTTTACGAAAATACTTAGAGATGTGATATTTTTTGGAACCTAATTTAAAATTGACAGTTTTTCAACATTCTTTTTTAATGGGTTCAGGCTAACTGAATTAGTTGCTAAAATTCTTATGATCTAATTTCTTACCTTATACGAATCGAATAGAACATTTTGCTTTGAGTAGGCAGGCAAGACAATTCCACGAATGATTTTACCCAGCATAGACAGTTTCAAATACTCTTCCAGGCTCACAGTTAGCTGCTTATCCGTGGACTCTTGAACGATGATTTGGGCATTTAGGGCCTCCAGCACAATGAACACATCCGAGGGGAACTCGGGGTGAGCGTGTTTAATAGACAAGTTACCAGCCAGAGTACCAGCCTTGGTAAGTATATTAAAAAACAAACAAATACAGCAAGTTGATAAAAAAAAAAAAAACAATTGTAAGCCACTTGATAAGATAGTACGAGAGCACTTATTCGATAGCGAGACAGATAACAAACGACTTACATTGCGCACTGGAACATTGGCAATCCAATCCAAGTGCTGCCACACCTGAGCCAGATACTCGAAGCCATTCGATTGCTCGAGCTTACGGCATATCTCCATTGTCTCGCTGAGGCTCAGATTGCCGCCCAGTGTGAGATGATTGTTGTTGACGCTATAACCTTTTAGCTCCTTGACAGCTTGAACATCGATGAAGGACTTAATCTCAGCACTGCGTCTGTAGATGCCATGCGCCGTGTTGCCGGCAACCAGCATGTATGGCAACTGTTCCTTGCCAGCCACCTGCAGAGCTGCAAAAAGCTCTGCCAGGCTGTGGGGCCAGGTCCAGCGACTGCCATCATCATAGAGCTTTACACCCTTTGGCTGGCTCTTCTTCTTGCAGCTGCCAGCACACAGTTCACCCGTTTTGGGGCACTGTTTAGTGCTTAGATCCTCAATATCGGCACATTCCGCTGGCACCTCAATATTGCTGTCGACGGCAAAGGATTTCATGGCATCCAAAATGGGTCGATAGCCAGTGCAGCGGCAAATATTGCCACCAAATGCATTCTCCACCTCAGCCATGGTAACTTTACCCTGCTGTGACTTCAGCAACGCATACATATTCATCACGATTCCCGGTGAACAGTAGCCGCATTGAGTGCCATTCATTTTGGCCAAACGCTGCTGTATGGCATGGTAGCCCTTTCGCTTACTGCCCAGCCCCTCCGATGTGGTCACCTCAAGCCCCAAACAGCTGTTCAACAGCGTCAGGCACGAGTTGACCGCCCATGTGCTGAATTCGCCGGTAACCGGACTTATGCCACTCAGGGCGCAAACGCAGACACCACAACCGCCCTCTTGGCACATGAATTTGGTGCCCGTTAGTCCAGCATGATCTCGAATAAACGTATTTAGGCTGATGTCGGCGGGCAGAGTGGACAGGTTGACTGCCAAATGAGAGAAACACAAATATTATTAAGTTATAGCTTGCTAACGAAAAGTTTAATTGACCTTGATTAATAATTATAACAATTTTTGATTTCAGTACGAATGTAAAAAACTTAAATCAAATAATGTCCCAATCAATAAGATTTAATATTCGTAGAGTAGTCAAATAGCGAAATTCTAACATATGGTTGAAACCTGAAAGCCTGGGTACACTCTCTCAGAGAGCGCTTTTGTAGAATTTTTTCGCTGGACTCGTGAGACGTGAGTGAAATGCAAATCATTCTGCTTTCTGACTGTGCTACGACATATTCTCTCATATTGTGTGTATGCGCTCAGATGCCAGCGATTTTGAATAAATTTTTATTGATAGAAGCTAATAGAACTTTTTTATAGAAACCTAAATTTTTTTGATAACTTTATTTGGAGTTATGTAACTATTTTCGTAGCGATTTAGCTGAAGTACATGAAAAAAATAGTATCATAAAATAGGTGGCTAAATCACAATAAAAAAACAACTTGAAATTTATTTGTCGTATAGTTTCAAGTATGTACGTATGTATGTACGTACATATGTATATTCATTTGTGTTTTTGTAAGGGCACTTCTAATAGTTTTTTTTTTCAATCCAAATGCCTCGTGATAGAAATGTATTTTCTTATACATATGTGTGAATATGCTACGTGTATGTAGTATGGTATGTATATATTATGTGCACTTACCCTCATAGCTATCGCCGTTGATAGTTATACTTCCAGACATTATCTGCGTTTTTTGTTTTATCTGCGCAAAGCACTTAATTGAAATGCACTAGTTGTTTAATTTGTTTTTAATACCGCACACCTATTAATACTAATGTCTTACAATTTTATGGAATATACGTTTTTCACAATTTGTAGCAACCACTATTTACACTGCTCAGCCAACGCCGATCTGAACACTACTGAGCAATGCTAAATGAGCTTCCGCATTTATATATTTGTTGAACACGTTCGTTAATTTTCGTCAAGTTCAAATGAGAGTGAGAAACGTTACGTCTTTTGCGATTAATTGACGTAATGTTATCGCATGCCTTACCATCTCACTCTCTTTCACTCGCTCTCCCAAAATTCTTATTATTAGATCTCTCATGTTTTTGTTTTGGCGCTCTCTATCAAATTTTTTATTTGATAACTTATCTCTAAGCGTATTATATTCAATAAGTTGAGGCTATTTAAATTTTTGAATGAGTTTCGTAACTTATTAAAAGAGCTATTTATGATTTTTATATTTTTGTTTATATTTATGTTTGTTTTCACAGATATAACGTTCTTAGATTGAAAAAACTACATCCATACATAAAAACATGAGTATGAATGTAGATAAGAGTATTCAATCGGCGTCAACCCAGATAAAACAAATCTTTAAATATACAAAATTTGCTTTGGCATGCTTATTTTCAAACAAACTCTAGCCGGTAAGATCATATAATGACACCTCCAGAAGTCGAGACACAAGTAAATAAAGCATCGAATAACGTAGATAGGTTTCGCAAATTAATAAATACTTAGAATGAAATGTATATAAAAGTGTTCACATTATTATTAATGGGAAAAATTTGTTAATCATTTTATGGGATATTTTAAGAGTATCGAATTAAAAACATAGGTAAAATAGCGGTAGAAACAGAGAAAATAGCAGATTGTTTGTAAAAATATATTAAATTAAAATAATTTAAATTTCGATCAGTAAAAAAAGTGAAATCATCTAGAAATATTAATTCAAACTAAAATAATTTGATTACATGACATACATGTATTCATATTTATTCATTGATAATAGAAATAATAACAAAAAATCCGTATTGAGTAAAGTATATATGTATAATGTAAAGGTATGTGAAGATATTTGATTTCATTCGAGCAAGTAAATTCACTTGTTATCTGTTTACTTAAGATGGAATGTTTTAACATCATGTCCTGCATTAAGTACCAATGTTTCAGGCGTTGTCGGAGCACCCAGACGAACCCATTCGCGGGGCAAGCCGGCATCCTTACGGGCCGATTGCAATGCCTGTTGCAGGGCAAAGATGACGCTAACAGCTAGGCAACAGGGCGGCTCACCGGTGGCCTTGGACCTCATGAACCCTGCACCACTGTTCGACTGTGGATTCTGCACCATTTCAATGCGAAAATCAATGGGTATATCCTTTGCACCGGGCGGCTTATAGGTCCACGTGCGATTGGTAAGCAATCGCCCTGTCTGTCGCTCGTAGATTAATAGTTCACTCAGCCAGTAGCCCAGGCACATGACAAAGGCTCCTTCGATCTGGCCAATGTCGATGTATGGACTGAGACTCTCGCCCGCATCCTCCATTAGATCAACGCGCTTGATCTGATTGCTGCCCGTCAACACGTCCAGCTCGATTTCGGTCAGAGCTATGCCATACACATGATAGTTCTGCATGTCACCCTCCTTGTAATGATCCGATGCAATCAGATTGATCGATGCGGCATGGGCTGCCTGCACGGTCTCCTGCCAGCTGGCATCCTTTTTCTTTACCGTTTGCAAGCGTGTGTTGAGCGTCTCGCAAGCTTTGCGCACCGCATAGCAAAGACTTTCGCTACCCACAGCACCACCAGTGACCATTGCATTGGCACCATTTATAGTGTCCGACGATTCAACTTTTATATAGGTCAACTCGATGCCCAATGTAAAGGCGGCCACCTGTGCAACCTTTGTGTTCATGCCTTAAAAGAAAACAATGTAAATATAATATTAGAAGTATGGCCCAATGATCTGTATTAGTGCTTATCTTTAAGTCCCTAAAACTTAGAGTTTAAGTATATCACTAACTTTATTAGTAAAGTACTCTGTCGCTGCAGTTTCTGAAGTGTTCATATGTTAAGAAATAACTTTTGACCGCGGCATCGCCCTCTTTGGAAATTATTTGACGTAAGAAGTATATGTCTAACCTGTAGCCTGTATTATTTTAAAACTCTTTGCTTCCCTAGTACAACACGCATTACACGTCCCCGGATGTCTGGGAGAATGCCCGAAATTTCACTTCCATTCTCCAATCGCATGGAAAGCTTAATCAGCTTAAGTGAACTTTGTTGAGTCGAAGCTAAACCTTCGAAGCTATTAATGTGGAGGCACAGGGAATATTGTGAGTGGCTATAGGTACACGGTAATAGTAAGGGGAGACCATTTTAAAACATTTGGCCCACGAGGTTTGGCTGGGGAGTACTCACACACAGCGCTGTCTTGCTTAGGTCGGAGGTACAATGTAAATTGACTAGTGTTTGCCTTTAAGTATCTCTAAATGAGGATCATCTGTAACTTAGCAAAGTTTGTTCTCCAACTTACTTTGCAAATCCGACTAACACAAAAATGTCTATAAGACTTTCGGGTTAATACAAAGCCAATGAAACTCACAAATAAATTAACTTTCTACTGGTAAATCGGTTAAGTAGATCCAAAGATAACAAGCGAGAACCTCCTAAACCTTATACTTATTTATAAAATTAGAGATTGGTATAAGTAAAAGTAAAGTTTGTAATTACCTTGACCCATTTCGATGCCGCCATGGCTGATAACGACTGTACCATCAACATGATAAATGGCCACCGTTGCTGGATACTGTCCGAAGTAGAATATCGGGTAGTCCATAATGGACAGTCCCAAACCACGTTTATTCCAACGATTATTGGCATTATGTGCCTCGATCTCCTGTTTACGAGAATGATATTCCCGCGATTTTAGAAATTGCGGCAGCAGCTCTGCCATTTTATTGCCTTTGGTTATGTTGAGAAGTCGCACCTCGGCCGGATCACGTTGCACCACAAAAGCCACATGTTCCAAAATATTTTCAATCATGGCAATACCTTCAACAGAACCCGGAGCACGGCACCATGTCGAACTGGGTGCATCAGTGAGTACAGCTTTGCCATTGATCTTATAGTTGGCACCATTGAAATCATAGCAGTTGGACGCCGTATCTGTTGAGTGACCGGATACAGGACTTTCGTTGTCATTCCAGCCAGCATCCTCATAGAAATCATTCTCCAATCCGACAATTTTACCAGAATTCAGCACATGGAACTGATAGTCGGAACGGCAGGCCCAACGTTTCCCATTCACATCCATCATAGACTCCAGCGACTGAACGAATCGCACTGGTCTATTCAATTTGTGGGCAGCCAACGAGGCAGCGCATGCAACTTGATTGCCACGTGATATCTTGCTGCCATAGCCACCACCCAAGCGTCGCACCTGCAGTTGAACATCCTTTGCTTTCATCTGGAGCATGTGAGCAATTACCGATTGGGTGTGATCCATCCATTGTGTGGCCGAGTAGATCTTCAAGCCATCCTCGAATGGTATAGCCACCGTTGTCTGCGGCTCCATGGTGAAGTGATATTGCAGTCCCATCTGAAAGACACCACGTACGCTCACATCCGGCTCCGAGCTGCATTTAAGCTTGCCGGGCGTTGCTTTAACCTCATGGATAATGAGTGACGGATCAACTGGCGACATGTCCAGCACATCGCTTAAGGTGGCCAGAACAGGACGTTGCAATCGGGACTGACTGTAGGTTATCTTGACCAGTTTAGCAGCACGCTGTGCCTGATTAGCACTCAGAGCAACCACTATGCCCACAGGCTGTTCATAATGACGCACGCTTGTGGCACAAAAGATTTCCTCCGGTTCGTAGCCAAAGCTTGGATCACTAAACGTATTTGTGCCAGGCACATCCTTGGCACTGTAGAAGGCCAGCACGCCGGGTTGATGTAGTGCCTCCGTCGCATCAATTTGCTCAATGTTGGCGCCCACTTTGGTGGCTCCCACAAAAGCGCAGTGCACCGTGTTTGTGGTGGTTAAAACATCGTTCATGTAGGTCGCCTCGCCAGAGCATTGAATCATGCCCTCCACTTTCTGCACCGCCTGCGTAACCGGATAATTTTCCTTCTTCGTCTGATACATCTGTGTGCCTGAGGACAACGGTCGCTGCAGCAGCTGACCACCGCTCTTATAGGCATCATTGACTGCCGTGGCGGGTGCATGCTTCAACAGAAACTTGTACAGCAGGCCACAGGCCAAGCTCAAGCGATATGCGGCCGAAGCATCAGGCAGCACCTCATCCGGCTGCAGTACCGTCGATAGCTTGGCAAACGCCTGCTCCAACCAGGAATTCTCAAAGGGATTGCGTCCGAGCAGCAGCTCCTCAATGTCAAGCGCATGCACAAAGTCTGGACGAATGCCGCCAAAGCAAATGCGAGCACTTTTCACCTTTGACTCTGAATCAAGTTCCAGCAGAAATGCCGCATTCACATATGCATGTGCATTCTGGGCACGTGGCATGATCTATGAAGGGAGCAAAAAATATATTAAATATTTTTCCAATATGTTAATATACATATGTAATTTTGCAATGAATGAATGAAGAATACCTTATATGATTCGTATATGAATTTATCCTTGGGATATGCCGGCAATAGGAATGCCTTAAGAACAAGTTTTCTATCATTGTTGCTCAAATATTCGGTGAGTGACATTTGCTGCTCATCTTTGGCATTGGTGGACGCAAGAACACGGACATTAAGTGCCTCAAAACTGATGAAAACATCCGATGGAAACTCGGAATGCTGCTTTTTAATGGCCAAGTTGCCAGCCAATGTTCCAGACTAAAAAAATCAAAGAGAAATTGAGCGAAATTAAAAATTATTTATATATACTCTTAAGCACATACATTACGAACGGGCACATTGGCAATGAGATCCAAATGCTGCCACAACTGATGCAGGTACTCAAAGCCAGCCTCCTGCGAGGCATCCTTAATTATATCCATAGTCTGACTGAGACTTAAATTAGCGCCCAGCTTAAGCTGCTGCTTATCATTGCTGTGTTCCTGCAGCTCTGCGACTCCGCGCACATCGATAAAGTGCTGAATGTCCGTGGAGCGGCGATAGACGCCATGAGCCGTATTGCCGGCAACAAGCATAAATTGCTCCTTCTCACCAACCTTTTCCAGTGCTTCAAAGAGTTGACCCAAGTTCTTTGGCCAATGCCACTGGCTGCCATCGTCATAGATCAAGTTGATCCTTTCGCACTTTCCAGCACAGCGTTCACCCGTTTTGGGGCACTGCTTTCTGCTTAGATCCTCAATGTCCGCTAGACACTCGGCTGGCAATTTTATGTTGCTGTCGGCTGCAAAGGACTTCATGGCATCCAGGATGGGTCTATAGCCGGTGCAGCGGCATATGTTGCCACCAAATGAATTCTCCACCTCAGCCATAGTGACTTGACCGCCGCGCGACTCTAGCAATCCGTGCATGTTCATCACGAATCCCGGCGAACAGTAGCCACACTGGGTGCCATTAAGCTGCGCCAGACGCTTCTGTATCGGATGATAGCCTTTACTCTTGTTTCCCAGCCCCTCTGATGTCACAATCTCCAGCTGTGAGCAGCTATTCAACAGCGTCAGGCACTACAAATCAAATGTGTTCGATGAGTAAGTTCAAGTAATGAGGTATTTAAGTGTGCTTGGACTAGGTGATACCCTGTACACAACCACAAAAAGCACTATAGGAACTTAAAGATTCATGTTCTCCTATGTGGTTGGGTACAGGGTATAATTTATTTTCACCGAATTGACAGCCCAGGTGCGATGACCATCGCTCAGCACACAAACGCAGACACCACAGCCGCCCTCCTGGCACATGAACTTCGTGGCTGTCAGCTGTGCATGCTCCCTGATGAAGGTGTTCAGTGTTATGTCTGGCGGCAAGTTTGTCAGATTCACTGCGAAAGACGAAATTTACATTTAAAAGGATTTTTGCAGTTCAAAGTTTACAAACCAATCCAGTGGAAGTTTCGAAATTAAAATTGCAACTCTTCCATATGCATCTTGAAATTATTTTAAGCTCATTAGAGCATTTAATAGTCGTTTTGCACAGTTAATTGTTTTATATATAACTTACCCGTAAACGGTTGACCGTTTATTGTAAATGTAGTCGTCATGATAAAAACAATTTCGTGCACTTATTCACTGGAATACTTGTGTAAAAATTGTTGTATGTAATGTGTGCCAAATTGCCGTTGTTGTGTCTAAAAATAAAACGCTTGGAAATGATCCGTTGCTTGGTTCCTGTTGCTGCTGTGGCTTTTGCTTCTGGTCACTTCGGTGGTTTGCTTTCAACTGATTGTCAACTTGCCAGTTCTCTAAAAGCGACGGCACTGATTTTGCAATTTTCTCAGCAGCTGCGAAAATGGCTTTTTTTATAATTATATACATATCAGTTGTTGTTGTTGTTGTATTTGGTTAATAAACAACTTTTGAAAAGCAAAAAAAAAAAAATCATATGTATAATTTATTCGTGTTGTTGCTGTTGTTTGCAGCCCAACTTTTTTGCTGCTCAAATTTAATTGCAGCTCTGAGTGCCGTTCCAAACGAACTAACGGCGCTGGCTTTGTGTTTGTTTGCCGGCGTTGCTGTTATATAGTTGTTGTTGAATAAAATGATAGAGAGGGGCTGAGAGTAAATGGGGATGTCGCGATCATTGCTAATATAGCAATAAAAAAACGTACCAAACAATTGTTTGCGAGTAAATACACATACACATTCCTCCCCACACAAATAATAATAATAACAATTAATATACACATATGCATGTAAATGTATGTATGTACATATGTACATAATAGAGTTATGCTCGAAAGCATTCGTTTGCGGCCGTCTTTACAGTATTCTAAGCAGAGTACCGACTCGTACGTTAATATTTGCATTGAACAAACTAAGAAAAATGCAAGCACAAAAATGTTTTGCTTTTGCCATTTTATGTAAAGGGATGAGCGAATGAAATCCAAAATAGATCGATGGCAAAAACAAAACAACGACTAACGCCGGCTCTCGCAACAACAAATTGTACACCGCTGATCATAGAGTGGACGAAGATCACGAAACTGATAACAACAAGTTGTAAATTCCAAAGATGTGTTGTTGCTATGCTTGTCTTTTGCATAAGGAATATGCCAAAATGCTGCTGGTGACCAGTGTTGCCAGATTAGCATATTTCACGCTAAACTTAGCATTTTTATACCCGATACCAAAGGTACAGAGTATATTGGCTTTGTGCAATGTCCGTCATGGTGTCTGTCCGTCTGTCCGTCCGTATGGTTGCAATTTTTTTCCACACCCTGCAAGCTAGAGACTTGAAACTTTCCAATTCTCTTTATCTATGGGATAGTAAATTAAAGTGTCAAGATTGGGGTTTTACGATAACTGGGGGGCTGGCAAATCGATAAATTCGATAACTCCTTACAGCTAGAGCTACCAGCTAGTTTTTGAGCTAGAGCCACCAAGTTTGGTGCCAAGATAGGTGATGATGACCTCCCAAAAACTTCATCAAAAATTTGAATGCCACGCCCAGCCATACCATCCTAGCCGCCCCTTTCAGCCTCAGCGTCTCCTTAAAAACGGGAATGCGTGTATCTTTCAGAGTTGTGAAGCTAGAGCCACCAAATTTGGTAGGAAGATTGCTGGCAACGACCCCCAAAATTTGCATGAAAATTTTGGAGCCACACCGAGCCATTCCGCTTCCAGCCCCCCTTTACCCACGTATTACAAACTTTGAGCTAGAATCACCAAATTTGGAAGGAAAATAGCAATTGACATTTTTCGCGTATTTAAATTAGGAAAAGCAAGTGGAGATTAAACTTCGTTTTAGTGATTTTACTCATCGAGTAATAATACAAGTTGGTCGATTGGTTGAGCTTTCGATTATACTGACCTGACGTTTACAGCGATAGTTCGAGAATTTTTAAGAAAACATTTAAAAAACAGCCAGGAGAAAAGTGATGGGACCCACGAAAAGCTAGACAAACTACTAAATACTTCAAAGGTACACTTTTTCCTAAAAAAAAGTGTCAATAGGACAATCTAAGCGGCATTAAATATGACTCAATTTTATTGTAAAATTCTACGATATAAATTGAAATATGTATATCTAAAGAAACCGCAGCTAGTTAAACCACATGCTGGCTCTAAAAAAGCAAAGCTAATCAGGCAAACTTCCGTCCACAAGTCGAGAGCAAATAAACAAATCATCAAAAAACATAAACAAGTTTCGCATATTCAAAATGACATCGAATTTAATGTGCCTATCTTTGAAATGCTATAAACAAAAAATTGTGTATGTCAGCTCCGACGCACGACTGGAGTTTACTCCCTCAGATCGACTATCTAAATAGGCACAAAAAAGGCTTACTAGTTATTATTTTAATAACTGTGACAAGAGGCTTATGGTAACTGAAATATGACACATGAACGTTGGTAGATATATGTGTTTACCAAATCTTGAAAATACCGCATCAATGGTTGTTCCATGCCTCGTTGTCCCCAATGTTCTATCGGAAATAATACCAAAATTAAGTTCGGATATCAATCTGAATCCGTCATCTTTATTTAAGTCGATATTAAAATCGCCGCTAAGTTCGAGTGGAAGACCATGATTCGGTTTCTTCAGTAGCTTTGATCCACCTTCTGTATAAGCTAACAGCGTCTCATGAATGAAATCTATTACTTCATCAACGATTTGATTAACAAAAATGTAAATTGAGACGACAATAATGTTATTATCGTAAGGCAAAGTTTATCTCGCTGCAAATATATGTCTCCCAGATTTTACTGCATAAACATGGTGATATTACATAGGTACACATAATACATTCGGTACGCTGTCTCGCAGCATACCTTATGTACGCTGGCTACACACAAGTATACACACAGTAACACACCATAAACGGGTACTCCCAGGGGCGCAATGCACATCTTGGGGGACATCGCCAGCTGAATTGCTACCAAATTTGGTAACTCTTCCATAAAAGCTGTAAGAGATGTGAAGATTTGCGACAAAAAAGGCCCGTGGCATCCAAATTCTTGATGCAGGTATTTGGGGAATTTCACTAGCTACCTCCTTACCAAATTTGGTAAGTTTAGCTGTACGAATGTGGGAAATATATAGATTTACCAATTTTCAGCTATAGATTTTTATTGAGATGAGATAATAACAGTAATAACAAGTGGAAACGTTGCAGTCGGACGCAACCGACTGCGGCATACTCGATACCAGTATTAAAACCGGTAAAAAGAGGCCTGAATGCAAAGGGGTACGGATGCGGCAGGGGTGTACATGCCTTAAAGATTCTCCGATGCAGATGGGGATGCCACCAGCTATCTTCATACCAAATTTGGTGACTCTAGCTCGAAGTTTGTAAAAGGTTAGGAAAGGGGAGCTGGGGGCGGTATGGGTGGGCGTGGCATCAAAATTTTTGATGCAGATCTTTGTGAAATATCAATTGCTATCTTCATACCAAATTTGGTGACTCTAGCTTGAAATTTGTAAAAAGTGGGGAAGGGGGGCTGGAAGCGGTATGGGTGGGCGTGGCATCCAAATTTGTGATGCAGATCTTTGTGGAATGTCAATTCCTATCTTCATACATAATTTTGTGACTCTAGCTCGAAAATTGTAAAAAGTGGGGAAAGGGGGGCGAAATGGAGGGCGTGGCTCCAAAACTTTGATGCAGATTTTTGGGGGTCGTTACCAGCTATTTTCCCACCAAATTTGGTACTTCTAGCTGTAAGGATGTGCGAAATATGTGGATTTACCGGTTTTGGGTTATCGAATTTATCGATTTGCCAGCCCCCCAGTTATCGTAGAACCCCCTTCTTGACACTTTAATTTACTATCCCATAGATAAAGAGAATTGGAAAGTTTCAAGTCTCTAGCTTGAAGGGTGTGGAAAAAACTTGCACACATACGGACGGACCAACGGACAGACGGACAGACACCATGACGGACATTGCACAAAACCAATATACTCTTTACCTTCGGTATCGAGTATAAAAAGTAAAATTTCAAGTTGCATAATATATATAATAATTTAATAAATAAATAAGTGAATGATGCGCTGGACAATTGAATTATCTTATTTTTATCTATACATATTTATATTACTTTGCTCAGTGCACACGAGCTTGGAGATGTTTTTGTGCCTCTGATAATCAACTTACGACCTAAAAAGCGGTTGTTGTTGTAGATGTTGCTATCGTGCTCTCGCAACTATTTTTTGTTAGTATGTAGTCTAAGATTACACTATGCCTTAACCGTTTCCTACTTTATATTGGGTTTATTATTTTCTCTCTGAAAAATCGTTTGTTAAGTGTCCTCTTACTTACGCTTTCAAAAATTTTCCAATTTGGTTTTGAATTACTTTCGCTTTCAAAAGTGTTCCAATTTGGCTCTAAAATAGTGCTCAGTAAATTTAAAATATCTATTTAAGAACTTTAATAATAAAATATAGAATTCATAGTTCTGGGAAACTTTTCATCAACAAAGATATTTGATATTTTTCTTGTAAGTAAATTCAATAGTTTCCTTTTTGCTTAAGATGGAATGTTTTAACATCATGTCCTGCATTTAGTAACAATGTTTCAGGCGTTGTCGGTGCACCCAGACGAACCCATTCGCGGGGCAAGCCGGCATCCTTACGGGCCGATTGCAATGCCTGTTGCAGGGCAAAGATGACGCTAACAGCTAGGCAACAGGGCGGCTCACCGGTGGCCTTGGACCTCATGAACCCTGCACCACTGTTCGACTGTGGATTCTGCACCATTTCAATGCGAAAATCAATGGGTATATCCTTTGCACCGGGCGGCTTATAGGTCCACGTGCGATTGGTAAGCAATCGCCCTGTCTGTCGCTCGTAGATTAATAGTTCACTCAGCCAGTAGCCCAGGCACATGACAAAGGCTCCTTCGATCTGGCCAATGTCGATGTATGGACTGAGACTCTCGCCCGCATCCTCCATTAGATCAACGCGCTTGATCTGATTGCTGCCCGTCAACACGTCCAGCTCGATTTCGGTCAGAGCTATGCCATACACATGATAGTTCTGCATGTCACCCTCCTTGTAATGATCCGATGCAATCAGATTGATCGATGCGGCATGGGCTGCCTGCACGGTCTCCTGCCAGCTGGCATCCTTTTTCTTTACCGTTTGCAAGCGTGTGTTGAGCGTCTCGCAAGCTTTGCGCACCGCATAGCAAAGACTTTCGCTACCCACAGCACCACCAGTGACCATTGCATTGGCACCATTTATAGTGTCCGACGATTCAACTTTTATATAGGTCAACTCGATGCCCAATGTAAAGGCGGCCACCTGTGCTATCTTTGTGTTTATTCCTGTTAGTTTGAAGGGGAAAAGAAAACAACAGTTATTAAACTTCAAAAGTGTGGAATTTACCTTGACCCATTTCGATACCGCCATGGCTGATAACGACTGTGCCATCGACATGGTAAACGGCCACAGTTAACGGAAATTGTCCACAATAAAATATTTCATAATCCATAATAGACAATCCCAGACCACGTTTATTCCAACGATTATTGGCATTATGTGCCTCGATCTCCTGTTTACGGGAATGATATTCCCGCGATTTAAGAAATTGTGGCAGCAGCTCTGCCATTTTATTGCCTTTGGTTATGTTGAGAAGTCGCACCTCGGCCGGATCACGTTGCACCACAAACGCTACATGTTCCAAAATATTTTCAATCATGGCAATACCTTCAACAGAGCCCGGAGCACGGCACCATGTCGAACTGGGTGCATCAGTGAGTACAGCTTTGCCATTGATCTTATAGTTGGCATCATTGAAATCATAGCAGTTGGACGCTGTTAGTGTGGAATGACCCGATACAGGACTTTCGTTACCATTCCAGCCAGCATCCTCATAGAAATCATTCTCCAATCCAACAATTTTACCAGAATTGAGCACATGGAACTGATAGTCGGAACGGCAGGCCCAACGTTTCCCATTCACATCCATCATAGACTCCAGCGACTGAACGAATCGCACTGGTCTATTCAATTTGTGGGCAGCCAACGAGGCAGCGCATGCAACTTGATTGCCACGTGATATCTTGCTGCCATAGCCACCACCCAAGCGTCGCACCTGCAGTTGAACATCCTTTGCTTTCATCTGGAGCATGTGAGCAATTACTGATTGGGTGTGATCCATCCATTGTGTGGCCGAGTAGATCTTCAAGCCATCCTCGAATGGTATAGCCACCGTTGTCTGCGGCTCCATGGTGAAGTGATATTGCAGTCCCATCTGAAAGACACCACGCACGCTCACATCCGGCTCCGAGCTGCATTTAAGCTTGCCGGGCGTTGCTTTTACCTCATGGATAATGAGTGACGGATCAACTGGCGACATGTCCAGCACATCGCTTAAGGTGGCCAGAACAGGACGTTGCAATCGGGACTGACTGTAGGTTATCTTGACCAGTTTAGCAGCACGCTGTGCCTGATTAGCACTCAGAGCAACCACTATGCCCACAGGCTGTTCATAATGACGCACGCTTGTGGCACAAAAGATTTCCTCCGGTTCGTAGCCAAAGCTTGGATCACTAAACGTATTTGTGCCAGGCACATCCTTGGCACTGTAGAAGGCCAGCACGCCGGGTTGATGTAGTGCCTCCGTCGCATCAATTTGCTCAATGTTGGCGCCCACTTTGGTGGCTCCCACAAAAGCGCAGTGCACCGTGTTTGTGGTGGTTAAAACATCGTTCATGTAGGTCGCCTCGCCAGAGCATTGAATCATGCCCTCCACTTTCTGCACCGCCTGCGTAACCGGATAATTTTCCTTCTTCGTCTGATACATCTGTGTGCCTGAGGACAACGGTCGCTGCAGCAGCTGACCACCGCTCTTATAGGCATCATTGACTGCCGTGGCGGGTGCATGCTTCAACAGAAACTTGTACAGCAGGCCACAGGCCAAGCTCAAGCGATATGCGGCCGAAGCATCAGGCAGCACCTCATCCGGCTGCAGTACCGTCGATAGCTTGGCAAACGCCTGCTCCAACCAGGAATTCTCAAAGGGATTGCGTCCGAGCAGCAGCTCCTCAATGTCAAGCGCATGCACAAAGTCTGGACGAATGCCGCCAAAGCAAATGCGAGCACTTTTCACCTTTGACTCTGAATCAAGTTCCAGCAGAAATGCCGCATTCACATATGCATGTGCATTCTGGGCACGTGGCATGATCTATGAAGGGAGCAAAAAATATATTAAATATTTTTCCAATATGTTAATATACATATGTAATTTTGCAATGAATGAATGAAGAATACCTTATATGATTCGTATATGAATTTATCCTTGGGATATGCCGGCAATAGGAATGCCTTAAGAACAAGTTTTCTATCATTGTTGCTCAAATATTCGGTGAGTGACATTTGCTGCTCATCTTTGGCATTGGTGGACGCAAGAACACGGACATTAAGTGCCTCAAAACTGATGAAAACATCCGATGGAAACTCGGAATGCTGCTTTTTAATGGCCAAGTTGCCAGCCAGAGTTCCAGACTACAAAAATCAAAGAGAGTGAGCGAAATTAAAAATTATTTATATATACTCTTAAGCACATACATTGCGAACGGGCACATTGGCAATGAGATCCAAATGCTGCCACAGCTGATGCAGGTACTCAAAGCCAGCCTCCTGCGAGGCATCCTTAATTATATCCATAGTCTGACTGAGACTTAAATTAGCGCCCAGCTTAAGCTGCTGCTTATCATTGCTGTGTTCCTGCAGCTCTGCGACTCCGCGCACATCGATAAAGTGCTGAATGTCCGTGGAGCGGCGATAGACGCCATGAGCCGTATTGCCGGCAACAAGCATAAATTGCTCCTTCTCACCAACCTTTTCCAGTGCTTCAAAGAGTTGACCCAAGTTCTTTGGCCAATGCCACTGGCTGCCATCGTCATAGATCAAGTTGATCCTTTCGCACTTTCCAGCACAGCGTTCACCCGTTTTGGGGCACTGCTTTCTGCTTAGATCCTCAATGTCCGCTAGACACTCGGCTGGCAATTTTATGTTGCTGTCGGCTGCAAAGGACTTCATGGCATCCAGGATGGGTCTATAGCCGGTGCAGCGGCATATGTTGCCACCAAATGAATTCTCCACCTCAGCCATGGTGACTTGACCGCCGCGCGACTTCAGCAATCCGTGCATGTTCATCACGAATCCCGGCGAACAGTAGCCACACTGGGTGCCATTAAGCTGCGCCAGACGCTTCTGTATCGGATGATAGCCTTTACTCTTGTTTCCCAGCCCCTCTGATGTCACAATCTCCAGCTGTGAGCAGCTATTCAACAGCGTCAGGCACTACAAATCAAATGTGTTCGATGAGTAAGTTCAAGTAATGAGGTATTTAAGTGTGCTTGGACACAACCACAAAAAGCACTATAGGAACTTAAAGATTCATGTTCTCCTATGTGGTTGGGTACAGGGTATAATTTATTTTCACCGAATTGACAGCCCAGGTGCGATGACCATCGCTCAGCACACAAACGCAGACACCACAGCCGCCCTCCTGGCACATGAACTTCGTGGCTGTCAGCTGTGCATGTTCCCTGATGAAGGTGTTCAGTGTTATGTCTGGCGGCAAGTTTGTCAGATTCACTGTGAAAGACGAAATTAACATTTAAAAGGATATTTGCATTTGAAAACAGACACATATACGGTACGAATCAGGGATGTTAATAGAGTGGAAGTTTGGTAATTTTATCACTTACCCGTATAGGGCTGACCATTTATTGTAAATGTAGTTGTCATCTTAAAATGTATGCTTAAAAATGATTCGATGAATGAGTCCTGTTTCTGGTGTGCTTTTTGCTTTTGAGCGCTTTGATGGTTTGCCCTCAACTGATTGTCGACTTGCCATTATTCTTAAAACGACGGCACCATTATTTCAAAAATAAATTATATTTTATTTGTTTAAGTGTATGCAAATTAGATATGTTTATTTTGTAATGAAACTAGCTTGTTGTATTAAGTCCATTAATGAAATTGGAGCAACAAACAAAATTGCGCAGCGCAGAAATGCTGCTGCATAACTTTAATATCATCTCTTTTGTGGCGTTTCAAAAGAACGAACGGCGCTAACTTTGTGTTCGTTTGCCGATGTTGCTGTTGTATTTTTGGTCAAAGAGCGAGAGAACGGGGTTTTCATGATCATGACAAAAAACAACAAAAAACATACCACAAAAGAGTTGCGTGCATTTACAAATACATACATACATATACACATATATGTATATGCATGCACTTATTGATTAACCTGCAAGTGTATATACAATTCATTTTTTTTTGTAATTTAAACAATTTAAGATGCCCCACGCAAACAGCAAATTGCATAGTTTATTAGAATTATTATAGCGCACTAACACACATACATACAAATGCAAGTAATTATTTGTGTAACTAATTTTATTGCATGTTCACTGAACACACAAAATGCAAAATAACCATGTGTTATAAATTGGCATGCTAGCAATTTGAGACAACAATGAGATCAAATATTTAAGTCACGTTGGCAGCACACTTTAATTCAATGTTTACAGTTGCTTTACGATCACACAACAACAGGCGTGTGTCGTGCATGAGTTACGTGAGAGAACGGGTGAGAAAATACAGGCCGGCACGTAAGCCATGGTTGCCACTAAGTCAAACTTTGTTTGTACCTAAAATTACAGTAAAACGTAAAATTTGTATATTAAAGCTTGTACCATTTCTAAAATTGACCTATTTGGAATTGTATTTTAAAAATTTTATGATCATAGCTGACAGAATGAAATATGAATATAAACTTTTGATATACAATTGAATAACTAACTACATTTGCATATGATGAATGCAAGTTCGTTGTGCAAATGAAAAGCTTTTAAATCCACGTGTGTATAACGAGTATATTATGTACTGAGTAAATATAAAAATACTGAACACCTCTTAGTAAAGGGTTTTCTTATTTATGTTCTTGCTAATTGCATTTTCAAAAGAAAAGAACTGTAAACAGTATTGGAATACAAAAACATTTTATAAAAGGCAACGTTTGGAATAATGGGATAAAATAATAGATATTTAATAAAAGGCGGCCTAATAATTTCTGTAGATCCATGCTTGCACACAAATAAACACTTTATTTATAGGGTATCTTGTTATTTCTGTTTTCTCATTTGCTGCATTAGTCAGCGCCAAGTTAATCGATGCCGGTTTTATGTGGCGTAAGTGTTGCATTGCTTATCGTCTGTATCTTTTTTTTTTTGTATCTTAACGCGGTTTAATTAATTAAATGCACAATCGCTTACCGTTACCTGTTGCCAGCAGTCAAGTATTTACACAGCCTATTTTTTTTTTATTATTAACTCTAAAGAATTTGGTGAGGCCACAAAAAAGGAGGTTAATAAAAAAGTGTCCACTCATTTAGAAATCATTTGTCAAAATATAAATTGATGCATGTGGAAACGAATGAGTGTTGGGAAATGTTACATAATCATGCATACGGCATAAAGAACAAGCCATAACAACAATAGCAACAAACCACAAGTGACGTTGCAGTCGGCCGCAACCGACTGCGGTATACTCGATACCTGTTAAAAAACGGTTAACAAGAGGCCGGATTGCAAAAGGGGTACAGATGCGGCAGAGGTGTGCGGCAGGGAATTGGCTGATGCAGATCGTTCGGTAGTGTCACCAGTTATATTGCCAACAAATTTTGTAACTCTAGCTCAGAAGATATGCGCATACCAGGAGGGCGTGGCATACAAAGTTTACTTTCTATCTTCCTAGCGAATTTGGTGACTCTAGCTTAAAAACTGAGAAAGAATGGAATGGGTAGGCGTGGCTCCAAAAATATTGATGCAATATTTTGTGGGATGGCAGTAACTATCTTCTAACCAAAGGGTGTGGGAAATATAAGGATTTATTGATATTGAGCTATCGAATTTATCTATTTGCCAGCCCCCTATTAGGCGTAGAACCCTAAAGATAAAGATAAATATATTTGCAAGTATCTAGCTTGAAGGGTGTTGATAAAAGTTTCGTTCATACGGACGGACAGACACAATGACGGACTTTGCACAAACCCAATATACTCTTTGGCATCGAGTAAAAACAGAACCGTTCCGCCTCGCATCTTATCGATATTCAAAAATCGTATTTGTACGTTAAACAAGTAAAATTAAAATATGAAAAACTCAATCTTTTTTCACATGGCTAAACATTCAGCTCGTCCCTTGCTTTCCCCCAACCAAAAATTAAAAGGTACCCAAAAGGCCGGCAACCCGCTGTCAAACAGGTACACAATAAAACACAAAAAAACAAACACCCCACACCTCTGCATGTGCCCCAAACATGAGTTTGAGACTTTAACTTCATGACGGGGCAGTGGGAGTGTCCGTTGTTATTGCTATTATTATTATTGTTGTTATTTTTGTTGTTGTTGTTGCTCATGGAGCTGTCATGCATAATAAAATTCGAAAATGTGTATATTCGGGCGCATGCCTTTGCCTTTGCCTTGTCTTTGGTTTCATTCTCTTTGCGGATCCTTATCAAACACGAAAAAGTGACGTGTCCAACTATCAGAGATGATGATGCACACACACAAACACACAGGTTCCAAGTTCGAAGTCCCAGACAGACAGACAAACAATCCTCCATCTTCCTTGCCTTAAGACTTTGCTTTGATGAGCTTCTCGTCTCGACACTGACCCAAAAAGTAGCGTTTGAATCGCCAAGCCCAAAGTAAAGTTTTGTGTCCCTTGTCTTAGGCCCAGCCTTGTAGCCAATCTGATGCAATAAATATTGTGTGTTCTGGATAAGATTCAATCACTTTTCCATTTTTGTTTGTTTTGTTGATGGGCTGTGCTATTATTCATGAGCTTGCAAAAGCATCAGACAACAAATAAATTAAGCTTATTGCGATTTTAATTGATCAACAAATTTTACACAAATAGCTTTTACCAAGCTTGAAGCTCAAATGATATATACAAACTATAGTCACAGGCGAGCTTTTGAAGTCAAGCTTTTCGATATAAGCTACTGTTTATTAAGCTTTGTCTTGGTATTGAATGTCTTTGGCACACCGATCAGTATTTGTGCCTTTTAACATAAATAATATGTTAGCTCAGCCGACAGGCAACACAAAACACGCTTTAACACATTCGTGATCTTTTGCTTAATAAAAAAGAAAGAATGAAACATAAAAGGATCGACTGAACAACAACTCGATTGTGCCACGCTTAACCCTTTGTCACATCCATTGACAGTTATATAATGCGTCATTCGACCTGATGCTATCGGTATACTCACCCTTTGATTCCAGCAGGAAGTAAGCAACGTCTGAGTAGGGACAGTACTAGGTGTCAGTCCACATCAAATGTCAGCAGACAAGGTACCCAAGATGTACCATCTTCACTGACATACTGACACACCTGACTGAAATGTTCGTTTAATATTTCATTCGTTTTATTGGCATATTTTACATTATTTATGCTCAAACCTAATATGTAGTATCAAATTTGAATATGTAAGTTATGTGTTCAGTTTGGCAGAGTTCCAAGCTTATAAGAACAAAGACTTTAATGAATATATTACTTTCTCTTATCTAGAGAAACTAAAGAAAACTTCTGACCATCATTAACATCTAAGGTAATTTTTCTACGTGCTTTTGTTAAGACTTTAGATTTGAAATTTTGCATATCGCAGATTGATTCATCAATAAATTCATCCAATATTTCCGATTATAGTATTTTTATGGTTAATAACAGTAAAAGGTTTTATGAGTTGATTTAGATTATCTCAAGAATATCTTTTATATCGTTAAAGGAACGCGAATGTCTTATAATCAAATTACTTATCCAAAAATGGTTGAAGAAAAGAATTCTTCAAGTTAAAATTGCTCTTATTAAATTCTCTGTCTTTGTGTGAAACGAAAGATTTGTTTAAGTTTCCACAATGCAATTTTCCCTATTTTAGTGTACATACATTTCGGTGTGCTGGATAATTCACACTTTCTTTCAATCTTGTTTTTGTCTTATGTTCGAAATAAGCTAAAGCTTTTTTATGATTTGTTTTTTGCATTGTTTCGCGACTCTTGTCGCTTGTCGGATGTCAAATTAAATTCGCATTATTTGCTTGAAATAATATCCCATTTATCTTTCGGCGAACCGTTTCTCGGCTGCCTGATGCATGTGCATTGATAAAACCCGAGACGCATTTTGATTGCTTTGGTTGCGTTTGTTGGCAGCTCCTTAAAATCGTGTGATAAATTCACATGCAGTGCGAAAAGGCGTAGGTTCAACTTGAAACTGATTTTTCGGGCTCTTATTCTTTTTTTATTAATTGATTCATTAGTCAATGGATTGTTTGGTTTCTGGGTGGGGTTTATATTCATATCATGTTACCGTTGTCTACAGAGAGACCTAACAAGACGCTTCTTAACACTCAAGCTGCACCTGTCACGCCCCCGCCCATTAAAGAGGGGCAACCAAGCAACTGTCGTCGAAATCATTTGCGGCACGAACACAAAATTAATGCTATAACATTTCTATTTTTACGAGTTCAATGAAAAACTCTATTAAACCTAATAGAATGGAACCCTAGAAACTAGCTGTTTATTGTCATTTTATTTGCGACAAATAAACAAACAACTTTTTGGAAATACTCTCTGAATCAATTAATATAAAGGTAATTTAGTCAAATACTTTAAACAATGTATATAATCTAAGCAATCTGACAGATCATTAAAGATGGAGGTGAAGTTTGGTAGTGTAAATAAATACTAAAGTAACTATTTCTGATAACTTTCCTTAAGCTAAGAGAACCACATAACATTTGACACTCAGATTCACGTAAGCATTAACTTAATCTGATCTTTGTCCCATTTTTCCTGTCATGTCTTTTAACAGGGTAGCTTCTAGTCGACCAATCTAGTGCACATTATCATTTGTTGTTCAAGTAAAATGAGCTTTCGACCAACAAAATAACAAAAAATGGAAAACAAGAGCGGAAACCTAATTGAAAGTTGCCACGCAAATTTAGTTAACCAAGCGGAAAACCAGACCATTAAAATTGGATTGGACAGGGGGTTGTCTATCCAAAGCTGAGAGAGGGAGAAAGGCGGAGACGGTTACCGCTGTCTGGTCATACTGGAAACTGGTCTCGATGTTTTTCGATTTATGGCATTTGGCAATTGTGTGGCAATTTAATAGCAGTTTGTCCCTTCAGTCGAAAACTCATACAAAAAAAAAAAAAAAAAAAAAACTCAAAAAAAAAAGAACACAAATAAAAATTGACGAAATGCAATTGGAAATAGTCACAGCTTATCGAGGGCACAACTCACTCAATAACTGAATGAATGAATGACTGCACATCGTAACAATGGCAACAACAACAATAACAATGACAAAACTAAATGACAGTTGGACTTCACTACTATGGCTAAAAGCGGCAATTGACATCAAATTTCCTGTCTGGCTTGTCAAATTTTCAAAATGCGTATGGCAATCAACCCTGCAAGGATATCAATTGATATTAAATGCTAAATGCAGTTAAACATAGGCGTTAAGAAAACTTTTTAGCTGATGCTGGAATGTTGAAATTGCGACAGCAAAAGTTGACAAAAAATACAAAATACAGATAAAACATTGTTAACTTGAAATGCAAAAAAAACTTTAAAAAAACCGTAATGTTACATTTCTTGATTCATTGACATTGATTACTTTAATGACTGATACAGATGATGTAGTATATTAATAATAAATTATAGACATAAAAATAATGCAATGCTTGGCTTTCAGTTTTTAGATTTGTTGATAAATAATAAAAATAATCTGCATATTTGACAAGCATATTGTTTTCCCGTATCTGTTTGCTTATATTCTTTGTAAAACATATCAACTTGTTTATTTGTATATATTTCTATCATCTTGTCGGCTAAATTAATCAAAATGAAATACTTTTAATCAAGCAATCGCCTTCTTTGCAGATATATTCGGGCGTTAAGCAGTTGGCGTGAAACAGCAAAATAAGCTAAAGATAAGCGTAGATAAAGCAAAGGAACGCAAGCTAACAAACCCATAGTGAAAAGTAGGCGCGATAAATTATAAAGCGAAGCGAAAGGTTGCCACACAGCTTTAGCAGTTGCTGTTGATGCTGATAATGTTGTTGTTGCTGTTATTGCTTTATCCTTATCTTAAAATGACAGGCGTTTTTGTTTGTATTTTTTATTTTATTTTTTGAGCTTGTGGTTGTTAAAATTGCTTAAGTTGTTGTCACCCCAGTTGGTGGTTAACTGTGGGAGCCAACAACTTAATTTGTAATTTATTTTATTTAATTTTTGTTGTGCCAAGATTTATGCTGCTTTGCGAGTTGCTTAACTTATTGTAAGATGTGTGGAAGAGTAAGAAGCGTACGAAAATTAACTGACGCTGATAATAAATCAATTTCCTGCCTACACATTAAATTATACAGTTAATAATAAGCTGGCTTTTTAACCAGCTTGCGAACAGCCCACGTCCAAGTTTTGAGACTGAGTCTTGGTCTGTTTTTTTTTTTTTTTTCTGCTTGCCTCGTCTCACCTGGCGTTTTATCTCGCGTCCAATCCATTTGCATCTCATCAGCTTTAAGCGCAGCACAAAAAAAAAGAACAAAAACAAAAACTGGTCGTACGTTGGCTGCAACGATTCCAATTGCGTGTCTTCCACAATTTGTTGGCAGATTAAACAAATTTCCTGCCAACAGCCACGCAATTTATTCATGTGCAACTATTTGGATACCCAGAAGATTCAACGTAAATGAATGAATGATTGTTTTTAGTTCGCATAACTGTCTACAGCTCTGTTGTAATCGATATGTGCACAACTTGGACATCTTTTAGGAAATTACAATATGTCATAAACGTTAAACCAAAACCTTATCTTAAAATATCTAAAAAGTAAAATTCATCAGAGATTCAAGGTAAAGAGAACGCCAATTTCTTCGATACCCTTAAAGCTAGAGACTTGAAACTTTGCAAATATCTTTGTTTATGGGCGGGACAAATAAAGTGTCAAGATTGGGTTTCTACGCCTATTTGGTGTCTGGGAAATCGAGAAAATCGATAACTTTTAATCGATAAATCCTTATTTTCCACATTCTTTCAACTAGATTTACTTAATTTGGTAAGAAGATAGGTGCAGGCGTCCAACAAAAACAAGCAATTTTTAAACCACACACAAGTTGAAAGTTATAGTATGCGTGTTTTAATCTTAAGGCAATTACCATATTACCTTAAGTTTAAAGCGGACATTGCTTTTCTCTTCTCACCTTGTTTTTAGCTGCTTAATGCAGACTCGCGTTCTTTTTTAATTAAAAACTTGCAGACTGCTTAATTTTGTTTGCCCAATATCCCAGGACTACAATGAAACTTTTCGCACTGCCTGGCGGCGAGGATACCAAAAACTCTCAACAAATACGAAAAAAAAGGAAGAAAGAAAATGAAGGAAAAGTCGGACAGCTTCAAGTGCGCTTTTCAATATGAGTAAGGTAAAGAAATGGAAAGAAAGAGAAAGAGAGCGGGAGTTGAGTATTTTTTAACACTTCTTTTTCGGCTTCCGAAACTACTTACGATACCTTGAACTTCATTTCCTGCTCTGCCTTTGCTCTGCCGCACACAGAGAAAATCCTTTTTGCCCATTTTTTATATTTTGTTTGAAAGCTGGGGCTGTGGCTGCCCTTTGGCCATAAATCATTGCGCCGAAAAAGGTAAATTTTATATGAAAACTCAACTCGGCGTCGAACAGAGAAGAGTACCACTTGTATTGTGGCAAGTGTGGAGGAGCAACAAGTTTGTTTTCATCTCTGTGTGCAAATAATGCGTAAGCCTTTGGCTGCTTTATTATTAACCTGACTTAAATAAACATACATAGGGCAAAAGGGCTGCAAAAAAGGTCGTTGGATGCTTTGCTTTGCTCTATTCAACTTTTTTTTTCTTGTTTGTTTGTTTTTAAATACATTTTGTTGGTAGGTAAAACTTTTCGAGTGTCTGCTTTTCACAAATATTAATGAGTTTTGGCGTTCAAATTAATTGCATATTTGACAGCAAAAAGTTGCACAAGATTTTCATTTTATTCATTTCAAGCGCTTGTTTTTGTGTAAGAGAGAGAGAGAGAGATAGGGATGCTTTTTTGAGGTTTATCAGAATTGAGGCACGTTGGGGGCTAATAGTTTTGCCCAACAATTCCCCATTAAATCGAGGGTGTAGGCAGTCAACTGACAACTGTCATCTCGTTTCGTGCTGACACAGCAGGGGGTAGCCCAACATTTATTTCATGCCAAAAACCAAAAATGGAATACGACAAGTGGACCTGCTGGAGTTTTGCAGCGAGGTCCTTTGGCAAATGACGCAAATGAAACCCTTTTAGAAGTGGGCGTCTAATGAGCTGCTCGCCTTAAATAACTGGGCGTGGCATTATAAGCAGCAAGCAGCTTAAAGCGCTTTTCATGGAATTCTGTTAAATCTCTTTTATAACTAAAGCTACAGAAATGGTTGCTGCGAAAACAATGTCAGGGGTTTTCTCTTGAAGGGTTTATAATATTAAGCTACCTGCTATGTTATTGCCGCTGTTAAGAATTTAAGCTCAAAAATTACGCATAAAAATAGACAATAAAGTTTCGCAAATGATATAAAACGCGCTGGAAAGTTTTTTGTGCACAATTTATATAAAACTTAAAGTTGACCTTTGAAAATATGAAAGCTTTGGCTTGAGAGTATAAATTTTAGAATAATGTTTTCAATCAACTGACTGACTGCTATCAACGCATAAAGATTGTTAGTGAACACTTAGATTAAATTTCCAAAATTGAATACATATCATTTACTATATTTGCTAATTAAAGTTTGATGTACGTTTGAGTTCAAGCACAATTAATAATAAAATAAATAATACATTAAAAAATCGACCTACTCATAAAATGTTGGAATGTCGATTGAAAATCCACCATAACAAAAAGTTCCCATAGCAATTTTAAATTAACAACACAAACAAAATATTCAAAATAACTATCTATTTGGATATTTGTTTAGTTTTAATTATAAAGCAGGCACTGTACGCTGTATGCAATTTTGAGAGCACACCTTTAGGCTTTGCACCCCCTGCCGCGCCACGCCAATATGCATGTTCCCCTCTTGGCATTTATGTTTATTGTTAATGAAAACGGGCAACGTGTTAAGTGCTTTTGGTGTCTGCTCTCAATGACCATGGCATTATAATGAAATGCCCAAAGCCTATCCAGCATATAACACAAAATACATACCTCTGCCCACCTCGCCAAACACGTGCAAGCCCCCACAGCTGATGGAAAGTAGGAATGTGGGATGGAAGAAAGATTCAGCATGTTGTATTACGGTCATCAGCATAATTTAGGAGCTTTTTAATTTGACTGGCAAAAATGCAACAACAGCAACAAACAAATGGCGCTTGCTCAACACACAAACGCTTAAATAGACAACATTCATCCCTTGTTAAGCATCCTGGCTCACCAACAAACAAAAACATCTAAAACAAACGCTTTTAAAATAGGCCCTCGCTTTTAAGTGAACTTTTTGTTGACGTCGCGCTTCTCATTACAAAAGCTGAATCAATATTAAAGGCGCCAGAGTAAGTTTGCTGTGGGGTGTGCAAACTGTTTGTTTGTTGTGGTTCCTTGTCATAATTTGGAAGTAGAGCTGGAGTATCTAGAAACAGCAAAATTTCATTAACGAAAATGTCCAAACAACAGAGCAGGTGATTGCAGTAGCTTTCAACTCTCAACCTTCCGAAACCAGAACTCCCAAACTCTCCCTTAAAAATATCGTTTCTCCCTCTCCATTTATTTCTCGCCCTTCCTAATGGCTGCATATAAATTGGCTCACGTTTCTTTGGCTTTGAGGATTATTACACTTAAATTAGCAACTTGGGAGCCCGGCGTGCATCTATGCTACGGGCATGGGTCAGTTTAGGTGGGCTTGGGAGTTTGGCATAAAGATTGCATGAAACATGCGCTTCGACTGTTATTTTTGTATTTCTTTTTATGGTTGCTTGTTCCTCAGTCTGTCGGAAAATCTGACAGAAATCAAATTGTTGCCATTTTTACGCATTTCATTTAATTTGAAGAGCTACAGCACTAAGTCCATGCGGCTCAAACACCTGTGGGACCCTCGAAACGTGCCCTTGTTTCGTGCCACACGGCCAAATGGACCGCTTTAAGTGCCACATTTGACTTTTATGGTCTTTGGGGCGGCAGTGCGAACTAAATGAAATGTGTACGCATGTAATGAGAATTTTTGTGACCTTTGTTAAGCTTTGATTAGCCTAAAAGATGAGTCTCACAATATTTGTACAGATGCTGGATGCTTTTGAGACACATGGATTTCGTGTGGTAGGAATTTACATATATACATATATAAAATACAGTTTGAAAGGATCTGAGCCGGACTTAGGAAATTGAAATTAAAATCACGACAGTTAAACTGATCTAAGTAAAGGCATAATAATCGATTAAAATCGATTGTAATAGTCGGTGGACCTAAGGAAGTTTTTATTAATGTTGCGCTTGAAGCTATGTACTTAAAAAATATTGATACATTTTTGTTTAAAAAACTTAAATTAAATATGCAGCTTAAAAAAGGGAAAGTACCCCACAATAATATACAAAAACCTATAAATATTGTTGCATTAAAAAAAACCATTTATATTTTAACACTAAAGTCTTAAAATATTTACTCCTGCAATTTATTTTTATTAAACTTATTGAACAATAATAAATGTTGATTCTAAATTTTAGATAACAGTTCTAAAAACAGATGGCCCATGACTCTACTGTTTACTACACCCAAAAAAAAGTAGCCAGAAATAGTTTTTAGTTACATTCTGAAAAAATCTGTATTGAATTAAGTAAAAATAAAGGTTTAATTTAAGGCAGATTTGCCTAAAATCTATCCTAAACGTGCTTCATTTATCTATTATCTTACTTGAATCAAGAAATTTTGGTTTAAATGAAAATTCCTAAAATCAAGAAAGTTTGTACTCAAATATTTTAAGTCAGTTCTCACTGAATTTTTTTCTGGGTGTAAAAGAAGTTTTATTTTTAAAAATTAATTCTTGCTTAATATAAATAATCCTTAACAACCTCCGTTTGTTAAATGTTTGAATTTTTTTGCTGCGGATCATGTGGCGAATACGGTATTTTATTCAAATGTATTTTTTATGCTGTTCAAGTTGATTCAACTGATAAGTTTTACTTAAACATGCAAGTGACATTTGTGACAAAAGTGAAACAGCAATGAAAAAAAGTTGAGCCAAAGGCAGAGTTAAAGATGTCCTTGTTCCTATACAAAACGAATACTTCGTGCATGCTTTGCTCAAATGTCAACAACATGCGAGTGTGAGGGAGCTTAACAGAAATGCTGAGAATTCAACTGAATTTTTAGACCAAAGCCAAAGTTGTCAAAGCTATTTTTTTGTTGGTTTATTTTGCACCATTACTTAATTGAATGGAGAGCAAATTCTTGCTTTGTTTTTTATTGTGTTTCATTTCGCATTTTTTTTGGGCTTTCTTTTTTATCCTGAAAGCTTTAGTTGTTGATTACAAAGCACAACCAAAGGAATTTCTCATTATTGACCACAAAAGTCGTCAGCGTTGTCCGCTGGATAAATGTTAACAATGTTGCAACAAAGATGTCGATAAGTACAGCGAGATAGAGACAAAGCGTGGGAGAATGAGAAATAAAATTAAAAATCGTTTGATGAAGGCGTCTATCAGTAAAATGAAGTACAAAGCACTGCTCCCCGCAGGCACTTGAAAAACATTTGCGAGATTAATGTTAAATGCAATACAAAGCAAAAGTTCGATACTCAGATACTAAGTAGTTTTTATACTTGCAAAAAACCAAAGCATCAGGGAAAATTAATTAAAAAACTCAAAAGCATTCAAAAAGGAATTGATGCCAAAAGTGTTCTTGGCAAATGACTTCTTTGTTCTGGCTTAATGAATCTCCCACTCAGTACACAGAGTGACGTAAATTTGTTCAGTCTTAACTAAATAGAAGCTCAATTAATGTAAGCAAATGAAGCTTGAACTAGATGTCAACTGTCATAGACAGGCAATAAAACTCATTCTCAAGCACTTGAATCATTAAACGAGAATAGATTTTTTGTATTACCAATTGAATCTTGCACAAGTTTATTATTAAATTGTAGATTACAGTTTTACATGCCACATAGGAAGATTTTTTACATTAATTTGAGTTAGATTTGTACACAAAAAAGTGTAAGAAAAATATTCTAAAGTTACAAAATGTGCTTAACTTTTTTTTGATTCAGTAATATCTAATTTTATGTTAAAGAAAGACATCAATATAATTTTTTAATTTATTGGTATTTCCTTGGGTCATTCAACATTTCATTCTTTGTTAAACAAGCGCATCAGAAAGTCACTTTAAAGCCGTTATAAGTATATGCTAAACGCTTTAAAACCAAGCTGAAAATCTGCCCACGTTGCCTCCTCAACCAAATCCCTCCCCATGTTTCTGTATCTTGTTCTATTCAAATGTCTGCTGCCTTGTATATATATTGTATATTGTTGTTTTAAGTCCAAGTGTTTAAAAGGCTAAAGCGCAGATTTCAGCTGCTAAACGATTGTCTAACAAACGACTGCCTGGCTAAAAGCCAAGTTGATTGTGTGTGTGGGTGTGTGTGTATAAAATAGGGGGTGTTTGTGTCGAGTGTGTTGTCAATGGCAGGCGATAAGCTTTGAGTGTTTTAAAGAGGGATGGTTTGCATATAATGTGCCTGCAGGTTGTAATTTTAATTGTTTTTACCCGTTGAGCACTTGGCCAGTTAGTCAAAAGGATTCACTATGCAAGGAATAAGCAAAAAAAGGAAGGATTTTTGCAGTAATGGTTGGCAACCTGGTCAAAAAGGCGATATTGAATGGATTTGACAGCCGACGGCCCCACCCTACGCCACCCCCTCAAAAGTATGCGCTCAATTTGCAATTAAGCGTCGCGTGCGCCAGAATGCCAAAGCCAGGACATAGAGAGGAGGTGGCCAGGACATTGCTTTGATTCAATTAGCCGGCAGGCCGCAGCTGCCAAGACACGGGCCCAAAAGCCACATGATCCGACAAGATTCTCGTTTCATTAACGTTACGAAATTCGATTAATTGGGCATTTGTACGGCTTTGCGCGTGGTGGCATTTTAGTGGGCGTGGCCATGCAACACGAATTGAGTATTCGCAACATGCCAGCACTAGCAGCACTAGCAGCAGCAGCAGCAGCAGCAACTGCCCCACAGCTTTGAGTTGTCGCCAACAATTGTCGCCGCTTGACAGGCGACAAAACTTTGTTTGTGCCTCCCTCTCTTTCTCTCTCTCTCTCTCTCATTTTCTTGCTACTTCACATGTCACCTTGTGTTGGTGACATTTCGGGCTTTTGCTTTAGACTTAATTTGATTAAAAGTTTTGTCGCACAGCAATTGAAATATCCAGCGACAATTTCACTACTCAACAACAACATGCTCACATTGCTAACAACAAAATGTCGTCGTCAACTTTTTGCCCCTGCTTCGTTTGATTTAAGCCACGACAAATACAAATTGAATACTGGGGATAAACGCTTTCACAGTATCTAAATCAACATCTAGGACTACATCTATGGCTTTGAATGACTTAATTGTTTAAGCAATTAAGCGCCAAGTGACGGGACAAAAAGTAATCCAAAGATTTTCAAAACATTTGTAAGCTGCCGCTGAGCTTATTTAACCCAATCAGCTGTGCCTGAAATAAGCTAGATTATTTAAGTAGAATCAGCGGGCTCAACCTGTTGTTAGTAAATAAGAGAATAAATCGATAGATACTTTACATGACAAATCAAAACAAAACTTTTAAAAGTGTCTAGAAAGGCACAAAATATTATTGATTTGCATGGAAAAGCTAGAGAAAAAGTAAGAAGCGATTTTAAATCAAGTAAAGAAACTATGCAAGAAGAACGTAAGAGCTGGAAATAGGTTAAGTAAGAAACTAGATAATTTTAATGTAAAAGAAAAAGAAAGAAAGGAAATACTAAACAAAGGTGTTATGAATCAAAGTAAAGAGAGACGCACTCAACATATATTATAAAAATGCTTGAATCAGTGAGGAAAGTGAGAATCAGGTTTGTAGAATAGAAAGCAAACTCATCCAAAGCAAAACAAGAAACGAAGCTGAAAGCAAAGAACGTCAAAATATTAAATGTATAATGCAATAAGTAAAGCGAGAAGAAAAGTGAGATGCAAATTGGCTCCTTGAACACCGTGTTAAGAGGCCACAAGACCCCATAAGATTTTATAAAAGCTATTCCACTTTCTGTGGCTACACTAACTAAGCAAACTTGCTCGACTTTATAAAAGAGTTGGTTTGTTTTACATTTCATAGACACAAAAGACGGAACGGACACAAATAATTGGCGTTGTAGTGCCTTGTGGCAAGTTGGTTGGTACGTGCAACTTTTGTGAGGGTGAACACTTAACAAGCGGCTGGAGGAGCCAGCAGCCCGACAATTGGGCGTTGGCCATATGATATCAATTAAAAATTTGTCTAATTAAATTTTGGTAACTTAAAACAATGCCCGTTGGACTTTCGTGCTGTTCGCTTGAACTCTGAACTCTTACAAGAGAGTGAAACACCCACTCAAAACTAATGAAAGTTGCATGTGAAAGAGTAACATTCTGAGTAAAACTTGCGACTCGAGTGGCAAGTGGCAAAAGTGGCAGCTGCTAGTGCCAGTACTGCCAATTTGTAGTAAATTCTCAGACAGGCCACGCCCGAAAGATGTCAATAAATGCTGAGGTTGGCTCGACCAATAAACCCGTCGTACAATTTGAATGCACCAACGGCAAAACCCTTGCCACACAGAGTCCTAAGGTACAGCTGCAAAAAACAAACAATTAAAAGTGTTTAAGCTTAAGAATGTGACCGGCTTGAAAATGCTCTATATATCTCTATAAAAACATATTGTTAATCTGTGTTTGCTATACTAGGAAACTATTATTTTTGCCTATATATGTATATCGATGTTTTTTTAATAGATGTGAGCTATGGCATTGGATCAGAATTCTTTTAATACAGCACAGCATCATGAACCCCTTTTTTTGTGGCTAAAACTACCTTAACTGATTCACTACCATTTGCAAGTGCCAATTAGGCAAACACGGTGCACTTTGGTGCCTTGTCTGACATAGCTGTTGATTTGTACACACTCAAATGCACAGATACACATACTCTTGTGATTTTTAAAAATGTTTGTGTTAGTGGGGTTAGAATCTTGACTTCTTGCTGGATAAGTGCTGGGTCAACTGAAGTGATTGTTGGTTCGCTGCTAATGAAGTTATTGTCAGACCAAATGCAAACAAATAAAATGTGGTCAGTTTGCAGGAACTTGTCATCGAATAGGGTCCTAAGGAACTGAAGAGCTTTTTATACAGTTTCGATTTCGTAATTATATGTCAGAAAAAGGAAAATCATTTTTTAATGTATTTATTTTATCATTAAATCATTTTTGCTTAGATTTCGTAGCCAGACAATGGGCATGGATGAGAAATGTATCAGTTAGTTAAATTTAGTAGCAGACTCCATCATAACGATGGAATCGTCTCATGTTTAATGGATCAATGCGCTGTGAACAATGAATACAGCACAGCTCTTAACGAGTTCTGGGACATTGGGTTGGGCTTGATTCTGATTTGGGGTCTGACTTTTGCATAAATATTCCCCCAAGTGGCGCATCGATGAGTTTATGGCGTGGGATGTTTCGTGGGGTCAGTCTACCTAACTCTCTCTCTTTGGCCAATTGCTAAGCCAAGAGCAAACGAGCATGTTGTGATTTTCATATTTGCGTGCAAACAGCCAAACAATCGCAACGAAATGTGGTAGGGACACAATGCGTGGCAGGGACAGTGGCAAAAACAACTGACGTAAGTTGTCTCACGGGGCAGCCAGTTAAGGAAGATTTGACGAGCGGCAGCCACATATTCAGTCACGTTGGCAATAAACGGACTTTTGGCTTTGATTTTGTATACCCTGTTTGGAGTGCAAAGGGTTAAAAGGGTATAATAAATGTAAGCGAATATTTGTAACTGTCAAAAGTGGACAACAACAACTATTTAAATTAAGTTTTTCTTTTGTTTAAATATTATTCATCAGTAAAACGGCGGTGCTTATCGAGCTTTTTAAAATAAATCGATATATATCGATTCCTTAAGCCTATATTCAATCAATGTAAACGTTTTGGGGATATTTCCAAGTCGTTCAATCTCTTAGCTAGCATTTTTGTTTTGATTTGGATTTGGTGCAAGCTCGTACTACAGCCAAAAGGCTGGTTGGCAAATATGTGAGAAAGCCAGCCAAAGAGCTACTTCTGGTGCAATCCAGGCGGCCGTCGAGTGACCAAAAACGCCAGCTCCCAGGAGAAGACAAGACACAGGAAACAAAAACACACAACTTGGCGAGCAAAAATATGCAAATGCTTCAATGCAACAAGAGCTGTAGTTGTGTTTGATGTAGCTGTAGCTGAAGGTTGAAGCTGTGCACTGACTGAACTTCTAGTCTAGCAATCTAACAACCATATTTGGCCACTCCGCTTGACAGACAACAAAAGACGCTGTAGCTGACCCCCCAAAAACCCGAATCCCCAAGCGAAAGAGTAGACAACACGAAGCTTTCAGACCTTTTGACTTTGGTTTTATTTTTTTTTGGGAAGGGTGGAGGAACTAACTTGTTGTCAACGTGAAGAGGATAACAAAACTTTTGAATGAAGAAGGATACTTCCTGCATGTAAGTACATATTTGCATCAAGGATGTGAATCTCCAAGACTTAAAATTATGCGTTCGAAGAAGCCAGAAATAACTTAAAGGCGATTTGGTTGGGTTAAGTCAAAGGGTATTAAATGGTTTTGACTTGTGCTAAACTAAAGGGTAATTAGATTAGCTTGCTTTTATTTCGATAGAAATGTTTCAAGATATTCAATTGTCTACAAGTATGAAACGTCAATAACAATAAATAATATTACAAAAGCTTACAAGCGGAAACTGTTCTTAATGACCTATGTCCGATTAACAAGATTGACTTCAGTTACTTTTTTCGGTTATTAGTTATGTCCAGCAAATATGAATTCTTTCCAAATCAGAATCTATATCTCTGGATATTTTTTTCACCTTGACAAACTTGATTTGACGTTCAAATTCAACTAATCGCAAAAAAGTAAATTCTTAATCGAGTTAAGGCTGATCCCAAATCGAGCAATGTGCGCTCTCGCTTTCTCTCAGCAAAAATATATTAAATAAATTGTTGCATTTAATGAGCTACAAATCAGCTAACAAAAGAGCATTTAAGCTTCAACGTGCCGCACTGTCGGATTCTTCTGTAAATTCTCTGTGGCATGCAATTTGCGCTTAGGTATGCAACTGTGTGTGTGTGTGTGTGTTCGTTGCGAGTGCCTAACTTGATTTACTACTCAAAACCCACAACTCCATTTAGTCTGTCAATATGTCGATTTGGTCCGCCTCGTTTCCCTCCTCGCTTTTGGCCACTTTTTGCAAGCTTGTTTTTCTTCTTCTTCTCTTTTTTGATTTTTGTATATTGTTGGTGGTTTGTTTTTTTACTTTGCTTGCTGCCAATGGCATGGAAAATGCGCGTTTTGGTTACAACATCGACAACAGCAACAACAACAACAACAAATGACAGTAACAACTTTTGCTTTTCATGTTTGTTGGCTGTCATTGTTGTTGGCCGGTACTGCTACCAGAACTAGCCTAGTCTGGCCAAGTGCTACCAGACAGAAAAGCCCCAACTCCAAACCATCCGTTTTGTTTGGATCCGCCTCGTCCGGCCATAATTGACTGGCTGTAAAATTCTTGTCATTTTGTTGTTGTTGTTGTTGTTGCTGCCATTTGGGTGGCTCTTTGGAGGTTTTTGTTGTGTTGCCTTCGTGTGGTTGCCATGCATTGGGCGTGATTTGTGGGCGTAACACTTTACTCTCTGTCTCAGTCTCTGTCTGTCATGAGTTTTGCTGTTAAAGCCCGACCAGAAGAAGCTGACCTTTTGTTGTCTAGCGTTTGCTTTTGGCCCTGCGAACATTTGCCCAAGCTAATGGCTTGCAGTTCTGGCCCTAAAATAATATAAACTCTTTGGTCTTGACGTAAAGACGCTGTGTTGTGTATGTCTTCAAGGGCTGGGGCGTATGCCAGACAGAACCGTGATTGATATTTCTCATGGTAAACATAAAAGAAACGATTGCTTGGATTTTGATATAATAATTAAAAAGATATTGTAGCTAAGGACTTAACAACTTGCAGAGTATGAACTTAAAAATATTTTCAAGAAGCTTAAACATCAAATGAAGTTTAAGAGCTTTTAGACTTTTCAAACCTTAAACTCTAAACTAAAATAGAATTCGATTTTACTTTAGCTCCATTTCGCTGTTTGTACATTTACTTTTTTATGGCTGGTTCCACTGTGCGCATTTGACGCAATCATCAGGACATAACTGTTGATCGCTTCATTTCAAATAATTGCCAGTCAGCGCCAACAGCTTCAGCATCATTACCATCATGATGATGAGCATTCTGTAGCTGTAACTTGGGTTTTATGAAGCGCTTTTGAAGTTGTTTAGACTGTCACCCCATTCAAAAGACAGGGACAGAGACAAAAACAGCAGCAGCAGCAGCAGCAACAGGAACAACAACAAAACCATCCAAGTTGTCCATTGTAGTCATAGCTGTTAGTTTAACGCTCATGGGACATGCCAAAAATTTGAATAATAATTTTATTTGCCTGCATTTGCATATGTCTCCCTCAGTTGGTTTGACTTTTTTTATTTCTATTTTTATTGTTAGCTTTTTCCTCTTTTGTTTAGCCCCAATCCACAATTCATCGGGCAAAAGGAGCTGGCGCTGTTTGCTTACAATGTGCTGGGCATTTAAGCCATTTGACTTTTGGCCATCAAGTTGTTAACATGTGTTGACTGTGACTGAGTGACTGAGCAGTGTGTGGGTTTGGAGGGCTGGGCATGGTTGTGGTTCAGACAAGTAGTCAAGTGACTTCAGTTTATTTATTCATGCACTTAGTGAGGCATTCACCGCTTCAAGGAGAAGTCTGTGCATCATCATCAGCTTCATTTGAGCCTCTGTGTTCTGGCCACAGCATTGCTAATTGCCGGCTCCTGTCTTTTAGCCAATCAAAGCTCGAGTGTTGTAAGCCGTTTGACCGTCTCTCTAGCAATATTTACTTCTGTGTGCTACACTTAAAAATAAATAGTATTTATTTAAATCAAGTAGAAATAAGGAAATTTTAAAAATAAATACGAGAATTGTATTATATTTATTATTTTTTTAACTTTATGTACAGTTGATATTCCATATAACGAATCGCAATGGGACAAGAATACACAGAAAATGCAATGTTCTTGATATGACAATTTCCTTTTCATGGCTTTTAAGTTCTCTTAACGCTTAACATTTCTTTTTTCAATCTTGTATCTTGATCTTCTTTCTTTCTTTCTTTCTTGAGTAAATGTTTATTTTTTTAAGTGCAGTTCTTGTGGCTTCCTGTTCCAAATCAGTGCGTGCCATTGTTGTTTGTCTTTCAGCAGTCGCATACACTCACCACCCGCACACCTCTGTCCCACCCCTCAACTCAATTGAGCGTGTTCAACACTGCAAACTGACTTTACTTTCAATGCCAGCCAAACTTATTGAGCTATATGGCTTTGTCCATCTCGTCTTGGCCACTTCAAATATACACCATACACAACTGCAAATGTAAATGAGTTGGTTGTCTTCTCTGCTGGGGACATTTATTGAAAATGTTAGTGCTAATATTTGGACAACAAAAACCGTAACTTAATTGCAAAAACATGTTGCTGCCCAGCACTTAGTTGTAATTTGGTTTTGGCTGCTTGTCTGCAGTAAGTTTATTACTTTGATGTCAATCCAATGCAATGATGTTACAGCTGCTGAGTGATTAGTGTTGAGTGTTGTGCTATGTTCCAAACTCAGTTTCAAGTCTGTACATTTCCTGAAGTTTAGTGAATCGATATTTGGGAATAACTCTAAGATTTTGCCAAGTAGCTAAAAGAGATTTAAATTTTGTTTTTTATTTGGTTGCCTAGCAAACTGATTTAGAACTTTTTGTAGATCATTAAGAGAACGACTTGTAACAGTCGGCTGATTATTCTGCCGCTGGGCATGCTGTTAAGTGCAAATTAAGCATACGTCACGTGGACAAAGGGGAACATTTAACAGGTGCTTGACTTGCAGCTGACTAATGGAAAACATCATGTGGAAGTTGCAGTAGCCGGGGCACATTGTCTGAAAGCATTTTCAATGTGACATGCAACCAAATTGCAGCTTAACAGCGCAAAAGACAAAGCAACTGATAAAACGAGGAAAGTAAGGTGAATAAAACAGAGCAGAAAGAAAAGGAGAGCTCATTCTATATACTCTATTGGTTGGGGTGTGTTAATAAACAGTATTTGATTCTACATTTTCTAAATCAATATAAACCTCACATAATTGAGCTATATGAAACGCATTAAGAAATTTAATCAAGCTAAGTATCGAATTGAATCTACGTAAATCTTTTTGCACTTATACAACTTTAAGCTAAAAGGGTATTAAAACTTCTGCATGTCTGAGATACGATATTCTTTCTTCGTGTTTTGTATAATTTAGCTAGCGCCAGACAAGCAAGTCCTGTTTTTATACTGAAAAGGAAATCAGCGGGTTTTCTTTTTGATGCAATTAGTAAGCGCTGCAAAACATTAGGCGACACACACACACTCACATGCAAATGTTGTTGAATACAATATGGTACACACATATTCAACTATATAGACAAACTCGGAAAGTTGTATTGCTTTTTGTCGCTCAACTCGTAATTGACGCTGAAAGGCAACGCAAATGAAGTCAACGCCAAAATGCTGTAACATTTTCGGGGGGGTAGCCAAATGCAATTACTTAATCAGCATTCAAGAGAGACAGCAAATGGCCGTGAGTTAAGAAATGAAGCTCATGCTTCAGCCTTAGATAAACATCAGCATCAGTAGTCGAAGATGCTGAAGGAGTCAAAAAGCAGACAATTTTGCCACATATTGCCACAAAAAGCCAAAATGCAACTTAAAATCTATTTATCTCAAGTGGTTTGCACAAGTCTTTCTTTGGCCATGTCCGAAGATGCTGATGATGGTGATGATGTGTAAGCCGCATTTACATGTATTTGTATATCCTGTTTGTTTACATAAAGTTTTGTTTGCGAGTCCTTGTTGTTGTTGTTGTTGTTGGTATTCACATGATAAAATGTGTTTGTCTAATTGAAAATTTGCATAAAATCAATTTTAATTGAAAATCTTGTTATCCAGCAAAAAGGTTAAGTGAACATTCAGCCATTCATTTGAGACACTCATTCACTCATTCGCTCATTCTTGCGTTCATTCATTTTGTTTGGGCCAGACAAATATTGACATTCGGCTTACTGCACAAGATGCCACAGTCAAGATTTGAATTCTCATATGTGTTGTTATTTATGCTGGTCAAAATTTAAACATTAAATATTAAATAAAAGCCAAGCATGTTGGCAATTAGTAAATTTCATTATTTAATTTAATGGATGCAATGTTTGTTGCTTGCTGCAAACAGTTAGCTAAGTGTTGTCATCATTCGCAGCATTATTATTAGTTATTTAATAACTGCAATTTGACATCAACAACAACAAAATATAATGAAATAATTGTTTCAGTCGGGCAAGAAAGGTGAAAAATTGATTGACAAGCAAAAAAGGAAAAAGGAAAACAGATTAGACAAAAAATTTAACACCGATTTATGCATTACACTTATCAATTTGCTACAATTAGATTTAGAAAATATTTATTTTCATATAAAAATATCTCTTCTTACTTCAGGAATGTATAAAGCCTTTAGCTTAAAATTGAAAATATATCTCTGCAGATGCTTAATAAATGTTTGCTAGTTACAAAATCCAAAACTATTTTTTATTTAATTTTCTTTGCATACGAATCCATTTTTACTTCCTACAAAAAATATATAAATAAAAACAAAGCGATTAGCCCAGACCCAAAATATGTATTTTTGGTTCGGTTTGGAACATTTTTTGTTTGTTGTTTAGTGAATTCAAATGTAGACCATCGAATGTGAAGCCAAATTGAAAAAGCTACATGAAAATCCTGCAGTGACATAGTTTTCTTTTGTTGTTTTTCTTTTTTACAGAGAGCTTTTCGAGTGGGGGATCGAAGAGAAGCTTAGTTGGGTTGTTTTCAACGGGAAATTAGGCAAAAGCTATGAATAAAAAGAGTTGTGTGATAGAGGGAGAGAGGGCAGGGCTAAAGTTGCCACAGTTGCCTGATGGCCGGGATTGATATGTGTGTTTGGGTGTGTTTGTTTTTATCCTCACACATTCAATAGCTACCAAAAGCATTAAAAAGCAATTGTGCGGCTTAGTTTTATTGCAGCTTGTGATTGCTACAAAGTTATTTGGCACAGTTTTTAGTAGCTGGGATTTGTAATCGACACTTGTATGCATTTAGCACGATAGATGTGGGAAAATGTTTGGTAATCCTTACCAAAAAGTATGCTATATACACTGCAACTTTGGTGGCATTTTGAGGTTAGGTAAGCCCTCAAAAGTATGCTGCGATTTGAAATTGTATAAATTAAAAAGACATTTGTGTGAAGATTTACGTTTGGAATTTATTGGTGATTTGGCTGACAGCCTTGTGTGTGCACGGAAAATATTTTAAATTTGTTTAAAATTTATTTGTTTAGTTTAGTTTAGCTTTCAGGTTAGCCACTTAATGAAATTTTCTTTGTCTTTAAAACATGTCTGCCTCATATATCAGTCCCGAAAATGGGAAAGGGAGCATATCAAGCACAGTGCTGGATTTGTTCCTCATGCTGTTTCTGGTTCTGGATCCAATTGGATCAACACGGTTAGGTGTAAATTACGAAAGCTTAACAAAAGCCACAACAAAGAATAAGTGCAAAAGCTTCTGGCTTCCATTCCTTCACATTTCTGTTGTTTGTCGCTGGTGTGCGTTTAATTAATTTGACAACAGCCCCTCACATGCACACACAAACACAGGTCTGGCAAAGTCACTTAATTAATTTGCTGCTGTGTGCACTTAATGCCGGAAGTTGAAGAAATACGGCCACATTTTGGGTTTATGATATGGTAAATTTCACCAACAACAACAACAACAGCATCACATGACCATCAACAAGATGAGCCAGTTTGAGAAGGAAGTCACCGAGTTGCTCTCAGCCACTGCACTTGATCCATTTGAAGTATGGGTATGCCTGTGTGTGTGTGTAAATCAATCAAAATGCTTCCGCCAATGCAAGCGTTGTTGTTTCCGCCCCAGCGACCTCACCTCCCACTCAATTTATGGCTAAATCTGATGCAAATGTCTAAGAAGCTTACGACGCCCAAAATCGTTTACGCATTTTTAACCCATTACGTCGGCTTCTATACTCAACGGGGACGTCAAGGCCAGTAGAGTTGAAACACGGCTTAAGCCTTGCTATCTCCACCTTCAACCACACCTCCACAACACTGCCCGTCTCAATGCTCCTTCAACTCCATGACGGATGCCGACAAACTCATTAGTAGCCCAAAGGCAAACCATAAATTTTGCCACCAGTCCAAGCTCCAAACGAAAGCACGCACTCTCTCTCTCTCTCTCTCTTTCTTTGCCTGTCATAGAGTTCTCTCTTCCTATTGTTTTTCGTCTATTTGTGCTTTGACTGTCTCAGTCTCTTAGCTTGTGTGGCCTTTGGGCATGTAGGAAATGCTCTTAAGCTCAACTTCCTTGAACTGTCAGACAAGTGAAGTTTCGTAACGAATGATAAGCTTCTCTATTTCTCTGTTTTCTATTTGAAAACACTGACAAAAGAATCTTCGAAAGTAAGTGCTTTGAGTGAATTGAATGAGTAGAAATCAATGAAGTAAAGAAAATATGCATGTTTTTCTATTTCAAAGTATTTTTATGTAACATTCAGTTAACAATATGTCAAATAAGACTTATTCAAATATCCTGGTTTAGTTGTTAAAGCTTTTAATGAACACATCTACATAGGAAACTGTAAAATCTGATTATTTCTGGTATTTGTTTAACATACAACTGAATATTTTCTCTAACAATGTATTGCGGCTTATAGACAATTATCTAAGTAAGTAGTTTATTATCCATTACACGTAGAACAAAATCAACCGCAAAAGCTATCACTCCAACTGCCCCACTGCCTTACAACGTGTTTGCACAAGCTTCCTCAAACTAGTTGGCCTTATTAATGGCCTGTCCATTATAAGAGACTTGAAAGGATTACCCACGCATCCTGCCTACATTTAGCAGGCATTGTGGTACTCGTTTCAAGCCCCACATCCATTCTACCTGGCAAGCATAAACCAGACATAACTCACAAGAGCCAGCGTCACAGTCATATCTCTTTCCCATTTACATCAGCAACTGCAGTTACAACAACAACAACTTTAACGTCATCATCAGACAGCGTTGAAAAATCACTTCAATGCACTAAAATCCTATTAAATCCGTGCAGTCAAAGCAGCAACAGGAGAAACATCAACGATATCAGGGCATAGCATTAGTCAAGTATTTTGAGCCATTTTTTGGGCGCACGAAAAATGCAAATAGTAGGTGAACCGAGTCCGTGACGAGCCAGAAAGAGAGATGGTATGTATGAGTTTGCCTGAGTGAGTGAGAAAAGAGAGAGAGAGAAAAGCTAGTAATATTATTGCAACGGTATAAGCATAATGAATGCAACTTGTTGTTGATGTTGCACTCCTCTTGAAATGTTTTGAGTTTATGTTGAGTACAATGTGTGTTTGTTTGATTGAGCCTCTGTGGTTTTAAATACCCTGTACTCATTATAGTATGAAGTTGATGCGGTTGGCTTACAATTTTTTCTATAAAAAACAAGTTTTTAATTTATAGACTTTTGACTCCTGTTCTTCAAGGATATCCTTAAAACTATATGAGCTAACGAAAACAAGCTACAAGATCTCTGATTTAAGGCATAACTTTTCACTTCAAGTCACATTAGTTTGGGCTGTTTACAGGATATCTGCTAGTCTGCTATTCTTGCTCATGTAAACTTTTCGTTGAAATGCTAAATTCAAAGCATTTGAAATTTAAAACCAGGTAAGAAGAACAAAAACAGCAGCAACTACGCATAATTTACACGGCGTATTCAACGTTGCAGCAAGATGGGCTAGGGGATAATGGGAGTAATGCAACCACTGCGTGTAAGTGGCAATGCCGAAAAGCTTTTCATGCCTCACTTCATTCAACAAAATGAACAACATCGCTGGCATTTCACTTTTCATGTCGGTCGAAACCTGTCAAATCGTCCATGGAAATGTTTTATTATTTCGCAGCAAGCAAATGCCAAAGTAGGAAAAAGTGCGTTTTTATACCCTTAACCCATAAAATGAGTAAAAAGGGTATAATGGTTTTGTGCAAAAGTATGTAACAGGCAGAAGGAAGCATCTCCGACCCCATAAAGTATATATATTCTTGATCAGCATCAACAGCCGAGTCGATATAGCCTGTCCGTCCGTCTGTCCGTCTGTATGAACGCGTGAATCTCAGAGACTACAAGAGCTAGAGACTTCAGATTTTGGATATAAGTTCTCCTATACCAAAAGCAGAACAAGTTTGCTTCAAATTATCGATAACTATTCTGGTTTCCGATATGCACATGGAATCGATTACAAAAAAATATCGAATTTGTAAAATAAAAAAACGGGGGTTGAAATAATGGGTAAAGATAAAACTTTTCTGAAAATTTCGTCTAAATCGGTTAAGAAACACCGGAGATATCGAATTTAATCGATTGAAGTAAAGTCAGTATACCAAAGTCTTATATAAATTTATTATATTTATTGACACTGGGTTCAGGGTATCTTCTAGTCGAGCTTTCCCGACTATAGCCTTCTTACTTGTTTTTTTTTACTTTTAATATTTTGAAAGGTAAAGCTGGCATTTTATTTGCATGTAGGTGGCTTCTGTCTGCATTTCCGCCTGGTGTGCTTTATGCAAGTTCTTAAACTGCTTGTGTGTTGCCACTAATGATTGTGGCAAGTGGCAGTTGAATGCAGCAGCATAACAAAATGTAAGCTTTTAGCAATCATTGACTGAGCAAGCGTAACAAGTATTTTGAGAAAACGTTCAATTAAAGCAATCTAGCTATCTAACATACTTTATGATTGGATAAGTTTGAGATTTTAAGCTAAAATATTTGATAAAGTTAAGCGAATTGAAGAAACATTAAAAAGAATTTGGAAACAAAAAGAACGATAAAGAAAGAACCGATAAAATATCAATAAACTTAAATTCCCTGGAAAAGCAAACAATTCGATGAGTATAAAATTCTTAAGAAAATGTTTAAATAAAAAATATATAAATTTTGCTTAGAGCACAGTTTTCATGTGCATCTTCTATGTTAACAATTAGTCTTGGAGATGAATGCAACATAAATTATTTAGATAAATGCCATAAATTCATTTAGTTCTAAGCTCACAATTTTCTTCTGGCCAACACATCCGGTCAGGAGGACAGCACACAGCGAGAGCAGAATTAGGGCCCCTAAGCTGACCCAATTAGCTCGGGCTGGCCTTAAGGCAACATTGCATGCCACTCGACTGCCAGATTACTCACATGCTTGTTCCATACTTGCCTCATGCAGCATCCACTGTGGCATTTGTGCGAATTCCTCTTCATGTTGCTCTCCAAGCGGGTCAAGTGCTTCCGGATTTGCTTATGTTGTTGCTGAGCTCAAAAATTACATTAAACATATTTTTATTAAATTCTCACATTTATGCCACGCCAACAAACGCCCAACGCCCTGCTGCTGTTGCTCATGTTACACTTTTAATATTTAATTTAATTTTTTTGTGCGCCTTTTTTTGTAATATTTGTTAGTATTTGTTGTTGCAACATCTCCATGAGGCTATCTCTGGTGCTTCTACCCTTGCTACTGCTGTTCCTGCATGCCTTACGGTTTCGCGACTGCTTTTGATGTGGCTGCTTCTACAGCTGGTCTCATTTACGCGCCGGGCATTGCATTAGCTGCAATTAATTAAGTTATACACTGGGAATTACTTAAGCTTGGCCTGGCTTACAATAAACAGTTCATAAATGTGCCACATGTGGCCATAAAATACTTGATGCAAGCAAAATACAGCAAAACAATTAAGGTAGCTTTCGAATGAATAAGTAGTTTACTGTTTGATACCCTTTAAAGATTAAGTAAAGTAAAAAGAAATAAAATTCTTTTATGCTGTAAGATTTAAGTTATATGAAAGAAAGTTGCATTTAGACAGATAATTGTTATAGTATGAATTCGCAAGATCAACTATTCGATATATGTAGTTATCCGATTTATTTTTTATGACTTAAGGATACAATCAGTTCAACTCTAAAATTTATTCTTTTAAAGTAAAGTTCATTCTTCAAACTCTTAATTTTATATAATAAAAATTTAAAATGAAAACGAAAATGAGACAAAAAATATTTCGATATTAAAGTTATTATAATTAAAATATTATGCATTATAATAACTAAACATATTACCATAGTGCAATATAATAGTTATATTTTGAATATGTTTCTTTTGTTTGTCGATGAATATTCTGATGATTGTTCACAATTGAAATAGCTAAAGAAATATTAGTGTGCCTCTTCGAAGACTCCAACACGCCGCATTAATCACGTTTTCCTGCAAAACTTTCTCTACATATATTTGACAAACAGGAAAACCACACAACAAGGAGGGCCAAATACAATTGTATAAGCCGCAATGCTGTTGTTGCAGTTGCCGACGCTCGAGTCCCTGCAGCTAAATCCGCATTCCGCAAACAAATCCGCCATTGTCACTTGGCAAAGCAAATGTCAATTGTGTGCGCCTTTGGGGTTCAGTGAGTGAGGATATGAGGTACGAGGATCAGGATGAGTACAACAAATTGCATGTCAACAGCTCGCGCATGATTTACTATCCCCGATGATCAGAGAGACGGCCCAATCCATTCCATGCGGGATTATAGATGACAAAAACCAAAGTAAAAATAAATATATTTGTGTTTTGTACATGCATTTGAATTGAAAAATAATCAGCAATGCATTTGGTGTTTGGTATATTTTTTTTGTTTGTACATTTTCCATTGCAAATCAATCGAGCTTGTAATTCTAAGAGCACCGGTCAGGTTTTTATTATTATTATTTTTTTTTATAGTTAAGTCGCCCACGCAGCTGTTGTTCCCAGGTTTAGAGTGTCTACTGTGCTCTAGTTGTAATTATCGGTTTTATTATTGGGCACTCTCGAAATGTTTTTACGAGCTGTCCAAAACGGCATTGTCAACAAGATGCATTCATAAATTACTTGTGGCTTTGAGTTCAAGTTTCTTATTTTCTTTTTTGGCGCCCAATACTAATTGTTATCTTTCTCTTGTCGGTGGCTTTATTGCCTCGCAGTTTTTTGTTTCTTGTTTTTTTCTAAACTAATTAAGTTTCTAGAGTTCCCAACAAGAAGTAAGGTTAACAACGTAAGAGTTGCAGGGGGTAAAAACAAAAAACAGTCACTGGCTTTACATTTCAACGTTTTTATGGCTTTATTTACGACTCTGTGTGTGAATTTTGTTGAGTTTTTTTCTTTAATGCTTCTTAATTTTAATTACCACACGCTCGACTGTTCATCTTTTGTCTGCAAGCAGCCCACTACAAACATAGCTCATCACTTTTTGTACCCTGTAAATAGTAAGGGGGGTGGTGAAGAATTAATGCGAAGTTTCCTGAAGAGTATTGCAGAGAAAATACTTTAAGAAAGTTCCATATAAACAAACATAACTATAGTTTAAAATATCTTGAATTTATTAAACCAAATTTCTAAAAACGTTGGATAAAAAGATTAAAAGATATAAAAATTGCAGTTCCTAAAAATACTTGAATAGCATTTTAAAAATAAGAATATTTGAGAGTTGCTTAAACTTAACGAGAGTAAAATTATTTATTATATTTTGTTAGTTACGCCCTAACCAATTTATAGTTTACAACCTTTTAGATTTTTAATGGCGCTGATGAGATCCGTTAGCCGTTAGGGTTAAGGTTCTCAGCTCCCAAACAGTAAGAAAGGCAATTCGAGCCATCATTAAATGTTAACTTAGCTGCACTAATTTCGTATCTTAATACTTTTTCAAGCACCTGAACAAAAACCAGAACAGACAGACAATGAGCCAAACGTTAAAGATACTTGTAATAACAAGTATCTCGCTAATGACCGTACAGATACTTTTGTTTGCAACGACTGTGGCATGTACAATTTTATGCTTCATTATCGTATTATTGTAAAATTTGTTTGTTGATGTTGCGGCGTAACTGTAACTAAAGTTAAGGCACATATTTAATTCGATAATAACCATGGAAAGCTGCAGTTAAATGTTATTTAGACGGCTTGTAACTAGTTTAACACCTCTCTTAGAATAAATTCGGAACAAAGGCTAATGGGAAACATGTTTTTCTAGACAATTAGATTTTTTTGTTGCTTCTTTAAGTTAATTAAGACACATTCCCGCTCTGTTTATGAGACGCTGTTTGGTAAAAAAGAAGAAAGTTAACATAAAAAAAAAAAAATAATATAAAAGAATCTCTTACCTCTTTAATTCGAAACAGTATTTAGCTTTTATAATACGTTTTTTCCTCTTTCAATTTTTTCTAACATGAAGTTTTATCATTACATATTCATATATAATAAATGTATGCAGCTAGCTCGACTAATGCAATAACAATCACAACACATCAGATTACAAAAAACAATTTATCAACATTTATTGTTGACATAATTTGCATTTTATGAGCCAAAAGCGAGCTAACAATTTTCGAATGCATAACCCGCTTCAGGGTAGCAAAACCCAAGCTAAACTCATGTAACTGTCATGTTGGATAGTGTGTGTGTGTGTGTGTGTTTGTGCTTATGTCATTGTCATTTGGTTGCGAGAGAGAGTTGCTTAATTGCAAGTCTGCCCGGACTAAAAGGATGCAACAGTTGCTTTGAGCTTTGTTGAAAGATGGGGGCCAAATGATTTGAGGCGGAAAATTGTGCAAATAACGTGAAGAGCGGTTGTTGCTTTTAACGCTGCTTGTGTTGCAGTTGCAGCAACCACAGCGTAAATAAATAAAAGCATATTAAGCATAACATTAAAAGCACTAAACGTTGCACAGGATATGCAGATCCTTGGCCACTTGACAACACCCAAGAACATTTAAGGGCTCCAGCAATGCCAGCTCCTTACATATTTACAGACATACATTCATATAATGTGTTCTTGTAAGCGGATAATCTCAAGTGCAAGTTCATTAGTTGCACAGTTTTTCATAAAAAAAAGAAGAAAACTTAATCACATTAGTTTCTACGCTCAAGTTGATAAAGTGTCATAAATCAGTTCAAGTGTTGGAAAATGTGTGTGTGTGTGTGTTCGCACACAAAGTGTTGACTAATGCCGAGTCACGAGTGAGAATTAGTCGAGTGTTACACAGCTCCATAAATAATTGCCCCAAAAAGCTCTCGGATTAAACAGCACAACGCAGTTGTCATACCACAAAAGTTTTGCGGCAACTAATTGCTCCGTTAAAATGGGGTTTGTGGGTTAACAACAATTTTGGATAACTGACTAAATCCGAAAATCGAATTTTGGTGTGTGGACAGAGTGCAAGGATTGTTCAAGATTTACACAGTTTTGAATGACTTTGAGGCAAATGCAATGCACTTGAAATAAATATAATTTTTATATTCCAAATGTAATGTTGAATTAGTTTAAGCTCAAAAATTTCTCTCGAACTGCAACATTTTTATCTTTTAAACATATATTTCTTTACTTAACCACACATTGCAAATTGAGAGCTTATCAGCACAGAAACATTTACACTGTCGTTTGATTTTTGGTACAGCTGCTGCAAGGGCCGAGATAGCATGCATTGTTGTGCGTTGCAGGACGAAATATGTTGTTGCTTGATATTTGGTCAACTGATTGAGGGTGTCCTGACTATAGCAGAAATCTCAGCTCTTATCATGATTTTAACGCCCATTTCTTGATGCCTTGAAGTATGCATTAAAAATATGTATGCGCCTGTTGTTGATATGTTTGCAATCGCACGCTTACACACACACACACATATTGCTCTCTCTCTCACTCTATCGTGGCATGGAGTCAACCAACAAACAAATGTCCTGTCGCTGCACGCACTTATCCTGCATCTGACACTTAACACTTGAGCGCCTGTCCCAGCTTCCAGCTTCCATTAATGTTTAAGTGAGGGAGAGCTGCAGAGTGTTGGATTCGTGAGTGCAATATGCTTATCGCCTGAACAGCAACAACAACAATTATTGTTTATTATTGCTTGGGAAATAAATTTCCCTCTTGCTTGGAAAAACTTTTCATCCTCCGCTGATTTTTGATTTGCGATTTTGTGCATTCGATTTCGTTTGAGTGTACAATCGAATTAAAACGCCTGAGATTCTGTTATTTATTTTTTATTTTTATTTTACCCTGGTTTGCTTTTTGCTTTGCAGCAGCCTTATGCGAGAGGTTTTTTCTTTTTGTTATGCAGCGTCGCTGCTCATTTGTTGCGGACACGTTTTCTGCGCCGTGTGGGAAATCGTGAAAAGTCTTTCAAGTGTAAATTAAAGTGTGATTCCTGATGCACGCTCACAGCAGCACGTTTGCCGGTGTTAACAGGAGGAGGTAGTCACCAAGGCGAATAAAGCTGCGGAAATTCAAAAATATTAAAAAAATATCACAAAAATCTATTTATGCCTAAAGAGAAGTCGAAGTTTGAACACACTTACTATATATGTACATATGTGATAAATTTGTTACTTAAAATAATTAGTTTTCTTCATTTCAATGGCATTGAGTTTAAATTGGAGCGATATTCAAATTATTGGCTTGATACAAATATTAATATTTTGGCTTATAAATTCAATTCCAATATACAAATAATCTATCTAAGAAAACAGCTATTGATTGAGTTTGTTTAAATAAATTTAAAATATGTGAAAGACATTCTTGATTGTGTTGCATATTTAATGACATTATAGCAATACCCTTTGTCAAGAGAATTCCAAATATACTTAGAAGATGCATATTCTTTGGTAGATTTATTATCGTTGTATGTGTGCAAGCTAGGACAACATATTTCTATCTCTGGCATCGTTGAGTGGCAACTTCCTCTTCGTTTTTATTTGTCGTTGTCGTCGTCGTCGTCGCCGTTGGTCTCATCATCTTTATCATCATCTTTATCTATCCTCCAACGTGTGCGCGAGGTTTATTATTTTGATATTTCCTGAGGTATATATGCATATATATTTCTATGCCCATTTACACAGCTTCTCGCATAAAAGCCGTCTCGTCGCACAGCAGTCAATGAAAAGAGTTCTTCTTTTGCCATTGGGAGAAGTTTTTATTGTAAAGGCCATAAGATGAATTTAATAGAGTCAACGAAATCAACTGCTCGCATTCGAAGGTCTCCGATTGGCAATACAATGGAAAATAATTTATTGGCGTTTGATAATAAGGAGAGAAAAAAATTTCATGAGGTAAAGGAGAGGTGGATATTAAGGCTTTCATTCATAAAGGGTTCTATTCTTGTGTACATAAAGTAAATTATATTTAATTAAAACTCAATGAATGGAAACAAACCAAGTCTAATAATTTGAATTTATAATATTAAGTGTAGATATTTAAAATGGAATCAAACCGAAAATTGATAAGAATTTATTGTTGAATTGAATATGGTATTAACTTTTCTCTTAATTTTCAAAACTTTTGTTGTTCTCAGTCTATAAGACATCAATAAAACTCAACAATATCTCTTAACTTAGAATATTTGAATTACTATGCAAATCTTTGATCAAATTGCAACTCTTTGTTATATTTATGTATTGAAATTTTGACTTAAGCAAGTAAAATAGACTTTCCTGATATGTCTGCCTTTCAATGTCCCATTCGCTCATTGATTCTCACATTGACCTCAAGTCTATTTCTCGGACATTTTGCCCCGACTTTCAATGCTAATTTATTGCACAATCTTTTAAGTCTTGTGACGTCGGCTTAGTTGACGATTACACAATGAACCGACAACTTATCAACTTTGTCGGTTCATTCAAGCGAGTTGTGTTGTTTGGTCGAGTGTAGGCCCTTAAAATATCACAAATTCTACGTACGAATTCAAGCGTATTTGTTCAGAGTCGTGCGTCGCTTGGTATTCGTTGTTTTCCATTCTGGTTTTTACTTATTGTTGGGAAAAAAGGTGCAAGGTATCTGTGAATTGCTGTATATATATTTTGGGTTTGTTTGTTTGTTTGCCTGGCAGCAGGTCATGCGGTGCATGCACCACAGTTCTAATGCCAAGGAGTTTCCAACAACCAACAGCATCATAGCAGAGACTGAGACTCTGACTGGGATTTTGTGATAGCGACTGTTGTTATAGCGGCATTTTGTATGTGTTGTTCGGTTCCTGGCGGTGTTTATCCGTTTGCTATAATCAAACAACGAATGATCATAAAAATACAAAATCACTGCCTGTTGCTGTTTGTCTATAGTTCAAAGTCGGCTTGCCGATCCTTTTTGGGCTGCTTGGTCAGCTCGTTAGTTAATGTTTTGTTTCGAATCGCTCTTCAAATTGTTGCATTTTCTTGTTAACGCAGCTTCGATGATTGCATTTAATGAGCTAACAAACGCAAACACACACACATGCACACAAAACCAATCAATAATTAAACATTACGAAGGCTTAGCGGGGCAAAGCAACGTGTGAAAATCCTTTGGCTATGCAAACAAACTAATATTTTTCCAATTCCCAAATAAACGATTGCACAACAAACAACAATAAACAACAAGCCCGCTGCCCGGGTGGTGGTTATTGCTTATTGCTCAACTACACATAGTTGGCAGTATTGGATTGGATTCGGCACCATTTGCTATTGTCTGTGTGCTCTGATTTCTGGCTTTGGCTTAATGTCCTCATTAATGCGAAAGTCTCTATCCAAAAACGCATTGATTGCATTTTCATGCCACCAACTATCTGGGTTTTGGCCTCTTTCCCACCAAACAAGCATTTTCCATTTATCATCTCGCATTTCGCAATTCTCATTTGGCGATTTTAGCGGAAATTTGCGATTTTGAATTTTGATTAGAGATTAAATTGTCTCTGGCGATTAGCATCAACCCACCAGCAACACTGGAGCACTGTGCAAACAAGCGTATGTTTGCATTAGTCACGAAAGTGCAACACTCATCCCATTTAACCCCCCTCTCTCTCTCTCTCTTCTCTCTCTCTTTCTCTTTCGCTCTTTCTGTTCTGCCTTCGGCATGTAAGATTCGTTGAGCCACCACCACCACCAGCACCCGAATAGTGGATTGCCAGGCATATTGAACAATGGCTTCATCGTGCTGCCCACGGCGCACTTCGTGCATCGTTTGATTTGCTCTTCGCTCATTAATTTTTGCGGTTTTAGTTTTTTTCTCTGCACGCTGCGCTACATATTGCAGGGTATACTGATTCAAGCAGCTTAAACATCTTCTTTACTCACACTTAAAGTAATTTCAATTGAATAGCTGGCAGAACATATTCCTTTAGAAACCTTTATTTTATCAGTTTTTTAGTTTTAAGTATAAGCTTTAATCATTCTACATTATTTTAATATAAAATTAGAACCTTCAAACTATTTTTATTTATTTATTTTCTGTCTTTTTTTTGTTGTTGAAACTAATTTACTATAACTTAATTAATTTCTTTAAGCTATCGCCTGTTTTCCATTAACAGTTGAATACTTTCTTCTATTTTTTGACAATCTTTGTTTTGTTTTTACTTCTTATATCAATGGGTAATGTTGTGAATTTTTAATGGAATTTGAATTATTTTTTTTCTAAATTTAATTTTATACACTTAAATAGCGCACTTTCCATGTCGCCTATCCTCAACTTATGCTGCTCTATTATATTCTATGGTAACTCTGTGGCACACATCATATTTATTCCATGCAGTGTTTGAAGTTGCAGATAAACGCTGCTGCCGGACTTATGAATATAATCCTTAAATTATTGCAATAACAACAACAATAACTATTGCACAAATAAAAACCCAACTATTATAATGTGTGAATAAGCTAGCAACCCTGTCACCGCTTATTGTGGTGCGGGTTGTGTAGTGTGGTTGCAACCTTTGCCAACAATTATGGCACAACAATTATGCGAGCGAGTGCAAGTCCTTTCTGCCAGGATGATTAGCTTTTTGGGATGCGGCAAAGGGAATTGACGCTATTATCGTTTATTCTCAGAACGGTGCTGTGCAGTTTCACACACAAACACACACACACACACACGCACGGTAATGCGGTGTGTTGTGTTTCGCATCTAATTGATGTGGTGGACACGCCCACCTTTTGGCCCCGCCTCCAGTTGATGACCACGCTCGTTGTTGTTGTCTCCTGCCTGATAGTTAAGGTTTTTGCGAAGCAATTATGCGGCAATTAAATGAGCTTAGACCAAAATGTTTAACCAGCTGAAAATTAAAAAAATTAAAAAAAATGTTATGCAAATTCCTCCAACAGAAATGGAAATGAAAATGAAAATGGAGAATTGGCTTGATTTAAAAAATCGTTGTTAGAAAATGCATGCGTGACAAGGCCAATTGTCAATCAATATGTGAGAGTAGAGAGACTTGTTCGACTTTGCCAACGAACTGTCAATCAGCATTAAAAATCAATAGGCGCTGCCAACAAATTTGCACGATAAACAAAGTGAAATTTCGCTCTAAGTGTTGTTGTTGTTTCGGGCCTGGAGGACATGTTGTGTGACAAAATTGTGCAAGCAAAATGTCAACATCAGAAGCTGAAGAGGGGCATTAGCAGGGAGTTGGAGATTGTGCCGACGGGCAAGGATTATGAGCGTAAATTAACCCTTATTGCCAGAAAATATGCGACAGCTGATTGACAGACAAATGACAGGGCACATAAAATACAACTCTGAATTTTCCATGCCTATCCTCTAAAATAACTGTACTTATTCCGCTTCTTTATAGGAAAGTGAGTGACAGAGAGAGAGAGAGAAAGAGAGAGAAGGGATTGTCTGGTATTTGATTTGATTGAGTTTTATTAACATGTGTTCAACATGACACTTAGTAGCGGCTTAAATGTGTTTAGACACATACTTAAACACACACAAACAGAATGTATAGATTGAAATATGCCAGCTTAAATTGATGTATAAAAATAAAAAGTGACAAGACTTGGAAATACCTTTGGTTCCTTAAAGAAACCTGAATTTGTTATTGGATGTTAATGTAATGCATGATTATTCTTTAAGAGATACTTTTTTAAATGCATTTTATATTCTTTAAACTATTGAATTTATTTGGCATTAATCTTGCAATTTACTCCGTTATTATGTTATTTACAAAAGGCTGGTGTAAAAATTCTGTAAAACAGTTTAGATCTGACTTAATTTCAGTGCAATATTGAAACTTCGATTCGATTTCATTACTATTATGTCAAATAAAGACATTTAAATATATAATCGACTTGTCTTAATATAGCTTTCCTTAATTTGCATACAAGATCATTGCCACTTTCACGCTTTGAGTTTCAACACACACGAAAACAATTTAAACGACATTAACACGCCGCTAATGAAGTGTTTTAATTTCGATATATTATTTCAAACGCGTTCAACAAAGAAATTTTTTAAAGCTCCAACGAAAAACTTGAATAAAACCCAATGATGATGAAGACATCAGAGCCAGACTACAGATTACAGCAACTAAAGAGATAAGAGAGCTCAACAATGTTGTCACATTTGTTGCCACAGATGCTAGACAATTGATAAGGCGTTGAAATCAACGATTAGTTTTAAGAATAGGGAAAATGGTTAAATGGGAAACCGTGGCAGGTTGTAATTTACATAACATTCTCAATTGATTGCCTGGGAGCCAGTTGAACCTATCAGCATGCAGCCAAAGTCAATTTGAGATCTCAGCACCTCATTTCATGGTAGCTAGCTAACCGACAGCGCAACAGCATGCAGCGAGATCAATTTTCACGGCCTTCTTTTGTGTTCGCCAACAGGTGAAAGAGAGCGGTGGAGGAGGCTCATAAAGTATCCCACTGTGAACTGCTGCATTGGCTGTTTGTAATGTTGTGTTTGTGTGTAAGATGAAAAGCAGCTTTTAATTGAGAGTTAACCCTATGGAAACGAACTAAATGGCATTGTGCAGGTGTTCAACAGAAGTTGGAGTTCGAAACCGAGGGCGTTGGCTTTTGTTCTGTGTCGTGATTTGGACCAACACCTACGGTTCACAGCTTGTTTGAATGAGGGAAACAGAACTCATAAATGTTACATAATTTCTTGCTGCTTGCTTTTGGCCTTTCTAAATAGCTTCAATTATGCATCTAATAATATCGATAATACTCAGTGACTTTGAGAACTACGCCTACAGCTTGTTTGGTTCTTGTCTAAGCTGATTTTCGAATGCAAATGAAGTGGCTGATTGGTTTCAGGCTTAGGGTTTAGAGCCCGGCTTAAGCCACAGCCTACTGAAAATAATGCGCTCAAGCTGGCATTTAAGTAGGATTTTATGAGCACGTCAAGCATCTTGAATTTTGGTTTATGTTTTTTTCTTTAGCCACTAATTAGACCAAAAATACACTTTCAAATTCTACTTACCTACCTGTCGACCACAAGTACCGACATATTCATGCGTATCTTCATAATCCTCTTCTGTGGCATTGCCATTACTTATGCGTCTATATGTTTCCCTTCTTTGAATTTGCAACGTTTATTTGCTTTGGGTGTTTATTAGATTTGCTTGCTCTCTCTTCCTCTCTTTGTCTGTGAATTTCCTTAGATTTCATCTTTTTGCATTTCGCGTATCTTTTTTAACAATGACATTGCAAATTTTCGTGCCGTTTGCTTTGCATCCGGACACAGGCACAGCTGAGGCCCTTGACAGATGGGAACGAATATCTGTCAAATAATTGAGGAAATATTCTTTAATCAGTATCAAATTTGATAAGCCCAATTTTAATTTAGAAAATCAAGCATGGCATTTATTTAACTCTGCTTCTATTCGATAAAAGCTTCAATTCATTTCGATCTTTTAACATTAAAATGTCTATATATAATTAAATGGCTATGGAATGGTTGCCAACCGTGAGTAAATTGATATTCCTGTCATCATTGCTGTAATGATTCCTGCTTCCGAAGTGTGCGACAACGGCGTTTCCTGTCTGTCTTTCTGTTTGTCAGTGTGTCTGTGCTGCGGTTTGCCATTGCCGCCAAATTTGCCGTTTATTTTCACAGGATATTGAATTAAAGAATGCGAACGAAATTTTATAGAGATTACGATGCTGCCGCCTGTCATCGATAGCTGAGCTGCCATTTGACTGAGTTGTTAGACGCTCCGCCTTTAACAAAGAAACACATACATAAATTAAAAGTTGTTAAAGACGACAAGGACGATGACATTGAGTATGGGGATGAGGATGAAGATGAAGCTGTTGTATTCATGGAACATTTGTAAAACACATGTTTCAAAGAAATGAACAGGAAGACTGAGACACACAGAGGCTGAACCTGGACAGATAAGCAGCAAAGAGGCGGCTGGACAACAACGAAGGCGCAAAACAACAAAGGACCTGAGGCCAGCAGCAGCAGCAGCAGGCGGTGAACATAGTCAGCAGGATATGCATGAGCGCTTTGAGAATTTCACACCTACAAAGGCCAACAAGAGAGAGAGAAAAGAAACAAACACAAAGACCACATTACCCAGAGCCGGATCCCTATTATCAGCTGCTTAAATTGAGATAGCAGCCACAAAAAAGAAAAGTTGAAAATATGAAAAAAAAACAAAAACCACAAGGAAACCACAGAGCGCAGAAAGTAGGAGTTGGCACACACACAAATGAAAATTTGAGTGTACTGCATGATTGATGACAATGATTAAGCAGAAGCCAAAAAGCCAAAGATGCAGTTTTCAACTTAAATAAAAACGGATTCAAAAGTCAAAAGTCTCGTAGTCAATTGCCGTTATGATTGATAAGTAGAGCTGCTGAGTAGGTGTGAACGGCAGGAGTCGAAGATGAACAATGTGCCATGCCACGCCCACATGACTTGTGAGGATAGCCGCCCAGTTAACCCTAGATTCCAGCCGAGCTGCACATTTGGTACGTGATTCGACCGCAACTCTTGTGCATTGGGAACGGAGCGTTGTGGCAACAATTGGAGCGCAAGAAACTAATTAAACTGATAGAATTAGACAAAAGGCCGAACAGCTGAGCAATGCGGCTTCTACATCTTTCTTTCCCTTATGGGCTTACTTATAATTCCAAAGGAGTAACAAACAAGGATGAGACAAGTGCCCGTTGAGCTCTTGTTGCAATATAGCATGAGATACACCTAAAGGTTACCAAAATAGATGGTTGAGATCTTAAAGTGATAAAGAGATTATGACTTTGCTGACAGATTGTTGTTATAAATGATCTATTTGTTTGGATTAATCGGAAAAATCCCGAAAGCTTATTGTGCTTAGTAAGGAAAATTCTAAATGTTTTCTAAAAGTAATCTTAAGCAGTATATTGAAGTTAAAACATTGTTTTGATTGAAAAGTTTTGGTACATAAGATTTCTTTGATTTAAATTATTTTACATTTGATATTCATTTTATTGAAAAAATATGAAGAAATTGTATACTTTCAAAGATACTCTGCAACTATTCATAAATGTTAAAGTTTTCCTTTAAATATCTTACGTTCGTAAGGTAAATAATCAATATTTACAGCCATCTTTTGACAGACAATATGCAAATAAAATACCTAAAGCAAGCTTCAACTGCATATTGTGAAGCAAACATTAAGTTCGTGTAGCTCTTTTTGCAAGAACATCCAGGACGCTTTTGAACGAAATGTAATACGTATATATAGTTATATATTAAATTAATTACAATACGAACTTCGAATGGATAATGAAATTGTGTGGTCATTATCAGACATGCCCAGCATGTACAAAATGAGCCACAAATGTGGCCAATATACTGCAATGAAACAAAGCAGCCAGCGAGGCATATGATGAACAATGCCACAAGCCGCTGCAGGACAGGGCAGGATGCTCAGTCAGGACGAGCAAGGACGATGAGTAAGGATATACAATGTATATATATGCGCGCATTGGCAGCGCATAAATCAATGGAGCATGTTGCGACCAAAACTGAACAGGAAGGATACTCCAGCGACCCAACAGATGTGAGCATGTGAGCTGAATTAAAAATGAGTGGCAAAAGGAATCAAAACCACTCGGCCACTGGGTGATACGTAAGGAATCGGGTCGCATCTTGTCGTACTACTCAAAACCAAAAGTCTTCACTGGCGCGTAAAGACAAAAAAATAAAAAGACAAGAATTGGACGAGGGTCATTCGGCACAAGCATTGCATGGAGTATTGCGTAAGGGGACTATGGGGTAAAGGTAACCTCAAAGGATTTACTTTCCGCCTTTTGTGTCGCTGCACGACATCTTAAGGATTTAACTTGCTGTAGCATCGTTATGAGACTACACGAAAGCGAAAACGAAAACGAAGCAATAGATTTTTCATGTTTGGGATTTGTGTTTGCGTCCCTGAAGTCTTATATGAGCGTGTGTCTAGTTGCAGTTGACATTTAATATAGCATTATCCCTGAGCCGCTGAGTTATAAATAATGTTACATACCCTCCATTAAAAACATAAAAAACTACTAAAAGGCAAGTCCTTAGCCAGAGCGGTAGTTAACGATGCTGCTAGAGCAACGAGGGGTTCATCGAGCTTTGGCCCGAAGGGTTGGCCCGACGGTCTCAGCAATGTTATCCGCTGATAGCCGCTGGTCAGTTAGCAAAAATTCTAAAAAAAAAGGGAAACCAATTTTGCTACATATAGATTGGCAATAACGATGTCAGTGGCCGAGTGGGTTACCCATATATTTTAAAAGTGAAATATATTCGAATCAAATAACGGCCAAACATATTCTGAATGTCTCGCATGGACAGGTTTAATGGAATGGAATGAGTTATTATGTTTGGGCTAATATGCGGTTGGGATAACCAATAAAGATTACTTGAATATTTGTGTAACAACCACCGAAACGATATTAATATAGCATTGATATGAAATAGTTGCTTAAGTATTTAATATGTGCTTTTAGATGTGTAATCAAGATGTAAAGATGAATCTTAAGATTGAAAGATGTTTATTTATGATAAACGTAATAGCTAAAATATTTAATGTAGCTTAATGTTTAAGGATTAAGAGATGTATCTGGAATCTATATACCATATGATTTGCAAATATTATGAAAGAAAAACTAATCGTTTGCTTCCATCATGCATCATTACTGAACATGTAAAGCCGTTAAGGTTTATTTATAAGGAAGGCCAACAATGAATTCTTAACCTACTACTTAATTTTAAGAGCACTAGCTGCAAGGCTTTCGGCTCGGAGGCAATGTACGGATGCGTTTTACATTTATGAATGTTCATGATTAATAAAGTTTTTTGTTTTTGATAAACAAATTTTCTGAAAACTGAATTTTACATCTTATGAAATTTTCTACTTATAAATATTAATTACTGCAATTTCCCAAAAAAAAAATAATGTACTTCCTTAAAGTCAAGATTGTCCCTTTTCATTGCTGTTGTTTTGCCATTTAAGTGTTAACGAGCAATAACCTTTTAGGAAATTTGATGCTTAAACTTGTGTGTATGTTGTTTTGCTTCTTCTTGCTTGCTCAGTGTTGTGTAATGTTACACCCATATTGCAGCGTTTACACGCCGCCACTGTGTAGAAATCCATATTATATGCTTTGATTTATATTTATGCGCTTGTTGCTCGCTTTAAAAATCACTGGCCGGCCAAAGATTTATGAATGGAGCGACTAGGGACACAGTCATAGGACACTCACAGATTGCCTCGAAACTATTGTTACAAGTGTGTGAGCGTGTGTTTGTGTGTGTAGATAATCAGTGCATGGTAATCAGCATGTGATGTGATGAGCTGCCCACACAACGATGCTAATGAGCGCGTTGTTGATGATGGTAATGATGTAGCTGAGTACTGCTGTACTGTTGGAAGTTTGGAGCAACAACTGACAGGATGTATCCTATCCAATTGCCAGTCGTGCTGACATTTAAAATATATAAACACACGAGTCGTTGTATCTGGCGTCCAATTTCTAGACTGACAGACAGATAGACAGAGAGACAGAGTTGGTTGTCTGTCCTTCAAGCCAGACATGTCTGGCGACCTTGCCCAGGGGCTTGTTGTTGAAGTGTTGAAACATCGCGACGCATTTGACAGTTGACACTTTGACGGCTGCGAAACTCTCTCTGTCTCTCTAGCTTTTTCGCTCACGCATTAAATTATACGGCCTGGGAAATCAAGTGTCTGACTGATACTTGGTGACGCCAGGACGACAGGACTACACGGAATACACATGACACTGTAGACGGTGTCTACTTTTCACTGAATGGGGAGACTATTTTTGTTTTTTTGTTTTTTGTTTTTAGTGTTTTTATGGGTGTTATGTTGCTGCACTCTCATTAGGAAGTGAGAACAGAAACACAAAACAGCTCGTGATTAGTATCATGTCCTGTGGGAGTCTTTAGAGTTTCATAAAGGCTAACAGCTGCAGTTGTACGCAATAGCTCCAAACAGCAGCTGTCCATGACCAGCGGAGATTAAGTTGTTATAACACCAGTGAACACACAGAGAAAGATAGAGAAAGCAATAGGAAGATGCTCTTCAAATGCTAAGGCAAAATAATCCGAAATCAAAGTAGCGTAACTAAAGCTTGACACAGGCAGAGGAAGGATATTCCAAGGATGTCCGAGTGTCATGGACAAAATGCATGCGATGGTTGGTGTGTGAGTGTGTGTTCGGTGTGTGGCCTACCTGGATGCACCAATAACGAGGACAATGCCTTTTGTGCTTTGTCCATGGCGTATGCTGAAGCGAATCACAACCAGGATGTTAGCTGTATGTGGGTCCTGCGCCCTTCGTTCTAGCTGGCACTTTGCCAGCAGCTTTATGTAGAGGGATTCTTTTGAGCTCGAAAGAGGCTATGGGATTCGATTTTTTAAAGAAGAGCAACACGATTTATATATATTTTCAACACAATAAAAATACATTTTAGACTAGCTCAAAAGAATATTTGCGAATAATATTTTAAATCAATAGAACTAATAAATAATCTACATATATATTTTTTTAATTCTTTTTTTATTATCTTATTGTTAGTAATATTTCAATCCATATGAAAGTTTTTTTTTATTATTGTATTTTGTTATTTTTAGGAAAGCTTTCACTTTATAATTCCCATTTAAAACTCTTTATATAATTTTAAAACTGATTACCTCAATGTTAACTTTGATCAACAATTTTAATAAACTTAAAAGCAAACCTACAGCTTTTAAATACTCGCTAAAAATTGGTTAGCGACTGATTTTTAAGTATAATTGTAAACATTTGTCGGTTTGAATAAGATTTAGCCTATGCTAATAGTACGACTGGCGCCGTATCTTAAAACTTTCAGCCATTTAAAATGATTTCATTTTGCGACTGCTAACAAATCAGCACTTAAAAATAAAACTTCTGAGCTGCTGCAGGCGCTGAACAGAGTGATTGTCTGTGCCGAATGTGAATGTGCATTCTGGCAAAGAAACTTCGAGCCTATATGAACGGTAGCCCAATCCACTGACAACTTCATCATAACGCGCACGCCCAACAGCTCGGCTTAGCTTTGGTAAGGTAAGCTCTTGGTTTTTGGTTTGCGCATCGGCTTAATTGCAGCCTGCAGCCAGCAGCCGAGCAGTTGCTCGTAATCAAAAGGCAATGTTTTGCTGTGTGGTGTGTTTCTTGTTATTTGTCTTTGGTTTTAACTGGTTCAGAATCTTCAGGTTGCAGCTTCTGTTCATTTCTCAGTTGCAGTCTCATCCTCATGCTCGCATTTTTGCCCGCAAGCCAAATTTTTCGAGCTAAAATTCATTTGTTAACAATTTCATTTCATTGCCGTACGTTTCGTTTCGTTTCTGGGTTTACCTTTGGTCGCGGCGCCTAATTACAGGGTGCCTTTCCTGCTGTTAGTGCATGTGTGTAAGTGTGTGGTGTTGTGCATACGAGTCCTTATGCTGCTGCTGCTGCTTCAAATTAAGACATCAATTTTAATGAGCAACACAACAACTAACACAATAATTGCGCTCGACTTTCAGGCAGTTGGTATATATACGTATGTGGGGCGGGGTTAGAGGGGGCGTGGTAATTCGGCCAGTTGGCCATTTGGCTGCTTTGGTTTTTCTCCTTTGTAGCACAAAACTATCTCGTTCGCTGTGTTGTTCTGGGCCTGGCTGGGTTCCGGCAGGTGCGACGATTCGTTTTTGAATACCTTCACTTTTTTCGTCGTGTCCAACTCTAATTTCTGGCCAGCTGCCTTCCACCAACAAAAGTAGCGCACCAACGCCTTTTGCATGCTCTGCCATCTAATTAAGTTAATTTGAGCATTTTACATATGTAAAATTTAAGGGAACTGTTCACTAACGGGGCCTTACTTACCTACCTTCCTACCTAACTATCTTTGCCGTACCTCTTTACATTTCTCTTTCCTTTCTTTTGCGTTGTTTTCTACACGAAAAATTTTGATGTCTTTTTAATCGAAAGCAATAAAAAATAAATAAATATGTATATACATTTATTGAATACAAAAGCCACATAATAATTAGTTAACGCTTCGGTTAACCCAATTAGTTGCGGTCGCAATGGGTTTAAAAGGAACGCAGGACAAACACACCTGCCTGATCTTTGCATCCTAAACCAGGTTGTTTATTGCATATGATCGGTTATATACAATTTAATATGTATATTTCTTAAGTTTCTTCGAAAAATATATGGGATCATTAATCATTCTGTTGATCCTTTCACCTTAAATGTTGGATTTTATTTTGGTACAACCAATTCTCTTATATGCATGTTTTTGCTTGCACAAACTTATCCCACTTGTCATTAATCAGAACAATATTTGTAAAATTTAACTAATGTTTGAACAGGTATAAACTTTGCAGTCGGACGATAGCGACTTCGTGATGCTCTGATAATAGTAAAATATCATCTAAACATGTGCTGATTGAACATGCTTCTCTGTACAATGTCAATTAAACTTTAGTTTTCAATCAATACTTGGAGCAACGGGTGATTGTACAGTTTAAGAATATACATCTATATATATTATTTATGGTGTCGATTTAATTTCTTTGCCTATTCATTAAGAATTTACTCCTCTATTTTTTATTCGCCCCCTCAAGATTTTGCCTAAGCTCATTAATCAATCTACTCCACTGTCTGATCTTTACTCCTGTTAACTAGCTTTTGAAATCTATACTCCAGCAGTGTATGTTATATGGTACTTTAGCTTTTAGCTTACACCATCCCAACTTTACATCTTTACTCATTTATCAACGTGCCTTCCGGCTGATCCTTGCTCCCACCACGAATTCATATAATCAATGAACGTTAAGTTCTCTTTCTTTCCTGCTACTTGTTCTAACCAGCCTCTGGCAACCCTCACATGCATACATACTTTCATAACCATTTATGTATATTCACATCAATTACATTCATTTGCCAACAGACTCGAGCTGTGCGCTCTTGGCTCGTTAATCAACCCGTTCCGTTTACGTTCTTTACGAAAACATTCGAAATCCAATTGCAAATTATGCATTTATTATTAACAATTGTTGTCTGATTGCCGGAGCCCTCATACTCTCTCTCTCTAAATTTATAGTACACATATGCTCTGCGTACCCTTGACTCTCATTCTATTAACTTGTTGTCCTTGCTGTCCGAGGCTGGCACTTCCCCAAGGGCCAACACACAAAACTCTGTCCATCGCTTGGGTCATTTGCGTGCATTTGTTTTGGACCCAGACTCTGGGGCCCTAGAGGGCTGTAGCCAACCGTTTGCATATGGCAAACTGTTTTGAATATTGAAAACAGACAGCAACAAAAACAACAACAAACGAAGCTAACACATGGGTAGAAAATGGAAATCACAGTCGCTGAAAAGTGCCATGCATTTATGCAATTTTCGCATTCAGAGCTGTTCGTTGACGCTACTTGGCACTCAAAGCCACTCAAATGCCATGGCAAGGCACTCAATCAATTGCACAACAGACCCAGCACTACCACCATCATAACCACCACATACCCAACCACACACCTGCTTGCAACTTTAGTCGCCTTCACTATTCCATCATAATCAAATTGTATTGAACATTTGCAGTTAGCTGAATTTGTGGCTTCCATTATTCAAGTGATTGAATCGGCAAAGGAACCCCGCAAATGCATTCGTTTCGTCAGTCAGTCGTCAGTTAGTCAGTGAGTCAGTTTCTCAGTGATTGACTTATTCATTTATTTACACACACACACGCACACACACACACACATAAGCGCCTTTAGTCGACTCTAACTATATACTAGCTGCTTTTTCCACCACTGCTGTCAAAGTCAAAGCCAAAGGTGTCCTACTATACCCACACGTGCGACCATAACTTTTTATCATATTCTGTTAAATAGAAAGAAAAAAATAGAAACGAAATGAATTGAAAAAAATATATATATTATAACCATCCTTTTATGCACATTTATGTATGTAAGTGAGTTGTGTGTGCAGAGGTTCAAGTTGAATTTATTGAATATTACATAAATAAAGCGTATTTTCAATTTTCACCCCCAACATGTTCGATGCCAAAGAAATGTAGAAAGAAAAAAAAAATAGAGTTTCTAATAAAATAGTTAATCCGATCACGTCTACTATTTCCGTGTCCTTTGCCTCTACCTCAGCAGGATAATGCCAAAGCATATGCAAAGCATTAGCAGCAGATAGTCAGAAGGGACGCAATCGGATTGCGTTTGACTAAAGTCCATCCACATGATTCAAATGTGAATGTTGGCACAGAAATTGAAGAAGAAATTATGCTGGCTAGCTGTTAAATAAATTGCAAGAGCGGATTATCCATTAGCATTTGTTATAGAACTGCAAATGGGTTGAACTTATAAAGTTAAATATGAAAACAAAATAATTATATCTTTTATTTTGTTTATGAAAAAATTTTTTTTTTTTGTATTGTTATTTAATATGATTGTTAAATAGTTACAGTTCTTCATATACTTTTGACATAGATAGATGTCAATTAGAAATCGAAACAGTATTCACATTCGAAAAATACTTTTATGCATTTCAATAACATATTCTCTTGAATAACAAATACCTTTTTAAGTTGACTGTTATTGCAACTGTTGCAGCTGTCGACCCTGTTGACAATGGTAAATAACTTGTCAACTTGTTTCGTACAAAATAAATAAAGTTCCTTAACAACACTGGCAGCTGTCAGAAGAGTAACGAATAACAAAGTGAACTTAATGTAAGGTAGCTTCAATTAACGCACTGCACACAGAAACATACTCTGGTTTTTATTAAACGCATATGACACAACTGCTGCCAGGTCATGTCAGAGTATACGCTCTCCACCTTAGACGCTCCCTTTCTAGGCAAATGTCAGTGGCTTCCATTAGCGTCATTTTTAGTGTTGCTTGTACATCTCTGTATTCCTTCTCGGCGCCGCGTCTCAATGTCTGCGCAGCATTTTGGCAAAACAATTTGCTAAGAAACATTTTTTAAAAGCATTCGAAGAAGTTAAGGCAGAGTGCACGTAGAAGGTGCAGAAGCATTTGACAACTGAGCGGTGGCGGGAAGAGAGTCTTCCAGTCTTGCTTCCTATTCTGCATTTAGCTGTCAAAAACGAAAGCAGAACAACAAAAATGTAACCAAAAAAATATACAACTTGCTTTAAAAACCACACACGTCTGTGTTGCACCCACACATATTACTTAAAACCACCCTTGCACCACTCTGCTGCAGCCCCCGGCAACAACGCTTGACTGACAGCTAAAGAATAATAAAATAAAATAAAAAAATGGGAGATGCTCCTGGGATGTGGCCTCAAAATGCATGAAAATTCATACAGCACACGAAGAAAGAAACAAATATATTTTATGGGAAACAATCGTATGTTCAGCAAGATAGACAAAGATCAGCGTTGTTCCAAGTGGGCACACGTCTAAACGAGGGGGACATGGGAGGTGGATGATGGAAGGGGTTTCACTGTCGACATTGGTTAGCGTGAAGTTTCTGTTGCTGTTGCAATTCAGTTGTCACTTTGACAGCTCACGCAAAGGTTGACAGCGGAACGCTGCACAACTAATCAGCACTGGGACCAAGGACTGGGAATAACTACGCACCAGATGAGCAACAAGAGCAGCAGCAGGATGTGGCAGGAGTGGCAGTAATGGCAGGAGTAGCTGGAGTAAAACTTTACTCGATTATTGGCAGGCACGAAACGAAACCAATTGCATTGATGGCAACAAAATGAAAACAAATTAAATAAGGAACCCCTCCGATGGACATATTAATTTAGTGTATAACCATTAAGTGTTGACCCAAAACCAATTGAGATGATTGACCAGAAAATATATCCATATGACGTGTGGTTATTAAAGCAGTTTCTAACCTTTCAATAATAATCAGTTCAGGAAAGATTATTTTTCTACAACCAGCTCTTGCGCTTTAAGCTTAAACTAGTTGTTTAAAATATTCAAAAACCTTCTTGAATATGAATACTAATATCGAAGAGATACTCAAAAACATTCTAAATAGTCAAACTGTGATCAAATCTCTTGACTAAATCCGCTTTTCATATGTGCATATACATTTATTTGAATTCGTATCATCTATTGACATTCTAAAACATTCAGTTTATTCAAAAACCATTTTTTCAGCCGTGTAAAAGATAATGAAAAGTCGACTAAGTCGCATTTGTATCAATTTTTGACATATATGTAAATATTCTGTTCTTACCATATGATATCTTCATATATTTGGCATTCATTTCTGTTGTATTCGATTCAATTTTGCTATTCGCTGTGCAAAAATATATATTGTGAGCTTAGTTTTTGATGACGCTCAACGGCCAGAATGCATGTATCGCATAAATTGAATTATTGAATTATTTTTGAAAGCATGGCATATTGAAAGAGTGCTACGCCCCACTGCATTGCACTTCTATTTGCTCCCTTTCATATTTGCATATAGTAAATGGTACGGAGGCCAATGGATTTATGTATGGCAAATAAACAGCGAACGCGACTCGCTTTTCACAAATACTGTTTGATATCTTTCATTGTTTACAGCGCAAACACAAAATTTTATTTTCATTTCATTTATTAGAAATAGTACATATGTACTGCTGGGCTTAGTTCCTATGCGTTTTAATGCCGCTTCCATTTCCGTTTTGCTTTTGTGCTCTTACTAGAATGATGATTTTCAAGTGCACGGCGCAACATACATGTAATAAACAACAAAAAGGTAAACGCGAAATGAAAAACGTCCAAATACAAACAAACAAACAAAAAATTGGTTAAAAGTGCATATAAAAATGCCAGCGGCGGTGGTTTTTGTTAGAATGTTGCATGTACATTTTGAAAGGGTATTAGAAATGAATGAAAATAAAAAGTAGGTACAACTTTCTATATATTATTTAAGGCTATAAATGATATGGATAATGTCCTTAGAATAATGCTAATCAGTTACTCAAGGAGCATCCTAAAAGATATGAATTTTTACTTCGTTTTACAGAATATTAATTTTCTATTTCACTTTATATGGATGTGGCCTAAATGATACATCTTTAGGGTATATTTCGGTCGTGCACTGTAATACACAGATCACCTTGGATTACTTTTTTTTTTGCAATGTACTTTCTCTCTGCCTTTTTTTTTTGTCGGGGGGCCATAAATAAAATCTTGCATGTGAAGTGGGTAGCAGCGTCTGTTGCAGTCGTGAATTAAGATTAATTAAACTAACGGTAACTGTAACTGAAAACTAAGCAAGGGTATAGATACACTACAGGAGAGTGAGAGGAGCATGACAGTAGGAGGAGTGTTCTGTTAGTACGATATTTTCTGCGGTAGTTGACATGTGTGGGAAATAGTACACAAAATAAATGTTTATTTATATGGCGCGGCAAACGGAAATTGCAATGCGAGTTTCAGTTACTGTTGCTGCTGCGTAACTGTAACACGAACACAAAATGGCGGCCATAACGGTACAAAACAAAAAAAAAAGCATTGCATCCGAAATAAAAGAAAGAAAACTATTCGCCGCAGCAATGCAAATGGTTGAGTTGAGTTCATTTGCAGTTTGTTGCGCTGTTCGTTACAAAATTGTTAAGTGAATGGGATTTTTAGATGGGACTATGGCCAGATGATACATTAGTGAAGAGCGTTTGCCTCCCAAAAGGTTTATAGTATGCACTCTCTATTCTATGCTTATTTTTTTCATATCCACATATATATTTTCTAAACATTTTTCTCCTGGTATGGCTACATATATCAAGTGATTCTTTTGTTGTATTCGCTTAGTTGTGGTCCGGATATAGAAAAATGCAACGGAAATGCCCATAACAGAATAGCAATAAAGGAATAGAGAGTGAGATAGGCAGCATCTTTGCTGGATGGACACGAGTATATTTTTATGTGGCACAAACCGAGTTATGTATGTAGATAATAAAAATCTAAAATGCAGAGGGTTTTTGCTCAAAAGAGATCCTAAGTCTTGCTGAAGGATCCTTAGTCATTTATGTACTATGTATATTATCAATAAACCTTAGCTATAAACGCTAAGATCAATCGCAAATATTTTTTAAAATAATTATATTAAACATCGAGTTCAATATATAAGCACATTTGTAGTCATATTAAGTGGCTACAATCAATGAACAGGTTAATTTATTTTTCTTATTCTCGATTCGATTTCGCGTAATACACACAAGTGCTCTCATATTCGAATTGTTTTCAAGCATGCTTATTCACCACCAAGTTACAGCCATGGGATCCACTTGCATGCAGATGAACCTCTTTAAGTACTTATATTATTTGCACATTCCGAAAAGAATGAAAACCAAAAAAAAAGGAAGATGTAAATTGAAAAAAAAAAAACGTGGAAAATATAAAAAACAGAAACAAGCGAACCAAGTCAAGTGCTGTTATTCATAGTGCACACAAACACACACACACACATTTATAAATTGCTAAAAGGTAACGGTAACGGTAACGGCAGCCAAACAAGCCAACAAAGCCAGCTACCAACACATGTGGCCCACATAGTAGCTCCACAGCTCAGAGTCAGGACCACGTTCACGTCCTTGACAATCAATTCCCCGCGCACTCAATTAAAAAATATGCACGGTGCTTGCATACGACACACACACTGCTACTGGCAATGCAGGTTAACTAGTAGAATGCGTTGGAGAATTTGTACAACGGGGGTTTGGGGAGCGGTGAGTATATCTCGAGGGCGATGCTGCTGTTGTCTGCATATGAATGAATATTCGATCATTCGCCAATTTTTTATTCTTGCTTGTTATCCCAACATAAAAGTTCATCAGCGGGAATATTGGCGAGAAAAAAATGAAAGTCCCCAAACGTATTGCTGCTTATGCAATTGTCGGGTATGGCAAATAGCTCGTACAGTTTGTTGGACATTGCGTCAAGAAGATTTTTAATGTTTCTTTAACTTCGAAATCTTAACTAGTTTTGCAACTCGCTAGTATCCCTAGTTGATTGCCTTGCGTCTCTCGTTGTAAGTTTTCTGGTTTCGCTTCTCGCTCTATTCATTGCATTGCGTTACTCGTTGCTTATCATTGTGCTTCTCGCTATGCAATAAACATTACTGCTCGTTGGTTTTTTCCTTGTACTTTACTTATTGCTTCTTGGCTTGACTTCCCAATTTGTTTCATTGTTTGGCAAAGCAACAATAGCTTCTGTTATTGCATCTCATTCAACTTCTTGACTTCTCTTTTCTTGCTTCACAGCTTCTTCAACTTTACAAAACTTCTTATAGAGTATCTTAATTTCGTCATGACTTTGAGTCGTTTATCATTTGTTTTTTGTTTGCATCATTGTTGTTGCAATATTTTTGCAATATTCCGCCAAGCACGTAACCGTATTTGTATCTGCGTGTGAGTTTATTTGTACATGTTTGTATGAATGTGATTTTTTTCTTGTGTTGCTTTTTTGTGTGTGTGTGTGTGTATATTTGGATTTGAGCATCCTTGGGGTAATAGTTTTCCACGGTTTATAATTCCGCGCTTTTCGCTTCTGTTGCTTTTGTTGCTGCTGTAGCGTGCAGAAATTTATTATTTACAGGAATTTTTTGTTCGCATGGTTATTTTCTTGCTTGGTGTTGCTGCTGATGATTTGTGTGCTTGTGTGGTTGCCATATAAATATTAAAAATATTGCACAAATTCTCCATTCCCAAGTGTGTCCATGTGTTGTGTGTCTTTTCTTTTTATTGCTCGCGCGATATCGCTCTCTCTCTCTCTCTCTCTCTTTTTCACTCTTGCTTGAGCAGAGAGTGAAATAATAAAAGAAAATCGCGTTTAATAAATTTTTAAAAAGTGTGGCAAACGCTACCAAATGTAAAACTATAATTTAGCAAAAAAATACCGCACAAGCAGCAAAAAATACACACACACATATGAAATGATAATAACAGAAACTGTGCCAGCAGTTTCCCAAGATTACTCAGTTAACCCCTCCACAATCCTCTCCTCTAACCAAACACCATCTCCTTATTCGCACCGCAGGAAACATAAACATTTACATCTGTATGGTTCTGCCCTCACAATCGCATCTTTATATGTATGAGATCTGGCTGATTCGGCTTTCATTTAAGGGTTTGGGTCTTTGCTTCAGCTTTTGCTTTAGTCTTTGGCCAAAGCATTCACATATTTATTTGGTAAGTGGATATAAAAAACTTTTGTTTAGATTTGCTCCAGTAATGCGAACGTTAAGGTAAATACTGTGGGTTATGGCAACGTTTTCTATTATTACAATAGCAAAGTATAAGTAAGTATATTATATATATTTATATCTCAATATCTACGTATTTATGTTGTTGTTTTTTGAGTATTTTATGGAAAAGCTATGGCTTTTGTTTGATCAAGTATGTTATTATGTTGCACAACTGATAACTAAATAGTTAGCCACTAAAACAGTAATTTTACCTACTATTAATACATTTTTTAAGTAAATTTATTGAGTTTTTATTTTACATTTTCTCTCCACATTCTCAGTTTTTTACTTTTCTTTGTATTTCAAATTGAATATTTTACGATTTACTTCATCAAATTTTTTTTGGCTTGGCATATGATTTCTCTCATTTGCATTTTTAAAAACCTTCTTCTTGGATTCAAAACTCTCAAACTTTTTTTTGGTATGGGAGAGCTAATTTAGCTGCTGTGTCTGTTTGTCTGCCACGGCTCTAACGACCTCCCTTAACGAATAGGACTTACCCTTAGCCCGAGACCAGAGCAAATTCAATTTCTTTTGCTCAAAGTTAAGCAAACTGATAGCGAAGTAAGATAATGGCAAAGATGAACTCCACATAATGCCATTTGCTGTTTTTTATTGCGCTCGCTAATTAAAATAAACAAAATGTGCATTTGGCTGCCTCAAGCAGGCAGAAAGAAGGAAGTGCTGCTGCATGTCTGATGAGTTAAGATGCTTTTGAATTGAGTTTGAGTCGAGTGTTTGTCAATTGGTGTGAGTGTGTGGGGTGAAAAGTGCTTTTGGTTTTGATTGACGATGACGAGGAGAACGAACGCTTCGAATGATTTTACACGCACGAGCGGCAATGTACAAAGACGATGTGAATACCAGAAGGACCTGCCAAGGATAATGCGTAGACTTTTATTGATACAGGGAGCGCCGACAATCCTTTCCTCTCTCTCTCATTCTCTGTGTGTGTGTGTCTGTGTCCTTGTTTGCTCAGCGAGGACGTGCGTGCAGCAAGTCGCGTGTCGTGGCGAGTGCTCTTGTCCTGTGTGCGTCCTGTGTTTGCAACCGCAGCTGCCGAGAAGTTAATCCCTGCACCATTGGAAAATCACTGCATTTAGAAAACAGCTCAAATGTTTACACTACAACAAAACAACACAAAAAACGAATAGAATAGAAGAAATCAACAACAAGGATATAGCCGCTTATCTGTAGTTGGCACTTGATCAACAGCTGCCGCCGCTGTTCAGGTCCCAGCTGAGGCAAATCCCTCAATAGTCAAGATTATGCGAGTCCATTAAGTGCTCACCCCCTTACAACACCCTCCCACACCACCCCACCCACCCAGACATCTTACACAGCAGGCCAATTTAATCCGCATTCCAAGCTAATGCCCATAATTCACAACACTTTCACTTCATCATCAGTATTAAGGATATATATGCGAATAAACGAGCACTAGCCGCCGGCCAAAAGGATGTGCCTTAGCTGGACGTTTCAACCCAACCTCACTTTTAGCCACATTTCAAAATATTATTATGCAAATTTTATGATATTTTTATATGATAAGCCCGAAAATTTCAACGCTTCGCAACTTTCGGCAACAACAAAACAAAAAACCGAAATAGATATATGGAAGAACAAGCTAGGATACGCCAAGCAAGAAGACTATCTGTGTGTATGTGTGTGTGGGTGTGTGTGTGTGTGTTGGCCACCCATCCAGTATAACTACTCAACTGGGCGCACATTTTTGGCATTTTTATGAGTCATTGACTCGATTTCTGAAGTGTTCGCCTGGTTATATACAGAAGAAGTAGCGCTGGACTCTATAATGGACGTTATGCGCTTCACTTACGCAAATGAACCTCATGTGTGTGTGTGTGTGTGAGTATGGTTGTGTGAAAGTGTGTGTGCTTTAAGCACTGGAATAACTGGCTTTTGAGACGTGGATTATAATGCTTTTAAGAAGGTTGATCAACAAATGGAAATGGGATTTGTTTTTGTGTTCTTACAAAGCAAGTAACAAATACAATTTTCTAATAATAATACTACAATCAAACTTCCGTATAACGAATTTTCTATACAACGAAGTCAGAAGCCAGAACCCTGCAATTTGATTCAGTCAAAAACCCATTCAATATAACGAATTTTCTCTATAACGAAGTTTTTTCTTGTCCCCTTGAGATTCGTTACATGGAAGATCGACTGTATATCTAAATAGCTATCAAAACTTACAATCCTTTCATTATTATTTTCTTATTCCTAACCGTTTTAATGTTTAAATACAAATTTTAGATTTTTATAAACCAGTTAACAGTTCGAAATACAATACTTTTCGAATCTCATTTACGTTCTAATAAATAACAAATCGAAGTAAATCCTATAATTGCGGAGTAATTTACAGCGCAATGAAAAAATCCTACCCAATCATTGTAGATTACATATAAAACCTGTAGATTTTCTTGTATTGTATCCCAAACTTAAGCCCTATCTCCCTTGTCAAATATAAACCTTATCTATGGGCACTTTCTGTACCATATACAACAAATCATGTGCTCAAAAAATTTTTATAATGCAATTATATTTCGTACATAATACGGCCAGCTAAAGTAAAATCCAAATATAAAGCACAAGCAGCAAAGAGGGAAAATCATAAACACGCAAAGCCAAAGCAATCTGCCGTGATATATGATATATGTATGAGGTCATGTATTTTAATTCAGCTGCTTTTGCTTTGCCTTGAATTTGTTTCTTTTACAACTCTTGGCTGAGACAAGGGACTTTGCATTCTTATTTGGCCAGCACCATAGGTCCAAGTTTTATTATGAAAGGGAGCGGGGAAACAAATGCAAAATGCCAAATAATCGTGGACCAGAAATAAATTCACAGTGAGCAAATAAAAAATAAAAAACAAGTTAAATAAATACGAAATATGTGTAGGCCAAAAAGTAATATAAAAAAAGAGAATAAAAACTCGAGCAAAGACTGAGCTGAATGTAATTTCCTTCCTCTTTCTCCTCTTCGGCACTCGGCCCACTGTTTTATTTTAGAAAATTTATTTAAATTTTGATTTAAGGACATCATCAAAAATTTTGTACGTTACATAAATTTCGCAGCGCTTGTTGCTGCTGCTGCTGTTGCTCTTAACTTTTCATTTCTTAAAATAAAACAACAAATTTGTACTACAACTTGTTGGCCACATTTTATTTAACATACATTTTTCCCTTCTTTTTTTTTCGCTTTTTTGTTGTTATTGTTTTTATTGTTTGTGCTGTCATAATAAAAATTTCTGCGGCTTAGGCAAACGATGGCTGGCTCTGACTGGCTCTGGCTGCCCTTGGGCAAGACAAATTAAAGACATCAAAAATTATAAGGCGTAAAAATGGTCAAGTTTTTCGTTTTTTTTTTTTTGTGAGTAAAGCTTAAAAGACGCTGCCAAGTATGCAAAGATTTTTTTTTGGTTCCCTGCTCAACGAGAAGAAAAATAAAAAATTACTACTTGAAAAAGAAATTGCCAAATTGAAAGTGGAATTTTTGTACAGAATGCGACAAACTTTTATGCTAGAACGGAGAAGAGAGCGAAAAAGAGAGTCGTTGATAGGATTTCAAAAGCGGATTTGCGGGCGAGTCTGGCACTACGGGAACCTGGGCATATGTCCCACATACATATATAGACGTCACACACAAGGTGTGCGGCAAACACTGGGCAACTTTGATTGGGTCCTTTACATAAGCGTTTAATCCTATTTCGCGGTGAAATGCATAAATAGACAAAAGTCGCGCTGTGGCAAAGGGGCTGCCAAAATGCTAAAAAAAAGGAATGCCCAAGCATATGGCATATGGTCACCCTAACAAACAGACAGTCAGACAGCATAGAGCGAAACAAAAGGCTAGAGAACGAGGAAGCAATAGTATGGAAAACGCAGACAGCCAAATGCAATTTTCATGTCACGTCGCAATTTGGCTGAATGAACGCTATAGCTTGATAAGAGGGGTGGTGGGCGTTGGGCGACTAAGCGGTCGCAGTTACATAAAAATGTATTTAAAGTAAAGCCGAGAGACAATCATTTAATGCAACATGACATTAAGTGAGTTGTTGTTGTTGTTGTAGTTGTCTGTTAATGACAACCCTTAGGTAAAAGCCAAACCCAACCCCTTTAATATTTACATACATGCAGCTTTGAGGCAAGTTTCAGAGGGGCGTTTAAGGATTAACTACGCTTAATGCGCAAAATTAAAAGCATGCCCTAAGTAGTATATGTTTGTATGTGCATGAGGATACTTTCAGGATGTGCTTACTCAACCCTCAAGCATATTCATATGTATGCGAATGAGTGCTTCAAAGGCACACAACTCACACGCTTAAGGCGATTTTAGTGAAACTCCAGTTTACCGCTGAGCCGAGGAGGGGATACGGTTTTGTGTCTGATCTCTGGTCTCTGTACTCGTCTGTGTGGGGCAATTTACTGTGCATAAAGGCCAAAAAGTGGGCATAATTTGCTTGAAAGCTGATGCAAGCGAGCGGAGGGAAGGCGCTAAAGAGGGCTAAAGTAAATATTAAATACATTAAAACTGACAGCCCAAACGGAACATTCGTTTAAACAACAACATGTATGAAGATGAGTTGAAAATTATTGAGTTAAGAAAATACCACGTTAACAGATATTAAATACAATGCTTATAGCCTTTACAATATTTAAAGTAATATTTGTTATATTTTTGTTCCACGTAAAGATGCCATATTAAAAGTTCAATGGTAGAATCAAAGTTTATGGATGCATTTTAACTCTTGTTTTTCGACCTTACTAAAGTTTGTGTGTGAAGACATAAAAACTTTAAACAAATATGTACTTCAAAATGTGAAGTTTATCTTAAAAGCCTTGAGGAAGATAAAAAACTTACTAATACATTTTTTTTTTAAATTCAATTAGTTTTGCTACATTCGAACTTCCATATAACGAATCTCAAGGGGCAAGAAATAGCATTGCAGTTGAGTAAATTCTTAACAAAGAATTGGTTGAAATTTCCGTTTTTATACCCTGAACCCAAAAAAGGCAGAAGGAAGCATTTTCTCAGCGAACCCCATAGAAAGGTTATGTCCTATTAATATTCGAAAATTGATCTTATAGGCATCAACTTCCGAGTCGATTTAGCCATGTCCTTTTGTCCGTCCGTCTGTCTTTCCGTCTGTATGAACGCGTCGAGCTCAGAGATTAGCCGAAAATTTGTCCTTAGGAAATTTTATGTTCCAGGGTAGTTGAAAAGTTGTGCACTATTTTAACTATGATAGCCTATTATATACTTAAGTGAGTTTTCTTTACTTACATTAGTCATATGTGATGCATTTTCAAGCAGTTTGCTTGTGAGTCACGCACTAAGTTTTGTACGTAGGCTATTTCAAATAGGATTAGCATATTAAAATACCTTCGTGAAACACGCAACGCTTTTATTTTTTGCTATAAGAGTTACTAGTTTAAAATACGTTCAATGTGAATCACAGGCATGAATCACTACAAAAAGAAATTTTATAGGCTTAAGCTAATAAACGTTGAGATCTTAGCTTATTGATAACTCAAGAGTTGAATCTAAAAGTCTAATGGCTTAATTCTGAATCAGTTATAATTTTGTATAATCTAAAAGCAAATCGGTGACATTCCTCATTTCACTGCTTTATCAAATGCAGCTTATGGTTACTATTCATTTTTATTCCATAGAAGTACCTACGAACCTATACAAAGCAATCTTTTTATTGGCATTTTCCAATCGATTTGGTTTCCACAAGTGAGCCACCCTCGCTTTTAACCCACATTATCATTATGATTCTGCTAGGGATTATTATTCAGAGTGTTTCACAGTTTTTGACATTTGCTGTGGACGTTGTTTCGTGATAAGCAAACACAAATGATTCGTGCACTTAAAATGCTAAAAATGCGCTAACAATGTGTTTGATAAGACTCGCAATGCCCCCCCATCCCGGAACTATGAACCATTGAGGCAGTTAACCACCATATGGTCGGTTGTGCTTTGTCCTGCGACTCTTTCGCTTCTTTTGTCTGCTTGCAAGCAACGGTCTACGGCAAAGCGTAGGGTAAAAGTTGGTAGAGGAGGATGGGTGGGAGGGGGGTGCTAGAAGCGTTTATCGTCGAGCGTAATTGTAATTAATTTCCTGTGATTTTCATTTTTAGTCACAGCAACAGCGACAGATATAGAGTGAGAGAGGGGCGGTCCAGAACCACCCTAGAAATCACCCTAGGAGCCAAATGTTGCCAGTGACAACACAGCGTTCCTTTTTAAACGTCAATCGATAAATTTGCGTTTACTGTTAGCGTATTGTTGTTGTTGTCGTCTGTCTGTCTTTGCCAATTCTTTTTTTTCTGTCTGTTAGTCTGTTTGTGCCTGCTTTCATAGAGCTGCTCATTTAATGCGATTAGATTTAATGGCCAGTCTCCGACTGCTGTTGCTGAATGTTTGCCTGCTGTTTCCTTCTTGAATGCCAGCAACAGCAGCAGCACAGCAGCAGGACATCAGCATGGACTTAAAACTATCCGACGAGGTGCCCCATCCGCTCCTAGCCATAAAAATCGCCTTAGCTTAATTGGCTGTGATTGATTTTGGCTCAGTCATCAAGAAGCTTCTGTTCCCCTCCTCGCTCTCCGCCCATAAGCGTTTCATTTGCTGTCGGCAATACTAATTTAGTTTTTGAGCATCGTTGTCAAAATATGTTTTTAATATGCAAAAACTTTTAGCCAAATGGCTTTTAACTGTCATTAACCAACTGTTCCCTCTATCGTACACAGAACACGGCAAGCAACAGCTTCCACTAAAAATGGCCAATGAAATTTTTATGGCCACCGCACATCCTTTTATACCCCTAAGCTTGTAGGTGCTGCCAGCTGTCGCAGCGCTTTTTGTGCTTTCCACACCCATCGCACACACATACACACACGCAAAAGTTGTACCCTATAGTTTTAGTAACCATGTGCATTCAGTTTTGTCTCCTGTTCTTTCTGCTTTTCTTTTTGTTGTGGATCCTAAAATGGTTTTTAATTTTATCAGCGACACGGCGCACAGTTTACATGCTAAATGAGTCGAGCACTGAGCGAAAAATGCGTTTAATTAAATTTGTGACAAAGTTGAGAAAGTCACAGTATACACTATACATATGCATATATTTATTTATCCTTGCAGTTGAAGTTAACTCGTGCTGCTTCCTATTTCCCTAGTTAATAGACGAGACAAAGAACGCACTTGACTTTTCTGTTCAAAAACTTTTAAATGGATTTAAATAAATAATCGGTTCTGCGTGTATTTATTTTGTTGCAGTTACAGTTATCCTCTCTCGGGAGAAAGATACCATTTGATCTATAGCTTTTCCATGTGCTGAACACTAAGTTAAGGTATTGAAATATGTTCCTATACATATTTAGTGAACTAAACACTATTTTAATTCATATTCTTTCTTTGTCCGCACAACTTTTAAAAGTAAACTAATGTTAGGCATGCTATTTTACCTACACTCAAATGTTTGTACTTTCATAAGAGTAATTTAATTACAACTTCTTAACCTTATTATAAAATAAAATAATGAATAATAACATGACTATTCAACAGCTCGTCACAAAATAACAAATCTTTAAATCTACTGAAAATATTCTCAAAGATTGAACATTATGCCTTCACATATTAACATAGGAACCTTATAATATTGTTCCTACAGTGCACTTAGAACGTGCTTTTAAAACTAAACAAACATAAATAGTTTGTCATCAGGACGTCAGCTGTGTGCCTTTTCCTGAGCACCTGGTTTGAATCGTTAAGCTATTTGGCAAACTAATGAATTAGCATTTAATATTTCTATGCAGCGAATGTGAGTTTGAACGATTAGAAGTTCTTAAGTAATGTGTGTCGTACTTGCGGTTGACCTCACTGGGCAATGATTCGAGCAGTTGGATGAGGGCATAGCTTTTTCTGGTGCAGTTGGAATTTTAATTTGCTAGCATTTCGCGCTGTTGCAGCAGCTGTTGCACACAAAAGCCACACGCCACACACACACACACACACACACATACAGTGAGGCCAACAAGTTGACCAAGATTTAATTGCATTTTGAGTGCTTTGGTTATTAATAATTTATATAAAACAAAAAAGAGCGACAAAGCTTTTGTACAAAAGTTGGCAAAGTTTTTAATTATTTGCGCTTGAAATTTGTAGCTGCTTGCTAGGGGTAGTTGCTATTTGGGTAACGTGGGTTGCCACAGGGAGGGGGCAAGGGGTGGTTGCTGGTGGTTTTGACAAAAGGCTGACGAAACCGCAACGAATCGCTAAAAATGCGCAACTAACACGTGGCCAAAGAACTAGAAAAACAAAATGCGTCAATGAAAAATTGTTAAATTTTGTCAGACAGACAGACAGAACACTGCGTTTGGTCTTATGTTAAGGGTTGTGAGTGCTGTTAAGGGCGTTGGGACTGAGTGAGGTGCAAGTTAAGGCAGCACGTGCAAAAATGTTGTGATCAATGTGTGTGTGTGAAGCAAACACAAACGCAATTAAGCACAGCGTCAATGAGTAAGAGACACGGGGGGTTGCAGTAACCAACCCACCAACTACCCCCCTTGCTACCTTTAACCTCAGCAAGAGCCGTCTTTGAAACGGAAATAACGCAACAGCCCACGACGCTGAACGAAGGCCGTGTGAAATGCATTTGGACCTGGAGTTTTGGGCTCTTTGTTTTCGAAAGAGGAGTTAGGGGTTTGGCTTGAGCTTCGGCTTGGGCTTGGGCTTGGGGTAAGGGTTAGTTGGCTGCTCAGACAACCGACTGAACAACCAACCGAACGGTCAGCGCGGTTTTGTAAAACGTTTAATTGCAATTTGAAAAGCAACTGCCGAAGAGAGGAGGCAGGCTAGCAACTGCAAGGGTTGTTGCTCTGCTATGCGCTGCTAGCAGGATTTATTGCTTTTGGGTCTATCGCATTTCAAAACACAGCAATCCCCAACTCCATCAATTCCACACCCCCCCACAAACAGTTGTGTAACGGTGTCGGACGGCGTCTGAGCGTGGCGACTGCAATTGAGGAATTTCATTTTGAAACATTTAATTTTTCAATGTGCAATGCTAAACTGCCGCCAAGTTTCCCAAATTGCCCTATGTGGGTGGATGGTGTCCATTGCTGATAGCCGGAAACGGATATGAAAGCTTCCATATGTGCGTGTGTGTGTGTGTGTGTTTTTGTGTGTTGAGAACGGACTGAGTTGAGTCTCTTGCTTGTTAAACATATGTTTTCATTTGCAATGCAAAGTTTAATAATTGACATTGCTCTGGTCCTGGTTGTAGCTCTGCTTTTGGGGGTTGCTTGCCATTGGTTTTAAAGGTGGCGGTTTGGTGGAATTACCCCAGCTTACGTGTGAGGTGTGTAATTGCTAGATTGTTGAAGCATTTTTCAAAATGAGCCGGGTCCATGACAAATGAGAGAGGCTGTCGTCTCGTTGTTGGCAAATCGTACGTGTTAGCAGTAACCTTTCACCTTTTCGGGGGGTTAGGAAGGAATTAATTTTAAATCGCACTGTTTCCATCTATTCGTAGCTTGCATTTCCTTCAAAGCGTTTAAAATCGATAATTTTACTGATTAAAATACTTTTTATTTAGTTTCGTTAATTTGTTACAGTTAATGTTTGTTTATATTTAAGCATTTTTTATCTGTTTATCTAAATATATTGACTAATTATCAATGCTACCTAAAATATCGTTTTTGACTTCCAACTACAACAGCCTTTTATTTACTCATGAAAAATAAAGTCAGTAAAAATAATATTGTATCAATCATGAAGATTTTAATATTATAATTTTCATTTATTTATTATTTTTCAACACAAAAGGTAAATTAAAAATGTATAAAAGAAAATACATAATATTCTTGGTTTAATTTGATTGCAGAACGTTGTTAGCGTTAATTTTCTATATTTTTTGTTGTCCCTTGGCGCTTTTGTGACCGTTATTATTTACAATGTTGTCAGTTTTAAACTTGATTATGCATTAGGGTAACACTTGCCAACAATAACAAAAAAAAGTCCTACGGCGGCTGCCCTTGTCAGCCGTTTTAATGCCATCTTTGTTGTCCCTTTTTCAATTTGTACCAAATATATAAAGAAGACCAAAGGAGAACCAAAACTCATTCAACTGTGCACATTTTTTTTTTCATGGCTATCAGCTTTTTCTTCTTCTTTTTTTTTGCCACAATTAATATAGAATGTAGCCAAGATGAAACATATTTGAAACCAGAAAGGGTAATGCAAAAAACTGGCGAGGCACATTGAAACAAAGAGTTTAAAGTTCAGCTTGCAAGTTTATGTTGATGAGCTGTATGGAAAATAATATCAGGTCGGATAAAAAGAGGTTTATAAGCAATGACGTCGAAGACCATGAGTAAGTAGAGGGTATTTAATAGTCGTCAACCCTTTATACTTTGCTGTTGTTTCATTTCAGTTGGTTTTTACTCACAACTTTGTTTGTTGCTTTGTCATCTGCTGCATAAACCGAACTAATGACACTGTCATATAAATTGTTATAAGTTCAAAAAGGAGCAGCAACGAAGAGAGCTACAAGCGAGAGCGATCCTTGTTGTCGTTGTTCCTTGTTGTCATTATAAATGTGCGCTCATTTGCTTTAAATATCCACGACATTGTGCGCCACTAAATTAGGTAACCCCTTGTTGGCCCCGTCGTTGCCTCTTTGACCTTTTGGCCAGCAAGTGGAACCGACAAACGAAAGCGGGAAAAAGGCATAAAAAGGGTTTTTGACTGGCTGGTTGGCTAGCTGGCAGGAACTGTAACGCAAACTGATGGACAATGTTGACAGCTGTTTTTTTTTATTTCGAGGGTAGCGGGAACGAGGGTAAGTAGGGAATTAGTCAGCAATGTCAGAAGTGACTACACATTGAAATATTAACGGGTGGCTCGTGTTAACAAAGTAAGCGACAACAGCAAGAAAGTTTAAAAGCCTCTTTTTAACCCTATTTTTCGGTAAGCCCTTTATTTACTACTTGGCTTAAACTGAGCACTTCATTAAGTTGGACGTTTGTTAGACTCGAGGTTGTCTAAACTGCACAAATTCATTAACGCTTTTATTGCATTTTAATTTGGCATGTCCTTGTCAGTGAAGCATGCACAAACATGCACTTTCACGAGGATGTGTGTGCTGTTGTTGTCAGCTTGTCAAAGGCATTTCGGGTTGGAGGAGACCCAAAGAGTAACGACGACAAGTCGAACATGACAGCAGGCAGGCAGCGTTGATGATGACCACAAGGATGAGCTCACGCCTCAGACAGCTAAACCTTTCGGGCAGCCTGCAAGCCATCAACAAACAACAGGATGCAATGCCATATTGCAATTAGTTTTGGAGCTGCAACGAGATGGGATGTGAGAGGGGCCCCCTTCCCCCTCCTAGCTAATAGACGTACCCCATACTGTCCACAACAAAGGATAAGACCGAACAGGCGGGTGGAAGGGGGGGTGTGTGGATTGGGGAATTGTGTATGCTTCTGTGCTTCTGTTATCCTTTGGCTATGCAAACAGCAATAATCGCTGTGTTTGTGTGCGTGCTCATGTGTTTTTGGGCAGGGCATGATCGTTGTCTGGTCAGCCAGACTGGCAGCTTAAAGTAATTAGAACGCCATTTTCATTGAGGTCCTGAACCGACGATGACCACCTACAACCTACCACCGAAACCGCCCGACAAAATATGCCCTCCAATAAATTATGAGCCACAACTTAAGCCAACGCCCGAAGCCTCTCATAAATACCAAGCATACTCAAACTCATACATAAATATATGTATATGCATAAATGCGCTGCTTTAAATAAACAGGATATACTATCCGGGGAGCCTTTTGTATATCCTTGGCCAAGGACTCAGCTGATGCCTGCCTTGCTTTGCCCTGCCTGCATTATTATAGCCAAAGTAAATTTATGTGCGCTGTTAATTGAATGCGCTGCGGGATCACAACGTGAGGCCAAAAGCACGGACGGGAGACCCGTCGTTGTCTTAAATCCAAAATTTATTTTAAAAAAATGTTGCATATCGATATCGATGCAAAAATTCAACACGAATGGCTTAAAATGCAAGGATGTCTCTTTAATTTAAAGCCAAAACTCACCGTTTACTTAACGCTTTCAATGTTGTATGTTTGCTTCTTGGCCATTTTTCATGCCGCCATAATCAGCAGTATAATGTTAACAGTGGCTGACAGTAGTGCACACACACACACATACACACATTGAGAATGTGTCTTATTGTATGCATATCCTTGGAGCGTGTGGATAAATAAAAGCAACGGGATCTGACACTTTTCAACATGTCTTGTGCTGCAAAAATTGTGTATTTAAAAAGTATTGTGAAAATTGTGTGAAGACAAGTAAATGCAAGTGAAAATAAAACCTGACAGACGGATAAAATATGGTGTTTACGGATATAACAGGGATTTGAATAGAAAGAGTTTAAAATATTGAAAACAAAACATTTAATACTTGACAAACAATATTCGTTGGAACACAAACATGTTAGCAACAGATTATTGAAAGTAAAATAACTTTTTGAAGTTATAATTTATTTAAAATATGCAAAACTATATTTGAAATTTGGATATGGAAAATATTTCTATTATTCAAAGGTCTATTAAGCTGAAATATTTATTTTAATACATACTTGTACATAATCAAATATTCAGTTAGGTTTGTAATAAACAGAAATAAACATTAAGGTTGTATAGAGAAATAAAATACACAAAAATACACTGCATTCATTCAATTAAAATATTCCTCACCAAATAGCATTCTCTTTCTCTCTATAATTTAGTTAGTGCAATCCCTTACTGAATAGAGTAGAAAATGGCTTGCCTTGACTATTTGACAGCCGACTTTTACGATAAGCCAGTGGAAATATTTCAAGCGTGAGCTATAAACCAATTTTATAGTCAGCCCCACCGAACCACGGAAAGCCCGAAAGCGAGAGTAAATCTCGACGAAGAATATAATTCCCAAAACATTCCCAAAATGCCACACTATTTGATAATTAAGTAGACGCGCGACCTCAAGGCGCATAAATCACTTAATTAACTTGACGACATTTCGCCCAGACGACGAAGACGACGACGATGAAGATGAAGATGACGATGAGAACGATGAAGACTGCCACAGCCACAGCAGCAACGGCGCATGCAATGCATCCTTGAAAATATTTCGAAAGTCTCGGAAAATATATGTATTGAGAAAATAAAAGCAAGCAAAGTGAACGCCAAATGAAAAATCAATGCAAAAGTATCGCACACGAAACATTTTCAAAAAACCATCAAAACTAAAACGAGCGCAACGTGGCCCCAGGCGGCAACAGAAAGGGACAGAGAGAGAAGGAGAGAGAGAGAGAGAGAGCTCCCATATCGGCCCACTGGGGAGCCATCAATTCATCAAAATGATGCGCCTATTAATAGCCAAATGAACTTCAATAAAATGCCAAAAGTTTCGTTGCTCGTTTTCCCAATTTCTTTTCATCGGCCGCACTTCAAACGGAATGCAACCAAATCGAGTCTGACAATTGAGATCAGTCACGGATCGAGGCAGATTGTTGTTGGTGTTTTTTCGGTCTACTATGAGTTCCCTAACATAGCAGTCACTTGAATATGTCAACGGCTTTGTAGCTGCTGTTGTATTGCCACGCCCATATTGTGTAGCAGCCAATGCGGTAGCCAAAATAAAAAGTTGCTCATCCATTGAATCGCAACGCATCGTGTCGTGTCGCCATGTTCCATCCAACTCTTCCTGGGCAAACAGACACGCCCATTGTACAAGTGATCGACACACTGTGCACACTGTGCTGCTGCTGCCATCTGTTGTACACACGTCTGCATCGTGTCAAGTGGGCGTGGCAGTGGCATAATAAATTACAAAAGCTGTTGACAGTCGACGATGGGAAAAATATCATTAAAAATAAATATACAATTTAATAAACGACAACATTGATTTAGTGTGCGCAATACATTTGATTTTATTGTAAGCTAATCGAATTTCTCACATGTGCAAATCGACTCAAAGATTTCGAAAACAAAAACTGTAGAAATTCAATACAATATGCGAAATTATTGGTATCCTTTATACGGTTTTGCGCTTTCTATTCAATACTTTTTCAGTGTTGTGAGTTTGTGTCATAGGCTTATAAAATAGATTTCTTATTTATTTATTCCAAAAACGTTGCTTTAAGAAACGTGAACCACATATTGCTTTAATATTTCATAATACATTTTAACGCAAAGTATTAAAAATAAATACCACAAATAACAAAGGAAAATATTGCAATATGTTGCTTCAATAAGCATAGGCGAAATTGATTTTAAGAACTCATGCAACATGTTGGAATTTCTTCATCCCCTCACACACACACACACACAAAAAGTTTGACTCTGGGAGCTGCTGTCTGTTGTGTCTCCTTGGGCGCGTGATATGCTAATCTCTTACCTGGCAATTGAAAATTCGCCTTCGTCTACAGACAATTGAAATTTTCCGAAAATTGAAATTGAAATGAAAATTCAACACAACTTATAAATATCTCATGTGCTTGTATGTTGGCAGTTCTTGCCCCAAACAAAGACTGCTGCAAGGACAGGGAAGGTGGGAAACTTTCTGCTACTTCTGTGGCTGACACCTTCTTAAAGATAATAATATAAAAACACTCCCCCTCACAGTTCTCACACCCTACTAACTGCTAACTACCCCAAAGAAAATTGTTGACTGGAAGCTCTAGTCGTGAATTCATCTACATATAAACAAATATATTTCTTAAATGTTAGGGAAATTGTGGGCGGTGCTTTGGGTTGTCAAAAATATGAAAATTGAGTTTCTAAAGTTTTTTTTTTTTTTCGTTGAGTCGCTGATGTTGTTGTTGTCGTTTTTGATTTGCCCATCTCCCTCTCGTGTTGTTGTTCTTTGCTCAAGTGTGTCTGGGAGTTGCTGCTTTGGGCGTGTGGGCGTTGTTATTTGGGGTGCTGGGGGCGTGGTCGTGTTGCCCTGTTGTCATTGCTTGTTTTGCAGTTGACATTGAGTGCTCCTCGTCAATGATATGCAGGCTGAGTTGTTGTCGTTGTTGCTATTGTTGTTGCTGCTCTTCATAATTGTTGTGCACAACGCCATTATAAGTGCCTGTTTACATGCTGCTTAAACATTGCTATGTATGCGTGAATGTGTGTGTGTGTGTGTGTTTCAGAGCCAACAAAAATTAAATAAAATGCCGGTAGAATTTAATTAGATTTTAATTGAGTTTTGTGTAACAAGCGCAGAGCACTCAGAATTAATGTATTTAAATGATGTGCGTTGCCGACATTTTTTCAACGCAGTTAATTTGCATTCTTCTTAATTCCTATAAAAAAGCATTGTGTAAAGAGCTGCTAAAAAGTAAATAATTACTTTACTTATTTTCATGTATTTTATATATTTTGTCAATGCTTATAGCTTCAGCCGTTCCCCTCTCATACTATAAAAAATTCTTTTTATTTGGTTCATCAGCATGCTTTTATTGATAGTTTATTCAAATCACTTCAATCCCAAATAACTAGCTTTTAATTCCTAAGACGGAAACTGTATTCATTAGTCTTTATTTCACTTATGCCAACAGCTTTAAGGTTAAACTTACTATTCGATTTCAACGAGATATTAAGAGAAAAAACTTAAAACCCTATAATTCTGTCTCATATTTTTTAGACCTTTACCAATATAATTTTTTGTTTATTATATCTTTGCAACAAGCCCAATTAAAACTGTTTCATTGAGCTGCTTATTACCAAATCGGAAGTGATTCTTAATAAACACATACATACGTGAAGGTTGCAACGTGAAACAAACAACAACCTTATCGGCATGCTGCCTCATTAGGCCCCTAAGGAATAACTTGTGATCCATAGCCGCCTGCAAACATGGCCAGTCATCAAAAAAAGGTGCCTCAAATGACACCTTGGCTTCAATAACATTTGTTGCCGCTAATTGGCAGCGAAACGAGGCAAGACATGGCAAAAGGGTAACTTAAAATCAAAATTGGTTTATTTTACACATTGAGACAACACGCTCCCAAACAAAAGAAAGCAAACCAAACTGAAGGCTATTAAGTCATTATCGGAGGCGCCGCTCTAATTAGAACAGGATGTATTCAGGTATACTCAGTTTTTCAGGGTATCATTCGGTTGGACAGCAGACCATGGCACAATTGTGAGATGGCTTACAAATTTCATTTTAATTACAACTTGGCAAAGACTTGTTTTGAGCTGTGTGCAAACCAAACTCAACTTCAAATATTTATCTGAAATTGCTCATCTGGCAATTTGGATATGGTTTGCTGGATCAGTTCAAGTTGATGCCTCGGTTGTCAGTCCGTTGTCAACTTTCGTCTTTATAAATATGCTGAAATTAGCTGTGTACAAATCTTGTGCAAGTTTTTGGCATTAACACCTTTCAATCCCCCCCAACGAGTAGCAGCAACATTATGAATATTTCTGACTCGTGATTCGAGAGGCTCTTAACGGAAGACAGTGTGTGGTTACTATAACGAAATATTATTATATTATATTATTTTCTTTGTTAAAGGAAGAATATCAAAAATCAAATCGCTACTTTAAAGGCACGATTAACTTATTGTAACTATCTTACTTGAACGCATTGCAAAATTTCAGTTCATATTTATAAATACTAGTAATTAAAATGGTAGTAATAGTAATATTTAAAAGCTAAACTAAAATGACTTGAACAATAATTCTTTTTGACTACCTGCATGTTTCAGCATGCGAATATTCACTGTAGTTGCCGCACGCACGCACAGGAAATGTCACGGTTGCAGTGACTACAACTTTTTCACTTTGCTTTGGCTTATAGCGTTTGGCCCGTTGTATGCAGTACAGTTCTTATACGTTTTGGAAAATGCATAAAAAATTGGTATTAAAACGTCGCATGTAAGACATTAATCAGCTGGCAAAGTGGCAGCCGACAGAAGCGAAAAAGGCAGAAACAGCGAAAGGGGAAATCTATGTAGGTAAACTCAGTGAGCTCGCTTGATTAATCTGCATTTGGCCTAACTACACTCCACTCACCTCGTTTTTTTGCCATAAGCAGCTTGAATTAAAAGAGTTGGCTACCAGTTGAACTGGCTGCCCAGCCCACTTTGCTTTGTACAGCAGCGTTTTACTGCACTTCAACTTAACTCACAACTCTCTTGTTTATTTTTGAATTCGGCCACACAACATGCGACACACAGTGAATGGTATAGACAAGGGGAGAGAGGGGAATCACAATTTAGACTGGGAATTAAAAATTTCAATAAAGTCATTAGAATTAAGCGACAGACTACAACAAACCGACAGGCAGTCAACCAAATGGACTGACAGACAGACAAGCTTCACAAACAGAAAATCTTAAGTTCTTGGCCCCATTTGTACAATAAATTTGCATAGTTCTAGTGTGCCTGTTGATTGTTTTTAGCGGCTGTAGCATTGAGTGATGAGATTTGGAAAGTTTCTCTGCCCAACAATCTTGCAGTCAAGTGCTGCACATGGCTTCCCCAACCCGTTCCAAAGTATGGTAATGGGCACCTTCTACTATCTCACTCTTTGGGATTCATCTACACATTAGGCATTATTCATTTGATTCTATTTTAAAGATTTTCCAAAACATTAACAATCTCAAAAAAAGTGTTGCAATGTTTATTGAAAGTAGTGAAACAAAAATACACAGAAACAAATGGTAAATACATAGACGAATAATCAATACACTTCTGTGATGTGTTTATTTAACAAAATGTGTGATTTGTATTAAGAATTTAACGTAAGTTTTTGAACTGTTTATTTTTCCAATAGTAAATACTTTTCGTCTATGCTTTAATGCATTTATTTTTTACATAAGTTCAACCAAAACTAAGCTTAGGGTTTATATCCCCACCGATCTAAAAGCATTTGAGTTAACTGTAACTTTTACTTCTCATATATCTGACAAACCATCCGTATTCAACTTAACTTCCCTTATGCTGGTTAGGGCATGAGGCATTCCTTTGGCTTTCGCAAAAGTAACAACGACTTCCAGAGTACGAGTCTACTACTCGGCAACTAAATGCGCCGCATAATTCACAATGAGTGATTCTTAAATTGTCCATTAAGATAATTTTTACGCCAGAACGAACAGGGGAGCACCCAAAATGAAACCAGGCAAACGCAAGGCAAGCAGTCCAACAGGCAACTTGGTGCTAGACAAGCGCAGACGGCGGCACAGACGCTGGACAAAAACTGTGACTCTAACTGCAAGTGGATACACTCAGCATTAAAATGCACAAGTATTTGCAAAAAACAGCAGAAATCATTCTTTGTTAAATGGAAAAAGTTTCTTTGCTTAAGAAACTTACATGTTAAAGTAAAACTCAAATGAAAAATCTTTGTTTTAGATCTATTTAAAATGTTGAACATTGTTGTACAGAAAGAATTTAATTAACGTTTACAACTAAAAAAATTAAAATAAGAAAATAAAAACATTGAAAGGAAAATAATATAATAATAATAGTACTTACTTAATTTAATTTAGCTTTCTCTCATTTAAAATATGATTTATTTATCACATTTTGTTAGGAAACTCCAAATATTGTTTTTAGTAGACAAAAAAGACTTAATATTTGTTTAAATAAAAACATAAAATATTTAAGATTTAATAAAAAACCTTTAGAAAAACATACACTTGTATTTAATGATAGTATTTATAAGATAAAGTATTCCTTATAAATAAAATTAATTATTGTTTTTTTTTACATCTTGTTAACAAAATCAGATTCCTTTTATAGGCAACAAGAGACACGATTTTATTGAATTTTTTGTAATATTATCACAATTATCAAAATAAACTTAGCAAGTCGCTCCAACAAATACGGCATATTCGCGTTAGTTACCATACTTTAGTATAAGTGTACTGGGAACTATCTGAAGCTGGCACGTTTATCAATTAGGGCGCAAAGTCCTCGGCTTTCTGAGGCCGCTAATTATCAGCAAAATGCCTACACATGGGCCCAATGCTTGGCGGTGCTTTGTGGTGCTTTCTGGTTGGTGGTGCTGTTTTTTTTTTGTTTTCTCTTTTTATTTGCTTCACTCTATGTGTACGTGGTTTCTGGGCCAAATTTAGCGATGCTCAAATGCATTTCTTCTTCTTGTTGCTTTTGTTTTCTGGGACTGGCTGGGAGATGCGTTGCACGAGACTGCGTCATGCCCAACAATTTTTCACGCTTTTCTTGTGCCTGTTGTCGTTCTTTTTTTGTTTTTGGTTCTCTTTCTTATTCTGGTTGCCCCAGACAAACAAAGCAGCCTCCAATTTTAGTGCGGCCTATGATTGATGTACGCTTGATGACTATATAACTTTGTATGATTTTTCGAATTGCTCCGAGACGAGTGAGAGAGAGTAAGAGGGAGAGGAGAAATATCTTTTGCAAGGAAGTCTTAAGACTTCGTCAGACCCCTCTTTGGGGTTTGTGGCTGTTGTTGTTGTTTGTTTTGTAGGTGGACGCGTCTTTAATTAGTTTGCCGTCGGGTTTTTGCTTTCTTCGCATTTTACCCATTTGCCTGGCGTCAAAAATGTTGAATAATTAAAATTTCTTGGAAATTTCATTGGCTGCTTTGTCGTCGCTGGCATTTTTTTTTTAGACAAATAGTAATTTGTTTTTGTCGCGTGGTTCTCTGCATTTGATTTTTCAGCATATAAAAATTAAAACAATTTTGTTTATAAGTTTCGGTTTTTCCGAAGAAAAACAATTTTTGTTTAAATTAAGTGTCTGTGACTAATTATTATTACATTTAGGGTAGACTCTATTCGGTGAAGGTCCTTCATACTATTTACTGATTTAACGAAATCGAAAAAGGGAAGATTGGAATCTCGAATTCTTGTTAAGGTTTCAAGATGAATGATTTAGTTTTATATATGCTTAATATTTTTATTAATATTTACGATCTTTTTTGTTAATTTGGTGTTTTAAAAGGAATATTTAGGTCTTAGTTTCTAATTGTGCCATGAGTTTTAGAAATATTCAAATACATTTCTACACCAATGTTTCATTTAATAGTATACATAAGTTTCCATTTGATTTTTCATTCAAAGCCCTTCGTCTTAGCTTATTCAGCAATCATCTTTAATCGTTTGCCTTATCATAAAACTGACAAGTTATTCCAGACTGATAAATGATACGCAACCTGTGCAGCTTGAAGCCTGATCAAAGCTTGACGTGCGCTTGTCCCACTCCTTCACTCGTTGTCTTTGTCTCACTCTTTCTCTCTGTCTCTGTTGTAGTGGACAACATTTAGTGAACAGGTCACGTAGAACGTGTCACTGAGCTGAGCTGCTGAGCTGCTGCCAGAGCCAAATTGGCTAAAGTGAAGCCACCGCATCGCATTATCAACAACTTCATCGGGAACAACTTTCTGCTGCTGCCCCCTAAGAATTCACTTCCGTTCCCCCTCTAGCCTTGCGCCACACACAATTACAATAAACGATGAGAACTGCAAACTGTTTGGCACAACTGCAAGCTGCAACTGCAAGTAGCAAATCCAGTCTTGCTTGCAACATCCTCAACGTCTTTGCAATATTTCTATTGAATTTCTGGTCGCCTTTGAGCGGCACTTGGCCGGCAGCGTGGCACGTGCTCTGACTGCCAAAAAAAGCTGCGTCCGAAAAGCGTTCAACAATGTTACCACAGCATGAAATAAGAAGCTAGCTGGCTGGCGGCTAGTAATATGATTGATAAGTTCGTTTTGTGAATTTTTCATAAATTAGGCGGACAGCTGGGGCTGGCTTAAAGCGAAAACGAAGAAGATGCATCATCATTGAGCCACCGAGTGCTCAATCGTGCGCCATTTGTCTATTTTAATTAAAGAAAGCTCCCAAGCTCCATTCTTCGTCTCACTTTCTATCTCTGTCTCCCACTCTCTCTCTCGTTCTATTGTCACGCACGTTCTGATTTTGCTTTTGCTGCTGTTAATCAGCTCTGAATTCTGTTTGTGTTTGCAGCAAATTTTAATAAAACCTTAAACATAAATCACATTAGTTTACTGACCGCCATCTGTTCCTGACTTGGCCCATTTTGGATTGGCAACTCATTTGCCATTGCTGCGCATCCAATGATGCCACTTAATAATTTTCAATGACAGCGACATAGGTGCGGGGGACTCAAATAATATTTAAGGGTAAGATTGAGTACCAGAATGTTGTCAGTCTGTGATTTTCAAGTGGATTTGTTCATTTGTCAAAAATAATTATGCTGTTATAATTAGTTAATTACATAATTTCCAAGCTTTTATCCTATTCCTATATTAAAAGAATATCATTATACATCCAGAATATTTTCTATTAAGTTCCTAATAAACCGTGCTAATTTTTGTAAATAACTTTATGGAAACCAAGAAAAAATACAATTAAATTAAATATTTGTCTTTTGGTTTCCAATATATTCTTATGTAGTATTCCGACTTATTTATTTTAAAGTTCTGCTGGTCTTTCTCAATCTTCAAACAACTTAAGTAAGTATAGAAATTAAACTGATATGTACTTAGCATAATTGTATAATCTCATTCAACGTTCTCCTAAGATTCACACGAACATACTTAATAAAGCTTAAGCTCCACACTTATTCCATATTCCTCATATTGGCACTTTCCTTTGAACTGTTTCCCGGCAATTGTTCGCTTTTAAGTTTTGACCCCGCTTGCTTGTCACAAAATCATGTTTACCACATTTGCAAATAATTAAGTGGCAATTGTCCAAATGCATTAAGCAACATCAGAAAGCAATTGGCTGACATCTTCCCTCTGTACCTTCCTGCCAATCTCCATCACAGTGACATTTGCAACCGCAACAACTGGCTTTTATCAGCGTAATATAATCTAGTACTGAAATCAAGTCGGATATGTTTGGTAATGTATGCAATAAGAGTCGACAACTGTCAACGCATGGGCGAACACATTTAAAACGCTTGTCAAAATTGCATAAGCTGCCTGTCAGCTGGTTCAAAAGGTGCGGGGCGGTATTTCCCTCAAGTCTCTCAAGTAGGGTGCTCTCTTTTCACTGGCAATTAATGCGTATTTCGACATCATAATTAAAGCGCAGTTGTCTGCTTGACAACTCTGTTTCTGCTGTCTTGTGTCTGCTGTCTGGTCATTATATTTAATGAGTGAAATAACCCTTAATACCCCAGCAACCTCCCTACTTCCACCATCGTAGAGACCAACCAGACTCAATTCATTCACTTTTGATATTTCGCATTTGCATATTTTCACATGTCATTCGGCCCGTCGCTTTTCGGCTTTTTGGCGTTTCATTCGCCCCAAACATACACTCTTTTCTCGTTTTTCCTCCTTTGTGTAACGCAATTGCTGTAGACAGCATGCGGGAAGATATGAAGGCGATATTGAAGCGGCAGCGGGAGGAGAAGCGGAGTTGCATTTTGCATAATTAGCGACAGACTTTGCCGCTTGACAAACTCTTTGAAGCTGAATGCCGCTGTCTTCTGCACTTTTTCCATTTTTTCTGTATTGTATCAACAAAGAGGCAAACCACAAACACGTGCACAATTTTATATCCTTTAAATAATGCTGAGAATGGGTCATGTTTGAACGATTGATAAAGTTATTTTTCTTCTTTTTGGATAATTGGTGCAATATTCCTAAAAAAAGGCATACAGTAAAAAAGATATTTCAATATTAATTAAAGTTTAACTATACTTAAATATTATCTCGTTGAAGAAAAAGTTTAAAATAAATGGATGTTATACGTATATTTTTATGTTTCAAATATTTTTCTGGTTTTTAATTTTTGTTGTCTTTGAGTTATTTGACTATTTTTTTTATCAAACATTTATATTATAATTATAAGTTGAAAAATACTTTAGTCTGGATGTTTCAATTAACATGGAACAATTCAGAAAAATAATTTACGCTACGAATTAGGGACAAAAACTGTCTCAAAGAAATCTGTACAATTTTTGCAAGAACTTAGAGTTAATATATCCTTTTTTTTTAGATATTCTCGTCACTGTAAATAAAAACTATATCTTCTTACAGGGAATCTTTTAGTCAGCATTAGCAGTTGAAGCATTCAAATTTGTTGTTGCATTGTGTTTGGTGTTGTTTATTTGTTTATTGTTGAATGTCTTAATTTATGAAACTGTCAAGGGGAAAACCTGGCGGACGCCAAATGCGAATGCAAAAAACGAATACGATTTTGGCCTGCGGTTCGTTTGAGTTTTGTTTAGTTTTCATGTGTGCGAGTTTTGCTGTTTACTTTTCTCTTTAGCAGGCTATCAGACAGGCGATTCATTTGTTCATTCATTCATTTATATTGCTAATGATTCACTCTGGACCGGGCGTGATTCATTGCAGCGCCCTCTGGCGCAAGTGCGTAAAATCTTTTATCTTGATAATACTTACTTATGGAAATATTTTTGTTGAATTTATGACTGTGTGTGCATAAAAAAAACTGTTTTTTGCCAATTACTATTCCAGCAGCTGGCTTTGAGCGAGAGTTAGTGAAATCAAATAATTCTAATCTCTTTTAAATTGCATTTATACATACTATAACAACTTACTCCTCCATTTCTATCCGAACACAGCTCAACTTGAACCACTGATTATATGCTGATGAGCACGTAGCTGATTTTCATTTAAATTTCTTGTGCAAATTCGAAATGCATTTTTGGCCACAAAAGTGCTTGGCAAACTGCAGCAGCCGACTGAATAACATTTTTGGCTCACTTAATTATAACTGGGGGATAATAATCTTGGCTCGAGGGCCAATTTAAAAATAAATGAGAATTGCAGTTCATTTGCAACATTTTTCAGTGTCTTTTAAAGTAGTAGTTGCTCAAGTGACTTTTGTAGAGTTTTGAAATGCTCACAAATAAAAGGCTTGGAAATTCCATTACTTTTTGCAACAGAACCTGGCATTCTTTTGACTTCATTGCATGTTGAATTTAACAATTTCAATTGAGGTTGTTTATAATAATAGTTAGATTTTGTGTTTGTTTCTTGCTCTGTGAGAGCTGAGTATATAATTAACTCATTTGTAAAATAATTAGGATAATGAGAATATTGTAATATTAAATAGACACATTTAATCCTTTTTAGATTTGTAAAATTATCTTGACAAACAGAAGCCAGATTCAAGTTTAGCGCTCCTAAGCAGCGATCTTACCTTGTGTAAGTTAATCAAAATATTTATTTATTTAAAAGCCAATGTTTTCAAAACAATAAACATACATACAGATAAGCATCTCTCATCTTAAATTGCTTTTGAGGAGTATTCACTTTATGTTCAAGTTGCACTTGAACTGAACTTTGCAGGGTTCCCTCCCGAGGGCACAGTTTGTGGCGCTTGCCAACACTGGCAATTGGCGCTGCCCACTTTAAAGCGCTTTCCGTTTGCTGTCTTGCTGTCAGTTGGTTGTCGGATCTGAAGTCATCGCTGGTTGGTTGGTTTAGTTGGTCGCTTGGGCAGCCCGCAAGCACTTGATAAATTGTTTACTTTGAAATTAATTACTCCGTCATTGTTTTCTTGTGGGAGTTGGGGTATAGGGTAAGGAATTAAGCGGAAGTTCAAGCGCTTGTGGTTAAAAGGGGGGGGGTGGTTTGGCGGTTTTGTTTCATAAATCAAGTTAGCAACGCCGCTTTTCAACACCAAGGTTCCTCTATCCGGAGACCCCGGTTCAAATGGTCCAAATGGTCTATCCACCTATCCTGGGGGCCATTTGGCGCTTTCTGCCCTTTTGCTTTTGATCGTGGCAATAAAATTGCATTTAATTACACTGAATGCAGTCGCCGATGGGTCAAGCAATGGTTGTAGTGGAGGGAATGCAGAAAAATTGCAACTTTTGTGCATTGAGTTCTGGACCCCTTTGCTTTATTGTTGTAGTGCGCATTTTTGAGCTCATTAAACCAACAGCAATTGTGTTGCATGCTGCATGCAGCATGGTGCTTGCTCTGCCTTTTGTTAACTGCTTCTACTGCTGCTGCAGTTGCAATCAATTTCCAGTTTTTCAGCTGAAAGATGCAAAAATTGAAATTATATTGCGGCTGGCAGGCACATCATTAAAATGCATCGAACTGTGTACGTAATGGATGCGAACACCTTTTAGGTACTTCTACATACATACATACATATGTATATGTGTACGTACTACATTCTACATACAATCAAAAATGCCAAGCCTTGCGTGCCAATCATTTTTGTTCTTGAATTCCAAGCATTTTACTTTTCTGCAGCATTTGCCAACACTGGAATTGCAGAGCAGTTTGTTGTTGTTGTTGTTTGTGGGGAAAGGTAAAGATTTATGTTTTGGTTTCGCCTATGCAGCAAATTGTATATTGCTTCTGCTGCTTGTAGCTGATAAAAAGCGTTGCCAGACCGTACAAGAAATTAACATAAACAGGAAGTGGGTGTTGCCCAAAACAACAGCAATGCCTTTGTCAGTGCAAAAACAAACACAATTAACAACAACATTGAGAGGCACTGAAACTCAAAAACAGCACAATTTATTCTGCACAGAGAATAGAGAGTGGTACATGCATATACGAATAAAGTCTCGGAACATGAGAAACAGATGTAGAGATGGGGACCAGATAGTAGGAGAAATCACAAGGGAATTTCGTAAAATGAAAGCGTAACAAAAAAAGCTGGCCACAAATCGAGGTGTGTGTTTGTGTGTGAGGAGTAGCAAAAGATCATGCTTATATGATGTTGCAACAAGCAAAATCAGTCGGAAAAATTCTATCATCAATAAGAATGTTTGTATTTCTGGCAAATGAATGCGAAATATGAATGAAATCATATGTTCAAGTAAAACTTGCGTAAAAACTGCTGCTACAGAGAAAGCTGAAATGAGTCAGAATGCTTTTGAAACATGTTATTCAAGAATTTCTTGGAAATATTGCAGAACTCAATTTTTATTTGAAAAGTCAGAGTGAAAATTTTAGTCAGGTAAGAATTTTTTATTGTAAAACACTTTTTGTTGTATAAACAATACTATAAGTAAAAATTAACTTTCAACACTGTTTTTTAATAAGAACAACATACTTAAATGCTAAATAACATATTTTTTTTTAATAACAAATCAATTTTATTTCTTAAATACACAGTTGAACTTTAAAACAACGATTCTCAAGGGAACATGAAAATGATTTGTTATAGAGAAACTTCGAAATAGAGAGTAAGTTTTTGACTGAACCAAATAACAGGGTTCTGGAAATGATTTCGTGTTGAAGATAGAAATTGTGTCATTTTGATTGTTTTTAAAGCTTTCAAAAATTGTTAGGGAATGCCTGTATCTTATACAGCATGCAAAATATGGTATTCTAATGGCATCTGTTTGATTCTTTTCGCAATTGATATAAGTTTTGTAAGTTTTTATTTATGGCTACAACAAACACTTTTTTATGAAATTTTTTGTTCCGAAAGTTTAACCTCTGTTGATAACATTTTTAGTCCCACCTTTAAATCCTTAGCCTATTCGTTCTGGTTGGCTAATCTTGCACCGCCTCCATAAGATGGCGTGTGTAGGCGCCATAAAATAATGCTGCCTAACTGAAGAATGCAATAACAATGCCAAAATGGCATTTTATTAAACTCTTTTCATTCGCGCTAAATGTATGCGATAAACAAACAACAAAAGCAACTTTAAAGGGGTTAGAACTCACATCTTGCTAAGTACGAATAGTTTCATGTCTAGCAAAAATGGAAGGGGCAAACAAGTTGATGAAAACTACTGCAGACTTCACTAACCCGCAACGCTTGGCTGAGTTAATGCAACCAACAATTGAGTATGCCTCAAACACAGAGTAAACTGAGCACACACCCTTTTTGCAACTTGCAACATGGCGTATGCGATTCGCGAGGATCGTCGAGCAACAACAACAAATGGCAACAATCACTGAACTGACGACAACGAAATGTATGTCGAGAGGCAAGCTAGGGTAGGGTGCAGGGTGCAATCAACGCGTTGACTCGACGACAGGTGAAAACTTTGTGCCACCAATGAATGTGGCTGTCCATTCTGTATGTTGTTGTCCTTGATGTTGGCCCCGGAGCGGCAGCAGCAGCAACTGTTGTTGTTGTTGACGCAGACTGACAACAAAAGTTTCTGCTTTTAACGTTGCTCGTCATTCGTTATTGTTGTTGTTGTTGTTGATGTTTGTTGGTTGGCTGCTTGGTTGAATGTTTGGCAACACACACACACACACACACACACACTACAGTGAGTGCATTAAAATTGCACACAGCAACGTTTTTGTTGTTGCTGTCGGTTGAACGCTTTTGGCTTTTGCGTTTTCACATGTTGCTGTTGCTGTTGTGGTTCACCTTGGTTGCTGTTGCTGTTGTTGTTGTCGCCTGCCACATGCAGCTGGCAACAAAATGGCGCTGTGCCCTGTCTCAGACATGTGCCCTAAAACCGCTTTCAGATGACTGCCCCCCTGTTAGTTCACCTGGACGCCTGTCAGCGACAAGAAATGAAGGCAGGGAACACAAAAAAGAAGAAGCTTTTAATTTGGTGAAAATTTAATTAATGCACGGTGAATGTGCAAATGTCCAAAAGTGGAAAAGTGAGTGCTGATGAATTTCAATTACAAGCCAAACTGCGAAACTTGCTATATATCTGCTAACAAGCTAAAAGTTGACTGTTGTGAGAGAAGGCAAGATTAAATTTGAGTATTGTTTGCCATGTAAATATGTTAAGTAAGTCAACCAAATATTATAATTAATATGGGTTTCGTCATTTCTGAGCAATAATATTATTATTTAGATTAGGTTTAGCTATAATTATACTTATAGTTATATTGTTATTAGCTAGAAATGGGTATTTAACTCCATTCAATGGTATTTTTATGATAATTCGAATCAAATATAAAATTGTATACCAAAAATGTATTAAATTATGCCAAGGTATATGGAAACATCTTTAAATGCTTTTGTTTGTTCTCAGATAGTGATTTGAAATATTTTTGTTATTGAAGTTTGTTAAGCAATCTCACTTCTCAGCAGTTTATTTGCCATACAAAACTTAATAAATATTTTTATAGAATTACAAATTACAATACAAAATTGACTACGACTGAGAAATTAATTTATTTAAAAAGCATATTAACATTAGCATATTAAACTCTTATAACTATGAACCACTTGATTTGGGATGCTATTTTCTAACTTCATCATACAAATATACTTTATTGCTTATCTTATTAATATCCCATTTCTAAGATTAATTTAACATCAAAATTTCACGTTTTATTTCTTTACTGCTTTAACAATCCTTTAACACCCTCTTCAGCTTTAAAGTTTACTTTAAAAATCCTTTAAATACCACAAAACAACTCGTTAATGTCCATACCTAGTCAAAACACTTTAGTTTTCGCTCGAACTTCCCTTCCTTTTATTTTATCATTTCCCCACTTGAATCATTTTGTATGCCAACCATGCTTAAAGCTAGTAATCTCCATCCAATTTGCAAGTCAAAAAACAGTTTCAATATTTGCCTAGCAGCCACATCATCATGTAAATGGCGACCACGCATACTAAATGGCCTTCACACCCACAGCTACCCCTTCCTCCTCAAACTGTAAGTTAAAAACTAAAAAATAAGAGAAACAAGTAAGAAGGCTCTAGTCGGGACAGCCCGACTAGAAGATACCCTGAACCCAGTTGCAAAAAATAAATTAAATTTATATAAGACTTTGGTATACTGACTTAAATTCAATCGATTAAATTCGATATCTCCGGTGTTTCTAACTGATTTGGACGAAATTTTCAGAAAAGATCTATCGTTACATTTTTTAACCCTCATTTTTACATTTTCCAAATTCGATATTTTTTTGTTATCGATTCCATGTGTATATCGGAAACCAGAATAGTTATCGATAATTTGAAGCAAACTTGTTCTGCTCATGGTATAGGAGAACTTATATCCCAAATCTGAAGTCTCTAGCTCTTGTAGTCTCTGAGATCCACGCGTTCATACAGACGGACAGACGGACGAACAGACGGACATGGCTATATCGTCTCGGCTGTTGATGCTGATCAAGAATATAATGTCTTAAAGGGTCGGAGATGCTTCCTTCTGCCTGTTACATACTTTTGCACAAAACCATTATACCCTTATTTACCCATTTTATGGGTTAAGGGTATAAAAAGAGGGCCAAGTGAAAACCTAACAAACACTTTTCATGATCAGTTTGCCTGGATGCAGTTAAGAGGGCTGTGGTATGCAACAATATAGCTGAAAAAAAAGTACATTAAATTTCGTCCTTCTCTTCTCAATTGCCAACTCACTCTGACTGCATTACGCTAATTAATTCTTGATATATGGAAACTGTGGCCAGAAGGGGCGACCATAAAAACGCAAGCATTCTGCATTCAGTGGCAGCTATAAAAAAAAGTGATACAAAAAGAGCTAACAAATTTACCAGCAGCACTTGTTCCACATTTTATACTCTTACCTGAGCTTTTTTTCGTATTTTGTTGTACAATTTGTAACACATTGAAAGTGCTAAACCTGTCCTTATAACGTAGTTGTGGATGAAGGACATTTATGTCAGTTATACTAAGAAAAGTCACATGTTTATTTATTTCTCATAAGTTATTAGAATTCCAAAATACTTTAAATATTTTTAAAAAATAACTTACTTTTACTAGAAATGTCTCCAAAGCTAGTAAATCAAGTAGAAAACAACGTCCTAAATTATTTCCTTTACTTTTAAAGGAAATCGACTATAAGTTTATTTACTTTTGTATGGTTATCTTATAGTTTTTAATGCTGAAGGTAAATAGGAACATTAAATCATTGCTCTAAGTCTATGAAACTTGACTATTAAACATTCTTAACCAACCTGTCTACTTTAATTGTTCGAATTGAACTAAAATCCTACTCTACTACTTATTATTTCACAAGCGTATTTAACTTTCGACATTCCAAAATGAAATTAGTTTTCTCCTTTTTCGCAGAATATATATATAAAAGTACTGTATGCTGGCAATTAAAATTTAGCAGGCTTTAAGGTAACTCCTGTCGACTGTTTCCTACTCTTTTCGAGGACTGCGCCGCGGTGACAGATGCCGCGGTTAAAGTTTAACGACAATGCAGCAACAACTGTAACAGCAACAATATGGCAAAAGGAATAGACAACAAAATGTGGCAGCGAAAGTGAAACAGTTGCCTGTGTGTAGCCTGCAGGATGCGCATGCAGCTCCTGTTCCTTTTTTTGCGACACACAAAGAAAGAGAGAGGGCTGGGCTTTTAAAGGGAGGTGGGTGTGCGCGTGTGTGAGTCCTTGCCTTATGGCAGCAACGCATGTGACAGGAAACCATTCGCAGCAACCGCCAAAATGTGGCAACAACATAGTGAGACAACCAGAACGACAACTACAACAATAACAGCAACAATATGGCTGGCAAAGCTGCCGCTTAAGCGGATGCTGCGCCCTTGCCTCAAACCGCTCCACTTTTCCCTTCTCTCCATTGCTGTTGCGTCGAGTGCTAAACGCACTGGCAACTTTCTCACATATGTATGTATGCAACTGCAACAAGCTTCTGGTCTTAGTTGCGGCATGAGCAGCGTGGGCGTGGCAGGCAGCGAAAGTGCGCGGAAGCAATAAAACATAGGCGAGCATATGGCGGGTAAGGGGAAGCTTGTTGCACTTGCCTGAAAAGTGTTTTATCTTTTTTCAGTTGCCTTAAAGAACGTACAAGAAAAAAAATCCGACAGGAGACATCGGGACAAGGTGGAGCTGAGGAAGGAGGAGCTGCTGCAAAGTTGCACATTAGATGCAGCATTTGTGTTTAAGTGCCGCAATATTTGTAGAGCCCAGAATGCGAAATATTATCATTATTTTATTTTTATGAAATTTATGTGCGTGTGTATGAGTATGAGTATGTGAAACGGTGGCAGCTTGGGCTTATTGATGGCCAGCTAAAGCAAATAAAATGAACAAATATACTTATGTATCTGTAGCAAGAGGAATTCACATGGGAAAGTTTTGTTCGGGGAAAGTTGAAAAAAATGTTTCAAATGCGATTTCATGTAAATCGTGAAATATATTAATTCAGACGGATTAAAGATGCTTAGATATCGCTTATATCATATAACTTAAAAGCATATAAACATTTTTAGTTTGTCTTCCTGCTACTTTCAAGTGTTTTATAACACGAAAGATTTTTCACCTGTTCAGCTTATTTTAATATTCATCAAAATCATCTACCATTCCCACATTTTGGTTAATCTGTTTCTGATTATGTAGTCGGCTTAAAATGAAATGAAAATTGCAATGTTCATACCCTAAAATTGCAGATCTTGTGAATTGCCGCTTGATAATTGCTTAATGATCAACTGCATCAGGTGCTATCATGATTTCTGAGTTTTGGCCAAACAACAAAGAGAGCACAAAAGGCACAAATAAACATTTTTTGATGAAGATATTCAAAAGGGCACAGCAAATGTCCAGAATAAAGTTAATAGCCGTACTGCCCACAAGAGCTATGAACGAAAGAAGAGAAGAGAAGCAAGAAGAGAATACAGGGTGCGGTCGGTTTACCGAATCCTCTTGGTGCTCAGTTCGGCGGAAGAACAGCTGCCGCAACTATTATATGCCCCCGGCTGATCTTGATCTAATTTAGGTGTATTAGTTGCTCAAAAACTGTGGCAAACAAAGCCGAACAGTTTTTGTAGACCTTTTTTTTGAGCAAACGTTGTGCTGTCAAGGATGCTTCTTGTCGGGTATCCTGTGGCCTGTGGCGACTGCGATAAGGCGCTGCTAATGGCTTCATTAGACCTCAGTCTTAGTTCACATGTTTGCCACATGCCGCGAACAACAACTCTGATGCAATCTTTCAACTCTCAAACTCTTGAGCTCAAGTGGCGTTGCCTTTGAAGTTCCCAAAAAAAAAAGATAGATGTGCGCCTCAGTTTATCGATAAATGTCGATTGGCATGTGTTTTGCATAATTCTGCACAATCTCTTCAACTTGAATTTGACTTGACTGTACGTCAGCTGAATGTTGATACAAAAGGAGAAAGTTCAGCGTGTTTGATTTTCCTTTTAATGCAAAAGTTAAAATACTGATGTATGAATAAGAAAAACTATTTATGTAAGTTTTTAGAGGATATTTTTTATTGCTAAAACGCCAATTAATTTTTTTTTTTTGAATATTTGAAATATTGCCTTATCAATAGCTTTCCATATTCCGTAACACATCCCAAAAATCCATTGCAAGTGTACAAAAAAACAAATATAAAAATGGTCCGTTTGCTGTTAAAATGCCTTTGAGTATGTTGGATGCACCCTGATATGAATCAGCCCCTAGTCTAAGCGCACCAAAAACACAACAGCACTCTGTCGTATAATAAAGATGGAACAAACATAACATTTTATAATTTTATTATCCATTTCTTTAGCTGCTTATTTCAAATTTTATTTTCATTGCCTTGTCGTCTGTTGCATCTTTGACTCATTTCTATCAGAGAAACCAAAAGAGAAATGAACGAGAGAACTTCACACCTTTTGTCCACAACAAAGCATAACAAACACTCAAAGAGAAAGAGACAGAGACAGGATATAGGTTATTCCAGGCAATAAGAGGGGATTGGTCTGCTTTATGACCGCTCCTTGACTTTTATTGCCACTTTTCTTATGAAAAGAAATTAAAAATATATGTGTCTGGCTCTAACATACATATCCATTTATACGTTCACTTATTAGATTTAGATATGACCCAAAAGAAATCATTTAACAAAAATGCACAAATTATGATTGTTGTTATTGTGGTTTATATGGCAATTGTCGTTAAAAGATATGGCAGCTCCCTTGAAAGTATATTTCCTTGGCTTCGTTGTATTTGTATGCAAAGAAGTGCTCGGGGCATCGTAAAGATTGAAAAGTGCACATAAAAAGTGTAATCGTTAGAAGTACTTTCCTGCATCAAGAATGCAGTTCTCTACTTACTCCAAACTATTATTGAATCGCTTGATTGTTTGATTACAGCCTTTGGAATGGTCATTAAAGTTGCTCATGAACTTGAAGCGTTGCGGGAATCATAAATTTGTTTTAAGAGTTTACTACGTATAACAAGTCTATTAAATGTTTCTTTTATTTTCTTAAAATTTATAAACATTTTTCAACTAAGAGAATAAGCAAGTTCAAATCTTTGACTTAAAAATCTAGCTTAAGATCAATATTAAAAAGTTTTTTATATATTTTACCAACTACCTTTAGACCATAAAGCATGGTTATTATAAAAGATAAGGCAGGAATATTGGTTGCTTATGAATAATCAACCTGTTCTTATCAAGTATTCTACTAATCTCTTTCTATTTATATACATTATGATTTAGTAAGAATTGTTGTTTTTTTATTGCACGCAACCACAAAATGTTTATTTATAAATCAAAAATATGTATGTGTGCTGTGTACTTTAAGTTGACAATTGACGCGGCAGCATATAAGGTGACTCCGTGGCGCAACGGTAGCGCGTCTGACTCCAGATCAGAAGGTTGCGTGTTCAAATCACGTCGGGGTCAATCAAGTACAATTTTTGGAATTTATTTTTAGTAAGTAAAAGACTTGGGCACGCTTTAAACTTTTTGTTAGAAAATGCCTTATAAATTTCCCGTAAAAGGAATTCACAATTCTTTAATGGCGATTTATAACTGCATTTCAATGCTTTACAAGTTCACACCAAATGTTTACACATCTTTTCAAACCATTCTCATCACACCCCCCATACGGAAAAAAGGGTCAAGGTGTTAGAAATCAAAGACCTTAAGCGCCGTCTATTCCACAGCAGCATAGAAGAACACACTATTTTCTGTATATTTTTTCACATTTTTTATGGCATTTAATTGCATTTCGATGGCTAATAAAATGTTTTTACAAGAATTAACGACAGGAAGCGCGAACAAAGCGCATGCTAAACATCACGTAATTAGCGTCTTCGAAGAGTCAAAAGGCGGCACTTTGATGATGCTGCCGCCAGAGGGCGCCACATGCCACAAAATACTAAAAGTGTGTGTGTTAAAGTTGTGGGTGAAAAGCATGGGAGTGAACGAACTCTCGATTAGGTTTGTTATTGGTATTTGCATTTAACTCTGCAAATGGAAATTTCATTTCGATTAATTTGTAATTTTATGCGCTATGTTTTACATTACACGCTCGTTTTATTTTCTAATTTTACCCTGTAAAAGTTAACTATTAGGAAAAGGGTATTTAAACAAATGATTTGAATGAAAGTAAGGCAAAACATATTTTTCTCAATGGCTTTGGTTTTATTATTAACCTCTTCAAATAGACAAGTATTAGAGACGGCAAAAGGTTCTTTAAAAAACAAAAACAGCATGAAAATATAATATTTCCACTTGAACAAAATATCAATAAAGAGTATCTCAATGTCCATTTTCCACTTTTTCCAGTTCTAAATTCTCTACTTATGCATTACATGCTTTGTAATATTTTCTGATTTTGCATAATTATCTACGCTAGAAATAATATATACATAGTATTGGCATTTTTGGGTTACGGTGAACTGCACTTAATTGAATATTTATCAAAATGGATTTGAAGCTTATGCAAATAATATGCATAATTGAACGCCAAAAATAAATGAATGTGAATTTTAACGGGCCGGGTTTTATCAAACAGAATTAGCTAAAAGAACAATTCGATGACTATTTGATGTTCATATTTGGCTTTGGGAGGAAGTTGCTGATGCGGGTGCCAGTTTGACATTAATTGATTGCATCGATATAAATGATATTCAAAAATGTTGAGGGAACATTCATATTTGACATAATCCACTTACCAAAAGTCACTCACTTACGCTTTGCCTTCATTATCCACTAAACTGTTAGATAATCGCCGCAATTAGTCTCTCCGAATGATAATTATCATTTAGAGAACGCGATAAGCGTTGAAGTATTCCAATCGTAAGTGCCCGATTTGTCTGTTGCAGAACTTGAAGAATGCAACGCCAGGTGGCAGTGGAATGTGAGGAGTTCATTAAGCTGCTTGCTTGCACTCAAGTGCCTGTTCGCAACACTGGCAAGACACACAACATAGCATAACATAATAATAGTTGTTGTTGTCGTTGTTGACAGTGTTGCTGTCTTGATGACCTGTATATTGCGCATTGTCAACAGCCTTACAACTTTATAAAAGAATTTTTTAAGTGACTTTTGGGCTATGGAGTGGATCGTTCGGCCACTTAAAAGCAATTAAAAATCCTTTAAAATATTTTCTTATCGTATCGAAAAGACTCTCGTTGGATAGTCACGCAGTGGTGTAGCTAAAGATGATCGCATAAGTAACTTGAGATAAGATATACACTATAGTGTATCTTTAGCAAGAAAGGTTTTCTGGGAAAGAGCTCAAGAGCTGGATATGTTGGATATCATTGAGATATTCTAAGTGCCATCTGATTTTTTCTTTAACAATAAAAATGCAATTCACTTATAGTAAATGTACTTAATTTTATCATAAGGGTTTCATAATATATCTAAGATAACATTATGGCATTATTCTGCTAATCGTTTAGTTACTTATTTCTTCTTAAAATCTAAAGTTTATCTCTTTGACGTATAAGTTTTGAACTAAACCAACCTACCTGGTAAATAAGTGAAATTCCTTTTCTTTGCAATCCCTTTTCTCAACAATAAAACAACGCCTTTTATATTCAGCAGTAGGCGCCTTGAACATGTTTGTTGGCCAAGTGCGTTACACGCAACCATTTAAGTGTGCAATTGTTCAAGCTCCCTACAGAAACTGAATGGCTCGAGCTGCAACTGCATCTGCAGCTAGCCAGCTAGCGGTGACTGCTCCTGTGCTCAAAACATTTTGCGCAGGCGCAGTCCAATGAAACGTTTGTCGTTTGTCGCTTGTCGTCTGTCGTGCTTATCGCCACGCACTTATCTCAAAGACTTTGCTACAGCGGCAGTAGGAGCAGAAGGTAGGATCTGTGGACACAGGAGGCTAAAACGGAGGCGGGCTGGCTTAACTGAACGCTTGAGCGATTGTGGACTCACAACACAAGTGTCGCCATACCAAGCCAAGCCAAGCCAAACCGAGCCTAGCTGGTTCAGGTTCTTTTTTACTTTGCCTGCATCGCCTGACTCGTAACAATCATCTATGCGTGTACACTTAGAGAAAACACAGGGATTTCTTCTTTAGTCAAGTGCATCGAAGTTGTTTCATTGTTCAAGAAGTAAGGTTCTTATCAGCAGCAATATATAATAAAACTGTTTTCAAGTTAGAGTTTATTACCTTTTACGCATAAACTGTTTAATGATAATATTCTTCTTAAAATTTCTTGACATCGATTAAATGTACCAATTTGTATATGCATATGTACTTTCATTGCATTTACAATTAAATAATTTAAATATTTTTCAATTTAATATTTTTTATCCACATTTTTCTAGATTTTTCATAGACAAGCTCAAAAATTCCTTAAAACATTGTAATTTATTTTAAAAAATATATGTAGTATAACTAAAATGCAGTTTTGTTTTTCTTCGAGTGTATGTTTGCATGGACTGCTCGTGCGATGCGATCTTCCTTTTTGGCTTGGCTGCCTGCCTGCCTCTCCTTGAGCAATGTTTGTATCTTAATTTTCAAGCGCGCATACGTGGAATGCGTCGCCTTCTTCGTCTCGACGAGTGAGCTGCGCGTCTGAGTTACGAGTTGATGGTGCTGAAAGTGACACAAGTCATAAATTCCTTTTGTGCTTGCCAACTGGCTCGCTTGCGCTCCTCTCGATTGTCCCCCCCTCTCTGTCGCAAACGTTTCGCCCGAACGTTGACAATTTAAACTGAATGAAATTGACTCAAGTTCGGTTTTTATCTCTATCGCTGTTGGCCGATCAGTTTTACGTTTGCTACGTTTTCGATTGGTCACATTGATCGGTAGCGCTGTCACTTGGTCACATCCTTTGTTTATTCATTTAAGACAGTTGTTTTGTTCGTTGTTTTTATTTTTGTCCTTTATTTTGTTGTGGTTTATTATTTGAAATATGTATTTGATTTGGCGCCATCGTAACAGGAAGTGCGCTGCTATAAAGCTGTCGTGTTTGAACGGTTTTTGGAATAATACTGAAATTAATATGCAGTTGCCATAGAAATATTTTGTTTTGTGTTTTAACTAGAACTTAGTTTATGGAGCAGACGTGAGAGCATCTTTAATTCATGAATAAATATTTAAGGCCCACACCTTTTTATGTTTTCGTTTGATTGCTTTTCGTTCATAGTAGAGTTTTTGTTTTGTTTTAATTTTTTTATTATTGGATTTGATAATTTGTTTGCTTTCTGCGCTCCTGTTTTGTCTTGTCAAGTCCCAGATCCTATTAATTCTATTTTTTTTTTCTTTCAGCTTCATTTCTGTTGTCCCGGGGGTGCAGCACGTCATAAACAGAACATGTTGTCCAAAAAAATATTTTTTCTCCAGAAAAAATACTGGAAATATATATGCAAAAATTGTTTTTGCGGCATAAATGTATGCATATTTATAAGCGAATACATTTCATGTCCATTTCAAATGCAAACAAGCAACACACAACAACAGAGTGGAAGAAGATGGGTTGGAGGGAGATATGCTGCTCTCAAAGCTATCAGCTAATTCCCCAAATCCCCGAATTAATAAAGCAGAGTACTATCAAAATGGCCAAGCACAACAAAAACAACTTGCGATTGGGCAATGAGTAAAAAAAGCTATCAGCTGTAAGTGGGAAACGCTTTACATACGATGTCAAGGGACGAATATGCAAGACAGCAATAATTATAACCTAAAGGTATAAGAAATATACAAACGCATCCATCTATCAACAAAAGTAGCAAGAGTAATAATTATAAGAACACGAAATTAGCGCGTGTAAACAAACATGTCAACACGAATCGAGATCGAAAGCGAAAGCGCAGCGAGAGAGGTGGGTTCGGATTGGGAATGGTCGGGAGTAGAGTTCATAAATTACAGCTGACATGTTGACCACCCTTCAGCAACTGGTAGTAGTTCTAGTTGTGGGAGCACCTGCCAAAGGAGCAGCAGCAGCTCTAGCAGACATTCCCAGAAGTCAACTTTGCAGAGTCGTGGACCAAGTTTTATGGCAAGTGTCAACACTGAATTTTTCAGATCGCTCTTCGATCTCTGTCTCTGTTTCTCTATCTTTTTCTGGACTGCTTGTCATGACATCTGGCTAAACAAAGACATTATTGATGCCCAGATGTGCGCTGATAAGACGAAGAAGTCTAAGAAAAGACGGTTCAGTTCAGTTGAGTCAAGTTGAGTTTGAGGTCCATGATCAGATAAGTGAGATTGTTGGATGCCGACACAAACAAAAAACAAAAACAATAAGGAGAAGCAAAAGAAATGTAGAGAGGGATACACGCGATGTCAGAGTTGCCACCGATGGGCTCCATGTGAAACGTAACTCACTTTCAATAATTTATAGAAGGTAGTCAGGTGAAGTCTTGTCTCAACTCTTGGCAATTACCTTGAAATGCAGTCAAGAGGACTTGTTGACATGTCGTTACAGTTGTTTGCTCGTATTCATTTTATGTGTTTGTGTGTTTGTATCTGTGTTGCTGTCGCTTCGGGGGGCCTCCAAGACCTCTATCGGGGGTAATTGGATACTGTAAACAAGTTGTAGTCAAGCAGTTGTGGGAAGCCAGGAACAGAGAGTCTTAGCTCTAAAACAAGATGAATGTGATGCTCGAGTGTAGATATGAGTAATGCTTGGCGATCGATAGCAATAGATCAATATCAACCATAAAGAGTGGGGATTGGTTGAGGTACTTGCCACAGCTAATTGGTATAAGGAAAATGGGAATGTGAACCATGGAAGAGACAAAATAGCTTTGTAGTGGTCTCTATCTTGTTGGTAAATAGATTTAAGATAGATTAAGCAAAAGTGTAGATGCGAGTTATGTTAAAGGGGTGCATTGTGTGTTTGTTAAGGTTCTTAGGCATCAGAAAAGTATATACATAGGTGAAGGGTTCTCATATAAAGTTTGCGTACTGTGTTTGTAGACTGATTTTGATTATTTCGATATTATTTGGATTGATAACATTACAGCGGACTTAAGCCTATGATAAGGGCATTAACATCGTTGGAAAGTAAACTTTATAATCAAAAAGGTCTAACTTCAAACATTTCATAGATTATCTAAGTAAAGCTTACATAAAATAAGGCAAGACATTGAAATCAGAAGTAAAGATGTTGTGGCTTCCATAAAAAACATATTTCGATTATAAATTCTCAAATAAAGAGTGTAAAAATATTAATGTTTGAGAACGATATCAGTAAGATTGAACTTTTACTGTGGGAAATAATATGTAGCTTTTAAATGTAATCAATATGCAAATATTTGAGTAATCGGAGATATAGATGTTTACCTACAAATTTATCTATTAAGTGTTTCAATTAATTTGTATCCATTTTCCGTTTTAGTTTCTTTAAATAAACACCTAAACATATTATTCGCTTACTAATCCTTAGTTTTCCACATTTTGCCAAGCATTACAATATTGTTAGTTTCTGTTAATGTCGTCGGTGATTTGATCAATTTATGTATTTGTAAGTGCACGTAAGTGGGATATCATTGAAATAAAATTAATTCAAATCTAATTGTTTGTTGTGGTCACTTGAAACATTCAATCAGGCATGCATATGAATCATGGCAGAGGAAAATAATTCGAATAATTCGTTGGGATTTGCGTAGCAATTTGTGCATAATTGAAATGAAAATTAATCAGCCTTTTTGGCTTCATAATTAAATTGCCGCTGTAAACTTTTCCAACTGATTTGTGAAAATGATTTTGCTTCAATTGGCTTAACATATTGCGGTTGCCCACTGCAAACGTATCTAAGTGTGTGTGTGTGTGTGTTAAAAGCTGTAATTGCAGCACGTAATTGGCTAAGCGGGCACTAAAGAGGCTTTTTGAATGCCGCACATGCCGCATGCCACATGCCGCAAACGGCAACATTACACAGTAGTTGTTGCAGCCAAATTGTCAATGCAACTGACGCATATATCAAATTTATATATACATATCTCAAAGTGTTTGTCATAACTGAATGATTGCATGAACGCACTACTCAAAAATTGTGTGGCAAGAATTGGCTGCCTGCTGCAAGTGATGCCACTTTGCCAGTTGCGCCTAATTTAGCAATGGCAACGCCAAGTGCCACATAAATGTCTTGTCAAATGATGCGACTTCTTCCTACTCAAGTAGCTGCAACACAACGTCTGCCACAGCAAATTGCATTATTAGCCGCAACCATAAAAAGTCACCAGCAGCCTTTGCCACTTGGCTCCTTCCACTTGCCCCTTGCATCACTTGCTGCCTCTCATTGCAGCCATTAAGTTTGATGTCTCTCTTTTTAACGCCGCTGTCATGCAGCATAGTTGCATGTTCTTTGATTACTCCTACTTTGCTTTGAAGCTATTTGACAATTTTTCTCTTTCTTCAATGCAAACGCAATTGAATGCCTGAACTAGTTGCCAATCTTTACGTGAAGTTATTCAATCGCGAACTGAGTGGGATTTTCGTAAACGCAGAGCTTCTTGAAGTTTTTATCTAAAAAAAAAATGTTGTAAAAGTGGTCTAAATAATAGCCAATAAAAGTAATCGGAATTGTGGTTATAAATTAACTAAAAATATTTTTAAGAATTTCTATTAACTTAGGTTTGCCTAATAGAATAATTTTTGAACTCTAAGCGCAAGCTGCTGTTGTTGTTGTTGCAAGCAATGTTGCAAAGACACAATGCCCGCTGGTGTCAAGCAGAGTGTTTGAGTGTGCGAGTACGAGTATGTGTGCGCGTGCGTGTGTTTGTGTGCGTAAGTGTCTGTTGCAAATGTCTCAATTTCAAAGCAGGCAACAAGCAACAACGCCTGCAGCCGCAGCAACAGCAACAGCAATCAGAATATTTAAAAGGGAAGGAAGACTGCTGGTTGCTGCTTGCTGCTGGCCAGCAAGTTAATGACAGGTTATCCACAAAGATGCAAAAACTGGTAACATGGTGCATGATCTCTGCCCTGGCTACCTGCTAACAGCAGCAGCAGCAGCAACAACATTATTTTGGTTACATCCAGGCAGGAGCTGTGGAAACTGTAGAAGCCTTTAGCTCAATTGCCAATAAGTGGCAATGTGGTCGAGGCGAGGCGAGTCGGGCTGAGTTGAGTTAAGGCGTCTAATGTCTAAATTCATTTTGCTTGAAAAGGAAACCTTTTGTGTTTGCCATTTTTCGATGCATTGCATAACCAGCAAGAAATAACCCATAATTATGGGCTAGAGAGAGGACCTTGTTTTGTTTGGCTATTGTTAGCTGGTTTCACTGTACTTGAGGCTGTGTCTCGTTTTTTTGGGCTTAACAACTAAATTTGAAATTTTGACGCAAACACAATGTTGCAACATGCAGCCGCCTGTCTGAATGCCTGCCTCCAGGGAGCCCTCTCTCTCTCTCCGTTTGAGTTGGAGTTGTAGCTTGAATTTTGTTTCTTTCTTTCTCAGTGCCGCCTGTGCCTGGGCATATTTAATTAATTTATTTCGAGTGATCCCCGTTGCGGAGCGTGTGTGTGTGTGTTTGTGTGTGTGTGTGGACTCTTTGGCGTCGTGGTCTGTTTTTGAAGTGTTTCAAAATTAATTCCGATCGTCAGTTTCAACAATCGGGTGCTGCTGCTGCTACTTCTGCTTACCCCCACCGCAGGGGAGCTGCCTTGTGCTAACCGAACTTCCAATTTATGTTATACCCTGGACTCCTTATGAATGATTGAAGGGAATATAATGTTGCAGACTGAAATAGGCAGGCACACTGATTTTAGTTATCTTAATAGAGCTGCCTACAGGGTATCAGATAGTTGAGCTCTTAAGACTTAAGCACATTAACTTGTTGTTTGATCCTTTTGTTTGTGGCCTGCTCAGCGGCGCGTGATTCGAGGTCTGATCTCTGTGTTACTTCTCCTTCTTCCTGCTGTGGTTTTTCGTTTGAATTTCTCGTGATTAGCACACGAATAAGATATTGAGATATTTGACTGCGGGGCGTTATACGTGGGCGTGGCCAGAACTGTTTGTTGTCTGGCATCTGCTGGCACCAATTTATACATATATAATTCACTTTTTTGGGTACAAAAATCGTTGGCATGTTCTTTATAAACGTTAAGATGCCATTTCAAGTGTAAATCATGAATTCATTAACTTGTTAAGATCAAACAAGATCATCGAGATTGTGTTTGTGAAAAGTTTTAATTAAATATTATAAACAAAATGCTTTGCAAGGAAGTCCTAGTTTCTAAATATTGCTGCCAAGTGCTGTAAATTATTCAAATTATATTTTAAGAAAAGTTCTATCTCTAATTTAAATCTCAGCCCCTTTTACACTTCAGCCAGTTGTTTTATGTTGTTTATACTTTGAAATATTGTTCATCTCTTTTATAAACCCAAGTCTTAAGTCTATGACATTTTGATCCTTCATACCTCACAGACATGTCACATTCCTTTGAAGCAGCAATTTGGTATTTAAGACACTTTTCTTAATTCACTTTTCCTTGCACATTTATCACACACTCTTCACTTTTCCCCCTTGTCAACTACTGCACATCTGCAAGAGATTATATAATTATACAATTATATTTACATTAAAAATCTGTTACATTTTGTGTAATTTGTTAAAAAAAAGAAGAAAAATACTGAAATCAACTTAGTTTTCCCAAGAAGTTCGAGGCACACACATGTTTTGACAACCCTCCCCCAAAAATAAGTACAATCTTTGGGGTCCGCTTGTATTATATGTTTCTTTTTTTAAGGCAAACAAGTTGACAAAAACTGCTATGAAAACAAACATTAGTTGCATTTCATTAAGTAAACTAAACAATATTCTATCTCTTTTCATATATATTTTTCGCTCTTTGCTCTTCTTTCGCTGTGGCTTTATCTGCACAGGAAATTCCGCTGTCGCTGTCGATTGACATTTGTTATGTCAAAATTTGTGTGACAGCCATCAATCCTGATGTTGTTCGGTTTTCTTGCTTACTTGCCCCCTCGTGTGTTGACAAGCGTTTGCGTTTTGGGTCTTAAGTTTCAGCAGTGGTGACTGTCAACACGCTTCAGATACGCAGCGGGGACCTCCCAGAACTGCCCACAACATAACTTAAGTGTATATATATGTGTGTGTGTGTGTGTGTGACCAAAGTTCTTAAGTGTTGCAAATGCATTTAGTGCGCCTAGACAAAAATTACATTTACTTGAGTTAAGCGCAACAAATTGCACTAAAATATTAACCGTAACTGACTGTTACTGTTTTTTGGTTGCGAAATTACTCAATGAATCGCGCTAAAAGCAGCAGGTAACAAAGGTAGTTGCAACTGCAGCTACCTGCTACTTGCCACACAATTGGTTGTCATTGGTTTTTTTGTGCTGTGGTTTTTGCAAGGCACGAATGTTTCTTTTAATAATAAAATAATATTTTTATTATTATTTTTAGCTATTTTTGTTTTTTTGCGCATACATTTTACTTCAGAAATATTTAGCATATTTCTTTTTTTTTAAATTTCTATTAATTACAATTTTTTTTGTGGGTTTCCTGCAAACATAAACACATCAGCACAACTGTTGTTCTATTGTCCTTCAGTCCCTTCTGTCCTTCCGTTATCCTGCGCACACATGTTGTCCATTTAATTTTTGTTTTTACTTTGTTTTGTTTTTCTCTCACTCCCATCACATACATACATTTATATATATATTTTTAATGACAATTTGTGTGTTAAAGTTTTGGTCTAGTTTTTCAATTTTCGGCACCAGATTGTTATCTTAATGACTCTATACCTTTTTTTCAGTTCTGTTCTGTTCTGTTATGTTCGTAGCAAAGATGTTTTATTGTATTTTAAATATTTTTCAATTTCATTTCAACAACTGTTGTTGTACTAGAAAGTTGTTGAAGGCGCTGATAGACATAAATTGTTGTTGCTGTCTTCCATCTGTTTCTATTGTTGGTCCATTTTCCACTTGGCTGATGCGCTTGAAATGGAAACTCAAGTGTTTCTAAACATTTCATCAGGCGTTTTTCATTAGGATGTGCGCTATGGCTAACTGTTGAGTGTGTTTGCTTTCTCTTCCCATCCAATATATCCATAATGTGTTTCTTATTTTTGTGGTTTTTAACAGCCGAATAGTCAGGTAGTTCGTTCGACTTGCATTCGACTCGATAAGTGGTTATAATTGCTTTCTAACCGTACAAATGAGAAAAGAATCTTCATTATTTAAGACATCTGTGCAGAAAATCAACATCAAATTTATCAAGAAATAACAGCTTTTTTTTAGAGCTGCTTAAAATTTTTTTTTATTTAATTTTTTTGTATCAATTTTAAACGTTTTTGTTTACTCGCATTTATATGTTATATGTTTATTTTATTAAAATCTGTCAAAAAGTCATTTGCACTTCATTTTTGAAACTTTTTGAACTTAATTACAATTGTTCATACTTTTGAAATACAAATTTATATTTCAACTCTCGCTTGTCTATCTCAAAAGCCCACCGGGAAGTGGTTGCAGCTTCTCAACATTAAACAATATATCATTGTGACTGTAGCACAAATTAGATTGAATGCCACACACATAACACACACACACACACATCAGCACTGGCGATTTCAAGTTGGGGGCCGCTTCACTTCAAAGCGCCCACAAAACACCTCAACAGTTGCACAATTACAAACACTGACAGCCCCCAAAGGTGTCCAGCAATGCTCGCGTCGCACTGATGGCGCCGCTGCTGGCTTCATTCATTGGGCGCACAGATCCCGAGTCGCATTGAAGTCTCTCGCGAGTGTGTGCCCAAGACGAAGGTGGAGCATTAGACGCGCGAGGGGAGGGGTTGAATGGCTGGTCTGGAAACTGGGTGCTAACAGAGTTGGGGCATTTCCATTCAGTTACGTTTTTGTTAGTGTTTATATTTTGCTTTCAGCTCAGCTCGCTCCCAGATCCTCCACCCACCTTCATCCCCCTTTTAGCTGCAGTTGATTCAGTTTTCCATTGAGTTTTGACAAACGACTGACATTCATCAGTGTCAGCCAGCCGCTTCCAATGCTCACCCGCCACCCTTCAACCATATGCCCCTATATGGAGTCAACGAAAAACATTACAACAAAAAAGTGGAACTTGCGGCATGTTGCGATGCCAACAAATCAAAGGCGCATTCCAGTCAGCGCTCCAAACATCGTCATCTCTCTGTCACTCTGTCGCTCTGTCGCTTTGTCTCTGATGAGCGCTGCCGCCGCAGCATCTGGAGCGCATTAATCGACACATTTTCTGTGTGTATTTATACACTGTTTTTGGCTTAGAGTAGGAAGAGTTTATACTGGAGCTGGAAGAGATAGAGTTTAGATCTAGTTTCGTTTAGAGGTTATAGCTAACACTGAAATCGTAGAACTTATAAATTATGAATATGGAACAGCAGTGAAAAGACATTTTGAACCTTTTAGAAAAAACTTAAAGTTTATTTAAGATAATGAAAGCTTAGAAAGTTGTCTTAAAAATACCTACAAATCAGTGTTTAAGGTTAATTTTTAAAATCTCAATAACCAAAATTTTTGTTTTCATCATTTATGACAAACAGGGTATTGAAAAAACCAGTGTTGCCGATTTCAACAGTGTTTTCTTGTAAATTTTTAAGTTAATCAGTCGACTTTTCTCCTTGAGTCTTGTTCCAAAGCGAAAAAATAATAATATAACAAGAGAGAGGGAGAGTGTTTGCCCTAACACACAAAAAAAGCACAGAGTTAAAGAAGCAAAAACTCACATCCTGTGTGTTTGCCGAGCGCTTTGAAGCCGCCCAATAAAACTCACCGCACAGCAGCCGCAACACACGAGCAACACTAACACGATATTTTTTTTATTGCTTTTATTATAAACAAACGCAATTGGGCTCACTCTTTGTGCACTCCCCAAGCCCTCTCTTAACCCTACTTTGTGACTTTGACTGTGTGGCAGTAAATTTTTGCATGACAAATTGCCGATAAGATCAGCAGCAAAGCGAAAGAGCGATGCGAAGTGAGAAAGGAAACTGCAGCAGCAGTCAAAAAACTTGCGAAAGCAATGTGATGAGAGTTTTTGTTGTTGTTGGTTGTTGTTGTTACTTCGTGACGTCTTCTTCGTTGGCGTCGTGTGCTGTGTGGGGGCTCCGTTTATTGCCACGACTGCCGCACACAGTTGCGCTTTTTTTTGGGCTTCCTTTTCTGGTACTTTTTTTTGCGGATGCTTGTTGCATCAGAGCGATGATGAATGTTGTGGACAGTGGTTTGATAGTTATTGGCAAAAAGCCGAAATGTTAGGAAAATAAGACAAAAATATAAGTCAATACGGGGCATGTTATATTATACATATTCCTTCATACATATAAAATAGTGCAGGTTTCTAAAATTTTACAATTTAAAATAGTTTCAGACCTTATTAAGCGATCTATACAAGCAGATTGTGTTCCATAATATTTTAAGATATCTAAAAGTGAATGGGTTTGCTTAATTATTTTTTTGTTTCCTTAAAATATATCCAAAAGTTTATCTGACTATGCTCGAGAGTATTCCAGTCAAAGCTTGCATTCTGTATTTCATATCAGCAACATTTACTTTACACCTTTGTCCCACTGTGCAGCAGCAGCTTCATCGCTCGTTGATGCCTGCAGCCTGAGACGAAAACCAGCTCAAAACTTTGCAAAACCCGATTCTCAACTCGCAATTCCCCCAGTAACGATCCCGAGCTCATTTAACGCGTTTCTTCTGTTTTGAGTCTGGTTGTAGAGCGGTTTTTATGAAGACATTTTCCCCACTTCCAAGCTGCCCAAATTGAGACATTAAAAACGCCAAGTCGCTGTTGTCTTTCCTTGGCCCTATAATGCAGTTGATCGCAACGATTTTATGGACAAGGAATCGTAGGGGCAGCGGGAGCAGAGGCTAAGGGGCAGCACGAGCGAAATACGAAAAGTAAAATTTAATTAAGGGCGTTGCGTTTCATTTGTTTCCATCATCATCACTTTTGTTTCCCGGGGTTCACTAGTATGCGTATCTGCATCTTATCAGTGGTCAGCTGCAGTTGCATCATCATCATCATTATGAAACAACATCATTTTCTTTATCATGCGCTGCCTAAGAGGCGATATTATATTAACATCAATATGCTATCAATGTTTACGCATGCATTTAAAATGCATATTAAATTACATACCGACGGGAGCGAAAGAAATGGATAATAGGAGATTCTGCCTAAACGAAGGGGATAGATATATCAACCCTCTGTATGTGGGTTTAGCCCTCCCGCCCGCAGCTCTGACATTAACAAATGATATTTGATTATGAGACAAATTGTGTGTGATGCGCCGACAGACGTGAAGAGAGATCAACATTGGAATAGTGGGTGAAGGGGTGGGGGGGAGAGGTTGTGAATTAAATAGCTGCTTATCAGTAATGTCGCCTCTCTTCTCTGTTGATGATCATCCCAATGCTTTGGACGACACGCTGTTTGCCTTTTAATTAAGCAGCGTGAACAACAAAAAATTGCATGGCGCTGTGCCTAGGTGTTGGTGTTGTTGTTCGGCAGAAGGGACGTAAGGGTAGACCCAACGTTAACGAGAATTTATGGGAAATTATATTTTGTTGTTAATTTTTAATAATTCTCTATCTAATATTATTCTCTTACTCTCTTTTTTTGTCTATTGTTTGCTTGAACTTTTGCTTTGTTTGTTATCTTATTAGTTCTAGTTGTAGGGGGAGTGTTGAGTGTGTCTACTGTATGGGGGAGGGGAAGTGGTTGCTTGGATTGCAATTAAGACAATTAATGTATTGAGTGGGTTTTTGTGTGGGATCTACTTCAATAGAATTGATATTAATGCCGGCTTAATATTGCAATAACTCAAAGTTAAAACTTTAAACTTGGTCAAAAAATACAAAGAAAAAGTTGTATTGAGAAAAATTGAATATGCAGTGCAACAGAGACAAACTGAAGAAAAATAAGTTAGTTAGAAAGACAATTCCCAGAAAAATATGAAGAGATTCTATTGTCTTCCTGATTGAAAAAGTATTTAAATTGATTTTATAGTCAAACTAAAGGATGAAAACTAGGTTATATAGGAATATAGGTCCAAAGACAGTTTTATTAGCAAGTACTTTCCTAGTGTGCGATGATCCTTATTCAATTTAAACATTCTTAAATGTACAACCTGACAAAATCATGTAACGTTAGTTGAATCATCTTCTAGCTCCAATCTTAACCAATATCAATAGGAAAGTAGAAACAGAGAAAAAATAACCAAGTCAAAATTGATTGAGCTGTTTGTGCCTGCTTCTGTCATTTGTAATGTGTAAAAACTAGAAGTCGCAACCTTAAATATAAATTCACCAAAAAAATCAACTTCATGCAAAACTAATCGTTAACTGCGCAACTAAAACTGACGATACCACAGCAATTTGGCTAACCGTAGAACCATATGGGGGAATCTGAATTTCGCAAGCAATGCTTAACCTTGTCACCTTAGGTGTTCCACTGACAGCAACGCCATATGATATCATATTCCAAAACTAAAATACAAAAGTTGCAGTCGAACAAACCGTCGATAATTTGCTTATGTTCGGTCATCGAAGCAACTGGCAACTGGAAACTGTGGCACCCTACTGTGGCATTCAAGGTTTTTACATCTCAAGGTCATAAAAGTGTGCACATAGAACCCATACTAATTTGGCAATAACTTATAGTAAAACTCACACACTGGGCGAGAGAGATCGCTGACTTGTATTCTTTTTTTGCAGATTTACGATTTTTGAAGAATTTTGGTTCTGTCCATGCCGTCTTACAAGAACAACAACGACAAAGACCATAAAAATCAATTACGACACGTCTGTCCCTCAACTTTGACACGGCCACAGAACCCAGGACAGACCCTCTCAGCAGTTCAACTATGTATGGCTTTTGGGTTTACACTCTCTGACGATTTTATGACAACTCATCATAGCGTGACATGCAGCAAGCAGACAAGAAGACTTCCATCTATAATTAGTCATTAAAGCGTGCATTGTTGATCGGAAAAAGATCTTTGCCTTGGGCTTGGACTTGGTCTTGGTTTTGGGCTACGATACGATCATTCTAAGAGTTGTTCGTTCGTGTCAGAAATGGAAAATCGAATTCTATTGATCCGTTTTGTGTAAAGAACTTTTTAAATAAAATTTCTTGGAATCTCATCTCGTATATCTCAATTCAATTTCTTATAGTTTGTATTATGTTGCAATGTGGAAATATTTATTTTTCCTTTCGTTGGGCTTGCGTGTTGGAATCTAACCATAACTAAGTTAATCTTGCGTGTTTAGTTCGATATGCTACCAACATAAGTAGTTAACATATTTAACAGCTCAATTAAGTGCAGTTTCTTTTAGTTCTGGTCGCATCAAACATAAGTGTTGATTAATGTGGGTGCTAAAAAGTTGTGGTTGATTTTCTTATGGAATCGTTTGAATTGCAAGGGATCCTTTATTGCAACCTTAAGTTAAAAGTTTTAATAGAAATGTTACATTTTTATTAGGGAGTTTTTTTCTAGAGAGCTTCGAGTGCTGCCTTTAATAATTACTACAGTGCCTTCCTTGCGTGGCAACCGAATGCAATTCTAATGCAGATCTTTTAAAAGGCGGGGAGCTGGGCTGACAGGGATGGGCGCGGTATCCAAACTTTTCATGCCGATTTTTGTGGGAAGCCACCAGCCATCTTCCCACCACAATTTAGTGACTCTAGCTGTTAGAATGTTAGAATGTTTGTCTTATCGATGTGTACCGCGAGGTATATCGACTTGTTATCGACTTTTTGGGGCCCGAAGGGTTTTCAAGAACAGACGGTCAGACATTTCACAAAACCAATTAACCCTTAACCTTCGGTATCAGACATTTAAAATGGTCACAGTTCAAATGGGACGTACCCTTAAATGGGTACATATTTTTCTCAAAAGCCAAGCTAAATCTTCATAAATTCATAAATTAAAGATAATTTGTAGGCATTAAAATGCTTCATACTTTTTGCTTATAATAATAACCACGATTCTAAGACAACGTTTCCGGCTAAGCCCTAAGAGTTTTAAGGGTTTATTCTTATCCCAATTGAGCCTACTCCAAAGACAAACAGAGCTCAATGCTAAATGCAGTTGAGCTATGCAAACTTCTTCAAAACAATTCGCTACGATCCCTACGTAAATTCCAGCCAAACCTAAATCTTGAGGTTTGTGTATTTGGGTGTGCAATCCTGTGGTGCAGTTCTAGGACTCGCTGTGCGTCTAATTTGCTGCTAATGGCACTGGTTGACCTGCGATAATGAAGTGTAAACTGTTAAATGCTTCACAGGTAAGCCAAGGACATTTAGCATAAACTAACTAACCATAGAACAAGAGTCGAGTATCCTGCTGCGACTTTTCGCTGTAGTCTTCTACAAAAATTGCGTCTAATTTGAGTGGTGCATAAAATCCGATTTAGGCCATTAATTTGTTGCGGTGACGTTGAGGTGAGAAGGTCGCTGAAATACAGCCAACTATGTGCCATATAAAAATACGTATAAGAACCAAATACATATATAGTACTATGACAGCTGCTTGAAATCTTGTGTGTTATAAAGATATATTTAAACACGAACCTATTAAAATCAAACTAAATCCAATGCATTTTTATGGCTCACATGGGCAACGCCCGGGGAAGCGCTCTTTATAGCCGGAGACTGTCTTAGCTGATTCAACCAAAAGGGTATAATTATGCATCATAAAAAAAAGAAATAACAACTAGGCAGCTGAACAAGTTTGGTGAAGTTTGAAGCTGATTTTTAGATACACTTTCCCAGGATGTGAGAGTTTTGACAGGAAAAACTTTATTACTAAATAATAAATTCCAATTGCTTCTTAAGCCAATACTTTGAAACTCACTTCGAGTCGAAAAGCACTTAGTATATTTGTTTGGAATGGAATTATTTTGTATTTGTAACGAATTAAAATGATTTAAAATAAATAACTTAAAGACTGTATGGGTTTAACAACTTTAATAAATATATTTCGGTTAGGAACATCTTCAAGGAACTTTTCTTTGCACTGTAAATGCCAGCTCTTATTTTTAATGTCATCTAAACACAAACTAAAAATGTATTAAAACTGCTCTGAAAGTCAATTATAAAAATAATTATGACTTAGTATTATGACACTATATCTGGAATATTCACGAAAATATTAACAAATTTATTTATAAATTCATTTCGATTTTCATTTCAAATTGAAGTTGTTTATAGCAGTGTTGTCTTTTCCTTACAACAAATGATTAAAAGATTAGTTTAAGTTACAATATTACTGTTTATATTTTGCAATCATAACCGCAAGGTTAGCCACTGCTAAAGAACATTTACCTTAAACTTAAAATCAAAGCAGCTTACGTCAATGTCAAAAGCGCGCAAAAACGTGTTAAATTCTCAAAGGCGGCAGGGAATATCCTAAAAGCCACAACTGAGAAACGCGCGAATGCAGTAACCAAAAACCCGAAAAACTCAACCCGTTTTACTGCATACTACGTAGTGTTGTTGTTGTTGTTGTTGTTGCTGTTTTTGATGTTGGTCTTGCCGTGGCAATTTTAATCAAATTATGCTACAAGTGAGCAACCCTTCAAGCTCCCAGCTCCCAGCTCAAGTTTTCAGTTTTTGGTTTGTGCTTCAGGTTCGTCCAGGACGAGGTCTGGCCTGGTCTGGTCTGTTCTCTGCTGCTCTGTTCTGGCTTGTTCTGGCCTTGGCATGCGGCATTTTAGTTTTTGAAAATGTCTGTCAAAATATTTGCCAGTGCTACTGTGCGCTGTAAATTCCACTCACTGGCTGGCTGACTGGCTCTTAACGCGTCGGGCACTCGGGCCATATCAATTTTAATTATTTCTTGGCGCGTTTTTGACGCGAGTTTTGCATTTCACACGACACCACTTGGGGCATGCTTTGGACATGAAACTTCGGGCTTGAGGTTTTTCATGCGGTCTTTTCACCGGCACATTGTTCAGCTTATGGTTATATTTTCCCAGGCTTAACAGACAAGTAAATTTGTTTTAACTATTCCTTAAACTCTGCGTTTCAACTAATGCCGCCTGCTTAGAACTTCTTTGTGTATGTTTGTGTGTATTTGTCCTCGCAGTCAAGCATAAACATTTGTGCCAAACAATCAAACAATCATTGGCAACAAAAATGTTCGCTTTGATGTCGAGCGCTGAACTTGCCCCAGATTCTTTCATCGCCTGCGATATTTTCTGCAGAAACCCCTAAAAAGTTAGCCGCCATTGACCACAGTGTGTTTTTAATTGTGCCAATTGCACAATAGTTTCACTCTGTCTTCTGTTTCCCTTTTGTGCATTGAGACGTACAAAAATGTCCTTTGAGGTTGCCTTTTGTGGCTGCAACCGTCTGTCGGCGTCTACCTGTACAAATGCCTGGCAACTTATGTTGTTTGTCACCGTTGATAAGAACGCCGACTCGACAAAACTGAAACTCAAATCACGCACAATGTTTCAATCGGCCGGGCCATTGTGCTTGGCCAACAGGCGGCGCGCTTTGAGCCGAAAACCAAAAATTGAGTTGTTGTCTGGCGGCAGGTTAAAGGATTACACATCAGGCTATGGAGCACCCTAACAGTTACCAAGCCAGTAGTTTTGTAAATGCTCTTGCAAAGGGTATTCATATTTCGTTATCAATTATGTAACACTCTACAGGAAGCAATATGACATATATAAACAGATATAAACTAATAACAAAGCTTTAAACTCATGTGTTTATCCGTTATATTGTTACAAAAAAACTACCAATCGAAACTTGAGTTCATGTTAAAAAAGCTAGAAGCAGTTTTGTTACATATCACTATAGCTCACTTAACAAGTGTATTTAACATTCGGCGTTTCTAAACTATTCCGTTTTGTTACTTTATTTTGTGACTATCATTTGTCAATGTGCTAAGCAGCTAAGTTTGGGTCAGGGATCGGGCTATAGATTGAAATAGCATTTTGTGTGTGTGTATTGTCACCTTATTTTTTGTTTGTTTCTTGGCTGTGGTGACACCATAATTTCTTGGCTAACACTGAATTGTTGGCTTAATTGTTTGGCTGACTTGGCATGAAAGACTGAAATCAATGCAAGTTGAATTGTTTATTGACCTTTTGGGCCCAGCCGACAACAGACAATGACAATAATGACGATGATAATGATGATGATGACGATGACGACTGCCGTTTAATGGGCTACTTTTCTACTTATCAAAAGGATTACCGAGATCAGTATTAGGTGCAGACAGTAGACATAAGAGAGAGAGAACAGCAGCAGACGGATGTAGGCAAGTGCCTTAGCTTGATAAGATGTCTCTAATGAGAGACATTTGTTAATGTTGCTTAATGCCAACGAAAATGAAAATGTCTTCATTATTCGAGAGAAAAAAGGTGATAATAAGCCAGGCTAAGCAAGTGAAAAATAATTAGATGTGCATATATATATATGTTTGCTGGAAATAAATTCGTTGTATAGATAAGATTGTTGTATGGAAGTGCGACTGTAATATATATGTTGATTAGTAAGAACAAAAAACGATATTTGTTGTGCCAGATTCTCTATAAAATTTCAAGCCAAGAATAAATCATTTTTGCGACAATTAATGAATTTTGAATTTTCTGATGTACAAAAATTTTCATAATTTATGTAAATTTATTGTTCCCGAAGACGTATTGTTTATCTAGACATGTCAAAAAATATCTGTTGCCTGTCTTTTAAGTTTGCCTGCCCTTCATTTCTTTGCTCATTTTTGCTTGCTTTTCATACTTAATATCACAATTGAATCATTTGCTTTGGCAATGTTCATAGTAAGTGCTTTTGCTGAAAACGTAACAAATTTAATTAAATTACGCTACACGCGAAAAGTGTTTGCATCTACCCCTTTCCACCCCCTTGTCTATTAGCTCTGCATTACAACTTCTACTTTTCGAGGCCGTCAGAGCAGCTGTCACTTTTTTTTCTTCTTCTCGGACAGTGTTTTTCCCCCTTTCACTTCTTGCAATGCGGAAATTTTTGCATGCGTCAGTCACAACAGCAACAACAACAAAGAGGGCAACTCTGTTTGACTCCCTCTCTCTCTCTTTCTCGTTCTACCTTTGTTTCACTCTTTCTTTGTGTCAGTATTTGGCAGCCAATTTGGCGCGCTTCTGTTTTGTTGTCAAAAGCAGCTAAAGCAGTGGCAATTTCTAATTTAATTATTCAATTTTTTGTTGCCCCGCCTTTACTCGAAGCTCTTATATTGCTGTGAAGATGATGGCAACCCAGGCACAGCAGGCGTTTGATGCAAGTTTGGCCAAGTTTTTGCATTTTATTGATGTCTGGCAGCAAATGGTTTCTCAAAATATGTAATTGTTAAGCAAGAAACTTTTTATTCAAGGAAGAAAAAAAAGTAGATTTGAAAACCAAATTAGCATGACAATGCCAGAAAAACTTTAAATAGAATCTCGTAATTTCACAATATGCTTCAAAAAAATATGCATCAATTGAAAAAGAGAAAGCGTCGCATCTTGATGGAACAGTTGCGTTATGCACTTGCTCAGACATTAAGATAAATGCAAAGAGAAAGAAGGTTAGAGATAAAGAACGACAGAAAACTATGCTTTAAAAAGTGGAAAAAGTGTCATTATATCCTAATTAGATTCAAATATCTAACAATTTCAACCACAAGCCGTGCCTGAAAACTTTGCTTATCGTATTTTCAATGTGGCTAAGAGATGCAGCACGTTTTTGAGAAGGCAGCTAAACTATAAAATACCCTAAAGATGCGAATAAACCAAAAAAAAAAAAAACATTTAATATCAAAGATTCGAATAATCAACTAACAGATGCTGATTAACATTAACTAATCTTTATATTATGCAAGCGTTTAAGTATTCAAAACAACAAATAAATGGGTAAAAAGACATTTTATTAAAAACAGTTTAAAAGAGTTTTAATTTTCATAATATTTAACTAAGTTTTTGATAGAAAACTCTTTGTGAAAAACTTAGTATTGCTTTATACAATAGATTCTGATATCGATGCTATTCCTAAGCTTACCTTACCTGTATACTAAGAAAATGACTATACCTCATTTGAAAAACTTTCCTTGGCTATAGGGTACTAAAAATGCCAATGCAAAAAATGAGAGAGAAAAAGGAAGAATGATACCAAAGAACTGGGCACTGTGTTTGGTACTTCGAAAAAGGAAACTGCAAATAAAATTGCAGACGTTGTTTGGAAATTGAACAACAAAAATGCATTTAGAAATATGTACACATAAAAAGAATATAGAAATGAAACGAGATGAGATGGAGGAGAAAGGCACAGCAGAGATAGACACAGACGTGGGACAGTCATTGCAAGGGGGGAATGGGTGACTGGGTGGCGGGGCGAGGATAACAACTGACAAACCTGCTAAAGTACTGACAAACTGTGAGAGTGGTCCAAGCAAGCAATGAGTTTGTGATTGAGGGTTGAAGTTGAGAGTTACTCGAAGTTGTTGTTGAGGTTGGGAGTTAGAACTGTCTTTCTCTGCCCGCTTGTCAGCCGTTGAAATGGCCCAAAAAAGTTCTTTAGTATTGTTGCTTGGCATTGTTGTTGTTGCTGTTGTCTCGGCATGGTGCGAATATTTCCGTTTCCGCATTTTGCCAAATATGTTTGCCAGCTGCAGAGCTGCAACACTATCCTAACACTCACCCAACCGAGCACCACTCACCTCATCCCCCGCCTAACAACCAACAACAAGAAACACTCGCATTTTCGACTTTTTTGGTCGGTTCCTCCCCCACCCCACTCCCTTACCAATCCTCTTTGAAAAGTTTTATGGCCATGCGTTGCACATAAATGAAAGTTTTTGCTTGATCCTCGGACTTTCAGCTTGTAATGTTTCCACAGCCAGAGTGTCCTTTTTCCAACTCCAACTCCTTCCCATGTCTATGTCCAGCTGTCTTGTGTTTCGAATCGCTCTTGAGGCGAGCTGTGAGGGGTCCAACCAAAGCCAAACCATGACCAACATCGGTGGGAATTCAAAAGCGTTGTGTGTGTAACTATTTACCACACGCATAACAAAGCAATTGCCTAAGACGAGAGGATTCTTGAATTAATCAAACACTCAAAAAAAAAGTCTAAGTAAAAAATGCTTTGCTGTGTTTCTCACCTCATAAGATTAACTTCTCTTTTACACAAGAATGTTTAATTCAACAATTTATGTTTTAATTTTATTTATTTCTTCACTTCGTGTCTAACAAATTCTTCACACACTTCGAAGTTTCCTTAAGGCCATGTATCTTTTTAATGAGTTGCAGGTTTATCCTTAGAAATCCTAGACGCACGCATTTCTCCACAAACTTTGGCAGCTCTTGCTTCATTTGGCGCTTGGCTTAATCGTTTAATTGCCTGGCATAATTACAAATGCAGCTCATCATCAGATTTCAGCTCAATTTCTTAGACATCGTTTACTCGTGCCCTTGCCCTTTCCTCATCGCCTTTTCGAGCTTTTTCTTCATCTTTGTGGTCTCAGATTTCTCGTTGCACTGGCTGGCAAATTGACCCAAAAACTTCTTCACTTGTCCTTTGCTCGGCTAAATTGTTCTGCCGCCTCGAGCCGTCACTTTATCTCTTAAGTAACAGAAAAAAAGAAGGGAAGAAGGAAAAAAACTGGAAAAGCTACCCGGTTTCCATTTCACACTTGCGCTGTGCGAGAATCGGAGTGAAAAGAACGGGAGGAGGGCAGAGTTTGACATCAATGGCTGTGGGATTGGTTTTTTTTTAAGGAGGTGGGACGTTGGGTGTTCGACAATTGCTCCATTGCTTATCTAACTGCAGCAAACTATAATTTGCTTTCAATTGATTTTGCCGTGACATTGTTGCCCCTTCCATTCTCGTTTTCCCAACTCCCACAAAATTGACTCCCAAGGAAACACTCTTATAAAGGGTATTTTTAAATTGCTGATAGATTTGACACCTAAATTATCTTTGATTTTATCATTTGAATTAAATGGACGAAGAAACTAGGGAAGAAAATATTCAAGAATAAATCATAAAACTAACATAAATTGCGAATTGTAAAGAACATCAAACATTTTATTGTTTTATTCATTGTGAATTTAAAATTTCTTACAAAATTTGAAACAATCAAATAATTAATTCGCGATCAATCGAAACTTTTTATATGGAATATATTTACTATGATAAATTTATTGACAAATATTCTTTTATTAATTTGTACTTTTATTTTCTCTGCTAAAATTAGTTAATTAAAAATGCTTTAAAATATAAATTTTCAGTGAGTGTATTGTAACTTCGTTTGACAATTTTGTATTCTTTGTTTTTGTCAAGTTGCTTGCAGTATTTTTCTTTATTGATTTTATTGTGCCAAGGATTCTGTTGTTCTGTAGCTTCGCAGTGGACAGTTTCATAAATTGTTTTTCGCACACTTTTTGAATTTTCCTTTTTTTCTCCAAAAATCCGACATTTGTTACAGAACGCAACCAATTCGAAAACCAGTATCAAATCCAACTCCTTTTGCCCAACTTCCAAGTTAAATTCCCAACATCGCCTGCCCACTCTCCAAGCCCGTCCAACTCCCCTTTCTGCTGCCCGCCTGCTGTTGTTATTGTTGTCCGACAAATGTGCATTAACGCCTTTGACCTGCAGTTTGGAAGCAGTTCCAAGGGAGGTTAGATTTGTGTGCGAGGGAGTTTTAGCCAGAGGGCGAGTGAAAAGCAGGGGGGGGGGGTGTGATTGAATTTCGTAGTTTTTGCAATTTTCTTTTGGCGCAGGCTTGTAATGCACAGCTGACAGCTGCTTTTTCTTCATTAGCAAAGTCAACCCTGACAGTTGTTTTTTTTTTTTGTCTGTTTTTAGTTTTCTTATTCTTCCATCGTTCCACGGGGTGTTGGTGTTGATGGTGGTGGTAACCCTGTATACCCTTTCCCCTACTCAGCGTCTTTTGTTATTTCTGGTGGTGATTTTGTGGGCCTTTTTAAATTAGTTTACATGACTGCGTGTAATGGGTTTTCTCATCTACTCCACAATCCTCCGTTGCCCACTCTCTCTCTTGCTTGTTGCTGTTTTTAGCGGGAGCCAAGGGCAACTCTGTTTTCGTTTTCGCATTGTAATTTCATATGCTGCAGCCACAGGCGGTCTTGGTCCACGCATCCATTCAGGGCCAATGAACTGTAAATAGTTTTGTGGGCAAGTGCTACTCATTGGCGAGGGGGAGTGGGTGAAGGGAGGAGCGGGGGTTAGGGTCGTAGGAAATAAACAAGCATTACGCTTGGAGCGATTTATGTTGTGCCAGCTTTGAGTTTAAGTAGTGCAAATAAACAGGTGGCTTAATTCAAGTCGTTTAAAAATCACACAAAATTTATTGATATCTTTGTTAGAAAATGTTTTCACCCTATAAAAGTTGATTTAAATGAACTTAACAGTGAATTAAACAAGCATGATTTGATGATTACAAAATAAATTCCTCTGCTATTTAAGTTTTTTTTTGAGGTTATTTTCGTTTTAATTAAAACATTTAAAAAAAATTCTTTAAGTGAAGATTTGTAAAAAATTGTATTAAAGTCGAACTTCCAAACAACATATCTGAAAGGGACAAGAAAAAACTTGAACGGGGCTTTGATTGAACCAAATTGCAGGGTTTTTGGAAATGAATTCGATATATAGAAAACTTAGTTATATTGTAGCAATAACTAGCATGTAAGACCCCACTGTACCAAATAGATATAAGCATCCCATTTAATATATTATAACTGTAACATACCGAAGGCTTCGTTAAGAACGCAATATGTGCAAGACGAGCGAAGAAGTTGATCATTGAATAACAAGAGAAGCTGATCGAAGAGTCAGTCTTAGTGGGACAGCGAACAAGAACGGTCGAATTGTTTCAGTTCTACAATATGAAAGTTCGAAAGTAAATAATTTAAAACGTAATGTGAAAAGTAAACTTATTTAAATCGATCATTTAATTGTATTATTGTTAAACTTATTTGAAGTTGTTTTAACTAAATTATTAACTTCTAAGCAACGAATTTTATATGATGCAACGTATTGCACTTTTGGGCAGTTTTTAACTAAATTTTTGATAATATCACTAATATGATTTTGAGCACAACTGTACTTGTTTCTTTCTTCAACCACTCTCATTGTGTAACCCTATCGACCTCTCTCTTGTTGTCATCTCCTTTTGGTTTGACCCAGTCTGAAATGAGGTCCCATTATTGCCGTTGGCCAAAGCGTTGGCCATAAATAGCGACTACTTACGTGCATAAAATATGCCTGCATTGGCTTTAAGCTTGCCCCACAAATTTATGGTCAACGCGATAGCTTCAGTAGCTAAGTGGGTGGCTGGGTGGTTGGGTGGGTGCTTCGTTGATAGGAGGTCCTTGGCCAAAAGTTTTGGCATTGTTGGTTGATAGAATGGGTGTGAGCTCGAGTGTAATTATCAGCGGCATTAACACCTTTAATTACAGTCACAAAAGCAAATGTGTGCCAGAAAAGAGAAATTTCAGAGCATTGAGGGTGGAATTGAGCTATGGGGGGATGGGAAAAAAGGCGTTGCCAGTTGCAACACAATATGCAAATGAGATAAAGAGAAAGAGAGAGAGAGAGAAAAATACAGAAATAGCTGCATATCTCGAGGTCGCCAGATCGAGCGAAAGTCAAAGCTTGGAAAATGTTGCGGCACATGGATATTAGAATAATGCCAGAACGAACACAAAAGGCGTATCAAGGATTTTCACACACACACACAAACTAACGTATATAGATAAACATGCATACATCTATGCAAATACAAATGCAAATGCAAGGCAAAGCGATGTGCAAAAGGAAAAGACATCTAGCAAATATGCTAGAAAGGAACAAGAGATGGAGAGTGTGGGAGAGAGCTAGAGAGAGCCTCAACTCTCGATTCACAGCTTATACAGTGGAACGCTGATTTATAAGCAATACATATCTATATATATATATATATATATAAGCCACAAAAATAGTATATTAACTTGATTGAATATTCACGCTTTGAATCGTTGGTTAACCTTGTCTTTAAGAACGTATATTTATCGATATAAATCGATATTTTTTTCGAATCTATATTACCAATAAGCTATTGTACGCAATAACTATTAGCTGTTTATAATGAGCGTAACATCATAAAAATATTCATTTTTAAAGTCAAGCCTTAATTTCATTTTTGTATAAATAAGTTCATATTTTTTATCCAGAATTTATATATGTCTACAATATGTTCTGTATATAAAAGTTCTTATAAAAGCAGTATTTTTTCTTACATAATGCAATGTTTTTTGAACTGATGTTAACATTTAACTTAAGCGATTTACATTATAGAATAAACATTAACGTTAAAAAGCATTTTATCTTTCTCTTGTGAATTTATGTTCTAGTGCGAACTATGATATATTTTTGCTGAGTGTACGTACACATACATAGTATATCTATGTGAAGCTTTATATATTTGCAGTATCATTGCAGATACATATATCCTATCATATACTACATGCATATATAAATATATATCAAGTATATCCTGCTGTGTTCTTCGCCTTGTGACTTTGCATATTTCTGGCTGGCGATTTGCTTTGGCCATTTTTTTTTTTCTTTGAATGAAATTTATTAGAATAGCTGGCCAAAAGGAAGCTCAAAAAATATGCGTTAAGAGGGCAAAGGTGGAGGGGTATTGTGTCACCTAGCAGGACACACCTACACACACAGCCACACACACCCACACACATACACACACAGATACACTCATGCATATGCAAATTGTAACAGTCGGTTGGCGATCTTCTTCTTCTTCTGTGTGTGTGACCTACTTTGTTTGTGAGTGTGACACATTCTACCTGTTTCCAACACAATCTCCACCCAACCCCCAAACTAACCCCCCTTTGTTTCTGCCAACTCACAATATTTGTTGTGTGTATTTTCATTTTTGTTGGTTTGTTTGTTTTTATTGTTTTTGCATGACAAACAATAATTATAATTGCACTTGAAATTGGCACATGGTTTTTGCAGAACAACTGTGGAGTGAGGGGTGTGTGTGGTGGTTGGGGTGTGGGGTGGTTGGATGGTGTCAGCATGACAATTGTTATCTAAATGTAAGCAAATGTTGTTGCTGTTTTTGCTGCACATTAAAGAGATTATCTTTAGTTATTTAACAACATGAGGTTTGAACTTGATCTCAATTGCATATAAATAATATTTGGCTTTCTTTGGAGGGGAGTGCGTGTGTGCATGTGTGTGTGTTGTGTTTAGTTTTGTTGTTTTTATATCAAGATAAATGATTTGAGATTTGTTGGCAGTGAAAATGCGATTTTTATTTGCCGTAAATGATGACAAATAGTAGAATTAATGTATTAAAGAAGAGTTACTTAAAAAAAGATAAACAACTTTATATAAGTAGAAGTAGAGCTTAATAAAAATATTTAATTTAAATCACATTAAAGGAAAAGAAATCTGTAAATCGAAAATAATAATACAAAATTTTTTTTAGTCTGTAAGATTTGTTCTTCATATTAAACTTAGGCCCAATTTCTCAATATCCGGTTAAAGTCGCAGTTAGTTAAACCCGGTATAAATTAAATGCTCGAGTTAAACTGGGCTTAACCAATTCAAAGTTAACCTGAATCGTTAAGATAATATCGCATTAATGGTGCTGCCAACCCTTACGAGCGAGTAAAATTCGTAATCAATTGCCAACTGAAAACTAACAATTAAAATAAAAATGAATAAACAAATAGCTTTAAGGAGCCCGGCAGAAAAAACTTTTCAGTTGCTGAGGAGCATTTACTCGTTGACCTTGTGGAATCGAAATATTTTTCTTGAATAATAAAATAAATACAATGCAAGTTTCAGTTTGAGTCAGCTGTTTGCCTAACGATGATTTGAGCGATATTTATATCGGCACTTAAACGGGGCCACTAACCAAATAATACATATATAGATATAACATTACTAACACTGGTTCTGGGCCCTCCACATTCAGAGTCTGGGTGACCCATTCTCTCTAGAATTTAAAATGAGAGCGGCGAGAGTCATTATTTGGTTAGTGACGGGGTATAAATGTTAACCGGCGTTCAGGCCTCGGTTAGTTTGTGTCTCGTTTAAACCTAAATGGACATTGAGAAACTCAATTTTGACTAAACTTGGTTTAGTTTAGCTAACCGGACATTGAGAAATTGGCCCTTAATAATAATATTTTACTTCACATACATTTTAATTTATTGAAAATTAATTAATTGTGCTATAACTGAAATATAATAAAATCCTTTTTTAATCAGAAAAATCATAATATTGGACAACAAGACAAGCAAGATTTGTTATTTACTTTAATACTTACTTACTTTAATTACTTTTATATATAAGTAATGTTTTGAGTTTAATGATAATCAAAGCCGTACTCTTTAGATACTCTTTCGAGCTTTCCGGGTGGAAAATTGCTTAATCCAGGCAAAAGTTTAAAACTGAATTTTTATTCCGCTCAGCCCCAAAAGCTTGGGCAGAAATTTGAGATGGATTATATATTAAATCATTTTTGCTTTGCTTATTTATTTATATTTAGGAAATATCTTTGTGGGCATGAAAATATTTGAGAAATCTATTTTTAAGCATTACATAAAATACATTTATGCGCCAGCTCAAAAATTGATTATAAGTTAGCAGCTCAACTCCAAAAATAAGGTTTAAAGATTGCATAAAATGGAACACAAACACACACACACACACATGTATGTATATTTAATGTCAGCTCCTGTTTGGTGTCAATGAATTCTCGCATACATACACAGATATATGTATAATACAAATTCTAACCTTATATTAAGAAACTGTGTCCTCATCCCACCTCACAACCTTTCACACACACACACACAGCCTAAACAGCAACAGCAACAATATGAGTTTATAAGTAAGTATTTATGCAGATGTGCGAGCAACAATCAGATTGTTGTTGTTGCTGTTTTGGTTTGTCAGCGGGCTAAAATCTTTTGCTTATATATACATCTATTTTTGGGCACACACACACACACACACACACGCACACATGCAAATGTGTATCTTTTGCTAGGTGATTTTGTATTCGGAGTTTTGCAAAAACATTTTTTGGGTCATATCACTTTGACAAACATGCGGATTATCCCCTGGAATTATTAATTATTATAACGGCAAAGCACGAGGCTCGGCTTCAGCTGCCTATCCATGTGTGTGTGTGTGTGTGTGTGTTTGTGGTGCCTCATGAAAAGGACAACAAGGATGACTAATTAGCCAACCGAGCGAGATTTGTAACTTTTTCAGTAAGACCCAACTTTATATCGCTCAAAAATAAGATATATACATATATACCTTGCCCCAACAACAAAAACTTGTTTGTATTTGTTTCCTTTCTATTTTTAGAAACTTTTTAACTTAAGATATAATTTGAGATAAATACACTTAGATTTGTTAGTTGTGAAATTGAGTTTAATTAATTATCCCTAGAAACTCTTAAGCTAAATTAAATATTTTAATGAATTTCAATTTGGATATATAAACAGATTTTATATTTTAATTTGGCAATTTTTAAATTTGTACTTGCATAATTTATACATTTTATTATTTTGAAATACTTTATTAACATTTTTGAATTTTATTTTTAAATATTATTTTTAGTTTTGTTTCTAAAAATGATCATACATAGATTAATATTTATTAAGACTTTGCTTAATTTTTTATATACTTAAAACACAAATTTATGATTAAAGTATAAGAAAAGTTTAAATAGAGACCAATAATTAATATATTAAATCACTTTTTTACAATATTATTTTTCACAAACTTAAAATGGTTAATTTACATCAATAAAAAAATAATCATTAAGCTGGTAATATTTTTACATTTTTACACATGAATTAAAGCTCGGAACGCTCCAAATTATGTGTCTCGAAAGAGCCTAGATTAAAAGCGTTTTAAGAGTAAACACATAAATGTGAGGGATTTCGGTGTAGATTCAGTGTTCTCCAAGCAAGGAGAAAATATCACTTAAATCAGAGCATTTTCGGTTTTGATGTAGGCAAAAACTTAATGAATGTGAACATTTTCCATCGTCTTGCACTTATATCTGTGTCAGAAAAGAGTCAGATTAGATTACGAAATCTTGCACTTATAACTGAGAACGTTTTCAAAGAAAAAAACGCTCATTCTGGACTCTTTTTCGTACACATTATGACGGTAAATGCTCATAAAAAGTGTCAGAAACCTATCAGAAAACGCTTGCTGGGTTGCAACTGTCTTTCTTTTACAGACATGTTAATTTTTGTTTTACTTGATTTTAGGATATTTCTTAAATTTATTTATTATTTAGCCTTATTTTTCTCATCTTTTAGCTTTTCAATTATTAAATATATTGCATTGAACAATAAACTTTTTTGTGTTGATTTTTTTTTGTGTATTTATTTCTTGAGAAATTACTTTCTTTTAGTTTTCATCTCGTTTTGTTGTTGTTGTTGTTGCTCGGTTGCAAGTTTTGTTGCTGCCACGCCCTCGCATCTCTTTCATGGCCGCCTCTTTTCGACCGGGATCGGATCCACTAATGCGCCTTTAATTTGCGGCCATGCTGCATGAAATGAGCTGCTAATGTGTTTCGCTTGTTCAGCTGCCCCGCCAACAAACAGGCGCTACATGTGGCAACAACAACAACAACAAGCATTTCACTTGACGCGCCTAATGAGTTCAGGCAAACCGCAAGCCTTGGCCCAACTAGAGGATCCAAGGGGCAAAGAAAGGATAGTGAAAGAGGGGGGAAGGGGATGCAAGAGGCAGATTAACGCTTCGATGGGGTCGCAAGTTTGACTAAGTTGCGGCAAGCGATTTGTTATTGTTGCTGTCGACAGTTAAACAATTTATTAAGAATTTGTGGTTATGGCCACCCCTCCCCTCCCTTTAACCCATCAACTCTTTCAACACCAGGCACAAGTGCCAGCGGGAATAAAATTGCATTGAAAATAAACAACAAAAAGCGATTGTTGATAAACAAAACAACAAACACAAAAGAAAGATTGCTGTTGGCGGGGATGTTGCTGAAGGTGAAAGTACAGTGTAAACAATAAATGCAAATGCAAACGACCAGCGAAGGTGCGAAAAAAATGCGTAAACATAAACAAAATTAAAAAAAACATAATGCAATCGTAGCAACATCCAGTGAATGTTTAGCAGCATGTTGCTAGAGCGCGCAGCCAAAAACACAGTGAGCGAGAGAGAGAGAGAGAGCGCGCAACTTGCGCCGAATTGAGAGCATGTTCATTTTCGTAGCTCGCATTTTCGAAGTAAACTGCCGGTCTCTCGTTTGCAGTAGTTTTGTTATTTTACATGCCTCGCATAAAACGGAAGAAGAAATACATTCAACGGAAAAAAAAGAAAAATATTGTATATGTATAAAGCATGGGCGGCACACTGGAAAAGCGCAATGCGAGACATTGACCTTGATCATCATATTGTGGGATGCTGCTGTTGGCTGTTGTTGCTGTTGGCTGTTGTTGCATGTGGTTGCTGTTGTTGCATAGTCGTCATTTAGCTTTAGCTGCTGTCGGTTTTTTGCCTGGCCAACAAATCTGTCTGGGGATTTGTTAGAATGCAACATTTATAAAAGTTACTTCAAATTGCAAGCAGCAAATATCAATCTATTCGAAATTGTACAGGTTTAAAAAAAAAAGTTTGAATTGAACATATTCGAATGATAGAATGACATACAATTATTCGTTATTTTATAGAATTCTAATTTCCTTAGTTTCTTATATTTTTATTGTCCGTTTATCTATTTCGCAGTTTTACAGTCTGTTTCGCATTTGGAAATTTTGCAACCAGCCCAAGTCAAAGTGCCGCCTTTAATCCACTTTATTTTCAATACATAATTGTGGCCTTTTAACAAGCTGTCAATTAAAAAGCAGCTTTTTTTTTATAGCTTTACGCGTTAGCGTAATTTGAGAACACTTTATATAAAAAAATAATAATAATAAATAAATAAACTGCCCAAAAAAATCGGCAGCGAAGAACAGCAACAAAACACATTCATCATGCAGCAGCGCTCAAAATCAACTGTTCAATTGAACAGCAATGCAATGCGAAAGAGCGCAGCACTTATCGAAAGAGAGAGAGAGAGAGACCTCAGGAGCGAGAGCGTAGGTGGCGTTCATTTATTGCCATCCGAAATGAACACAACATTGAGCACAAATGTTGCACAGGCAGGAATCGCCGAGCGTGTCTGAACATGCGAACGCAGCGCTCGACACACGTTTGTGTATGTGTGTGTGTGTTTTTGCTTGCGTGCTTGTGCGTGTAGCAGCAGGCAGCAACATTTGTTGTCGTCGTCGTCGTGCTGCTGCTGCTGCTGCTTGGCTCTCGTGTTGAAAATTCAGTTTCAGTTTTTGACTCGCAGTCGCCGCTAACGGATGTGTGCGTCTCGCGTTTTATACGAGAAAATTTGTACGAGTGTGAAACGTAAACGAATACGAAACATTTTACATGAAATTCGCTATTGACTGACGACGTGAAATGTTAAGTGTTTTGAAATTGCAATTGTTTTAAGAAGTGTCAAGATATACAACAAATAATATTAAAAACTCAACATTGAGTACATACAAGTGCAAAAGAAAGCCTGTTGTGTTTAAATAAAAAAAAAAACCTAAGATAAAGCAAATTTGTGAATCTTGTGCCGCTAAATATTATACTCGATAATTGGATTTGGCTTAATTAAAAATCAGCGGCAGCGAAAGTACAACAAAAAGTCGACTCGGAGTCCTTTTCAGTTTTCTTGTGTTCTTTTTTTTCGTACAACGGGACAGTAAAAAACAGCGGGTAAGTTTCATTCCTCCCAAAAAAATCAAAGAAACAAAAACTGCGCCTGGAATAAAAACGCTGATGGCGGACAAAAAAGTACCGTTGTTTGCAAAGCTACAGTTAGTTTCTAGTTCAACAAAAAGTAGAGAGTTTGCCTAAGAGCTGTGTTTTTGTTTTAATGTGTGTATGTGTGTGTGTGTGTGTGTGTGTGGATTAAGCGATGACTTCAAAAAGACAGCCAAAGTCAGTGGGCGAATGCAAACTGCTCTCCCGAAATTAAAAAAAAAAAAAAAACGGACTCAACTTAACTCGACTCCGCCTTTGACTCTTGAGTGGGTCGAGTGAAATGAGCTTATCAGCATCCAAAGCAGAATGCAACAACAGAAAGCAGCTTCAATTTGCCGCAAGCAGCAGATTAACGCTTAAGCTTTGTGCGAGCTAGCAAAAAGTGCTAGCCTCTCTAACTGTAAAACAAAAGAAGTTTCATATTTATATGACTTAGTTTACTTATCGATAGTATAGTATATAGATATCGTTATTGAAATAATGCAAAACTTAGTGGTGAAATTTTTTTGTGCTTGATATTTAAACTGTTGTTTTGGAATATTTTCGGTAGTATTTACTTTAAAAATATTGAGAATTGGCTGAGGCATTGGTTAAATATTCAAAGTTGAATTTTATTTAAAACAATACTGAATCTTTGGCATTAAAATTGGCAACACGATCAAGAGAATATAGTTATAAACATTAGTTGGAAAACATTTATACAAAAAGGTAAAAATTTATTGACTATTTCACAATCTAATGAAATAAGTAACACTTCAACAAAAAGTATTTCAAATGAAAGCAAATGAATTTTACAATAAAGTATTCCAAAAATCGTTTGTTTAAAATTAAATTTCAATTTCATATATTTCACTACTTAATAATATACAAATATAGTGTGAATACTAGATAACATGGATTTAAGAGTTCAGGCTTATAAAAAGTCATTTTCTACTTAGATATACATATATACAGCGAATATCATATAGTAAATTGAAAGATAACTGAAGTAATTGGGGAGAAAATAAAGAAAGGAAAAACTTCGTAAAGTGAATAATAATTCTACAAATAGATCAAGTAATAAATCAAGTATTGCTTATTGGAATTCTCTTTAGCTTTTCTATATAAAAGATTTTCAAATTTACTTCAACTTTCCATGAATATAACTTGAATGTTCATGTCTAAAAGAAGCGCACGATGAAATTTCATAAAATAATCTGTTGTTTTTTGGTTTTATATTCAAACATATGTTCTTATATAGTTTTTATTCCACTGAAACTAAGAGATGGACAATAATAGCATTTAAACAAAAGCAAAACAGATACAGACACTTGCCAGTGAAGATTTGTTTATTTAATATTTATTCATATTAAATTATATGAAACAGCTGTTCAAACATTAAAAGTGTGTTTTAAATGGATTCAAAATAAATGCATTTGCCTAAGGCTTCCTTTCTCTCCCTGTCTCTATCATTATTATTCCAATTCCAAAATTAAAATGCAAACAAATAAAAATTTTTCAACAGAGAAGAAGAAGAAGAAGTAGAGTCTTGCTACAAACAAAAACAACAAACAAAAGCGCCGACAAAAGCTTTATAATTATAAACAAATAGTTTAAGTGTGTACAACAGAAGAAGAAGAAGAAGAAGTAGATAAAAGTATGTAGGGAAAGACACTTATGACTTAAAAGCAACAAAAAACAACAACAGCACACCTTTGTTAAACTTGTTGTTTTTGTTGTTGTTTTTGTGGTTGCGCCTTAAGTAAATTTGCTTAAATTATTAGCAAAGAGAAGGCAAAGCGCGCAACAAGTGCAACAACTCTGGCACATTTGGCGGCAAGTTGATTATTTTTTTCTTCTTCTTCGCTTTGCCCACACGCCATAATCCTTTGGGTAAATAATAAGGCATAACTCATAAATTTTGTGCCAAAAATGAAATTTATGTGAAACGAAAACGAGTCTTGCGTCTTGTGAATCTGCAACAAACAAGTACCCCAAGCGAGATATATCTGGCAGATACACAAGCGTTAAATGAGCTGTTAAACGGAGACCTCTCCATCCACACACACACACACACAAAGAGATGCGCACACTAGCCCGATAAATAATAACTCAATCTCAAGCCTACGCATTATAAGTGAAAAATAAAACAAAATCAGCACAAGTGTTGAAAAAATGTATCTTATGGATACGCAATGTTAAATGAATTTTAATTGTACACACGTTTCATTCCGAAGTTTTAACTGCTCTACACATGTTTACCTTTTATTCCATTCTGGTTTTTTTTACCAGAAAAAGGCTTACAGGATTTCCGTTTGTGGTTTGTTTTCAAATTTATTTGTTAATCAGCCGCCTTTCTCATTCATCCTCTCTCTCTGTCTTTCTCGCTCACTCGCTCGCCTTTCTGGCTAATTAGTATGGATGGCGCGTTGGGTTAAGCCTGAAATACATTTTGTATGAAATGCAAAGAATTGACACAAACTATTTGTGACTTGTAATGGCTTTATTAAAGTTTGCGGCGTGGGAATTGATGTACATTAAATAACATTTACATACAAAAATACTCAATAATAATATACAACAAACCTTAGAGTTGACAGTGCTAAAAGTACATAATTGTGAATTATAGTCAAGAAAACAAAAAAACTCATTGAATATTTTCCATCTCTGTTCGCCATATGCTAAGCAGATTAAAGAGAGAGAAAAACACTCGCTTAGCACCTTATGCAAATGGGCCAAACAAAAACGAAAACGAAGAAAATGTACAAACAAAACGCAAGCGAAAATTTGTAACAAAAAAAAGTATATATATTTTGTACACACAACATTATGGAATGAGTAAAATGAATAAAGCAAAAAACGAAGAAAAAAATCTCTAAACAAAATATTTGTTATGCGCTTGTAATTTTCTCGCACCAGAAACGAAAGCCGTGAAAATAAGGCAGGACTTACACAAAGATAGAATGCAAGGGGGTATGTGGTGTGGAGAGGGGCCAGCAGAAGTAGGTAAATGCCAACGTTATTTTTTGTTTCATGCTCAGCTGCCCAGCGGCGGCCACTGAACGAAAAGAGAGAAGCAACGAGCGCGCAAAAAAGAAAGAAAGAAAACAAACTTTATCGCAGTACTCGCAGGACATGCTTACTGTAAATCTCCCAACCTCTCTCTCTCTCTCTCTTTTGGGTTCATTCTTATTGTGCGCTTTTGCTCTTAATGCTGAGTGACAGTGATGTGACATGCCCGTCAACTGCCTCTGCGTCTGCTGCTTCTTGCTTTTGCTTGTTGTTGTTGTTCTACTTCTTCTTCTTCTTTCGCTTCTGCCATACTTAGCTTCAACGAGGCGCGCTGCTTTATTTAAAAGTTTTTGCGTAATGTGGTCACACGGAAAAGGAGAGGGAGAGGTAGAGGCAGGAAAGAGCATGACAATGTAAGTTAACCCATCTCTCCACACCGCAAACACACCTCAACTGACTGGACAAGCACAACAAATAATAAATGATATGTAAAGCAAGGCAAAAGTTTGTTCAAGTAGATGTTTCTTCTTCTTAGTTAAACTTATATATATTTGTACGCATATTTTAGCCCAGATTTGTTTTCTTTGTGCAATTTGTTGAGCGAAAGAGAAGTTTTTGCTAACCAAAGCGAACTTGCAAGTCTCGAGGCAACGCTGATTGGTGAAATATAATAAAAAGCTTAAGAAAACGCCACTTCTTTTAATACTCTTCTTAATTAAACACATTCTTTAATCATTCACTTCCTTTTTAATCTAAAAGACAGCCTACTCAATTTGCAATATTATATTTAGTTGTGTGTCTATTTTTACAAGCCTCTTTTATTGAGTGTTTCCTTCGGCCTGTTACATTTGTTCCACATATCGGAAAATTGTTATCCCGCTGCGGCTCAATAACACTTATCGTTAGACCCGAAGACCAAGAATATCCAACAAACTACTAACTACATCAAATGTCTCAATTTTCAATGTCGAATGCAGTTTCGGGGCTTTTTCTCTCTCTCTCTACTTCTATTCGACTACCTGAACTGCACCCATATCAGTTACTACTCTACCTTTGGCTGTCCCAATGCCCAAAACGAATTAAAATTACACGTTCAGACAGTCGCGACAGTGATAGAAAGAGATAGAGATGGTTTGGTGCTGTCGATCCTTGGAAAGAACATTTATCATTGTAGCTAATAAATGTGTTTATTTTTTTTCTTTTTTTTTCTTGTCTCCTTACCTGCGTTTGGTTTCTGTTATTGACCCGAAACGTGGTTTGGCTTTCCAATAGCCAACGATTGAGTCATTTAAATGCGTGGCAAAAAAAAAAAACTAAAAGGAAACCAACAACAACTGAAATATAGTTGAGGCAAGATGAAAAAAAAAGGAACACATATAACCCCTGACTGAATTATTGTCCCAAGCTAATTTTGTTATAAATTCAATAGAGCAATTGAAAATTTTTGGTTGTTTTTGAGAACAATTCAATTAAATTGTAGACAGCTGTTGTCTTTTCAAGTGCCAAAAATTGCATTTAAGACATAAATCAGCTGATGGGTGAAAGTGTTGCTGAGAAAGTAAGTGCTTAAGTATGCGGTAGTGGTAACTAGTTCCCAAAGGGTGGTTGCTTGACTACTTTAATTGGAAAACTTGTATCAAATCGAAATCAATCTCTTTCCCCGTAAATCCTTGAGTGGAGAGGCCTTTCACCCTTTCTTTCTTTTACTGAATCCTTGAGTGCTTCGTTCTCTCTACATTTTCTGTTGCTATCATAACAAGCTGCAGAGCGCAGCTGTCTTTACTTTAAGCCAATTATCTAATTGCTTTCATTTCACTTTGATTTGTTCTTATCACAATACTTCAACTCTCTCCCATCTCTCACACCACTTGCTAATTACGCCAATCGATTCACCTTGCTGAAGCTGGCAGTCTTGAAGTCGTACTTTGATTTCCATTTACGCTTCCTTGGCGCGTCCATAACATTTCCTTTTTACGCTTCGACGGACTCTCACAGGAGCGACAACGTCCCAGGAGAATCTTTGAATGCGTCCCAGACTTAATCTCGAAACAAATCGATTTCGTTGTCTCGTCTCTAGTGTTTCTTTTCTTTTTCTTTGCACTTTTGCACTTGCCTTCACCTTCGCCTTCGCTTTCGTCTACGTATCGTTTCCTTTTCCTTGTCGTTTTTTATTGTATTTGGCCAAGTTGAAGTTTTTCAACACGATTTATTTCATTATTTTCTGGCGCTCTTTTGGGGTTTGTGCAGTGTTCGCTTTTAATGGGCCGCTTCAAAAGCTAATCAGCAGACAGTTTCAGTTACGCGAGATCCGAGACAATTCAATCGATTTTGAAAAGGTAAAGAAAAGAGAAAAGAAAGACAAACATATATTATAACAAATACAATAACACAAACAGAAATACAATAACTAAAGCCTTAAGTTGAGATTTCGATTAAAGGTTTGAGTTATTCAGCGTCTTTATTTGGTTGCATTTTGTGGTTGAGTTTTAAGATTGCATTGGTAAGATTTTTATTTATATTTTACCCTGTAAAGTTAACAAAGGCATCGAGATGAATAAGAATATGAAGCATGGGATTTCTTAAACCTGTCAAATATAAGCTAAAATATAAATCGAATCAAGGAAGCTTATAAGCTAAAAATAAATCAAATCAAAATGTTTAAGATTTTATAATAATAAATTAAGTATATAGATATTTTAAAACCTTTCTATATTATAACAAGCATTTGCGACTTTAGTTAAACTTTCGTTTTAACTAAAGGGCATCTTTTAAGTCTGACAATCTAAATCTCTTGTTGTGGTATTTTTTTTTTTAGTATTTTGTTGTTTATTAGTTTGACTTCGTTTCAATTTCAATTCCAATTCTATTCAATTCAATTTTCTTTACAACATTTCATCTTTGACATGTTTTGGGCTTGTATATTTCGCTCTCTCTCTCTCTCTCTTTCTCTGTCAGTTGCTGTCTCTCTCTCTGCTGTCTGTCTGGCTTTCTTGTCATTGTATTTATTTGAAGTTCGAGTTGGAGTCTCTTTCTTTTGCCCAAATGCAACACTGTGTGTGTGTGTTTGTAGTGTATGTCAGATTCGCTTCGTCGTCTTCGCTTTTTTTTTTCATTTTTATAATATCTTTTAATCTCCAATGTCAACAGCGGCTTACATTTGATTGCAAGACAACAACAACAGCAACAACAGCATCGATTGTTGTATTTTTTCTTTATACATTTGAGATCTTATCAGTTTTGCCTGGACTGCCTGCCTCTTCTCGCCTCTTAGTCTGTTTCTCTCGTTCGCTTATTTCAGTCAGTGCTACACTCTCTGACAACTGTCAGAGCTCACTGTGCAGCTAATTAAATAGCCCAACTGGCAACATATGTTGCCATTGCTTGCAACCTCCCCTTGCCTTTTCGCTTCGCGCCTGTTTCTTACTTGCTTGCCCCACGCAGCAACAAACTCATGAGTTTTCCCGGCTGTCAAGTCAAGTAGGAGAACTCAACTGGTTGGACTCAGCGAGAGACAAGCCGAGAGCTTAAGCCGCAAAACGTAATCCGCATGGACCAGAAGGCAGAGAATCTTCTGCTTTTTGCATTGATGGATTCAATTTGGATTGCGACTGTCAAGGTTAAACTGGCAGTTATCGATAATATGCAGACAATCGAGTCGACTTTATGGGAAACTTAATCAAGTTAAAATAGCCGAAACAAAGAAGATAACTTAAATGGCTGTTAAGCATTTTTATACACTTTATTTAAATACTTTCGATCATTGATGATAACGATAACAGCCTTAAGAAAAAAATCGTATAATCGATAGCTAAAACACTTAATGTTGACAAGTTCTTATTTTTAGCTAGCTCATCATTTAACAATCGATAACAAGCAGTCAGATAATCGATAAAAAAGTAATTAACTTATTTGCCATTTATTGACATCAATTGATTTAAACAAGTAAATTCATATCAAATGATAACTCATCTTCCAATTATCGATAAAAGTCAATCAAAAGAATCTATGATATTTAAACTGAGGTTTCTACCAGAGTTGCTCTCTTTTTGTTTATAGAAAAATACCCCCTTCATTGCAGTACGGAATTTCTCAATTATTTTGTCAGCATATGTGTGAAAAATGACAAGGGAACCGCAGCCAAAAGGATAATAATAATCATAAAAAGGGAAACCAACAACAATAACGACAACAACAGAAAGAAAAATATTCCCTTTCTGACTGCAGAGGGGTTAAAACAATTGCCAATGACGCGACAGATTTAGGTACAGCAAATAAAAAACAACAAAATATATTTAGCTAAAGAGTAGAAAAAAATAGAAAAGGCTAAAGCAGGACACACACACACACATACACACAAATGCACAGTACAAAAATAAAAAATATCAAAGCCAAAGCAAATAAAAATAAATACGTGGAAAAAAAATAGAAACGCATTAAACAAAATCAATAAAAATTAACATCCTCCCGTTGGGGTGGGTTCCAGGTTCCAACGTGTACGTTTTTAGGGGTGTGAAAAGCGAAAAGTTTATATATTGCCTGGTGAAACTTTCTGCATGTGCCAAAGGAAGTGTGTCCAGGATCAGGTCTAGCGTTGAGTATTACCTAAAATCTAACTGTTACGTGCCTGGTCCTAAAGTTGCCAGATAATTAAAAGACAGAGATACAGCGAGAAAAAGAGACACAATACAGTTGCCAGCTGCTGTCCACAAACGACATCAAATATTTTCTAATCCCTAACTAATCATAAGGCATTTTTTCCATTTGTTTCTTTGCAGCGCCGCCGCCGTTTGACGGCTGTCCAGCGATGACAGCGATCAGGAAACGCATTTGACACGCAGTCTACGATCTCTTAAAAAGAAAGAATACACACACACACACACACCCTCACGCACACACACAAAACCAAAATCATCAACCAAAAACAAAGGTAAAACACAAAGTCAAAAGGCAAATGTGGAAAATGTTGGATACCATCATGGATGCAGATCTCTTTATGTTCGATTGCGATGAGTGCGCTGGCATGCCCCTTGCCCCACCACCGCAGTTTTTGATACCGCCACCACCGCGACCGCCAGCCCTCGCTGAATACACGGTGGTGCCACAGGATTGTAACGAGGAGCAACTGGCACAACAGCAATGGGACAGTGATGTCTGTCAGGCAATGCCAGTAAGTACAAAACATACCCATATTTCCTATCCGTCCCGTAGAGGGTTGCAACCCTCCTACTCCAGCACAACCCCTCTCTAATGAGCTAGACCTGTATATACGTTCACTCCACAGCTGTTGAGATTTTCACATTTCTGTATAGGTGTCAGAAATTTATGTTGCCTTATTGAATTATTGCATAATGCATGCAAACGAAATAGCAACAACAGCAACAATCAACAATAATAATGCGCCTGTTTCATTCTTTAGTGTAATTGGGGTGGCGGGTTAGGTGGCTTAAGCAATAAAAGGTTGAGTTGGGTAAGCCAAGTGGGCGGCTTTGTATGGTTTTCGGAGCATACAAGTGTTAAGAGTTGAGCGTTTGACACTTCAAACTGATTGTGAATTGTTAGAGAGTTCTGAAATGTTAACAGATCTTTACATAAAAATGCACATGTTTGCAAAAAAAGAAAAATACTGTTAATGTAATTTAGTAGATTTCTTTACTTGGGATAACTGTGGGAATTTTTGTTTCCAAGTTAAAATAAGATTATTTTTTTTTTTGTCGACAAAACCTTTCCACTCATCAGGAGTTTATTACTTTATCTTAAGTGTTCTAAGCTCATGCTTATCCAACATAATTGAATAACTTAAAACGTTTTAAAAGTAGAAAAAATTAGATACTTTTTGACCTATTAATTGAACCATCCAAAAGTGCCAACTGTTTAAAGTCATTTAAGTTGCCAGCCCACATAAACAGTCCAAAAAGACAAGAAAAAGGAAATTACGCCCACTTTTTTGTAGCATTTTCAAGTTTTTGTTTTTCCTGCTTTGCTTTTCTTTACACACACACACACACACACACACACATACACATATAACCACAAGGCAACACTTTAAAACTGCTGCTTTTGGCTCCTTGAAGTCTTAGCGGTTGCTCAAGCAACAGCTGTTGTTCCGGCCTGCCCCCCACTCCCAAACATCCTTGGCAAAAAAAAAGAAGAAAATATGGATATACAAAGCAGAATGAAAGAAAAAACGTCATCATTATGAGGCTGGCCAACAACATGAAGAGCAACCCAAACAAGAAAGGCAACCCAATCCTTAACTGTGTTGTGTGCCTGTCTGCTGGGCAGGCAACAGCAGCGGCAACAGCAACAAATTACAATAACAATGAAAAGTTAAGCGTTGTCAAAGAGCACGAAAAAAGGGACAGCCCAAGTAGTTGGCAAGGGGCGTGGCACATGGAGGGGGGCTATGAAGGTGGTTGTTTGTAACGTGGCAACATATGGCCTTGCAAGCCGTAACGAATCCAAAAAAAAATAAAGAATCAACACGCTGCTCAACCCCAAGCAAAGTTAAAGATTGTCAGCGGTTACGCAAAAATGTTACAAATCATTTTATTTAAAAAAATATAGAGTAAAGAACTTTACTTGTGCCTAATCGCTCAAGTGTTTGTTTAGGCAACAAGCGGGAAAAATGAGCTCGAAGAAAATGTAAAGAAAAACAAAACAAAACACAAGATCAAATTCCACATCAACACTTCAGTGATAAGCATATCAAAGAGAGAGGGAGGGACAGGGAGAGGGACTCACGTGCCTTCAACTTTGTCTATTTTCTCATACATATTCCCAAGCATATTTTTTCTATCTTTTATTTTTGTTGTTGGATAGAAGGAGCAGCTCCAACTCAAGTGTTTTCCACTTAATTTCGGACATTTATGTAACAGAAAATTTTAATAAATAAAACCGAAGAAAAACTCACAATTTCATTGTGTGTGGTCCATGTCAGATAAAAATTTCTGTGTGTGGGCACTTGAGACTCCTCTCTCTCTGTCTGTCCCCTCTCTCTGAACTCTCTTTCCCTCTCTCATGTAGTTTATGAATTTCCTTGATTTATGTTGACAAATCAAATGTTAACAAGCAATAAATGTCAGTTTTAAAGCTGCTTTACAGTCGATATCGATATATGTATGTGCGTGCTTCCTTCTATCGTTTATCGAAATGCAATTTCATGCTTCCACTAACTACACCCATTGAGGTAAAATACGTTTTCTGAAATCTGTGCGAAGCAGCTTAAATTCAATTGCCATCAGCATCAATTTAATGGATTAGCGTGCAAAAAATGTCAAACTCAAGTCACACACACACACGAAGAGGGTAAAAAACGAGGGGGGAATTGGGTGGAGAGGAGTGATTGGAAAGTTTTAAGCGCTACGTGTATGTGCGGGCGTGTGTGTATGTGTGTGTAAGCATGTGTGTGCGAAATTCTCTCTCATCAAATTGATAAGTTTAACAGGAATTGTGCCAATTTGGCAGCACTGCATAGAGTATGTATGTTAGAGAGAGACAGGGGGTGAAGGGGTGTAATTGTCAACTGGTAATCGCAAAGAAGAAGAAATCAGCTAAAGAAAACGTAAATGAAAAGCGATAGACTAAACGTTACCCTACAAATTCGAACATGGGGAACGTGTGACTTTATAAAAACATATAATTTCTAGCATAAATAGTAAAATTCATTTATTCTGACAAATAAAGTTAATTAGAAAGAGATTATTGTTATTTTGCTCATTGCTTAAAAAAAACTCCTAAGCCCCATATACCCCGATTTCAAAGCTAAGACACAAGGTATAGAAATCTTTAAATTGGTAACAGCACGCAAAGGATTCAGGATACTGGTAGCAGGGACCCGAACCAGTTTTGAGCGGTACGAAGACGACGCGTCAAACATGCGAAATTAAATTCGAAACGCGTTGCGCGCCCCAAAAAAAAAAAAGGAAAATATATATAAAAATAAAATATAAAATCAACAGCAAGCAAGTTGACAAGCTGCAAAAAAAAGTACAAAAATAAAAATGGAAGTATGAGAAAAGGCAGCGGAAAGCAGCTCACACTGATTGCAGTTGGGCGTGGCAGCAAAATAATCCTTTCTTATTTATTTTTGGTTGCTTGCCTTCTTGTTTGGCTTTAGCAAGACTATATGTATTTGAACTTTTGCTGAAAAATCGGTTTAAACAGGCAAATGCTGAGACTTTGTGTGGGTGTTGTGAAAGACTTTTTGAGGCGGAGGGTGCAAATGTCTTGACATTGATATCAAATGTCGTGCGAATGCCAAACAAAATACTCCTACACATTCCATTGTCTACAAAATGTTGCATAGTTTTGTAGTCTGCTTTTCGGCGTGCGCGACTAGGAGACAATGATGATGATGATGGCAATGATGATGATGGTAGGAATGATAGAGTGGAGGGTAAGGTGAGTGGAGTGTCGAGGTTGTTGATGTTGTTTACAGTTGACACATAGCAGACACAGCTGTAGACAGGCACAACAAAACATAAAACACAACGAATACAACGGCAGACAAAATGAAAAAACGTCTGGAACTTTTGCACTGACAATAACAAAAATGGAATTTATACATTCTCGAATGTGTTTATATGCATTCCAAAAAGTACAACGCAAAATTGCTATAAACAGATACAGCTTTCGCGCTAGTTAAACAACTATTGCAACGTCTTTAAGATTACAATAATTGGAACTGGTTATGGAAACGAATGTGATTCTCTCTTGACGCTATAACATAATTAATATTACATTAAAGATATGCATAAAGATTTCACAATCTTGCAAATGCATATTAAAGTAAGCAGAAAATTAAAACGTATAACTTTTTAAATGCGGCGTGAAGTTGACATCTCACATTTCTTGTTTCTTTTTTTTGTGTCAACTGAGCGCAGCAGCTACAAGTTATTTTTCAACTCATTACAAGCAACTTTCGCAAAACAAAAGCGAAATAAAAAAAACCCAAAAAGAACGAAAACAAAAAGATCGAGACAGATAGGTAGAACAAATGGAATGCATCTCAATCACGAGTTGTTTCCAAACAATTGCACTGTCAAGTGGTTACAAAACTGCGCCAAGTTGCCAACATAAACACAGGGCTGGAGACAGGTGTAACTGTACAACTACTGTCGATATGCACGTGCAACAAAATCGAAGTTGGCTGTGCCTGCTTTGTTGCTAGTGTTGAAAAAGGCGTTACACATGCAACGCATGTAGAAAACTTTTGCCATGTTATCAGTGTGCTAAAATGTTGTTGTTACCGTTGTTGTTGTTGTTGCTGTTGTAGTGCCTGGTAGTGGCACGTGCTTGTTGCAAGCCTCTAAAACACACACACATACTTGCAATTGTTTTTGTGTGAGAGTTGTGCAAAGTTTTGTGTTTTTCATCAGGAAAATGAAAACGCGTTCGACGACGACTTTGTGCAACAAAAGTTGTTAACTTTAAGTTTAGCACACAAAGCGAGAGAGACAGAGAGCGAAAGAGTTTTAAAACTAGTCGTTGCTGTGCAGGTGTGTTGCAAACATTTTCACAACTGATTTTGATGGCTTGCACAAAATGGGCGAAAAGGTTTGGCAGCTCTTTTCTATTGAAACTGGGTCAGTTTTTAGGTAATGGAAATGTTTTGTATATTCGCAAAGTTATTCATAATTAAAAAGTTCTTACTCAACACTGGCTAATTGTTGAAGCAGCTCTTTTAATGCTGTTAACATTTGTGACATAAATTCGAATCAAATTTGTTTTACTTTCTTCAGTGCCTAATTATTATTTTTATCGTTTCGACTGTTTGTTGAATTTCACTTTTATTTACATTTGACTATTTGCCTTCCCATAAATCGTTCAAACTCTTATCGTTATCTAAACGGGAAACCAGTGTTTGTTTAATTTACGATTGCAGCTACCTATACCCTTACCCTATACAAAGTATATGGTAAGTAGCCTACTTTGCGATGGAAAGCCTTCAATCATGCCGAGGCAGAAAGAAAAAAATAAACTCCTACTGGAAATATTAAACACACACATTGCCGTTGCTTATCTGGGCAAACAAATGAAACGGCTGCTGTTATTGCCAGTGCTGCTTGTTATTGATAAGACGCACAACTCTTTTACAGAGTTGGCAAGGGGCAGCTAAGTTCATGCTGCTTAACTTTTTATCTGACGAGGGGGAAGTTTTTAATCCGTAACTTCAGCTGACGTTCGACATTGGTCGCAATGTTTGTGTACCTTACTGTCAGCCACTTATGTTTGTAGCTCATTTTGTTTGCTATGATAAATAGGTAAAGCAACCAAACACACACACACACACACGCACAATGCTTGCTCACTGCGCCTATTCATATAGATTTATCGATTATCAACACACTCGTCGCGACGTTCGCTGCCTGCGGTTAGAAAATTAAGTGAAAGGCACGAGAGAAGAAAGAAAAGAAAGAAAAAAAACAAATAAGACAAATGAAATTTCATTATTTTCAATGGATTTTTATACCTTAAAGAAAATTTAATGTCGTTAGTGTGGTTTTTAAGATTTCAATAGCTGTAGGGGATTTGCGTCATGTAAAACAGCGGCAGTGTTGAGAAGTTAACAAAGTACATTAGCAATGTGAGCCAGAATGGATTTTGTATAATGCAAAGCTCATTTGACTTGAAGGCAAAGTTAGTATATATAAAACTTGTGAGAACTTGAGTTTTATAGTAGCAAACATTATAAAGTATTCTTCAAAATGCATTTCATTGAATTCCCTTTCTTCTATAATAAATCTAAAGAATATTGTCTACGTATTCTATTAAAAATCCACTTCTTAACATTAATCCACTGTTAATAACACAATGTGACTAAATTCATTCTTACTCCCTCACAACAAACCTTATCAAACTTGAGCGATCAATTGCTGTGTTGGTTGTTGGGTGTAGGGCACTCAACAGGCCACCAAAGAGCAACAGCTTCCGTTGCTTGTGAGCTTATTTCACCCCCGCCACTCCACAGCTCAACACGCTGCCACACTTCACAACACTGGGTGCCATGCCGCGGCTCATTAATCAATTTGATTACGAGCAATGAGCTTTCAGAGTCTTTTTCCATGTGTCTTTTCATTTTCATTTTCATTTTTTTGTTTTGTCTTTTTGTTGTAACTTTTGAGACGCTTCTCACACTTATCTTGGGGGTTGCTCGCATAATTGTTTAATTTATTGTTATTTATTTGTTTGACTCAGTTTTGAAATGTTTCGGATTTGTGTCTTTAAATTGTTTTCAAAACAATCCACTGTATTAAAACAAATTTCTTTATGATGATAAGCGAGTGAACGAGAGAGGGGGTCGGCGGCTCACGCCAGCCTCCAGTGTTGCCCCAATAGGTTAAACAATTTCGCCATACGGCGACGGCTGTCAATATTTTAATAGCTTATCTCGCGTTATTCGAACTGAATTGAGAGAGGGTTTTGTTTACATTGCATGTTTGTCTGATCAAAGACAAAGAGAGTGAGGGGTGAGGTGGGTATTGGGAAATGGGGAATGGGGAATGTGATAAGCGCTTGAAAGCTTCCGCATATAAATCAAACAAAAACTATTTATTAATAAATTAGTGTATGCATAAAATCGCAATTACAAATTAAAAGAGACCCGACCTACATATTGTGTGTGCACTGTACAGTGTACACATAAACAAACACACACACAGACACACACACGCATCCGTCACTGAACAGTTGTGCACACAAACCGCGCGTTGGGTTGAGGGGGGGCGCAAAACTTATTTGCACAGCTGTCAAAGCTTGACCTCAATTTGTGCATCGAGCGCAGCTTTTGTCTTGTTTTCATCAACCCTGCCCCTCTCCTCTCTCTCTCTCTCTATCAGTTTCGCACTGCGTGTTCACCAAAATATTTTTCCAATGCATTTGAGTGATTTATGCGTATGCGTGTGCGTTTGTGTATGTGTGTGTGTGTGCTTATCTTTGTGTTTGCGTTTGTGTTGGACAGGTGCAAAGCAAAATTCAAACTGTTTTCATTAACCAAAAAAAAACAAAGATTGATAAAAATATTATTTGTTGGTTTATGTTTGACAGCATAAGTTTTTTGAATAGAAATAAAGTCAAATTAAATTCGAACAAAATAATTTTCCTCTCGCTTTATTTTGATTACAGTTTGTTTACTTTTCCGTCCGCCTCATTTTGGATTCTATACTTTTTAGTATCCCTTGCATAGGCACATTTTTTTAAAAGCTTTGACCGTAATTTTTGGTTGATTGCCAAAAAGCAGAAGATGAAGAAGAGCGGCGACCCACTCAATTGTAGCCATTGTAAAACACACAAACACTTACTGCATAAAAGGCTAAGAGCGGCATGCTTTGCTTTTGTTTGCTATTCGTTAGGCATATTTACCGAAATTTTCTGCTCGTTCTTAAAAATTGTATGCTTCCACTTCTTTTTGTTGTTTCCTCTCTGGTTGTTTGTTTGCTGGCATGCAAAATGGCTTTGTGTTTGAGTTGCGTCGTGATTTGCATCGTCTTGAACTTTTCTACTTTTACTTTTCACCTCCAAACTCAACTAATGCTCATTTTCAATCTCTCTCTCTATCTCCCTCCTCTTTCTTGCAGATTTTAGATGCCAGCCTGTACAGCAGCCAATCACTGGCCACCTCAGCGATGATTGCGGTTTTCGCCCTGCTCCTCGTACTCATTGTGCTCATCTCATCGCTGTTTGTCTGGAAGTAAGTACAAGCATCTCCCCATACATATATATATATATATAAAACCGACAACGTTTGCTTAGCGTGGGTGCAAAAGCGAGCTTGAGCTAATTAAATGCAGCTCTGCAGCAAGCGCATCAGCTGAAGCTAAGCTTTAATGAAATCTGATCTGCGGCTTTTGTGGTTTTTATAACTCAACACACACATAAACTTAAAGAGAGCAGTTGCCCGTGTGTCACATATTGCATGCGGCAAGCAGCACGCGTCGCCTTTTTGATCAAAGCAAAGCGCAATTTGTCCAACTTTATTATTTAATTAATTATTTAGATCTTATGTAAGACAATTATAGCTAAAACCAAACATTTCTAATATCGCTGCAAACCCTAAAATAGATAAATAAATGCTGCACAGCATACCAAACAAATGCATAATAGAGTTAAAGTGTTGGGCAGCCAAATATTTAGCGCCATATATAAAAAATGCAAGCAATGCGCAAAATGCGAAACCAAATAAACATTATAAACTATGCATACATTTATTACTGTGCAAAACTCATTTTTGCTAAAGTCCGACACACAAAAAAAAAACCCCCCAAACAACTACGTAAAATGCTATTGCGACCAAACGAAAATTAATGTAGTCTACTTTCCAGCGCTGACCTACATGTATATGCCATGATTGCATGCATGTATATGTTTGTGGGTGGCTGTGTATTAGAGTGTGTGTGTGTGTTTGCACTCTTAAAACCAAAACTAAATTAAATTGAAATTTTAAATACACAAGGCAAAAAAACACGTGAGAAATGGACGCCATGCACACACACACACACACACACCGAAGCAAACACAGTTACATCAACTTTTTGGTCAGGAGCTGGAAAATAAAAAAAGTATAAAACAATTTACTTTCTACACCAACAAAGCGAAAAAAAAGAAAACGCAGAACTGAACAGAGTACAGCTAAAAAAAGAAAGAAAAAAAAAAAAGACGATTGTCAGATTGCAAACCGAATGAAATCTGCAGCAGAAATAACCACAGTAAAGGCAAGTAAAAAAAGCTACTGCAACAACAAAAGCAAACAACTCAACGCAGCTTGGCTGTAGTTTACACACACACACACACACACACATACATATTAAAGTAGTGCAATATGTGTGTGAAAGTGCAAAGATTTTTGCGCGCACAGCAAATGGCCGACATTAAAGAGAGCAAACGAAGACTCTTTCTGCGTTTGCCTTGAAAAAAAATTCCTTTGGGTTCGCTGCGTGCTTTTTTTGGTATTCTCATGTCGTGTGTGTTTTCGTTCGTTTTAATGGGTTAGCCAAATTTTGTTGTTTTCGTTTTTTGCTGCTAGTGCATATGAATTATAGCTAAACATTTATATGATTTCATGAGTATGCGAGCAAAGCGTTTTATAGCGCAATTTAAAGCTTAAGAGAGCGTGTGGCGTTGGGTTATTTAAGAGAAGGGAAAGGATCTTTTAAACAGCCTAAAGCTGAGTGAAATTTTCATTCGAATGCGCTGAGGGATATTATTCTGTTTGTTTGGCAGATTCAATTTCCTTGCATCTCAATCATACATTAGAAAAGTCTTAAAGCTTCTTCATAACTGTCACTCAACGCAGCTGCTGTGTCCCCTCTTCAGGCCCGTTATAGATCTCTCTCATTAATATCAACAAGTGTTGAAGTAACATGCAGCAACAACAACAACAACGTTGAGCATCGATATTGCTGTAACGCCTAAAAGTTGGCAATATTCATGGGCACTGAAATTGAGTCGAGAGTCCCTTTTGAGGGGTGGGACAGTTGCTACAAGCGATTTTCATACATATTCATTAAAGTTTGCTGACCGCACGAACGCACAGACCGGAAGGGTAGTGGAAGGGGCAGGAAGAGTGGAGGAGTTGGTAGGAAAGGGAATCTAAAACACAAACACATCTTGTTGTTGTTGTTGTTGCTGTTGCTGTTGTGCTTCATCATTTTTGAGGTTATGGCCATGACCAGGAACACACACACATACAGGGAAAACGTCGAGCATCTTTATTACAAACATACACATACACATACACACTCGCACATTCACACAGATAGCAAAAGCTGCTGCTTTAAGTGCTTTGCCCCAAAAACTTGCTCCATTTGCTATCTGCATGTGCGTGTGTTTTATATGTATGTGTTTTGCTGTGTGTGTATATGACTATGAATGTCCAAAGCACATGATGTGAAAAAAAAAAAAACGTCGAGCAACAACAAGAATAAACTTGAGGCTAGCGCCATTTTTGTGGCATTTATGATGTGGCACATTACATGTTTTTTTTTCGACTTTTTTTTGCCATTATGGACGCCCAACAACAACAATAACAAATAAATATGAATATAAATGTGAATAGCTCATACATATACATAAATTGCTTTGTGTGTGTGTGTGTGTGTGCGTTAGGTTATCGTATTGCGTGTGGCGTGCAACAAAAGCAACATGGAAAAGCTATAAATAAAATAGCAACTAATTTTATTTATATTTGTTAGGATTTCTTTTTTGCTGTTTGCCTTTGATTTTTGTTGTTGTTTTTGTTGTGTTTGAGCCACAAATAATAATAGAAATAAAATAATCGTAACGTCAACACATTAAAGCTAAAGCTCTTTTTATTGTACTCGTCGAGGGGCGTGAAAACATTATAATAAAATGATACAAAATGGTTAAAAGCAGCATAAATCTTTAGTTGCTTGACAACAAGTTTTTGTTTAAAATATAATTTTGACTATTCAATACTTTGGCAACGGAGTCATGCTTCAGCGTTGAATATTCTCTCACTATTAACTGAAATGCCAAACCATTTAGTGAGTTTCCTTTTTATTCAGGTTTACTTATATTGTGCAAACCATAAATGGCATTCATTATAAGTCCATAGAGTCGCCTGTTCATAATTACCTTAATTACTTTAATAAACCGCTAGAGTGTTGAAAACTCACACTTTACCACGCCAAATGTTTGCACATTGAACTTTATTAATTACAAATTACAGAAAATAAAACTAGCATGCAACATGTGCTGCAATCAGAGGCGAAAAAAGTGGGCTAAAAAAACATAAAAATAAAATTGATAACAGAAAAATGTGAAGCGCTTGTCGTGCAACATTGTTAACATTGTCGCCAGTTAATAATATTTCAATAAATAAGCTCAACTTTATGCAAATAATTGCATATGAAAAGTAAAATTGAAATTAAATCGTTTTCGCTGCAAACATTTCGACAACACTTTTTTATCTGTTGCTGTTGCGTCGTTGCGTCGTTAAAGTCGATTGAGATTGGGGGAAGCCACTTGAACACGCGCTCATGCATATTAAATGGAAAAAAAAGAGATGGGCTCTTGTGGCAACCCTGGCAACAGCACAGCAACCCACACGCACACTCAAGTTATAGCTTGGTTAATGTTGACTGCTAAATAAATAAAATCAATTTCACCTGCTTGCAATTTCATTGCCTGCCCTCTTCCGCCTGCTCTCTCTCTCTCTCTCTCTCTCTCTGTTGAACAACATATGATGACAACCCTGTCTGCCAGCCTGCCTGGTGGAAATGATATGCCACAACGAGGAATCACAATTTGCGCTTTATTATTATTATGAGACAACTTTTGCTAGGCCTTGCCACAAAACAACATTTTCTACTTATTGCTTTTTATTTGCCGCCAGAGTTGCCCTGGCAATTTTTAATCAAGCGCAGACCCTCAAGAATCTGATTAAGTCAGGAGTGGCAAAACTTTTCTTTTCTTCTTTTTTATTGGCAGTAAAGTCAATTATTATTTGGGCTTTTTTTTGTCATGGAATGAAATATTAAATTATCTTTAAGATAAAGAATATTTTTGCAGCTTAAATCATATCTTTGGATCTTAGGCCCGAACAATTTTGGTTGTTTGTTGTTGTAGTTGTAGCATTCACAGCTTCTGAATGCTTGCCACAAGCATGTGGCTTATGTGTGGCCCGCCTGCAGTCTATGTAACGACCACCACAAAACAAACCAACATACTTCACTATAGGAATGCACATACACTTAGTAATATAGACAGACAATTAGATTTAATGCAAGCCGCAAGAACTCTCATGCCACAAAACCGATTCCGATTTCGATTCCGATTCACATTTGCATATCAAAGTCAAAGTCTTGAAAGTTCTTTTGTTGCTATTTGCAAATTTCACGCACTAGATTTAAGCTGCTTTTTGTTTATTTTCATTTTTATTATTTTTTTTTGGTGTGGTACGTGCAACAACCCTAGAAGTACGTAGTACATAAATAAAAAATATCCTTGGACTAGACCAAAAACTTGTTTCCACTCGTTTTCCACCCTCTCACGTAGTTGTTGCCTTAGCCTTAGCCATTTTATTGTAAATTGCTTATGCCAAAAGGCAACCCTTGATGTTGCCCCAAAGGTATGCCACAGCTACCCCTTTCCAAATATTTACATTCAGAGCTTAACTTGCCTTGGACGTTTTGTTCTCTAACTTTTTGCTGGGCAAATTTTACGACACTCTTGAGACACTGTGGCGTTTATAATGCTTAGAAATCAAACATGCTGCTTTACGGATACTTCAAATACAAATACAACACACACATAGATACACTCAAGCACAGTGCTTTGCTGGAACATTTAAACCCGCACGCGTTGATTTCATTTTGACGCCTCGTAAGTGAAATGAAATGAAATAAGTTGAAACCAAGTCAAAGCCCAAAGACAGTTTGATGTCTTTGCTATTTGTGTTTTTTTTTTGTTTAGTATTTTTTTGTTTCACTTCTTTTGCTTGTAACGCTGCCTCCTCTGGCTGGCTTATGCATCATGTTGCGGCATGCCACATTATTTAATTTACTTTTAAGAATATTTTACAAGGCACGCAGACAAGACTGACAATCCTCGCGTCCGCGTCCTAAGCAAATGGCAAGCAGTCAACCAAGGAAACCAGCAAGCAAACAGCCAAACAGCCAAGTCTCAAACAGCTCAGACAACGACTTTCAACCTTCATGGCGTAACACACTCACACACACACACACACTCTCTCTCTTCTTGAGCTTGGATACAGTTGGTTTTTACTTGCAACTTGTCAGGTTTTGTTGTATGCAAGTGGCAACTGCCCAAAAGACATATCTCAAGTGCAACATTTACACTCAAAAGTGCTTTTTGTTGTGTTGTTTCTCTTTCTGAATTCTTTTTTGCATGATATTTGTAATCATTTTACAGGCTTTAAAGTTTTTTCTTTTAATATTCTCTTCACATTCTTAAACGCTTTACTTGCAGTTGAAATCCATTGCTTTCATCACTTCTCTTTGTGTCACAATCGTTAGGGCCTTACATCTCTGCCTTCCTCTTTGTTTCACATTCGTAAATGCGTACCTGGAACATTAAGGAACATTTGCATATTTTTTTTATAGTTTCAACTAACAAACAAGTTCCTTATGTAACTTTCTCACTGCTGCAGTCTCTTATCTCTCTTCAACTTTCTTAAAAGAAAGCTTTCTATATATTTTCAAAGACCTCTTAACTGCTCTATCTTTTAGCATATTTAACTTTCCAAAGAGCAGGGCATTTCTTCTTCGGTTTTCTTTTTTGTCAAAACCCTGCTGCTGCTGGCCTGAAAGTAGGCAAGCATTTTTAATATGTATGCATGTATGTATGTATGTATGTGATGCGTTACGACAGTTAGCTTTCGCTTTTGTTTTGAGTGGTTGGCAGAGAGAGAGAAGGGGGCTATATTTGTGTGCATGCGAGTTTTTACGAGCGACTTCCGTTTGACAACGCAACATGTTTACCTACAAGACATTACAAGGCTGATAGCTCGCTGCCACATACGGCCTCCACCCTTGCACCTCACCCACCACCCGCTTACCATACATACTCATACATTTTGTATACTTGGCCCCTTGGGGGCATGCCACACACACTCTCTCTCGCTCTCTCTTTCTACGTGGCGTCAATTTAATTCCACATTTTTCATTATGCTTATGCTGAGCACTCTCAAGTAGCAACTGCCTTTTTTTGGGGGGATGGTGGGGGGTGGGGGTAGTGAGGAAAAGAAGAGCTGAGTGTTGTCTTTGCCATGGGCAACACTTAATTATGTTCATTATTTTCATGGCACGCGGTTTGCGTGCCACAGCAACAAGAACAACAAGTACAAAAAAATCCATCGACATTGTTGCTCTTGGTCCTTGGTCCTTGTTGTGTATGCTTAGCCTCCTTACGTTTCGGCTTCATCTTCCCATCTAGCTGCTTATTTAAATTGAATTTTATGTGGCACACTTTTTGGCTAGGTTTTTTGTTGTTGCTGCTGGCTTTGCTTTTGCTTTCTGTCGCAGTCTTTATTAATCACACGACTGCGCTTAAATGAAATATTTATTTGGCACTCTTGTGCATCTGCTCGTTGTTGTTGGGTGCGTGTTTACCTGCGCATTTATCATGGCAATAGAGACACGCCCCATGTCTGCGGCCATTCCACCAAAATGTTTGCAGCCATTACAAATCGATTTGTCTCCAGGCAGCTGACTGCCTTGGTCGTCTTGCTGACCAAAAAACTTATGGCTCTCAATTAAGCAAGGAGGAGCGATGCTCGAACAACGTCATCAATGTCATCATCATTCCTTCTACCCTCTCTCTCTCTCTTATTATTTGGTCCTTTGGCTCAAGGCTATCATTTTAAGCTGCTTGCTCATTTGAAGTCAAATGAGTTCGTATTTCCTCTCTCTTATTTATGAGAGAGGGCTTAAACTTATTGCTGCCTGCATGCGCTCTTTAAGCTGCTCCTTCAATTGACCAGTTGTTCTCTCTCTCTTTCTCTTCCTTTTCTCGCTATGGAGCAAGACAGAAAGCTTAATTATTTATATACTGCGCTAAGTACTAACTTAAGTCTTGGGTCTAAGCTGCTTGGGTAAATTGGGCCTCAGATTAATTTTAAAGCTTCTTTTGAACAATTTGTTTTGAGCTTTAAGCTGCTGTAACTTTGTTTAAGTATACCTTTAAGGATAACTCAAATATAAAGCTCCTTTTTGCAAGAATCCTTTGAGTAACAGGATAAGCTTCAAGTTAATATAAGCATGTATTAATATCCAATTGTCTTCTACTTTATTTACAGAAATAAACGAAAGGTACAGAATCTGCTGCCCTGCAAAACGCCCACACGTGGCGCCCACAGTGGTGCACTGCCGCTGGGTGGTGGCGGCAGTGGCAGTGGGTCGCACAGTGGGCAACATCATCATCATGCCATGTACGAGGATCCCGATGCACATTTGGGTCACCATCGACCGTTGGTGATGCGGCATCATCAATATCAGCATCCGCATCATCAGCATTCGCTTCATCATCATCATCATCACTATCAGCAGCATCCGCATGCAGAGGTTAGTATTGAATACCCTTTTCCATACACTCACTCACTCTCGCTCCGACTACTTTTCCTCATGTCCTTTTCCATTGTTTGTGTGTCACAACTATTTAATTGTCGTCGTACAGGAAGTTTGTTTTTTGGCGAATTGTTGTCAGGTTTTGTTTTGTTTTGTATTTTTGGGAGTTAGGGTGGATAACATTACGACAATTCCTGTCAAAACATTGCACTCTTGTTGTCAACCTGTCACACACAACAACCAAAGCAAGAGAAAGAGAGAGAGAAACGGACATACTCAAACGACAATTCAACTGTCAAAACTGTGTAAAATGAGACCACATTTCCTTAAGAGTGCCTGCTTTTTATGCTTCTTACCATTTCTTTTATTCACTCGTTCAATTCATTCCATATATTGATGCTCTTATTCGCTATATTGCTTTATGCCACCAGTCCGCCTCAATTTACACTTGAACTTGACAGCCACGCACATATCAAATTTATATGCAGTACAGTGCTCAATCGAATGATTAAACAACGTAGAGAAATACTTTTTGAATAATTAAAATCATTATTTTACTGAAATTACTAAGATTTTGTGAGTTAAATTTACTTTAAGTAAAGACATCATCAAATATTCAACGCTCTTAAGCAATTTTAATAATAAAACATTGAATAAAACTTGCAAAAAGTTCATTATAATTCTGAAGTTTGTATGACCTTAGAAACCTATGAGTTCTGTTTTGTAAGCCTTCACTGTTTTTGCATTCATACAAACATACAATTGTTAATACAAACATACAGCTATCTTATTGTGTTCATATATTATGACATATGATATATTCTTATTTATGTATTATCTGTTCTGCCTGCTGGCTCAATTCGTGCGCCTTTTGTGCCCATCTTTACGACTCTCGACGCCTTTTATTTTTTCCTGTTTGTCCTTTTTTCTTCTTGTTTCCTTATTTTGTTTTTTGGTCTTCGTTTCATATCATCATATTTCTTGATGGCGCTTTATGGTCCATTTTGTGCCCTGTGTCCTGTGTGTGTGCTAAAAGTGAAGTGTGTGTTTATTTGATTGTCTGATAAACAGCTCCTTTAGGCAATGCCTTACTCCTGCTCCAGTTTCTGGCAATCTACTTGACTTCAATCTCTAATCATGCACAAATATTTTCCAAATTTTAACAGCATTTTCACTGCATTTAGCTTACTCCCTCTCACTCTCTCTCTCCCTCTCCGTATTTTTAATTGCATTTCCTTTAGCCCAGTTTAAGTCGTTTGGGAATGAGTTCAACTGAAATCCTTTGCCTTAATCCCTTCTCCACTTAATTTACTCGCATATTATTTTTCAAGCATTTTTTGCACGTGTTTAACTTTTCCTTTTTTTTGCTTGCTTTAAAATGTTTGTTCTTCTTCTTTCGTTTCGCGCTGTTTTGGTCCTGTTTACGTTCGTGTTCGCTTTGTGCTTATTTATTATTCATTTCTTGCGGCATTTATTTAACCTTCCGTTCTTGTCGGCTTTGCGCTGTTACAACAACTGCTTACGGTTTCCGTTACATTCGCCAGCTTATACCCTGTACAAGTTTATTCGAGCATAGGCAATTTGCGTTTGAATTGTACGTTTGTCTTAAAAGTGGAGTTTCCTTAATTATAGTTTCCTTAATTATAAATATAATTAAACATATAAATCAGCATGAATATACTACTTTTTATGATTTAAATTGTGAAATCTTCCATTATTAAACTATAAAATTTCTCATGCAACCCATTCTAGAGTCTCTACCTTTAATTCTTTGCTACAGGGTATCTTCTTTTTCGTAACAGCTCTCAACTTACGCTTTGTCCTGACACACATTTAACATTGTCTTTAAGCTTTGCCTCAAGGCTTTCTGTTCCTAAATCGCTTACCATTGTTAAAAGTTTCTTTACATCTCACTAACTCTCTTTCTCTCTCTCTCTTTTTCTCTCTACAGTTGCTGCAAGGCAAGAGCATACATTATCCAAGTGGTTTCCCGATGACACGTTCACCACCGTTTCTGGTAAGCTCATCACCGGGTCCCGATCCCTACCGCTCCAATGACAATGTGTACGAGGAACTTGGACCTGGACGCGTGGATTCCGATGGTGAATCGGAGCCACCGTTGCATTCGGATGATGATTTTGCCGAGGATGAGTTGTCGCTGCCGGGCGAGTGTAGTTTCCACAAAGAAGTGGCAAATGCAGCTGCAGCTGCGGCACTTCACGACCGAGTTTCTGGCATCGGCATTGGCATTGGCAACAGCAGCAGCAGCAGCGTGGCAGCCGTTGTAACAGCAACAACCGGTTCAACTACAGCACCGACACAGGAGCGACACAGTGTACTAAGTTCTGGTTCCTCCACCGCGCAGGATGCATCAACAGCGAGTGCTTCAACAACCAGCAACAACAACAACAATAATATTAACATCAGCAATGAACAATCCATCAATCCCATTCAGTCGCAGCTGCGTCGCACGCCGCGCAGTCGCCAACAGCAGCAACAACAACTTAACAGTAGTTCCTCCACGGCAGAGATTGCGGATCTGGCACCATTGTATGATAACCGCAGCAACATGATGTCCCTGGGCTATATGGCCAGACCAACAGCGCCGCAGTTTTACAATACGCTGGAGCACGAAGTGGAGCGAAGGAATCGCATCAATGCGCAACTGAGTCAGGCACCGGGACCGCCGCTTTCTACGATATATAGGGAACGCATACGATATCCGAGTGTGCAACAGTATGCGCCCAATAGTGTCAATGGTCTGATGGCTGCCACAATGCGTGCACGGACACAACCTCGTCTTATTGATCGGCGGCTTGCCGCAAATCAGCATCAACATCACCGGATTCATGCGGCACCCATGTTGCCAACGGAGCCAGCTTATGGTTATGCGGAGCCTCTGTATAATGCCAATTATTATTACGATAGTGCAACGGTTGCGGGTTCAGTGCGTCCCTATGCCACAACTCTGGATTATCGACAACATCAACAGCACCAGCAACAACATGCACCTTATGGCGATTCGAGCTTTGGTTCCGATTCCGGTTACAGTCACCATACGCCAGCCAGTTCAATAGGTCGCCAGGATTATGAGCTGGCAACGGAAACAGTTATGCAGCCAAAGCAAACGAACAGCAAGTTGAGCGCAGCTTTAAGCTTTGGCTGGCATCGAGGCAAAAAAGCTGCCAATAACGTTCAAGTTGCAACTCCCATTGCAGCATCGAGCAGCAGCAGCAATGAGGCAACAAGAAGTCCCAATAACAATAATAATAGTAGCGCCTGTTCAACGATCACGTCTCAACTGGATAATAATAATGCAGCTAGTTTGTCGTCAGCGTAAGCTTTAAACCAATTGCTGCCAAATTTCCATGTGTAAATAATGAGCTTATGCTCGCTCTCGCTCTCTCGCATAAGCTATGTACAGTTAGTTTGTAAGCTTTTGTTTATTCAATGTACAGTTATAAACACACAAAAATGAAATATCTTAAATTCCTATTTGAAAAACAATTTTAATTTGCAAAAACTTTCAAATAAGTAAACGTTAACTGTAACTGTAACTATGTGTAGTACAACTCTCTCTTCGCTGCGTGTACATCGTAAAAGCAATAGACATATGTTATAAATATGCTAAAGTTAGGAACTTAACCCCTTTTCGTCCTATTGAAGGGGAAACTGCCATAAGTAAAAATAAAAGTCAGCTTAACTTTAGTCTTTAAATTCTAGAATGCAAAGAACTTATAGCGAATAAGTGTTTTTCCAATGTGATTGCCAAATTCTACAATATAATAATAATAATTATGATATGAAAACAAACACAAGTTAATTTATGAAGTAAATTATGTAAAACCTATTTTTAATGTCCAATCTAATGAAGTGTGTAATTTTAAATGATTTTTTAATTTTGTTTGTTATTTTAGTTCTTAAGCATATGAACAAAACGACAAAATCGAATGAAATAGAAAAAACTGAAAATTAAAAAAAAAATATATATAAAACAAAATACTTAAAAAATTTAAACGAAAATTGGCTTTTTGATTATAAGTTGCGAATTATTTTAGTTTTAGCTTTGGGTGCCATGGCAAACCTATGAAGGTTGAGCATTTTGAATTTTAATGAGGCTTTGCAAATATTTTATTTTATTAAAATAAGTTATCTTACTGTTTGAAATATTTTTGGTTTGGTTATTTCACCCGCGTGTGACAGCAAAAATAGTGTTGCATACTTTTAGACGGCGCATTTGTAGATTACAGCATCTGATAACATGCAAAAGTCAAGCATACTTTTTTATGTTAACATAATGTTATTGCTAAATATCATTTCGAACATTTAACATTTCGCAACCGCCAAAAAGAGTGCCACCAGATAATTTATACCAAAGCATTTTTAGTATTATCTTAATGCATATTAGTACTTTCATTTATTTGAACTTAGAAAATGCATTTAACATAGCCTTTGCTCCAAAGAAAAGGCTCTCAAAAGACTGTTTACATATTACAAAAGAAAAATTACTAAAATTTTATCTTAGTACCAAACATAATTTACTTATTGCAAAATACAATTGATTGTATATTAAGTTGTACAAGAACTAGTTGATAGATTAAACTAGTTGATAAAGCTTGTAAACTATGTGAAACTAAACACCCATTAGGTATATCGAGTGAACCCGCAGAACTACATAGGTGAGGGGCTGCCCCAAATGTTAATGGCCCCCATCTTACATTGAAACACTTGCTAGGTTGTATCAGAACTGTAAAAAGCATACGATTAGAACCCGGCTTATTCAATAAGACAGTTACAATCTTAACCCCTACCCCCTGCAACCCCGTTATATTAAGGACATGCTAAGGATCTGTACGATGCGAATGTTAAAATTTTCATATATACATACATAATATGAGCACAATGCAATGTATCCTATAATTAGTAGTTTATACATACTATACATAACTAGAAATTGAGCCCAAAAAATAATTATTGCTGTATATAGACTTATAGCCCAATAGAAAACACTAAGCGTTAACATTGATAGCATTTCCCTTTCCCTTATGCATACATATACATATATGCCATAGAATATGCTTCTGTAACAGTTCATGCCGTTGTGATTTTTGGAAGAAAAACAAAATACTATAAATACCACAAAATACCCCCCGTAACTAAACATACAAAGTTAATGTTGAAATATTGAGAAAATTATGCAAAAGCACAATCATTGAACGAGTGACAAAGCAGCTTAAAATTTGCAAGCAGCCATTAAATAAAACCCTATAAATTAAATATCTTAACTAACTTAGAATATTACAAAAAGTGTATAATTTTTACTATCTCATTTAAACATTTCATCTTCAACCATCTTCCCAGTATAACATTCCATTCTTTTTTTGAATATTACATATCAATTTTAATGGGAGCATTGTTTTTGAGTCCCAAGATTTACATATGTAATATAGCACACCTGGTTTCCAATACTATCAATATCAGTACAAAATGAGTTTAAATCTGTGCATTCAACTATCATTCCAAAAACTCGAACGAGCAAATACTTTTTATCGATATTTCCTGTAAATATGACAAGTCAATAATAACTCGTAAATTGCTATAGCTCTTCCAGAAAAAAAAAAATAAACAAAATATTATTGTTAATCGATAATATTTTAGTCATTTGTGCTAGATACTAATTGTAAATATGCTATTACTTTCTTTCGGTATTTATTTTTTATGTTATTTGTTTTTTTAATGTAAGAACTTTGACAGCATATCAACATTGGGTCTAAACAAGATCCTAAGTATACCGAAACTAATTTTTGTATAACTTAAAACTATGGCGGCTCTGTATTCTATTTTAATGCAAAAAATAAATAAATAAAAAACGATTTAATCGAATTTATAATGTTAAACGCCAGTTAATCGTACATTTATATCAATTAAATTAAATGATTAGCAATTATGCAAAGAAAAGCAGCAAATAGTTAGTTTATACTTTTTTTGTAAAACCGATTAACAATTAGTTTTTCTCTCTATAAGCAGATATGGATAATAATTAAAATCGAATTATGAATATAACAAAAATGTGTTTCATATGCAAAGGAATATCAACAACAAAAAAGCTCAAGACGTTGCTTTTAAAACTGTAACAATGAAACAGATGCAAGTAGCTGCTTGAGGCGAAAGTGACTGAGAGGAGGACGACAAGAGGCGTAAATCTGCAGCAAATTAAATATTCACACGTGTGTGTGTGTGAATGTGCGTGTGTATGTGTGTGGAAGAGCATGCAGTTAATGTGCTTATTTTATATTTAAATTGGCTTGCGCAATGCGCACTTGAGCGAGCAGAGCCCACCAAATGAGTGAGAGCGGGGCTTAAGAAAAAAAAAGTAGCAAAAGGAGCAAGATGTTCAGAGTTGGTGTCTATGCGTGTGTGAGTGTGTTAAAGGGAGAGAGAGGGAGAGTACGTCGCGTGCTAGTTTCACTTTAATAGAAAGTTTACATTGCGCTTCTTCTTACTATTTGCATGACGTTTTCTTCATCTTGTAGTTTTCGTACTTTTTGCATGAAGCGCTCAGAGTGTAATTACCAGTTACTTGCAAGTAGGAGCAAAGCTTGCATTAAGATAAACAACTTAATTATTTTCAACGAGTGTACTTATGTGTAGGTGTATGTGTTTGTGTTTGTGTGTGCAGCCGCCTTTGCACTTTATTGCGGTTGTCAGTGGACAAAAAAAAAGCAATACATATGTACATATGCATGTGTGCAAGTTACATTTGCAGGCAAACTTAACTCCTAGGCAAAGAGCTGTTAATGAAAGCATCAAAGCTTGTTGAGTAATTAAATGCACACATATGCACAAACGTATGTATGTATGTATATAGTTTGGACTAGTGTGCGAAAGTATGTTTATATGACATCAAATATGCCAATTAGCAAAGCAGCTTCAATGTCCTTACCACTTTTTGTCAATGAATAACAGGTTTTGAGACACGAAATATATATTCAAACGAGTAAAGTTTTAACAAAAGTTTAGATTCAAAAATGACACTTAAATCTATTAATACATTTTATTTAGATAACAAACGAATTAGATAGCTAAAATGTGTGCAAGCACATTGCCCAGTTACACTTTGAGAGAGTTAAGTTATTGAACTCACATATTAGTTCTTTATTTTGCTTATTCTTGAGCACGCAGCAGAAATGTGCTCTCGTTGCACAATTTCATATGTATTACATTTAATTATGTATGGGCATGTAATCCCCGTTCATTTGGCAAACACAAACGAAACAAAACCAAAACAAATTTGGCAACAACTGACCTCGGCATAGGCAAAAAAGTGCACGAGCTTGGAAATTTCAGGGACAAGCTTTACTCTCTCTTTGTGAGCAGCCAAGCACACATTACATACATGTCATGCATATAGAAGCTTTCTTAGTAAAGCTTTCTCTCATTTTTATTGTTTTCCTTTCGATGATGCGATCTGTGTAAAGTTTTGTTGTTGTTTGCTGCGACACTTTTCAAAGTATGTTTAAAAATGTCATATTTTATTACTTCTTATTGGCGATGATGGATTTAGTTGGCTTGATTCTGCCAACCACGAGTTTTTCAGTTTTTGATCCGTGTCAACGAGTGGCACAATAAATAATATGTTATCAGTGCAATTACCAGGAATATTTCTAAGAATAGTTGCACTGTTATCATATTGACATTTTTAGAATTAACTGTCTAGTCTTGTATTTCCTGAAAATTATTAGTAATCATCAGGAGCAGCAAAATTAGTTAAATAAATAAAATATTCATCTTTAAAATATAGAATATACTAAAATATAGATAGATAGATATAGAAAAAGTTTTTCATTTTAATAATTCAAATTCTAAAATAGATGTTTCATGCACTTCTTAAGTGTAAACTAACTAATTACGTTTATCTGTGCCCTGTGTTTTAGCTTAAAGTTATGTTGCTGTGCTCTACTCCACTTTAATTTTAATCAAAACTTTTAACTCCCCAAAGCGCCAGTGTGTACACACTAAAATACATATGTATGTAGATATTCCTATGGTTTTCGGGTAGAGCGTTTGTCGTACTACTTCCAGTACAACTATTCATTAAAATTTCACACATGGCCCAATTAAATAATCAAGACATGCGAGGCATGAGCCAAAAAAGACACACTTTTGCTAACTTTTTGTGAGCACAAGTGGCAATAGTTTTTAATTAAATAACTGGCACAACCTGTACATGGAATGTCCTTCGATGTGGGCGTGTTGCAAAGTGCTCGTAACTAAAGTTTTCGGGTCGTCTCGGGTGCCATTTAAGCGCCTATATTCAAATAGCTGTAACAGTTCGAGCGTGTGTGTGTGTGTTTGTGCATGTCAACTGTATCTAACTGTTGTCACCTGCTCTCTCTTATTTATTCGATTTAGCTGTCTCTTGGCTACACTATACCACTTTCGCAACTTGCCTGCCAGCCATCTGTATGACTTTCGGCAAGACACGATGGCGGCAAGCTTGCCGTTAACTGTTTAGAGCTAGTGCGGTACAAGCATTGGCTGTTGTTCAACACTGGAGACAACTAGGTTAGCAACAGAAAGTTGTCAAAAGTATGCTCAAGTTGCAATAAATTTGGCTGAGCAAGCAAAAAACATTAAAATTTTTAATCGATGGAGACAGATATGAAGAGATTAAATTCAGGTAAGTTTTAATACGGAATATTGCAATATGTTAATTGTGATGATGATTTTTTAAAAGAACTTGAAGCAGAGTTCGTTACTTCATGATGTGTACTTATCAATAATTATATTTTGGCCTCCACGCGACGCTTGGGCCTTCAAGTTTGTAAAATGTTTGCTGACCACTTCAACTGTCACCTATATATATCACCGTTATCGCTATAGTTCACAACGATATCGATGTTACATAACCTGAATTGATTCGCTTGTCGAAAGCGTTTGCAATTGTGTGTATTTAAAGCTCTGTAGTCCAATATCACATGATGCAAAGTGCTGAATCTTTTTACTTTATGTATTCACCAACACTGTAAGTTTAAATATGAATGCATTATTATCAAAGCACCGATATCATATGATTAATTAGCAGCCCATTAGCACAAATTATGTTGAGATACCAACCAGTTCAGTTGAAGAACTGGACAACGTCAACAGAAACCAATTCAGACGGAAACCACAACTTCTTGCAGCATGTTGTCTGTGAAATGGAAGGCTATTTCGATCTGCCTGCTGTTGGGCTTATTCTGCATTCATGGAAATAATGCAGAGGATAGCAATCCAATTACAGCAGTTCCTGTGCCTTGCAGTGTCAGCGAAAGCATGGCTCTCGATTTGGACAAGGTATGATTATATCAACTGTTATGAAAATGTATTCAACCATATTTAATCTAAATAGTTCTCTGGCATTTGGTGGGAGATTGCTCGGCAGCCCGTTGGTACCATATTTTGCACCAGAATCAATATAACAGTTTCAGATGCACCCACAAACAATGTGCATATCGATACGACCTATTCGAATACGCTTCTGTATCCATGGGTTAATCAGACAATGTATGCGAACCTAACTGTGGCCAACAACGCTGTCCAACCGAATGGCTACAATATTTCGTATTGGAATCCACCGGTGCATACGCCCTATACGGTCATCAAGGTCTTGGACACTGATTATACGGACTATGCCTTCATTTGCGGCTATACCAATGCCACTGATAATAAAACAGCGTTTGGCATGATACTGGCAAGAGATCGCGTACTTGCTACAAACCTTTTGGATACGCTTGAGAGCAATAGTGCGGCTAAATATGAAAATTTTCTTAATGGCACCATGACTCTAACCACTCAAGATGAAACGTAAGTATAGTTCTACGACTTATTTATGTAAGAAAGAACTTCGTTATAGGGAAAATTCGTAACACAGAATGGGTTTTACATTGAAACTTCGTTAAATGGAGGCTTGACTGTAACACCTAATAATATATCTTATTTATTTGCAGTTGTGACGGTAATGGCGCTAATCCATCAACGGCGTTAACAGTGCTCTATGCCACTTTTGCAATGGTTATTTATCTGTTGACCAAATAGTTATCGAACAAGTTCAGTAATGGTAAATACCGTCGCAAGAAATGTATTTTAATTGCAAAAATGAAAGTTCAATTCAGTGCTGATAATCGAAATTCATGCTATTACTAACGAACTGTGTAATAAATTAATAAATTAGTTCATGAAATGTTATATTGTTAACAATAAAACTACACGAAAACATTAAAACTAATTAATAAATGTTATTTTTGGAATCATTTATGTGGGAATTGGTCTGGCAACGCCACTCAGCCCTCCCATCACTATAATCGAGTAGGCGATGCTTGAGAGTTCTGATCGAGAGTCCGCGGTGAAAGGGCTGCTTACGGAGAAGCTCAAAACGAAGTTGTGAAAGTACGAATAAAGAACTAACACGAATTATTGATTGAATATTACTTTTGAACTCTAAGCTACTTTAATTAAACTATAAAGAAATCTAAATATATATCTAAATACAATGGGTTTACTTTATTTAATAACCTAAATACTACATATGCTTAAAAAGATTTTAATTAAAAATATTATTTTAAATGCACGATTTGCATAATTGAAAGGAATTGTTTTAAGTTTCCATTTTCTAGATAACATTGTCAATTTCCTATCTTATTATTTATTTGTTTGCGTCTGGTTTTTAGTACTGTGACGATGTTCACAATTTATCAGTTTTGTGCTCAATCTCTTTATTGTTATTGTACTTACTATTGTGACTCACAAAATGTAACTGATAAAACGTGGAAACCACTCACACATGCTTATCGAAATATCTTTATCTGTTCAAATATGTACATACGTTGTACAATTATAATTAAGAATTTACCCAAGTTAGGGAAGTTGTAAAATCTATAAATTCAGTTTTTTAGATGAAAACAACAGTTTATGGATTGTAATGCAATTTATACTACGTGCTAGTTACATTTTGTTTCCCTTTTATTTAGAGGTTTTTCCTTAAATGTGCCATGAACCGTGTTCTAGTTAATTATTCAAAAATTAATTGATATCGGAAAAGAAATTTCTAAGAATGGCAAATGTTTATTTATACAAAAAATGATAAGCAATATCAATGCAAAGAATAAAGTACATAGAAAGAGTAGAAATGAAAACAAACAAGTAACAAGGCTCTAGTCGGGAGAGCCCGACTAGAAGATACCCTGAACCCAGTTGCAATAAATATATTAAATTTATATAAGACTTTGGTATACTGACTTAACTGCAATCGAATTTTCAGAAAAGTTCTATCGTTACCCATTATTTCAACCGACATTTTTACATTTTTCAAGTTCGATATTTTTTTGATATCGATTCCATGTGTATATCTGGAACCAAAATAGTTATAGATAATTTGAAGCAAACTTGTTCTGCTCATGGTATAGGAGAACATATTGTAATCTCTGAGATCCACGCGTTCATACAGACGGATAGACGGACGGACAGACGGACATGGCTATATCGACTCGGCTGTTGATGCTGATCAAGAATATATATACTTTATGGGGTCGGAGATGCTTCCTTCTGCCTGTTACATACTTTTGCACAAAACCATTATACCCTTTTTACCCATTTTATGGGTTCAGGGTATAAAAAGATAATAAATATATACCAATGAGAAGTTTTCTTGCTTTTTTTTTTAAATATATTCTAATAGAAGTTATCATCTGATTATATCAACTGCTTTATAACCAGTCAATAAATTGCTTTTTAGTGCAGTTAGTATATATGTATTTCTAAGCAATGTGAACGGAGAAATAAGAGTACCTTTTTTCTTATCTTATTTTTTCACTTTTTTTTTATAATAAAAATATATGGCGAAAAGACTAAAAATACTATTAGTACCTGAAATAAATTATTACAATTCAACTTCCCTGCTAACTTCACCAGGGATTAGCTTTACCATGTCTGATTACTGTGGTAGACACACGAGCAGATACAGCGACAGAGTGCTGAGACACCGCAAGAGTTCTATTCTCTGCTCGGCCCTTAAGGCGATTCGACGTCCACAAGACTGCCATTGCTAATAATCCTCATACTGCGTTATGAGGTTTGGCTATATTTTCTCATTTCCTTGCCGTGTGTTGTTAAGGTACTTTTTATGCTTGCACAGGCTCAAGACTTAATAAGAAAAATAAATAAAAATAACATTAATAAATAAAATTTGTGGGTAGAGTGAGTTATTGAAAGAAGGGTAATTATATAGTTACCTAATCGGCAAAAGTAAATAATTAGTTTTAAAAGAAGTGCAATCGAACGCAAATGATATTTTAAAAAGGCAACATGCCGATCCTTCCAGAATAATATGTTATTCTCTTTACAGAAAATTTGTTTGTTATTGTTTGTATTTTTCATTGACTTTTCATCATTATTTTAGGCATTACAAATTTTACATATTCTTAATAATGAATTCAACGTGAATTACAATTTTCATTGAATTTTAAGTTGCTTAAACAACTCCATTACATTGTAGGATTTGCTAGTTCAAGAAGTTGCTTGCAAAATATAGAATTTATTTCTGGCTTTTCTCAAAACCAATACTGAATTAAAAGGTAACTGTGAATGGAACACATGAAAAAATTCCCAAACAATAAATTTTTAAAAGAATTGCGAAAATATGTTATCTTATGCCAGATAAGAAGCCATGACATCATAAGTGAAATACAAACATACTTGGAGTTAATACATATATAAATACTATTTTGATCTCTGGCAGCTGTTTGCTTAACAGGAAAAACATTTTTGATTGACGCTATTTCTGTTACTATGAAGAACCTTGCACACCTTGACAATTAGTGGCTTAAATGGGCAAAATATAAAAAGGGGGAACTTTTGATCAACTACACGTTTACTCACTAAGCCAATGACGATTAGTCATGGCATGAACAATACACTCTTCTTCATATATTTAAAAAAAGAAAAGACAAAATATCAAACCGATAAGAGACGTCAACCGTCAAAAAGCAAGCGTGTGTGTGTGCATTGGTGTGGGAGTGTGAGTGTGATAAGAGGAGAAAAAGATAAATAATATGTATGGCTATAAAAGAGACCACTGCAAGGTTCGCAACAACAGTTTTGCGAGACAACTCAATCGAACCGAAACGAGTACAGGAACATCCAATCAGGATATTTTAAAACGAAGTGCAAGTGATAAGCAGAAAAACATTCGAAATACTACATAAAAATAGAAAAAACAGTGATCTATAATAATGCATAAAATTGTGATTTTTATCGTTGCCGCATTGGCTTTGTCAAATGCCCAAAATGCACCCGCATCTGTACCACAGAGCTGCAGTGCTGATGGAGTCGAAAGTATGGATTGGAATAATACAGCAGTAAGTGTTGAGCAAGAAATTACGAAGCTTATATGTGATTTGTGATTGGTTTATTATTTTAATTAGCTGTTCGGCAGCTGGCTGGAGTTGACGCGCAATCCCATTGGTCAAACTAATGCCTGCATGGAATTCCATGTTGGCCTGCAGCACGACAATGTGACGCTCAGCATCAATGCCACACACTCGAGCTCGCCCACCTCGCTGCTCCAGAACCAGATTGAGACAGCAAATATTACGCTGGTAACGGGTGCCACGACCGGCTACAATGTGACCTTTTGGCATAACAATGTCGCCAAGGCACCCGTCTTTATCAAGCTGCTGAAGTACGTCAACAATGCCTACATCGTTGGTTGCGGTTACACCAATGCTTCGGATAACTCTACCAGCTATGGTTTCATTCTTGGTCGCTACAACAACTACAATGCCACGGGCATTAAGTTGGCCAACGACTGGGCTTTCCCCTACTACAGCAATTTCGAGAATAACACAAACTATGGCAACGTCACACAAGAAAAGTAAGTTCAGCTTACCAATTCCAATCATTGACATTAAAAGTTCTATTGAAAAAATTATAATTTTTATTGGAAATAGTCTGATCATTTTTACTTTTCATCTGTGCTGTTTTGTCAAAAAGCATTTAACAAATTTTGAAAAGTTATTTTCTTCATATATATATTTCTTTTCAAACTATTCTTAACTATTTTAATGTTCTTTTTCTTATAGGTGCACCAGAAACTCGGCCGCCCAGTCGCTACCTTTGATTTCTGGCGTCCTCGCCTTGGCTCTTCTACTGATTAAGGCTCATTAAAAAAAAAAAAGAATAGAAAAAATGGAATTGCTTAGCACTTGAACTGTTTTCTTGACTCACACTGAAATGCTTAACAGTTTTCGTTTGACTTTTATTTAGTTTTTAGTGTTTATTTACAAATTTAAAACTGTGCCAACACAAGCTAAACAAACAACTCACGCTTCTAGGAAAGAACCAAAAACAATAAATAAACTTCAAAAAAACTATTAAAATATTAAAAAAAAAAAAAAAAAAAACTCCTAGCGATAAAATCTTTCATGTGCCTGCAATTTTTTTAATGCTTTTGATTGAACGAATGCTGTTGCTGTCAATGTTATTGCTTTCAGCAATCAGCTCTTTAATTTGTACGCGACATGTTGAAAGTATTCACAGATAAGATAATGAAACTGAGCATAGAACGAAGCAATAGATACAATATGATAACCAAACAGGTCACCCACAACTAAAAGCTGAAACTCAAACAGTAACAACAACAATCGCACATTGAAGTTTTGTCAATTTTCAAGTGCGTTGTTAATCAATCATACGCCCCATTTAGGCACCATTCCACGCCCATGCCAGGCCAGACCTTATCGCCGGACGGAAACCACAAAAGTATTTCAAGAATTGCCACTTATTGATTCGACAAATCACTCAAGTCTTTTGATTTTTATAGCAACTTTTACATGAGCATAAAAATTTATGTATTTATGGTGTGCTATTAATTATTGCGATGCAGCCCACCCATTATCGTTGACGAATAATGATTGCCTATCATTAATTGAAATGTATTGTTCTATAGAATTTGGGCCCAGGTGGCTGTATTGTGCTACTTACTAATCGTAATAATCGAAAATGTTTAAGAAATAAGAAATTAACAATATAAGTTTTTAAGAAAAGCCAAACGAATTTATCTTTTACTTGTTATGAGTAGCTGCTTTGATTGAGCTTGACATAATTACAATTGGAATTTATTTAAGCACCACTTATTCAGGGAGTTGTTTTGGTGTATCTGTGTGAACTTGAATGTTTAAGTGTTTGCAATTTATCGGGCTCAACTTGTCTGATAACGGTAACTAAACAAACTGTCATGTCAGAAACAAAACTACTTCGGAATTGACTTGGCTGCCGTAGCAGGAGAATGGAATGGGAAAAACTTAAGACCTATCTGACTTGGCAGTTTGTCATACAGGTTGGCAGCACCACTTAATGACAAATTCACACAGTTTCTTAAGAAACTTAATTGTGCAAGTGGCCAGTGCTGAGAATTTAGCTATTTATGGTTTGAGGAATTCATTCAAGTTTTTGATCCAAGGAAAAAAGATTAAAATGTAAATTAATTATGTGTGATTTTTATGAAGTTAAATAAAACTACTTTGACTATAGAATGTTTATATTATAAGATTTCTAACTTTGAAACATTATTGTTTCCATCTAAAACATTTGTGAGTTACCAAAACTGGCTGTGGAAAGTTGGACGATAGTTAAGGGCTCAGCGATGGAGTGTGAATAACGAATTGAAGCTGCTTTGTTAATCTTGGGTAAATATCCTTTGGATACAGTTCACCATTTGTTAGTACTGTCTAGCATTTTATGCACTTATCAATTTTCGCTTAGCCGAGGGTACGCAAACTCTTGTTCTGGTTGTGGCTGTGGCTGATTTCTTGTTTGCTTATTTGCCTCGATTCAATCAACACACACACACACACATACCAGCGCAGCGCAGCCACAAAGGACGATAAAAGCAAACGTAGCTCAACTAAATCACGCAACACTTTCTTCAGCTTGGCATTTGCACACAAATTCAGCTTTGCCAGGCCAGCTCTTTCAGCAGCTCCTTGTTGCCCACTTATTTTGTGTACGATTTCTTTTGTTGCCACTTGACCCGCGGCAAGTTCCCATCAACATCTATAACAACAAACCCTGGGTTCATTCACAATTCCCATGCCCGGCCTCTCTTCTTGTTGCGTCTTCGATTTGCTTCGTTGCGGTCCTTCGTTTGTTTATGTTTATTTGTTGATACAATTTGGTTACATTGTTTGCTCAATGTTGTTCTTGTGCTTGTTCCATCTCGTTGTTGTTCTTGCTTGCTTTGCTGCTTGCCAGTACATTGAAATCAAGTTAACAGCGATTAAGTAGCCGCTAAAATCTTTGCCAACCAAAGCCAATAATAGCAAAAGCACAAGAACTTTGCTTGCTATCGATTCTCATGAAACTTAAATGAAATTTGAGATGTTTTTCATTTACAGCTATGTTTATCGTTTGGTGTAGAAAAACAAGCTTAACTTTAACATCAAGTTTACTATGTCCTTATGGATCTTCCTAAACCGAATCTCAGTAAATGTTGTCAAAAAATAGGATATAACGCATTCTTCATTGAAACATTTTTCTTTTGTATCAGGTTGATAAGCTGCTATTTTAAATCAAGTGTTCTTAAGTTCCATAACAGTAAGAGGCGTAATTTATACATATGTGATGAATATTAATGCCCGGGGCACAGCCATAACATTTAAGTGTGAGTATCTGCAGCTTTACTGGTATTTGTATCATGTATCTGCATAATGTATCTGTAGCTGTATCTTATGCATGCTTAGATGGTTGCTCAAATGAGGTTGTGTGTGTGTGTGTTTGTGGCAACAACTGTTAATTGAATGTAAACGACTGAAGCCTGGACTCATTCAATTACCCCACCTGTGGGCCACACAGAGTGACACACACGCATTCGATTAAACAAAATGCGTTTTGCTACTGCTGAGAGAGATGAAATTTGTGTTTTTGTGTTTTGGCAGTTTGGCAACACTCAAATCTATGCAAATGCGCCACAGTCAAGTGCTGCAATTTTCAAAGTATGATATCTACACATAAATTACCCACTTGTGCACTCACACACACACACACACCGACACACTCACCCACAACTGGCTGGCCTAGAGCTTCAGCCTTACAACTTAAGACAAACATCGAGTATTCTCGAGTGCAAGAATTTAGCAAGATTTCAATTTGTTTGATAACATCGCTATAGCAAAAGCTCTGGCATCTTCTACGCTCCCCTTGCACATGCCCTGCCACAATTCTAGCACTTGAGTGCCGCTTGTGGGTAGGCTTCGTACTTGAAGTCTGAGCCCAATTGCCTTGGCAACAAAGCAAAGTTTTCACTGTCAGCCAATTCCCATATGTAATTCATTTGGTTAAATATTGGATTAATCTCAATAAAAAAAAGTTTTCAAATGACTTTTACGTTTCCCACATGTCGAGTATTATATTTATTTGCATGTCAGTAGAAATATTATGTTCGTTATGAATATTTTGTTATACTTAATATTATTATGACAGCTTTAAACATTCATCGGTACTTTTTCCAATCTTATTTTATCTTAACTTTAAAGGTCACATCTGAGCATTGAGTATTAAAAGCAATTATACCTTATACGATATATTTTATATTTAGTTCTCATCTTTTTAAACTTCATCATTGCAAACGACTTTGGAAGCACTCGAAAGCATCAGTCTAAATTATTCTGACTAATGCACCTGAAAGCTTGCACAAAGCTTCTTACGCTTGTAATGTTCTACCTATCACTGGGCTAAATATTTATGAATTCAACTACTGTCATTGTCGATGTCTATATAATATATCTGTATGTTCGATGACAGACTGCTCTCCTGCTTTTCCGATATGGAGAGAATGGGTTTTGCCTTTGACTCGAATGTCAACGGCATGCGGTAGAAATGTCCCGTGTCCTCAATGTCAATGTCTTTCGCCTGCAGTGCCTATGCCTGAGAAATTAATTAATAGTTTTGTCTCCGTGTGTGTGAAAGTGTGTTTGCCGTATCCACAAAACCGGAACACCCAACTCGTCACTCGATTGTGTGTGTTGTTTGTAGCTTTGGCTTTTGGTTTTCTAAGCAATTTGAGAGTATTTTAGGTATGAGTACGATTGCTATTAGCGTTGATTGGAGGGTTGTCTTTGTTTGTCTGGCATTTGCACAGCTTAGCCGGTAACGGACCTTGTTGCGGTCACTGACAATGAGCAACATACATATGCATGTGCATAGAAACAATGGTAGATGTGTGTAAGCATTATTGATTATTATCAATTTTGCAACTGTTACTTAGCTGGTACTCAGGAAAACTGTAATTATTCAATTAAATATGAAGTTAATTATCTGGAAAGCTTCTGATCTGAAAATTAATAAGTTTGTTGAACTTGTTATTTGAAAATTAAGAGTTAAAGCTGTGGCTGCAAAGATAAAAACATACAAATCCGACATTCTAACTCTATGAAATGTATAAGCTATCGAGCACGATTTCCACAAACCTCCAAACTTTACAACAGACGTGTCAAACCGCTGACAAACAAACAAAGGGGCCTCACAAACACATACACACACAGAGCAACAATTAAAACAATTAATTAAGTTCAACCTCAAACTTAAGGTAATGGGATTGAGAGAAAAATGCTCAAACCCAAACCCATTTTAAATGCCAATTACAATTGCAGATAGAAGAAGACAAAAGCAATTGGCTGGGGTTTTGTGTCAGGGGTTAAGGGTTAGTGTAAGATATCCCTGCTCTCTCGCTCTCTCTCTCTTTCCCTAGATGTCATGTGTTGTAGGGATTGCTTGGCATTATTTCTAACGAGCAACAAGATCATAAAAATAAACGCAAATATAACACAAACTGCAAACACAATGATGGCAGCCATCTCCGAGTGGCTTAGTTTTTATTTTTACACCTGTTTACATGCAAAGCTTAAAGCAAAAACAAACCAGAAAAAGGCAAGCCAAATTTCACTGTGCTGGCACGCACACAATTAAATTTCCGGATAGAACATTCAACTTTAGGTGTTCTGTGTTTGCTTGTGTGTGTGTGTGTGTGTGTGTGTGTGTGTGTGTGTGTGCTTACTGCCTACACTGAGAACAATCTCAGAAAGCCCTTTTATTGCCCGTTCTGTTTATACGAAAATATTAACATTATATATTATATTATATCTTATATTAAAACCTTATTTACTTATCCAATTATTATTAGAAAACCACTATTCAAGCGCAAATTTTGTTTTAGTGCAGCAAACACTTTGGTATCGGTGCCAAACTTTTGTTGTTGTTTGTTCGCTTGTTTGTGGATGCCACAGTGAGAGTGCCGCATGTTTGAACCATTAAAATTACGCCTAACAACACTCGTAAAGCGCTCGTTCGGCTCACACGGCGTATGAGTATTTTCATCTCTTCACTGCACGTTTCATTACAAATCCATGGCACGTTTGACAGCAGCAGCAAAAGCAGGAGCAGCAGTGGGAATAGAACACGCACACACATGCGGTACAATTTTCAATATTTACCACACACACACAGTCAAACAAGGTGGGCATGGCAGCTGGCGGAAATAATGTGGCGCCTGTCAAAATTGGCAAAATCGTCGCCGCTTCGTTGCCCTTAACTAAAAATCAAAGGCGTCGCATTCGAGTCGATCGCCATGTGTGTTTGTTTGTATTTACATAGGCGGTTTGTGGGCGTGGCATTAGTGTACGTGCCGCATAATATTTTGTTTGCCTACACGCAGCGTATACGTAATGTATACTTGGCTTTTTATTACATGGCCAATTGCCAAATGCGCCAATAATAATAAAAATCCAAAAAAAAAAACAAACAATAAATTACTTAAAAAAATAAAATTTCGTTTAATTTCAAATTTCAGATATTTCGTGATATTCCGTTTTATGATCTCACTTCCCTCTCTCTCACTCTCTCTCTGTCTCTCTCTCCCTTGTTGTCTTTAGACAGGTGTGTTTGCCGTACGTTGCCTAACAACATCTCAAATTATAATCGCTCGTGTGAGGAATAAATATTTTATGCAATTTCGTGAAATCTAATTTGAATTAAATTGTGATTGAAGAGGAAATCTTATCAGCGGGTAGATTTCATAATAAACCTACGCACACAAAGGAAATTTACCAATTTTCAGAAGCTCTTCGATTAATTTTTACCAAAGCAATGAATCCAAAGTTGTATATCAAATATGTGTTTCTTGCCGAACAAACTAATTTACTATTCAGTTTAAGTCTTATTTGCTTCCAAGAATGATTCCAACCATTGCAAAACTCTTGCCAATTTACCTTTGATAGAAATACATTTCATTAAGCAGCATTCGTAGAGCTAGCTCGTACAAACACGCTTGTGATAGACAACACCATATGAAGTTGAGATAAAAGCACAAAGAATGACGCATGCTGAGGCAATGAATCAACTGATCACCTGTTGACAGCTGACTCGTGCACGCTAATCAAAGGCAAAGAGAAATAAAAAGTGAAATGACAGCAGCTAAAGTATTAATTAAACGAACTCAAGCTCATTTTAATTAGTATTATCTGTCAAACGGTAGGTAAACACCTGAAAAGAACTCAATGCAAGCAAGAAAGGAAGTAATTGAAGTACTTTTCAAAATGCTCAACTACTTAAGCAAAAACCTTTAAGTACATTTAATATTGGAAATGAAGTGAAAAAGCTACAGTGAAGTGTACTTAGCGCTGTTTGCAATTTATCAAGTGTTCTCTTTAGAATGACATCAATGGATTTAATGTTTATCTATTTATTTTGGCCTTTTTTATAATTTGGCATATTTTGTATTAACAATTAAGTGATAATATTATTATTATTATTATCAGTTATTATTTTTCATAATTATTTTATTTTGGAAACTATTTTTATCAGCTTTATCTGAGGACTGACGAGAATAGAAACAGGAGACATGTCTAGCTCGTCTTACTCCACTATATGTTTCTGTCTGTTCGTTTATTTGTTTGTTTGTTTGTTTGTTTCTGAGCTAATGGAAGAAGTGGCAGCAACTGGCAGGACATCAGCTAAAAGTGAAGAAGCTTCCTTTCAACGCTGTTATGCAAGTCAGGTGCGTTGTGAATTTTGCTGCAACAGTCATTATAATAATGCCACAACGAAGTGTGCCTGGAAATAATAATCAGGTTGAGCATCAACTCCCTCGCTCTCTTTCCTATTCCATCTCATTTTTGCTCTGACTACCTGTCTCTGTCTTAAGCACAGCTGTTGCTGTTGCTGGTGTGGGCTGTTTCTGATGCCAAGCACTTAAAATTTCATTTAAATATGGCTGTGGCACACACATAAAGGCATCGTTAAATGTGCAATCGTGCGTTGTGGCAGTTGCAATAATCGGCTGAAATAATAACTTAAAGTGCATCATTTTGTAAAGTTTTCCATGCTGTTGTTGAGGCAAGGAACAGTACGTGCGAAAACGTTGAAAAGCAATTTTGAAAATTGCATCGAAAGCAACTTTCTTGAAAACTTGTTTTTGATCCACCAAGCTGGCCATTGCCATAATATGTGATGTACTCAACACGTATTGCAATTGCACAAATAAATGCACCAGAATTATGCTTAATATCAAATACGCATATTAAGTTATTATTGATGTTATTTTGTATAGTATTTAAGCGTAAATGATTGCACTTTATCTTCGTCGCATGGCAAGAATAATAAGAGCCATGTTTTTTTTTTTTAAATTATCTCGGAATTGTACTTAACGAATTTCAACTCTTGTTGCCGCAACTGTTTTGTGAAGAAAAAGAAATTTTGTTTAAATATAATGAAACCATTAGAGTAACTTAAATACATACTTGTATAATTTAACTGCCTTTATGTTTATTCTTTGATAGAGTCAAGAACAAGCAAAGGCAACGCAACTCTTAGCCTTGGTGTACATTCCGCATACGCCCCATAGTACAAATGAAATATGTTCATTCATTTATAGAGTCTAGAACAAGTAAAGGCAACGAAATTCTTAGCCATGGTGTACATTGCGCATACGCCCTATAGCACGCAAATGAAATATTTTCAAAGTTATGATTATAACAACAACATTTCGATCAACTGTTAGGCTTGGGGGCTAATTTGCGGTGATTTGCATTTCAATTGAATTGATTTTGTGCAAATAGGCAACAGCAAATGCACTTCGCATATCACTTACATTCAAATTTATATACATTTCGATTTACCCATCAACAGTTTCATAATTTTATAATCGGCAATTTTGTTGTTGTTGCTATGGCAATGCATTTAGCGGTAATTGTTTGCACTTTTATATGGTTTACTGGCAATTGAAATTGCTGCGCACGGTTTTGGTTTGATTAAATTATTTATGAATTTTACAGCAAACCCTTTATCAAATCCTCTAGCGCGTGAGTTGTGATTAAAACAAGAGATTTGGTAGGGATTTGGCAAACAAATGCCACGCGAAAATACCTATAAGCAATAACAATAAACACAGGGCAACAACTAATCGAATTTTACCTCAGATATGAGCAACTAAGTGTAATTCACATGTTATTGATATATATACCACCTGTACATCGTACTAGTGGACCCCGACCTCGCGTCACTGTGCTGCTTTTTGATGTTTTCTCTAAGAATGTAAAACAAAATACAGTTTTGGGACGCCATGTAAGTCGCCTGCTGAAGACGCCAAGCTTGAGAAGCCCGTTGAGATCCCAGATATTCAGCGTTCTGTTGACGTCGAGCTTGAGACTGTTCGGGTTTCTCCACAGCCCGTTGAGATGCCAAACATTCAGCATGCTGCCGACGCCGAGCTTGGGACTACTCTGGTGTCTCGGCAGAACTGTGAGTTGGCTCTGCCTGTTTAAGCCATAGCAATTGGGCTTGTGGAAACTTCTCGTTAAGTCTAGCTACTTTTATAGTTCGAGCTTTATTAGATGTGTGTGACGCTTTCGCTGCATAATTCTGAGTACTTTCTTTTTCTACACTTCCAAAATATACACTTGATTGCTTTGCTTTATTTACAAAATTCTAATTAAATAAACTCATTAAGAAAATATCTTGACAGATAAGGCAAAGTGGGCGTAGAAGGTTGGCGAGGCAAATTTATCTTTATATACTGTACCCTATGTGTTGTTCTGATGTATAAGCTATATTATTGTAGAGTTTCATTAAAATCCGTTTTGTAGTTTTTACGTGAAAGAGTAATAAACCTATAAATCAATGATTTTAATTTTTAAGGGAAGCTTAGTAAAACTTAAAATTTAAATGACTGAAAAGAAAAAAAACAAATTTCATTGGCTATCTTGATACTATAATTAATTCGCTTAGTTAATATTTTCTTATTTACTTCAATCTTCCATCCTTCAAACTTCCATATAACGAATTTTTATACAACAAAGAAAAAAAAAAAAAAAATATACTATATGAAAATAGTGTAGAAAAAACCTTTTATTTTGTGAGAGCAAACAACAAAATGCGCCACAGAACATATACAAGCCAATCCAATAAACAAATATTTAAAAACTCTATTTGTTTTTAACTTCAATTGCTTTTTTGCAATGCAAATTGTTTTTAATTTGTTGGTAACCTTGCAACATTGAAATTATAAATAATTTTTACGCTGTCGTCAGTGGGAAAACTTTTCACTTAATATACAAATAACGAATATTAAATAAAAAACATAAAACAAACAAAAACACACAGCAACAAATAAACACAATGTGCTCAAGTTAATCAAAAGTTTGTAATTTTGATTTGCATTAAAATTAACACACACAAAATTTATATTAAGCTTTTCATGGTTTCCACATGCCAGAAATTAGCAATGCCCTCAATTTATATAAAAATGTTTGGGCCTTGTTTTTGCTCTCTCTTTGGTTTTTTGAAAAGTAAACTCGATTTAGGGGCAGCTGTCGTCACTTGCAGTCAAACTTTTTGGGCACAGAACACATAAACATAAAATAACATAAAAACACATTTGCATAACTCAAAAATTATATACAAAAGCAGTCAGAGAGAGCGTTACCATAAAATGAAAAAGCACGAATTATATATAAATAATCATACGCCATGTGTGGCAACAATTAGATCGGAGTCATGCCTTTCACTTGCCAACACATGTGAACAAAAAGTTGCAACAAAAGTTCTACTCACAATCGTAAAATACAGCATTTGAATTTCAAATATAACAATAAATTAAAAATGAAATAAAAGCTAGTCTCAGGTCTCTGTTGATGCCAGAATTCATTTATACTACATAGTATCTAATTAACCCAGAACCATGAATTCTGGCCTTTCTTAGTTTTATGATAAGTAAAAATTACTTGTTAGCTCTTTTACTGCTAGCTTAACATTAAATTAACATAGGCTTAAGTTACAAGCACTTTAGTTACATATAAAACAGTCTCACAGAATACATACTACGCACAAGAAGCGCTTCACAGTCATATATATACATACCCTACTACTATCACGAAGGCGTTAAGTGAATTTCTACAACACCACAGCTTCTACAAGCAACAAAGTATCATCGAATCTTTGGATCCTCCGCTACAAACAATCACTTTCTGAATTGTAAATAACACTTTAAGCGACGAAGAATGCTTTCTACATATTTCTAAGCAAACTAACATTGCTAGATAAGCTGATTACGATGCTTTGTTCCAGCTTTTACATACATTTTTTAATACTTTGTATAAGTTCGTGCATATATACCTTTCGTAGATTAATCAACAACTTCTACAAATTAGCAAATTACAGATTTACCTTTGAGCTGTTTGCATTCGGCAATTGACAGCTAATTAAACAAATCAAATATTTGCCTACTTATATGCTGAATGAATTTTTTGTCTCAAAACAGCTCAACTAAAAACTTAACTAACTGTTTAAATAAACGGCAATTGAATGCAAGTTGAAAGACGTCATAGAAAAATGCTCTTGCCATACACTGCATCCAATAAAAAAGGGCAAGCGAGATAACTTCAAATAGCTTCATCAAATGAAACAACTTTGTCACAGGCGTCACATGGGAATTTACATAATTGTGCCATATTTGACAAAACGATTATTGGAGACCTTAACACACAGACTCTCCAATTAGCAAATTTTGGATTAAACATGCATAGTCATCATATGGATATTTCGAAACGATGTTTGAGCACGGGTTGTTGATACCAAGGTGTCAGATTGGATTCAACAACATTGAATCAAACAATTAAATAATAGTACGCCCCCTGGTACGGATAGCTACGATCTCTCTCATGATCAAGATAATGAGATCAAACAACGTCAGAACGTGAAATGAAAAACAAACGATGCGACAGGTGGAAGCTATCAATGGAATGGATATTGTGAGAGAGAACTGCCACAGAAAATCAACAGATAAGAGCAGTTAATAACATATTGCAAAGCTCAATCCAGATACATCTGTGATTGTATAAATACATTGTAACTTGTTAATATTTTCTTAGCTGTTGTTGAAACAACAAATTAAAGATTGTTTTCAATATTTATTTAGCTTAAACTGCAATAAAAACTTATTTTTAGTTATTTAAATCTGAATCTAAACATTTTTATTTTGTCTAAATATAACTACTTTTCATTCTTGAGTCGCTCTTTTGCTTATTTATGTTTCTGTATCAGTAATTTTCTTTGCACTTCTGGCTATTTTAGTCAGCATCTTTATCTGTATTAGCAGATCTATCTCTATCTACACTTACACACGCAAACAGAGAGCTGACAATTGAGCTGTGAATGACGCTCTGATCTGTATGGCAAACAAAAGCCGACAACAAGCTGTGGGCGGGAAGTGGGTGGGTAGGTGGCTGGCACACGGGTATCACTTGATGAACTGAGATCTGTCAACTGCTTTCTGCGAGCTGCAAACTCGGATTATAAGCACTCATCAGTGACATGCGCGCCGCTATCAGCGTCATTATCATACCGCGATTCGGGCTGAACAGACCTCGTTGTAGAGTATCTCGCTGTAATTGAAGTCGTACTTAGGTTATGTATCCGCCAAAGGAAGTGGAACCTGAGCTAATGGATCGGGAGACCAAGGTGCGTCTGCTCTCTATTAAGACGGATGTCAAATCCATCTCATGTGCTAACGACAAAGCCAACGAGTCAAATACAGTTGACAAAGTGCTCAAAAAAGCGCCTGCACAAAGCAAATGGAGGCGCATGTTGTTGCGTCATGTGCCCGTGTTTCAATGGCTGCCCGCCTACAACATGGAATGGGGCATCGATGATTTTATAGCGGGCATCACGCTGGGACTTACCATTATACCGGAGAGCATTGCTTGCGCCCTTCTTGCTGGCTTGCCCGCTCGCTATGGTCTCTGTTCAGCATTTATTGGTCCGCTCATCTATTTGATATTTGGATCCATCGACAAGGTCATCATTGGACCCACTAGCCTGGTGGCGCTGGTCAGCGTGCAATTCACAGTTGGCCGTCCCATTGAATTTGCCATTTTGCTTACATTTCTCAGTGGCATTGTGCAGATCATAATGGGTTTTTTAAGAGTGGGTAAGTCACAGTATATAACACTTATTCCTAAACTCTTCCTGGCTTCAACTTTTACTAAAACTCATTCTAATACTTATTTCGCAACGGGTATTTGTCGGTAAAAGTTTTATTGTTCTGTCGGCATCAATTGACTTAAGTGCGATGTTTTGGAATGTGTTTTATTGTTTGCGGCCGCCCCACACATCGTGTGATGTCAGATTTGTGTTTTATCCATTTCTAACTAGATATACAAATACTATATGCACAGCATGGCCTCACTTTTCTTCTTCTATTTGCATTATCTATTACGCCATCTTTTGTTGAAAGACACATCTCTATTAGCTTCAGACACTCTGAACTTGCGCTTACTGTTTTGATTAGCACCAAGTATTTAGCTACACGCGCTATTTCCGAATTGAGTCAGTTTTTTAGTCATAAGTGGAATGCAAATAAATTAAAATGCACTAGGATTGATAGATGCTGAAAAATGTTTATTGGGTTGCGGTTTGTGATAATTAATATGATCACGTTAATAAGGCATTCTATTTACAGTTCAACTTCACCGCAACAATATCCATTTGTTAGTTTCGCATTTATCAAGGTGTAAATGTCTCACATGGAGATCTCTTCACAGAAAGCCCTAACCATCATTGAAAACAAAAACAAATACCGTCTGCTTAATTAATTCTTAACATTTGTATTGCAGGCTTCATCTTTGAGTTTATATCGATGCCGGTAATCAAAGCATTTTCCTCGGCAACAGCGATATTGGTCATCGAGTCACAGATCAAGGTACTGCTGGGCATTAAGTACTTAGTGCCGGGTCTCATAAGCTCGGTTAGAACTCTTCTTTCTCGTATTAATGAATCCAACATGGGTGATCTGATAATGGGCATTTTTGCCATCGTTTTCCTGATATTACTTGAGGTATGACGAATAAGTTTTTTAATTTTACATACAATTCATAAAAGGTTTTCATATCTATTTAGATAATGGAACGCGTGGCACACAATGAAAAACGTGGCAAGGTATTGCGAATCTGCTGCAGATATTTGTCCACGTCAAGGAATACGCTAATTGTGCTTATCGGTGGCATTATCACCTACATTTGGCTGGGCTATGAAGATACGGTGCCCTTCGCCCTCAGCCAAAACGCAATATCTAGTTTACCAAACTTTACGGTTCCCAGTATGACTATTGAAACTCCCGAGCGAACCTTTACCTTCACTCAGATCTTAAGTGAACTCAGTGTGGGCATTATTGTTATTCCCATTGTGGGTATACTGACGAATATTTCAATTGGAAAACTGAGTAAGTAAAACCAGTTCTTAGATTAAAATAAAACATACGTTCAAAGAGTTGACCAACCTTTAAAATACAGAAAAACATATACAGTCGAACTTCCATATAACGAATAACGAATTTTCTATACAACGAAGTCAAAAATCAGAGCCCTGCAATTTGATTCAGTCAAAAACCCATTCTATATAAAGAAATTTCTCTATAACGAAGTTTTTTCTTGTTCCCTGAAGCTTCGTTATATGGAAGTTCGACTGTAATTGATACCAAGAAACCATTTCAACTTATAATTTGATTTGTATTGTTAATACTATTAACTATTAACTTAATAGTCATCATACAAGGAAGGTGTTTTAGGAATGTCATTGCTCTTCCAATATTTTGAAGATGGGACAATATAAATTCAGGAAAAACTAAAATTCAGTTTGTTTACTTGTTATTAACAGCACCCAAAGGACTTGTGGACACAAATCATGAGCTGCTTACGGTTGGGCTGTGCAATGTATTTGGGTCCTGTGTGCAGGCGATGCCCTCATCGGGCGCCTTTTCGCGCTACGCGATCAGCTCAGCTTGTGGCCTAAGGACGCCTATGGCCAACTTGTATCTGGGTAAGTGACAGTCAAGCTTCGAATTTTTATAAAATCAACTTATACAAAGATCATCTCTCTCTTAGGCATCATTGTGCTATTGGCTTTGAGCTATATTAGCCCCTACTTCAACTACATACCGGAAGCGACACTGGCGGCCATTTTGATATGCTCGCTCTACACACTGCTGGACTTTAAGTTGCCGTTGCGTTTGTGGCGTGAATCGAAACGCGACTTTGGCATCTGGCTGATGTGCTTTTGTGTGTGTGTGCTCTGTGGCGTCGAGGTTGGGCTGTTGGTTAGCATCATTGTGACGGCGCTGCATCTGCTCTTCTTGTGGGCACGACCGGAGATTGTGGTGCGGATACAGGAACTGGATGAAATGCAATACATCTCAGTGGTGCCCGGCAATGGCATCTATTTTCCGGCCATCAATCATTTGCGTGAGCTAGTGTTGAAGGCCTGCGCTCGGGCTGATTTCAAGATCACCGTTGTTATCGATGGCCAGAAAATAACGGGTCTGGATTATACAGCTGCACAGGGCATATCGAAGCTATCGACCGACTTGTGTCGTGCTGCGGATGCATCCAGTTCGTTGCTCTTAATACTCTACAAATTCCCCACACATTTGCAGAAAATGATTGATTTGACAGACAATTTGGTGTTCTGCGAGAACGAGACAAAGGTCAAAGAGTTCCTTACACAAGAATCATTACGCAATGGTTATATCAATCTTAAAGAGCACATACGTGCCAGCATCGATTTGGGCTATAAAGTTGATATCGATTGATTAGTTAGTAGCAAATTGTTAAATTGTTTAGCTTTTAAATATAATTTTATTATTTATTTAAATGTACCATTTTTTCCATTGCTGCTGTTTTCTGTTACTATTGTCTCCGTCGTGGATTTTTAGCTTCGAAATCCAAAAATATATCTCCTATAAATTGCTAAAATATTGTCGCGTTCTGTATAGGAGAAAAAATAAAAACCCGGAAAGCGAAACGAATAGTGCAAAAGTGGAGCAAATTCGCTGATGGCAGCAATTTATAAAAGCCACACTGACCTCTGCCACTCATTTGCACCGCACACACACACACACAAACTCAAAGCGGTCACTGGAACTACGGGTGAGATTGCCCGGGGAAGAGAGCTTTGCCACTGGCGGCGCCGTCAATGATTGCCCAGCTAATGGATTTCTGTTTACTTTTTCACTTAGAAAGCCGAGCAGCGGGTGTAGTAGCAACAAAAACGTTGTTAGAAAAAGAATAAAAAACGAAAAAAATAACAAAAAGTCAGAGAAAAAATTTTGAAAAATAGCGCAAAGAAATTAGAGAAAAGCGAAAGCAGAACGCAAACTCAACGCCTTCAGCATGCCTTCTCCCATAACCATTTACGCCTCTTAAGTTTTTGAAATAAAAAAATATATACAACAAAATCACAAAAACTGAGAAAAACTGCAAGAAATTAAACTTAAATCCTAGCGTAAAGTGGATCAAGCTAAGAAAAAAAAACACAGGATAACAAGTGAAGAATGAGGCAGTCGCAAGACAAAATAAGTTAAAGTGTGGATGAGAAAAAGAAATAGCGTTTAACGAAGTTTAAATGCTCTACTCCGGCTTCGATTAAAATTAGATGCCCTTATCAAACCTAATAAGTTTTTTTTTAGAATGAAGAAATAACTTGAGTTAAATATTTAATAAAATACTTTTTCCATAAACAAGAACTGTTCGTTGTTTAAGAATTAAATGCTGATTTTAAAATTCGGTAAGCACAGGAGATATTCAACATTTTTACTCAAACAATAATGCAAACAAAGTACATAAGAATTCAATCATGTCTTTCCTTAAGAAGAGTATCGCAAAACGCAGAATAAAAAAGTCTAAGTGCAAAGCGAGTTAATTACGTAAGGTTAAGCGCCTGCCAGTTGCCTCGAAGCTACCCCAACAGGGAGAGCAGGGCAAATGAAAAAGAAAGCAACAGAACGGGATCCCAAGTAGATTTCAAGCACTTGAGGCGTTGCAAATGAAATGCGGCGCCTTTGACAGGCCTTCTTACCGATATTTTACTTTACTTCTTCTACTTTGCACGCTTTCCCAATGCTGATTGCATTGGCAAACGAAGTGAGCAGATTTAATGAAATTCAAAGCGCTGTCCAAAGTTGACCAAGCCACCACTGAGCCACCGAGCCACCAAACCATAGGCAGGTGGATAAGGCGTTGAACATGCAAATTGTGCAGCACTGCAGTTGAGTTCTGCTAATTATTTCAATGGACTTTATTTGCTAAGCTGTTCAGCTGACTTGTCTTCGGACTGACTCCTTTGCTTGGCATTTTCTGCATTACTGAGCTAATGAGCTTAATGCACCGCTTACCATTTCCATTTCCATTTCAAATTCAATCCAATGATCGATGCATTAAATGGTCGTTAAATGCATTATAGGCTAAGAGAGAAAAAAGTTTGACAAATAAAAACTAGCTGAAGCTGAGCTTCATTTATATTGTCATCAATTTTATGATTTAATACAATTGATAAAATTGTTAAACTACAAAAGCAAAATGAAACACAAAATGTATGTTAGTATTAATATGCTTAATAGTGGCGACCACAAGATAAACCAAATATCATTTAAATTGCGGTGCGTGCAATCAAAATCACAAAAATTATCGCTGAACAGCGGAAAAGTGCATTGCGTACTTTGTGGCTTTCGGGCCACGTGTTGACAACACGCACCAAACAAAAACACAAACAAAATCATACAGAAACCGCAATTCGGCCTGTTTTTGCCGAATATGCAAAAATTATTCATAATTCATGCGTTTTTGGATAACCCGGGAAATATTTGAACTTTTGTTTTTAAAGTTAAGTTTGTTAACAAAGTCAAAATTCAGTTCACTTATAAAAATAAAATAAATATTTCGTCATTTAAAACAAATTCTAAATAAATCGTTAATCAATCTTTGAGTAGAAATTATATTTTTTAAGGTATTTTTAAATTAGGTATCAGTATTATTAGTATTTAGTATTTTTGGTATTTAGTATTATTTAGATATAATTGTACTTGTGAAACATTTATATAGTCAAGACATATGAATTGCATTGGAATAACACTTTAGTAGAATTTTAAAGGAAGCTTAGTCTTGTTGTTGGGAACATACCTTTGATTAAATCCATGTTTGTTATGCTATGTATGTATGTATTTGTGTATTTTTGTTGGCCAACCTAATAATATTTATTTTCACATGCGGTTAGAGGAACGTAAAAACCATTTAGTTTCATTGCTAAGCCAGGCGGTCCACCTCTTTCCCTTCTACCTCTGAACAACATCGTTTGTTCACTTTTGTACGGCCTAACAAATTAAATTTTCATATGAATTACTGTGCTGGTCACGTAGCAAAGTGGGCAATGGAGATGGACAAAAAGCATTGCCACATCCACATCCACATCCATGTCCATGTCCATGTCCATGTCGGTGTCCATTGATACGTATTATGTGACTCTGGTCGGGTATATATTACGAATACCTCTCCTTCTCTCCTTTGTAACCAATTATTCCCCTCGCCGCTTACTTACTGGCAACTTAATTGTGTCGCCTTTAAATGCGACAAAACGGCAAAAGACATAATTAATAGACGCATGTGGGATGGGCGGGAGTTGAGGTGCGGTGTTGCTTAAGGGGTGTTGCTTGTCCATTTATTTATTGATTTTTGTTTGGCCCAAAGGCACAAAGCTTAACAATTGGCCTCTGGCCAAGAAAAGCGTTTCAATATGCACCAAAAAATAAACGTTAAGGAGGCTAGAGAACGTTTAGGGTAAGGGAAGTGGGGTGAGTAGAGAGTGGGTGGGTAAGGGTAGTAGCGACAACGTCGTCTCTTTGCTTGTTTAAATTGTTTGAAAATGTCAATTTGATTGCGCTTAATTAAATGCCAAAAATCCTTAAGGACAACAAGCGCTCAAACAGCAGAGGGGCAGTAAGGGGGTGTCAAGTATTCGGACAGTGCGCGCAAAAAGTTTCATAATAAGCGCAATGAAAATAATTAACAATTTGTAGAAAATAACAAGCTCACAAGTACAAAGCAAATGATGTCAATTGAGCCATACAGCGAGGCGGACAGGGAAGCGGAGTGGAAAACTATAAGGGAGAAGGACTTAGAAGGATTTCAATGGAGTTGGGTTGGAATCCTCCTACCCCTCCCCGCCCAGACTTGTCCTTGTGCTGTGATTCTCTTGTTCAGCAATAGCTGACTGACATTAAGATGTCACGTTTCCAATGTCCTCTGACTCACTGTTTGGGTTTTGTTTGATTTTGTAAAAGAGAGATGGAGAAATCAAGAAAAGGAAAAGAAAGAGAGGTAGTTACAGACAATCTACACAAGTGCTTAAAGGGTTGTGTCCTGCTGCTTCTATCGTTAAGTTTGCTAAATAGCTTGTTACTGCAGGCAATTGTTGAATGAGGCGAAATTGTGAAGCGAGGGTGTGTGTTTGTATTTGTTCTTTGTTGAGAAACATTTAATTTAAATTATAAATCAATTTATTTGAGGCAACGTAGTACAATTGAGTTCTGATTCAGTTGATTTTATGCAAGGAGTGAAGTGAAGTGAACTTTCGAATTGGAATGCAAAAACTGAAATAAGATGTAATATTAGTTGGTTACTTTATAATTGATGAACTGTGTTCAATCAACCGCTTTCAATTAATTCCCTGAAACACTTAAATTCTCTGTTTTATTCACACATTCCTTAAATATATTAAATTATAAAACCTTTTTGTATATTATTGTAACAATGAAAAATATGGTTGAATGTTTTGAAGTGTAACTCTGATTTACGTAGCCATGTGAAGCTCATTTAAAATTGTTATTGAAAACTTAAGCCAAGCAAGCAAGCCAGCTGTGTCTAATGCCAATAAAAAGCACATGTTAATTAATATGCAAGACTTGAACTGCATTGAAATTGCTTGTTTAGCCACTCACACATATTTTTTGGCAGAGGCATTTTGGGAATTCAACTTTAATTAAACAAACCTAAAAGAAAAGCCAAAACTTTACTTCAAAATACTCCGTAAAAAAAACTTTTAAAAATATATATTAAACAATTATTTAACATATATAAGTTTGTGCTGCTAATAAACATCAATTATGACACTAATAAATATTTCGCAAACTTAATCAAGTGGCATCATATTCAACTATCAACACTTAAATGTAAGTTGCTGTCTAATAAATTGCAACATCTGCCACATTCATATGAATTGTGAGCATGTACTTTTTGAGTACTTCAAGCAATTATGAATGCAGCGGTAGCTGCTGGAAATGATTGCACTTGACTTTACTTTTGCTGTCCTTTGGCAATCCCATGAGTGTGGCCATAAACTGGCTTGCTCCGTCACAACTTTAAGTAACTATCTATGTGTCTTTAAGGTAAATATGTTTGTACATATGTGTATGTTTTTGCAGACTCAGGCACATGTGTGAGTTCTTTACAGAAAAACCGCGCACTTCGAATCCAGTTTATGAGTTTTTATGGCTGCACGCAGTGGGCCCAACTGGCGCTGCGGTGTCTCTTTATGACTACATGAACGAACTTTTGTGCATGCAGCTCCCGGCCATCCATCTCTTCCTCGCTTGCACATTTTTTCCGCTGAAAACTTACGCACAAAACGCATGCCCAATAAACGGTTCGTAATAGTTAACATACTCTGTCAGCGGGTGTTTTAGCTATCTACGAAAATCTGCAATGTTTTTTCTAAAGATTTTTTGAATACTAAATCTTTAATCTCTTCAATTACATGGTTTTTTTAAACCTCAATAAATCTATAAGTTAAATCAAAGCAACTTAAATGTTATTCGTTTTATTACTAAGTTTGGAAATATGAAAGCATTGCCATGGAACAATTCAAGCTAACAACGTAAAAGAATGTTTTAAAATAAATTTGAAACTTGAACAATCTTAAGATCTAAGTACCGGTGATTTTAATGCCAGCCCTTTTTTCTTATATTTTGCTCAATACCTTTACCCCGTCTTAAAGTAAGCCAGCGTATACAAAAAGCTAAACGCACATCAAAAGCCAACTAATTTGGCTGTAAAAATAACATTAAATCACATTCATTTCATTTTTTTTTTTCTCTTAAGCAATAAGAAAACATGTAGAAGAAGTTGAGGGTAAAAAAATGCTCTGGCAAATATCGAATTGAACGCACACGCACAAAGGAGAAAGAGAGAGAAAAAAAGGGTGGGGTGAACTACCTTAGCTACCTTCGATTTCGGCCAGCAGCTTCCCCCGATGCGACTTTGGTCTTTAAGCTTATGTTGCACTTGACTGATTTTTATGCTTTGATGCTCAATGATTTTATTATTAAAAGCAACTGTCGTCGTCGTTGTTGTTGTCATTTGGGGTTGGGCTACTGATAATTATACCCTGTACCATTTAAAATTTGGAAGAAAAGAGTGTTATAAAGTTTTCGATAACCCACAAACAAAAAAAAATTATATAATAATATATACGTTTTCTGTTGTATTCAATTTTAATTTTATATTCATTTGTAACCTATAGTTATACTTTGCTCTTCAAACCTTTTTTGTATGAAACGAACTCTTGATCGGAAGAGTAAAGAAATTATAAACGATGTAATCTTTATTATGGATTTGAAAAGTTTTTGTTTGAGAGAAGTTTCAGAATTTAGTTTTGCAGCGCTGATTGCAGGGCATCTTCGCTTAGGACATTCATAACCTTTTGGCTTTTTTTTTTTTTTGGTTGTCTGATATACAAAAAAACACCCGCCTTACATGGCCAACAAAAAAATATAAAAAAAATGATAAAGTGGGGAGAAAAAGGGATACAAGAATAGCAACAATCCACCCACACACACAAAAACTGCTGCATACTTTTTGGGGTGGTTGCAAAATTTGCTGCTGCTGCTGCTGCCGATGCGGCTGTGGCAATGCCACTTCACCTTTGCTTTGTGCTGTAGATGCCACACTTGGGAGTCGCTTAGCTGTCTAAATATGTCACTTGAATTTGACGACGGCCACTTGCGCAAAGCTATCAAAACCCCCCACTACCCTAGTCTCTCTTTTTCACCCACCTCGAGCACATGCAGAGCCAAACTGTTGCCTGTCTCATTTTTTGTTTTGTGCACACGCATTCATATATGCGAGTAGATATAAACTGCCAACCACTTCAGCCACACCATCCCACCATTCACCCACTCGTTTTTTTCACTGCTGGCCGTGTCTTGTTTTCTTAAAATATTAGTTTCCTTTGCCCGCTCGCTGTTGTTGATGTCCTGACTTCTGTCTATGCGTGGGGTAGCAAAAATTGTTTTACTGCTTTTTATTGTCATCTTTGTTATTTCCCGCAACCATTCTCTGAAATGTGTTTGTCCCACTTCTTTATATATAAATTTATTTTTTTGTTTGTCCCTGTCTATGTTTGTGTCTGGTGTTTGCTTTGACTCAGTTACATCTAGCAACGAGAGACGACGGCCAAGAGCAAGTTGTCATGAATAATGAAAAAGCAACGTGAATACATTTCTTCTAGACCCCAAAGTTGTTCTTACTATTCTGCATGTGTGTGTGCGTAAGAAATGGGAAATAGGTATGCTGCATGGGGCTGAAACTCCATTGAGAGGGCCCCAAATACACGCAAGAAAAACTTTCAAGTAAAATACCCGCAAATGGTATGAACAAATTAAAAAATTAATAATACATTTAATTTAAAACTTGGAACTAATAATAACTATCTAAAGAAATATATTGTTAGATCTACACTTAACACACAAATACATTAAATTGAATTATAAGGGAAAAACATTTACTTTAGTTTTTGTAATTTTAATAAACAAAATGTTTGGGAATGCTTTATGTAAGGTAAAAACAAAACATAAAATAAATAAAAATTGTTTAGCTCTATCAAGCAATTATGATACCAATTCGATTGACCTAGTTTTGTTTTCAGTGTATGACTGAACAGCAGGTAGTTGAACGCAACACCAACACTTCCTTCCCCTAACAATAGTACATTCTCAATTGGTAATTCAGTAACAGTGACTGTAAATGTAAATGCAACAGTCACAGTTAAAGTTACAAAGACAGAGACGCGTGGCTTTGACTCTAGTATCTTATGCGTATCTATTTGTTTTGTCCAGTCATTGTCAACGACACAGTCATTGTCCCAAGTCCACTTTCCCAGTGGGGATACTGTGTGAGACAGTGACAGAAATTTGTTTTCTCTCTCTCTCTTTGCACTTATTGCTTGCAGGCGTGCTCATAGTTCTCGCCCCTTCTCAAGTTGTGCGTCTGTCCCTAAGCTAGTCCCAGTGATACACACTCCCCTTTCTCATTTCACTCCCCCGCATATATTGAAGATTTTCCCCCTCTGTATTTTCATGAAGCTGTTGCTTGTGTTGTTGTTTGCATTTGAAATTCGTTGCGCATTCGATGAGAAAATCGGAATCAACAAAGCAAATAAACATTTAATAAAGCGCAAAAAATATCAATAGATTTCTGGTAAGCCAAAAGAGATTGGGAGAGTCGAGGCTGAAGGCTGTGCTAGCAAGAATTGGCATGCTAATTAAAACCGGAATATTGCCACAACTTTTAAATGAACTGCCAGCCAAGACCACAAAGTGACAGCGTCAGTGTCAAGTGCTGTTTTTCAATGAAAAACTTGGCGTTCAGCTTAGTTTCGAGCGAGCAAATTGTAAAATACACAACACAACTTTTGGACAAGAATACAAAAAGTTCACTAGCTGGGTGCAGTTTTGGTTAAACCAAAATTCGTACTCCAAAATGGCTGAAAAATATAACAACAAGTAAACTAGACAACACTCTACAGGCTATATTAACAATAGTCGCAACATATATTTATATTTTTAATAAATCGTATGCTAGTTATTATAACCATTGTAAGGCCCTGATATGAACCAAAAAATTAAGCTACAGTTGAGAGCGAGCGAAGTTCCTTAACCCTTAACTCCTTCCTTAACTCTCCAATGCACTTCCCAGCCGCACTGCGTTCGGGTTTTGTTTTGCTGTTTAAAACGCAATACAGATAACGGACCAAATTACTTTTTTGGCCAAGACGTTGCCGAGATACGTACCCACGGGCAACAAACTGAAAACTTAACAGAGCCGGCCAGCACCAGAAAGCGAGTTAAGAGGAATAAGGAGCCAGAGCTGGGCTAAAAATTTGGCGATGCTTAAATATTGAGTTTAAATGCGTGTTGAAAATGGGTTTAACTTGATCCTCTAGAGAAAACGACTGGGTTAAACCACAAAATGGGCGAGTATTTGTGTAAGCAGAGATCAACCGCAACCTCATTTATGAAGATGTTTGTTGACATTGGCTTAAGGCCATAAAGTTTTAACTTGAGCAAGGGTTAGTTTCGAGTCCCATCGTGCTTATGGAAATAGTAAAAAAGCCTTAAGAAACTCCTAAGAAATTGTTTAAATTATAAAGTTGGTTTAATTGTTAGTTTGTGTTCTTTAACTGTTAATTTGAGACAGTTTGATTAAACTAAAAATATTTTAACAATGAATCAGTAAAACAGAAATTAATTTATAGGGCTACACCTGACAGGCCTGCATTCAAATACAAATTTGTGTTCATTGAAATACTGTTTGTACATCAAACCTTGTTTATTCCCACAAATTCTGTGCAAGCCTACAAGGTAACTAACTCTTTATGTGTATGTATATCTTGGCACTTTTGGCACGCCCAACCGCAGGGCTATGTTAAAAGTGCCGGTTGCCGGTTTACCATTTTTGCCACACCTATAAAATGCCGCAATGTTGCAGCACGCAAAATCCGATGCCAAGGATGAGCCTCATCTGATTGCAAAAAGTGCAAAACACAACCAGCAACAACAACAACTTGGACTGCGACTAGTGTCTGGGGAATGAGAACAATGTTGAGGCAAGCGACAAACTTTGACTGTGCCACCAAATTGCATGCCAGCAGGCGTTGGCAGTGTGTGTGTGTGTGTGTGTGTTTGTGGCAATTGTTGTTGCTGTTGCAACGTCGCAACCACAAAAATAAGTGTTTACAGCATTGATTACAAGCGTGGGCGTTGCTGTTGATTAGAGTTTTCAGCTCCACAAGGATTTTTGCATTTCTTAGATCGCAAAGCCAATAGATTGCTGCAGTACTACAGTGCGACAGTGTGACCAGACCTCTATCTATGCAGCGTGTCAGTAGTGTCAAGGGAAATGCTACAAGGCTGTCCGTTGCGAGGGGGCGTGGCATGGCATTGCCAGTTCTCTGACTTGGCTTAGGGAACTGTGTAAACCTTTTTTGTGGCACTTCCGTTGCCATTTGTTTGCCTCTTAACAATGCAACGACAACAAGCCTTACCCTTCACTCTTTTCGCCAAACCCAGCCTGTGTGAGTTGTTCGAAAAGTTTCACTCCCCAAGCATTGGAACTGCATTTCATTATGAAGTGAAACTGCCAAGGTTTAGCCAAAGCAAATGCAAATGCTGTTGGCGTCATATTGAAAACTCTGTGGCAAGCACACACATTCATACACAACCTCCTTGGACCTAACCGCAGAATCAGTCTTTTGTGGTAGCAGTTGCGTTGGGGTCTGTCCCCTGCGCGTACCCCAAACGAAGCGTATAAGTGGCCCTTATCGTGGCTACAACTGCTGTTGGCAAAAACAAGGGGGCAGTGGATGTAGAAGATGTTTGTTGCTATCTGCTATCTGCTAGTCTATAATATATATGGGACAGTATCGAGCATTGAGCATCGAGTACCGTGTATATTGTTGTGTGGGCAAATATTTCCCATGACAATTGGAATTTTTATTGAGTTTATGCGCAAAAATGTGCAAATTTTATTTGCCAATCACAAACTGAAACAGAGAATTGTTTAAGTTGTTGAGGTAACCAATAAAATCAATGCATTTCATACTAACTTTAAAAAGTTGTATCAAGAGTAGACAAAAGTTAGTGTATTAGCACATATCAAAAGTTTGTACGCATTTTATCTAAAAAATAATCAATATATTCAAGTTTAGAGCTGTTCAATCTGCGAGCTGTTTCGACGCATTCCTCAAAGCCAGCCTCGTTATTCATGCGCTTTAGAGCACCGGCCCTATAAAGCCAAGCACGAAGGCAGCGTTTATCCAAAGTGTTTATCACATAATCTAGATCAAACAAGGCATGCTTAAATTGACGTTTCCTGTAAAAAGTTTTAAATAAAAAGATGCGAGAACAAACCAAATGAGACTCGAGACAAACTTGATATAACACAAACTGCGATTACAATAAAGAACCGGAGAATCACAGATATATTGCAGACCTTTGGTATAGAATTGTATTGCCTGATCGTACGCTGTCTTGCGATACTCTGCATTGCCCAATCTAATCGAGAAATCTAAACAAATCATTTTAAATAAAAGTGGAAGAGAATGTTACCTGCGAAAGTTGTTCGCAACGCTTATGCGTTCATCTCGAGCCTTAATGCGCTGCTCATGAATCATATCGATTTGACGCATAAATGTCATTCGATTCATACTGGATCGAACGGTCTTCGAGCTATTCTTGGTACGCTTGTAAACATACTGTAGACGCTCCGTTACTAAAAAATTGTTATCTGTCAAACCAGCGCTGATATCAACTTCAGGCTTGGAATCCTTTTCCTTGGCGCTGTGAAAGTTTCGTTAAGTTTACAAGACAACACAAACTAGATTTTATATTGTGATCAACTTGCTGATTGCACTTTTAATTTACTTACTCCTCTTTGTTGCTCATGGACATTTCAGTTAAGAACTTGATCAAATCGTTTACCTTTGAGGGTTGACCTAAGAAGTTCTCATCCAATTCACTATGCACAAATGAGGTAGTCATTGTTCGGTTATTCTTGTAAGCTGTAGATATTCAAGTTAAGTTTGAAACATTTATAAATGTGTTTTTAGTGAATTTGCATACTGTCTTGTTACTGAATGCTGCGTCAATATTAAAGCATAGCCAACTTAGCTAAACTAGTGAAGAGTAATAATCATTTGCTGCAGCTGTTAAATGTGGCTAGCTGCATGCAACTTGCCTGTTATACTATTTCATGCTACTAGTTGGTAGCAGCAAATTAGCCCTGGCTGGGAGTCCCCCGACAAGCAGATGGCTCGTTAGCCAGCATGTGGTTTTTTAGGATTAACTCAATTAAAATTTTGTGGCATTTAAAATTATCTTGCAAAAAAACGATAGAAAGAGTCAAATAGAGAAAGAGAAAGACAGAGAGAAGTGCGCTCTAAAAAATGTTAAAAGCCACATGTATTCCCGATGTCCTGCTCTTGGCTTTCCGGTGGTTCTTGCACATCTTTATTTGCGCCTGAAATTATTTAATTGAGTTTGTTTGAAAATTTCTTTTAAATTAAGAAAGTTTTTGCACGTGACTCTTTTTTTTTTTTTTTTTTTTATATTTTTTTATGGGTTTGTTTTTAGAGCATTCTGCAGGCGGCTGCTGCGCTTGGTACAATGAACAAAAGCACGTGCTGCAGTTGCAAAAAGTTTGTCTCTTCTACTCTTTTTTTATGAATATGTGTGTGTGTGTGTGTTTGCGTCGCGCAATCAAAAAGGGGAATTATCATAAAAATCAAGCATACGCCAACGGGTACAATGGCAACTAATCATCTTAACTAATTACTGGCTACAGCAGATAACGGAATGTTTTTTATGGTTTTGCAAAACTCTTTCTGAAAAGTAAACATATTTTCATTATTTTTTTTTTTTTAGAATGTTTCGTTCACATACCAAGCGTTTAGTCTTAAGCCAAGATCGATTAAATATTTAAACAGTATAATTTTACAAAGTATAATCACAAAAATAAAATAAATTTCGTTGCACTGAGCTATTCTAAAGATTTTACTACAAATTCCCAAATAGATATAGCTTACAAGCTGTTAATGTTCATTGCAATTTTGAGCACACTCGCTCATTAATATTTGTTAGCGGTCGCAGTAAGTAGATCTTTGGCTGTTGTGGTCGTTGCGGGCCAGCAACCCATTATTCTATGGCATGCAACATGTCGCATGCTATGCCACGCTGTGCGAATGGCCATGTTGAAGATGCTTATGCGAACGTTGCGAAACTGTAAGCATGGAAAATGAGCAGGGAAAATTGGTGTGGGTTTGGGTATGGGCACGCTGATGCCGTCACGCCGACATTGATGACTGTGCGTTGACAAGTTGCCGCAGCAAGCACCAGAGTCTCCAGAGAAATGTGTCAAGCGTGGCAACTTGAGCTGCATAAGCAAGCAGCTTACGCGTGTCTGCCACACAAATGGGGGCATGGACAACAACTATAACTCGCTTTCTCGCTGCCCAGTGTTGCCAACTTTAACACACTAAAGAATGTTCATTTTCTTCATTTCAGTTTTTTTTTTTTTTCATTTTTTTTTACTTTTGTTCAGCAGACAAACTATGGCAAAGTTCATGTTAAAGTTAAAGCGCTGACCGCCGCGGGCAACGCGTAAGCTTCTTTTAACTTGACTTTTCAACCTTTTTGGGGCGAAACAAGAAAGAAACAGCCTCAACGGCATTTGCGAAGAAAATGATTTCTGAGTACTCTAAAGTGTAGTGCAAAAATGTGTTTCAAAATATTATTTTACATCATAAAATAGTAATTTTATGTAGCTAGGTTAACTAAAAATAAGCTTTGAATTGTAAATATTGATAAAAATTATGAACTTTTTAAATATTATGTCATTTCAATTTTAAGTAATTCAAAATAAATGTTATATGAGTATTATATTTCAATCCGTTTCTTGTGTTCGGCGAATTTTTTGCTAGTTTTCTTGTTTTCTTTTTCCTTATGGAATTCAATGAAAGATTCTTAGTGTTATTGCAACATCAAAACTAAAGTATTTAAATATTTTTTAACTGTAGTAGTTAGTAAACATTTATAAGAAAAGTATCAGTATAAATGCATAAGCCAGCTGTCATGAGGTTGTCAAAACGGCTTGAGAAACTTAAAATACTCTTTGGTGCAAGTGTAGACCAACATGCTGTTTGCACTCAGAACTATGTACGCATAATCGCATTTGAATTATCAATAATCAACTTTCACAACACATAAAAATAATAATAATTGTACTTCTTAATGAAATAGATATAAAAACATAGCAAAGATCTTCTATTTGATGATTTTTAACATTCTAGCTAACATATTTTTTCAAGTGTTGAAATGGGCGCGCCTGGCTGCCACCTAAGGTGAAAGACAAGCAAAAGATTATACCTGCCCCAGCCGCTGGGCATGCTTTGTAATGGAGCAAAAGGCTAGAGCTGAAACCAATGAAGATGGAGTGAGTCAGGCGTTGTATAAGTTATGTAAGAGGGTTTTTTTTAGGGTTGGTGGGGGGAAGTGTGAAGGGTTTTATGTACATGCAGAAATAAATTGCATAAGCGTTGGCACGGCAGCAAAATAAAAGTAAACATGTTTAAAATGTTGTTATTCACACACACACACACAAGCACAAAAGAGTTTCGCGCCTGCCTTGGCTGTGATTTGAGTCTCCACCAGAGTTGCCACCTTTTCGACGTTGTCTTTCGCCCCAACCCCAGAGCCTTTGTAGATTGTGTGCATAACATTGTCTGTGTGCGCCTTTTGTGTCTTTGGTGGCCCATCTTTTTTTTGCGTCTTTTCTTTTCATCCTGTCACCTTTTGCTTTAGCGTTTTTTATTTACCTTGTTAACCTTTTCATGTTGACAAACTGTACAAACGCTTGTATCTGTGAGTCTTGGAGACGGTGTGCAAGAGTGTGTGTTAGTGTTAGTTGGGAACACAAAATGGCGATATGAAAAGTGGAAATCTGTTGAAATTTGTTTCAAGACAACGGCATTTGTTCTGCTGCCTTACTCCGCCTAGCTTGGCACTTTTAAAGCAATCATCGATTTAAATGTCATTCAGAGCTTTGCGAATCGACTTGCTGTTACCTTTTAGTCAATTATATGATGTATAATTTAACATTAGTTGCAAACATTGTTGTTACTACAACTAAAATAAATATATAACCATGAATATATATCATTTATTCTTTGATAGAATGTTTCATATTTAAGTCTTTAAAATGCCTCAATGCCTCTACATCATGATAGACAAGCTGTCCCGAACCAAGATACTTTATCATTCACATATGGAAACACAATTAGAACCAAATACAAAATGAATTTGGTATTTATAACCATATTTTCTTCAACACTTCAACAAAATACTAATACACAAGTGTAAGAATCGACTTTAAGTAAATTTCTGCACACGAGAGATAAAATGAGATAGAAAGCGTAAGAAAATTAATTTCAAATTCTTAATAAATTCAGCAATTTAATATAAAATTGTGGTGGCAGCTTGGCGCACTTATGTCGTGTACGCCATGTGTTGCGCACAAAAAAACAAAATTAATAATAACAAAATAAAAAAAATGAAACAAGAAACAAATTTAAATATAAGATGCTAAATTAAAAAACCAGATCAAAAGGATTTGTGTGCGACGCAATTTTTATTACATTTGTACAGAAAGCCGAACAGTAAGCGACAGAGATACACAGATTGAGTTTAGGTTGTTAGGGTGGGATGGTGGAAAGGCGAGGAGATTGTTTTTTTTTAATATGGTGCGCTGAGAATTTGCATTTCATATTTGCATGATGATGTCGAGCCGGGAGCTAGCAAGCACTTTGTGACCAAAACTGTACGCAGCAGGATGCGACAACAGGACAAGCGTATTAACATGCAAGGCATATTAAAGGATATACTGCAGCACGGGCCCAAGCAACAAAACCAATAATGCGCATATTAGACTTGATGACGATGGCGATGACAATGACGTACAACTACAACTAAAGCACAACAACAACACAATCATCCAACAACCAGCTCGACCCTACACCTATAAAAACATAAGAACGACTACACAAAAACTAAAAGGTTTTCCAAAACTACTATAATATTAATAGTTGGAATAATTCATCAGCTTTGAAATACTAATTACTAATTTTTAAGTCAAAATCTCCTGAATATTATTATAATCCAAAAAATTTTATTTTTCTTACATAAATGTAGACAAACGTTTTATTACTGAACAGAATATTTAAGTTAAAGAAAAGAAAGCTTTTTTATAAACTCATTTTTAATTGATGGAAATGTTTTGTATTTTTTGAGTGTAGTTTTTCTTTGACTCTTGCCATTTTACCTTACACACACACACACACAGCAGTCGGCAAAAATTCGTCCTGGCCATTGTTTCTTTCGTTTTGACCGCACTGCAAATGCCCCTCATCCGTTTGCAATGCGCACTAACACACACGATGTTGCAGTTAGAGCTGAGCTGCATGTTGATGCCACAACTGACTCTAAAGTTCCCACATCCACACTCTTTCCCAGATAGAAGTGAGGCAGGTGGACGGTTGAGGGGCGCTCCGTCTAAGCCAAAACGTGCACAGTCTCTGGCAATCAACTTTAATAACATCACAGAATGTCAATAAATCCACAAAATGGTTGCCGCTTCTCCCTGCTTCCCCATGTGGCTATGACTGTAGCTGGCATTCTTTTGATGAGCTTGGCCATGATTATGATGATGATGATGATGATGATGATGATGATTCTCTAGCACCATGCCGCTGACCATCTCTCGGTGTTCAGCAGGAGTATCATTAACAAAAGGAACTGCGTGCTGCAGCTGACCGACTGCCGGACCGGAAATGTTGCCTTCCTTCAAAAAGGATGGCAGCAACTTGAGCTGCTTAGTTGCAGTCCGGGGTCCATGATCCTGGATTCAGCCACTATTCCCCCTACTCACCAGCTGCTCGGGCTTTGTGTCTGCGTCGTCGACAATTGATGAGCATAAAACTCAAAAAAAAAAAAAACACAGAATTTACACACGACCTAAATCCTCATCGTAGAAAGTTTGAATAGGAGCAGAATTATTTTAAAAACTTTAGTTTTGAGTGACATTTTAATATTTGCCCATATATAAAAATTTAATTTTCTTTAACTTGCTTGGATAAAATATTTATTTGTTCATAATTGAAACTTGAAACATTATTCTATGCAAAGCCAAAGTACAAACCGTTTGAATCAATTATTAATTGACTCGATGCAATTGTATAAATTGTATAAAATTAAATCAATTTCAGAAATTACTTATATTCTTTTTAAATGTATGAAAATACATATCATAGAATATGAAACACAAATGAAATGACTAGAAGATACCCTGAGCCCAGTTGCAATATATATATTAAATTTATAAAAGACTTTGGTATACTGACTTTACTTCAATCGATTAAATTCGATATCTCCGGTGTTTCTTAACCGATTTGGACGAAATTTTCAGAAAAGTTCTATCGTTACCCATTATATCATTTTCCAAATTCGATATTTTTTTGCAATCGATTCCAGAATAGTTATCGATAATTTGAAACACACTTGTTCTGCTCATGGTATAGGAGAACTTATATTAAAAATGTGAAGTCTCTGAGATCGACGCGTTCATACAGACGGACAGACAGACGGACAGACGGACATGGCTATATCGTCTCGGCTGTTGATGCTGATCAAGAATATATATGTATATCTTAATGAGTCGGAGATGCTTCCTTCTGCCTGTTACATACTTTTGCACAAAACCATTATACCCTTTTCACCCATTTTATGGGTCCAGGGTATAAATATGATAAGCAAATACGATAAAATCTCAATAAAATACAAATATATGTAAATCGTTTGTTTATTTATTTTATTTTATAACGCCATAAATGCTTTAAATTACATTTTAAGGCATAATATACATATGTTTGCACATAAAAAATATCAATAAATCCAAAATGTTTTTAGTATTTTACAGTAATTTCAATCGTTAGTAAATAATTTTGCTATTTGCGTAGACAACTTTAATGTTTTATTGATATAAAGTTGACTTCTGTACATGTGACTAAACGCTGCATTAAAGAACAAACAAATAAAAGGACACTCAAACACACATGCATACTTGCAGATATGTGCTGACCATAAATATTGTAAATCAGTTCAACATTTATCCACACAATTCACACTCAATGCGACCTCTAAGCGCATTTATCATCCATTACCCCATAAATTCCGATAGCGACAAAAATGCATTTTATGATTATCAGTTAACGGCAATTGGTGTTATAAAAAAAATCAAACAATTAGTTAAGTATGTAAATACATAAATTATTAAATATTCACGCACGATGTCAATAACTAAATAATACAAAAACTTGTTCACACACACACTCACAAATTATGTTTATACTAAAGCTTTATCCTTTCGTTATGCGACACATCTTGACTTTTGTCTTTCACCTGCTGCCCTTTGCTTGTGGCGAGGCTCGAGATGCTTGCCAAATATTTGCGCAATGCAACAAAAGGCAGCTGGAATGTGCAAAGATTACACTGATTCACACCCCTTCCATTCAATAACCCCCCTGTTAGCAGGCAAGGTGTGTGCAATTTATCATATGTGGATGTGAGTCTGCATTCATATCCAATGCAGAATGTCCTTTTGGTCGCCAGCAGCTGCGGGCAGCAGGCAGACTGTACTGCATTTTTACTGTTTGTTTGATTAAGGTGCTTATTTTGTAAATACATATAGCAAACTATAGCTATAAACACTGAAAAAAATGCTGCCGATAATTATCAATTTAAGAGATTTTCAAGTCTTTTAATAAAAAACTTATTTATCTAAAAGCATAAAATTTTGACCTAAAGAATCTGGATAAAGACTTATTATAATTTATGTCCATCAATTTACCTCGATATTTTTTCTCTCTGTGTAAATATTTAACAATGGTTGGCTGTCGCATAATGTAAATTTCATAGAAATTCATAATACGCCCCGTATGCCCTAGCAAATCTCAGAAAATGCGGCTGCAATTTTTATGCGCTCATTTAAATTATTTAACCTGCTGATTGTATATGTACTGGTGTGTGTGTGTGTGTGTATGTTTGTATTCGTTGATAATAAATTTATTGCAATGGCACTAAATATTTTATTATTGCTAAATATGCAACAATGGTCGATGGCTACAGGGCATAAAACAATCGCATGTAACGACTGAATGCGCAATGCGTGAATTGATGCGACGCCCTGCCGAAAGGGCTGAGAGGGGGCTGAGAAAGGAAGGTAGCTGTTGTTGTTGCATGTCCTGTAGTACAGGGCCAACCTGCGCTTGCTGACAATGCGTATAAATTATGAATGCGATATGCACTCAGTCGCGCACTCAAACTCCCAGATAGAGAGGCAATCGGGCAGCATGAGGCATGAGTTTGGATGGAACAGGGACAGGAATGTTATCGGGCGCTTCATGTGAATGGGGTTGTTTGGCGAAATGAGTGAGTTGAGTGTGCGTGTGTTGCAATAAATTTAATTTCGATAAATTAACAACAAAATAAAAGCAAAAGCTTAACGCAATATGATATTTTTAATTTGAGTATTTTGTTGTGCCATCGACAAGCAATAAATACACAAATTATTTATTATTTATTTACCATTTGATTTGAAATTCAATAAAAAAATATATATTTATTTATGTACTTGTAATGGCAATATGAATTTTGATAAAGTATACAATATTTTTATATCAAAATTAAAATATCATAAAATAAATTAGCTCACTTTAAGACCGTCTCCGTTGAATAGCTAATCGAATATCAGGAATCTGTGCACAAGTCTAACTTTTATGGATGTACAACATTAAATGCTATCAACTGGGATTTAAGTAACCCCATTTTGTACCGCTTCGCACCACCCTATCAATAATCAAAATGGGATCACTGAATATGCATTGTGCAAAAATTGTTGTTGCCATTGCTGTTGTTATCGTTGTTGCAGTTGCAGTAGCAATGGTTGTTGTTGTTGTTTAAGTGCGTGCACAAAAACGATTAAAATTTTAAATTTACACGCAATTGTGCAGCCAAATGAGATTCGGTGGAGAGTGGGGGAAGTGGGATAAAGCTGTTGGAGCCGTTTGACCAAGCGGAAGCCTCGTTTATGATTTGGAACTAATTGCAGAGCGCACAGTGCAACCAGTAAATACAGCTGAATACAAGTAATAATCAACTTTTTGAGAGTTGCACGACTAGCATATACCCTTTTATCTTATCGCTGAACTGTTATCTTTTCTGCTGTAATAATGTCTGGTTTTTAGACTAATTGAATAACTTTTATGTTTTTAGCACATCTGCAAAATACCCTATGCTTCCAAACATATGAGTTAGGGTATAGAAAAAAAACCACAGGACGCTTCTGCAGAAATGTAGCTGCTACACAGTAGGAGGAGGAGCTAAAAGAGAAGAGAAGGCGGGCTAGCGGAAGCAGTTCGGGTAATTACAATTGCATTGCGGTTAACGGTCGAGGCGCACGCTAAATCACTCAACGGGTGCGGGCCCAGAGGGGGTGGTTCTTGGGGGCTGGCTTGGTGGTTGCTTTTGCACGCCTTTTGAATAATGCAACTGCAACTGCCGCAAGCAATGGCAACTGATGGTGGTAAGACGGGGAAGGGCAGATGGTTACCAAGAAGCCAAGGCACAATTGCGTGGCACTAGCAAAGATGATGACGAAGAAGAAGAAGCAGAAGGCTGTTGGCCAAATGCATAAATCAAAATGCACAAATAACCTAGCGCACGCTACTATATGGAAGAGGGTAAGAGAGAACGAGCCAGTCAAACAATTCCAAATGCTCCAGCTGCGCTCAGGCGTTAGTCGGAGGTAGGGTTGCGAATTGGGTTGGAGATGAAGGAGGCTTGAGGATAGGTGCGTGCTCCAGCTGTGCCCGGGCTTATGGCATTGAGCATTATGGAAATTGTGTTGACTTACACAAATGAGCAAATGCCGAAAATGCTACACAGCGCCTCCTCAACATGCATACGTTTATATGTATGCAATTGCGTATAAATATTTAGGCGGCGTTGCCGCAAATTAATCGCCAATAGGCGCAGAGGCGTTGTTAACTAGAAGGTGTTTTAGTAATTGGCAGATAGAAAACTTAAGTAGATAGCATTTAAAATTGTTGAAATTGTAGAAAAGAAGACGTTATTTTACTTATAAAGGGATTACTTTTAAGAAACGAACAGCTTTAAGGATTTTATAGTGATTATTTTGTATGTAAAATTCCTCTTTGAGTCGAGAAATCTAGAGACATGTCAACGTCTTTTCATACTTATTAACTGATGTTAATTTTATTAACCCCTTGCCAACGTCCATGTCCACTTTTACAGTGAAACTAAGCACCCAGAGACTAGGCAGATGCATGGACAATTGTTGAAACTGCAGAACAGATTTTAGTTGATGGTGTAAGTTAATTTTGATCAATGATTGACAAATATTGTTTTGGTCTAGCAATGCGCGTGGAAAATTTATTTCTTATTTAACAAGCATGCAAATCAAGTGCAAATAGCTAACTTTGTCCAGCAGCAGATTCAAATATCTAATGTTCCATTGTTAAATTTATTGCCAAACACATTTAAGTTTAAGCGTATTTATGCATTGCAATTGTATTGGCATTAGTTATTGATACATTTTCGCTTTTAAATCGTTTAAGGACACAAGAAAATCAATTTATTTGCTGACAATTGCACAAGCTTTAAAACAAAAACACTAATAGATCATTTATTAATGTATGCAAATAAAAGAATAAATAATTAAAAATCAAAATAATAGAAAAAGTGAATAATAAATAGACAACAGGAAAATTATGTGCAACAAAAAAAAAAAGCATAGTAAATAATTAAATGTAGAGAATGAAATTTCTATTAATTTATGCACAACCTTAAAAAACAGAACAAAAAATATTTGCCAGTTTATCAAGTTTGTATGTTCTTTATTCAAAATTTGTATATGAAAAACATTTTTGTTTACTTTATAGTGTCTACATCTAACAAGAAGAACAAGACTACCCTATTCTACCCTATAAAACATATTCTATGGCATATAAAAGTTGGAGCAGTGGCATAATTAATAAACTTCGCTGCAGACTTTTGGCTCATTTCATGTTCAAAATCGCATAAAACAAGCATCAAATTAAATAATTAAATCAGATTAAATATGCTTACCTGCTCGCACACACACACATAGCAGCTGCCTGTTGCAACAGTGCGAGTGAGACAACAGCAACTGAGGCAAATCGAATTAACAAATTGCGCACTCAATCAAAGCGAACCAGTTGAGGATGCAAACGCAAACGCAAAATGCAATCAAAAACTGAAATTGCAAAACTTATTGAAAATTTGTTGCACGTGGCTGCTGCTGTTGCTGATGATGCTGCACTCCATTAATTGCATTTAACAAAAACAATAAAAAAAAAAAAACAAACATATCCCATGAAAGATGCGTTAATGGTTTATTGACGGGACGTCGACGTCGTTCAGAGCATCCGCATTTTAATGTGTTTTTGCACTAATTAATTAATTCGTAGCAATATTGCCTTAACTCGATTTCAAGATAATGTGATATAAGCTTGTGGTATTTTAACCAACAATTTAAACTTTCCAAAAGGCATCCCAATATATTATTTAACTGATCTTTATGTAACCCATATTCAATGCCAAAAGATTTAGCTATTTATTTAACAAACGATGCGTCAAAGAGTTTTCATTTTCTACGGGTCTGACAGAAACACAGAATTTCATGCATCAGCAGAAATCAGAAACGATTTGACAGATTTGCTTTAACTGCTTTATTTTCTATCTTTTCTTTCTCTATGCATTTATTGCAAATTATTTTTATTATTTGGCTTGATTTCATTTCGTGTGTGAGCTGTGAGTTTTGCCAGACGGCCAAATCCAAACACAGACACAGTTGGCCACAGACGGTCGGCTCGCCTAGACAAATAAACAAATCTCGTCAAGTGCTCAAACACACACACGCAAATACAGTGACAGTTGCGAATACACAGATACAGCTACAGATACAGCTGCAGATACAATATGTGGCGGATAGTCCGGCAAATGTGTTTGCATTTCTCACTTGCGCCGTTCTGCGGTTCGCTGCGGTTCTCAATATGTGTGCGTGTGTGTGTGTGTGTGTGTCTCTTTTGGCTTAGCGTGCGTCAACATTTTGGCAACACTCTCTCTTTCTCATTTTCTTTCGCACTTGCAAACCAGTTGTTGCCACTCGATCCACGCAATTAATTTCTATATCAAAGCTGAAGTGCCCGCAACTCTCCACTTTTTCCCGCCAGCCATCAGGTGAGGACGCTATTGGCCGCAAGGGTTGCTCCAGACGTGAACATTAAAAATTAAACCAAAACAAACAGCAAACATCAAAAGCTGCCAAAATAAAAAAATAAAATGGTCAGCTAGGCAATATCCGGCATACTATAAGGTTTACGGGTTGGGAAGAAGCAACCAAATGGAGGCTACGGCTGTCTGATTTTTAAGCCGTTTGTGTTGCAACACCAGCACAAGTGGTTAGATTGTACGAATTGAATTCTATGACATTTGCACAAAGCGTTTGTAACAGTAAGTAACAGAAAATCCAAGATAATAATTTTACTTACTAAAATAAGAAATTCAGTTGTGGGTTGATATTATAAAGTTGGCAAAAAGTTTTCATTTTCAGAAAATTCTTATCTTTTTACCAACCATAAAAATATATGTCTTATCGGACTCTGAATACATTTTTACCATAGAAAATATCAAAGTATCTAATCATTTCAGCTATTTTTTCAATGAAACGAATTCTTGAAAGCTCTGTTAACCGAAAGTTTAAATTACTTTGAATATGTTTACATATTTTTTGTTCAATATCAGTTTAAGAAAAAGCCTTAAGTTCTGCCTTAAAATGTCAAAATACCTAGCTTAATTGCATTCTCGCACATAGACACACATAATCAAGCGCAAGTTGCACCAACATTTCAAGCGAACCTCACAATTGCAGCGCACATTGTGCTTCACTTACATACGGAACTGATTTTGTTGTTGTTTGTGGCATTTCATGCCTAGATTTGGTAAGGATTTAAGCAGACAACTTGGAGTGTGAGCAATACAAAAGCAGCAGTAGTAGCAGTGGCAGCAGTAAGAACCAGTAACAACAACAACGAAACTGATGTTTTCACGCGCGAGATTTACGAGCCGCGTTCATTTTTGGTTAAAACGTAAAACGCACTTCAGCGCATGTGTGTATGTGTGTGTGTGTGTATGTTTGAGTGTGTTTATGTAGGCATGTATGTTTCTGTGTGTTTATCTTGCCCGGCCGCGAGCCGGCTGCCCGGTAGGCTTTTGGCATAAGAGTGGCAAACAAAAATGCGGGCAGCCACTAGCCAAAAAACAAAAATGAATATAAAAGAACCGGGCACAAAATAAAACAGCGAAATGCGCTTTGTGTCCGCTGCATACAAGAGAAGGGGGGAAAAAATGGCAGGATAGTGGAAGTGGTGTATATAGTGGTTAGCTGTAAGAGTTAAAGTAAATTCTGCACTTTACAGCAACTACAAACATTCATATGTACATATGTATTTGGTAGCCATTGCAAACATTTAATTTCAGCTCTTTGAAGAAGACAATGCTGGTCGACCCAAAGAGAAGCCACAAGGAGTTCAAAATGCGAATGAACGAAAGCTGAAAGCTGGCTCCTCACGGCAACACGGGCAACATTAAAAACTTCCGTTTCCGGGCACACACACACAAACACACACACACAGACACAGATAGAAAAGAAATGCAACGGAAATGCCACAAAGTTCAAACAAGCAACAACGGAAAACCGCGCACCACGCCAACACTAACAACATTAAGGAACACAGATACCACCAATCCCCTCCGTTCTAATGTCCAACTCTTGAACCCTGCACTCTCATTACCGAAAATTGCAATAAATTTTTAGTGCACAAAATTATTTGAAGTGCCCGCCAAACACACATAAAAACGTCCATAGCAAAATTTACGACAAAGCGTTCAACGCACACAAAAAATTCAAAAAAAAAAAAAACGAAAGAGAAGAAAGTACTTAACTTTACTGAACTGTGCGCGAGTCCAGTCAAAGCAGCAAAAAATACAAAAACTGTGCAGTGAAAGAGAGAATCGTTAGTCGCACCGTCAAGTGATTGGGAAAAACGGGCTAAGAAAAATGGCAACAAAACGTTTTAATTGCTTTTGCACAAACCCCGTTTTGAGTCGAAACTTGCCATGACAGATGAGTTATGACACAAGGCGCTTAAATTGAATTTTTGTTTTTTTTTTTCAAACTTGACCTTAGGTAAGCCAAATGAATTTAATGCACCTAACAAAAAGCATGTTGATGCATAACTGTCTTCCAGTAAATATATTACTGTAGGGTTTAGATATTTATTTAGATCTATTAATAGTTTTATTAGAAGTAGTTTGGAATTCGAAGGTAATATTTAATCAATAATTCTTCATTCGTCGTTTGTGCGAGCTTCGTTTTGAGTCTTCTCCGTAAGCAGCTCTTTCTCCTCGGACTCTCGATCAGAACTCTCGAGCTGCGTCTCAATCCTCGATAGTTATCGCTGCCTCAATTATAGTGATGGGAGGGCTGAGCGGCGTTGCCAGACCCGTTCCCACATTACAATTGAATTCGAAAAATTATGCATTTTTGTCAGTAAAAGAGGCTGACAATGGGTTAAGACCCGATTAAAGTTCTGTGGAAAATTGTTACAAAAGCAAAAGAAATAATTTATTAATCAGCGGAAAAGTGGGCTTATTATGATTGCCATTTAGCATACCTTTCTCTGATTTATAGTTAAATACAAAAGTGAAATCAGTTGAGCTTTTCATATCTGCAAAAATGTTGAATAAAAATGGCATGCATTGATTTTTAAAAAGTTAATTGGACTGCTCAACGCTCCAATACAATCATAACCACACACTCACTTAAACACACACATACACTCACACATACATATACACTCTATTCACCTTCCACACACACACACACACACACAGAGAGATATGGCCTTTAACAGCTTCTTTCATTGCATTGCATAAAATTCCATATTGATACTCTTTGTGCTATTTGCCTTGCACATTTTTGCGATGATTTATTAATGATGCTTATTATTATTGCTTAATTGCGGATATTTGCGTACACACACATGTATATTTGTGTTTATAGCTTCAATTGGTGTAAAGTGAAAGAACTCAAAAAACCCTGAAATGTTAATATGTATTTATTACAAGTATATCTATCCATCCGCTTTCTATTATTGAATTAAAATAAATCAATATGACTTAAATGCAGATTTAATATAAGTTGTGGGTGGCGTGGAAGTTCTGTATTTCAAGCAATTGTTTGTTTCAATTTAATTGTTATACGAATTTAATTAATTCGATAAAGTCGCAAAAATCATGTGAAATTGTTATTTTTTCTGTTTTTTAAATGAAATACGTGACAGAATTAAATCAAGGCGCCAGGTGAAAGCTCAATACAAGTAAAGCATTAATTTGTTTTCGTTCTTTCATTACCTGTTCTATAAATACTTTAACGCATATGTTTTTAACATTATGTTCTGTGAATTTGATTTTTCAACTTTACCTAAATTAAATTTGAATTTTAGAAATTACTTCAAAAAGATCCAGAAAAAGTTTTTCCTTTTTTTTTTTTTTTTTTTTTTTTTGTATAAATTTAATGTATTGGACCAAAAACACAGTTAGTTTTTATTACAACACAGTGATCTTCATTAGTAAATTCGGCAAGCCTGGTTGACTTCAGGCGTAGTTGTGGGTCTTGTGGATGAGGTTGACTTCCTTTGGATCGTCACCAGGCTATTGTATCAGGTTTCCAAATGACCTGCGCTTAAGTCTTCTAATGACTCTTCTCCCCGCAAGCTCTCTAGCCAGCCGGCTTCGGTGCCGCTGCAAACGTGCGTTGTATCTGATGGAATAAGCTTCAACTTGGCTGTCTATGGTATTCAATCTGAGGTCATTGTGCAAGGTTGAATTTCGTACGTACCAGGCAGCACCAGTTATTCGACGCAAAGCCAATTCTGGAGTGTCTGGATACGTCGTCGACTTGTCCGACACGCAATGCCCCAAATCTGTATACCATATCTCCAGTCGGAGCAACCAAGTGTTTTACACCGCCCGTTTGCAGCGCGCTGCAAGGCGTATTGGCGTTTATCATCCAATTAACTTTAGACAGCTTGCACCGACATTGCTTAAGGAGCCCATCAAGTGAGAGCGAAAACAGAGCCTTTGTCCAATGTGATCCCCAGGTATCGAGCATGATTTTCAGGCTGCAAGGGACTCCCATCGCCGACTGCCGGTGCTTCTTCCGTCTCGTGTAAAGTTGACATTGGCTCTTCGAGGCGTTAGCTTGATGTTCCACCTGCGAGCCCAGCTCAGGATGTGGATATACCCTGGGTCCGTCGCGCCTCTACTGCGCGAGTTTCACTTTGATTATGCTTTTCGTGCGCCTAACCTTTGAAATAGTTGGAAAATAAATCAGTCAGGTATATTTAAGTAATATATTGGATTGATATTCAACTTCTCATATAGCAGGAAGGTATTATATATTTATATATTCATAAAAGTATTGAATGAATGATTATGTCAGCAAGCTTGCCATATCGCTTGCATTCGCATTTTTCGCAGACATGTCACAAAATATAATTTTTAAATTCTTGCAATTAATTTTTAAGCGTTTTTAAAGCTTCTCGTTAAACAAACAGCCCAATATGTAAATGATAAATCAGCTCTCTCAGTTTCAGGGAGTTTTTGGACAAAGGGAGTGGCATTGCTGGCGTTAATCAACGCAACGCCTCCACACCAATCTACCTTTTGTATTGTGGATTTGGCGCCATTGAGCACACTTTATGGGCATTGTTGGCGCATTGTCTCGCTTGATTATGCCCGACAGATTTTGATGCTGGTGCCATTTTTTATGCGCGTTCCCAGGACACGCAGACACATAAATTTCAACAGACTCAACGCCGTATGCCCAAGCAAAGGGACTCAACTGCACTCTGAGCACGCAACAATACAAACACTCATATATAAATCGCCGAAAACAATGCAATAGCAGGCGCTATAAAAGCAGCAACCCTAGCCTAGACTTTGATTTGTGCCCCTTTGTGAAAGAGTTGTCATCGTTTCGGACACACATAGTGTTCTATTCCTTTAAAATCAGGTAGCAATTGGTGTAATTTGTGCATTTTATAATAAGTTAATTGAAAGCATTAGAAAACATATGATGATTTTTTCAACTTCATATCGAAGAAGAAAAAGCTTTCATAGCTTTTTGAACTCACCTTGAGTCATTTGAATGCAGCAGACATGGTCAAGTGTATATTAAAGTTAAACAAATGAGCAAAAAAGTTCAACAGCACACAAAATAAATACACTAAAAATGAAAGAGAAAATGACGCAATGTTTGGGCTTAAGTGTGTGTGAAGCGTTAAGCAACCCCAATAATTTAAGCACAATTTATGGCATTAAGCTAAAGATACGCAGTGCTGACCAGTAGGCGGTGGCTGGCCCCCCCTTGTAGACCCCCCCCCCCCGCAAACACACACGCACACACACAACTGAGCAAATGGTCAATGGCCCAGACAAAAACGCCACGCAAATGTTTTGTTTTGTTGTATTTGCTTTTGCTTGTTTTTTGTTGCTTGCCATTTGCGTCTGCTTCTAATCCTTACAGCGCACACATCACAAGGAGACAGTAAGGGAAAGGGGGTGGAAAGTGAGTCTCAGCATTCATTTGGCATAAATCAAATGCTTTGCCAGCAGACATGGGTGTGTGTGTGTGTGTGCGTGTGTGTGTTTTGGCCTTTGCTGGTGTTGTGTAGTGTTAATTAGTATTTAATCTATGAACCATAAATAAATCCCTTTTTGGGCAAGGACACTCAATTTCCCTTGTATTGGTGCCTTAATAAATTGCCAATTGTGTGTCACAAAAGTGAAGTCAACTAATTGCAGCATTTACTTAGTGAGAATATTGGTATGTTTGCTTGTGTTTGTTGTTTTAGCAAGAAATTTCAGAAAATAACAAAAATAGTCAAAAATCTAAAAATATTTTCATGGAACTGGAAACATTTCGCATAAAGGAATTTTTAATTCAAACGAATTTTTGGGCTAACCCACAAGTGAAAATTGTACGCCAGTTCGACAATGTACAGTCAACACATTGTTTCACGGCATAAAACAAAGCCACTAAAATTTGCACTCAGGTTTTTAGTGATTTTAGTGCGTGTAGCTGAATGTGTGTTTGTGGTTATGCGTGAATGTGTGTGAGTGCTTTGATGTGTGTGTGTGTTGTCTTTTGGCGGTGCGAAAAGTGCCAATAAAACATTTTAATTGATTGCACGCTAAGCTGTTGGCAAACACTTTGCACAATCTGTCACCATCCCCTCACACACAATTCATTCTCACACCCTCTGCTGGCACTAAAAGTATTTTTGTGTGGGCTGGCGCCATCTGTCGACGGTAGCGGCAGGCAGCATGTGTCTCTACTGTTTGCTGTTGGCGCTTACAACTAATGCGTAGTTCATTTGCATTTCAAATTGCGCGTTTTAAAGAGAGCGACAATTAGAGTGACAATTGAAGGCCCTGCCCCCTCACACTTCTGCCTCAATTCGTCACTCCCTACAACAACAAATAAAAGCATTTCGCGAATCGCGACCCCCCCAAACACTGTCTTTAAAAGCAATTAGCGATTAGCGTGTAAAACTTTTAAGCATCAGCCTTGTCACCAAACACATGTATGTATATGTATGTAAATGTGCTTACTTCTAGCTTGTTACGTCACAACTTCTTTTATTTGTGTTTCGTACAATTTGCATCATTGGCATTGACGTTGTTGCATTTGCAGTTGTTGCTGTTGTTGACTGGCACCACAATTTGCAATTTGCAATCGCTCATTGATTTTGTTCATCTGATTTTCTCGGTGATTTTAAATGCATTCGCAGTTTCCTTACTTGCTGCTTTTAATTGTGTGCATTACAATCAGCGCACTGACGCATTTTTAATTCAAATTAAAAATCGCTCGCTCCAATCAAAAATAAAAATAATAGCATTTACGCAGTCTGGCAGTAGACAGCATCTGTTGCATGATTGCGAAATCGAGCAACTAATGAGAGTAACAATTCAAAACTTAAATGTAGCTGATAATCGACTTTTCAAATGTGTCTTAAAATAAGATTTACAGATTAAATCAAATAATGTTTTTTTACTTTAATAATCTAGTTTAACTTTGTTCTCAAACACAATCAAAACTCGTAAGAAATAAAATAATTAAGATATGACAACAAATTAATTAAACATATATTTAATACAAGCTAAAGTTAAACTTGTGGAAACGTTGCAGTCGGAAGCAAGCGGCGCGGTATAGTGGCCTGTTGGCTGATGTATATCTATCGGGGATACCACAAGCGGTCTTTCTACCAAATTTGTTTGTATGAGTGGGCGTGGCATCCCAAGTTTTGATACAGTTTATTGGGAATGCCAGTAGCTATCTTCTCACCAAATTTGGAATTTCTAGCTGTTAAGATGTGCGAAATAGGTGGATTTATCGATTTTGAGTTATCGAATTTATCAACTTGCCATCACCCACGTTATCGTAGATCACTAATTTTACCACTTATCTGCCCCGGCCATAGAAAAAGATTTTTGCAAAGTTTCAAGTTGCTAGCTTGAAGGGTGTCGAAAAAAGTTGCATTCATGCAGACGGACGAAAACAATGGCACAAAACCAATAAACTCTTTACCTTCGGTATAGAAATATGTATGTATAAACATAGCATCGAATTATCTTATTTTATTAAATGGTCTCAAGTCCTGAGAATCTGAACCCTAGACAATGCACAAACTTCGATATCCCCAGTGTTTGGTTCAAGTTCCAAGATTCCGAAAAACAATGATTTAGTATTATCGGTAACTTCTGATTACCAGAAACCCGACGTAAACCAGAACTTATATCACAAATCTTAAATCTGTTGGTCTTATTGGATTTAAGATGGACGAGCTCATACAGACTGACAGCCAGACGGCCATGTGGTCTGAGATGATTTCTTATGCCATGACATTTGCACAAAACCATTATCAACCTTTTCTCATGGGCTTGGCATTAATATCAGTTATCAACAAGTAAGAAGGCTCTAGTCGGGACAGCCCGACTAGAAGATACCCTGAACCCAGTGTCAATAAATAAATTAAATTTATATAAGACTTTGGTATACTGACTTAACTTCAATCGATTAAATTTGATATCTCCGGTGTTCCTTAACCGATTTGGACGAAATTTTCAGAAAAGATCTATCGTTACCCATTCTTTCAACCCTCATTTTTACATTTTCCAAATTCGATATTTTTTTGTTATCGATTCCATGTGTATATCGGAAACCAGAATAGCTATCGATAATTTGAAGCAAACTTGTTCTGCTCATGGTATAGGAGAACTTATATCCAAAATCTGAAGCTTTTGTAGTCTCTGAGATCTACGCGTTCATACAGACGGACAGACGGACGGACAGACGGACATGGCTATATCGACTCGGCTGTTGACGCTGATCAAGCATATATATACTTTATGGGGTCGGAGATGCTTCCTTCTGCCTGTTACATACTTTTTGCACAAAACCATTATACCCTTATTTACCCATTTTATGGGTTAAGGGTATAAAAAAACCTAACCTAGTCGAAAATGACTTCAATATAAATTTATATATAGTAGCCTATGTACAATAACACAATAAATAATACGGGAAGGACTCACAACTACTCTATAACACAACAGAACACAACAAAACACAACAGAACACAATTAAACACAAAAATACCAAGATATCCAGAACTATGGCGAAGAAATCAAACAAACAAGACACCACTTTAAACTTTATCTCTAACCATCCACAATGTGATGAGATTTTTCTAAGAGAACGCTCAAAGGTTGACGAAGCCATCGAATTTCTGGATATGATGGCAAATGCTAACAAAATGGATGAGTAAGTGAAACAACAACGAAATACAAATTGGCTAGGAGAAAGTTAATGAGAAATGTTTCTTATGGCCAGACAAGAAGGCAAGAAAAATGAAGTGAAGCCAGTTGTGGACATCAGTGCAGATGTCACTGATGACAATTTCTATACAAAACTTCGATCGCAAAATGAACGTTTCTCAGCGTTACGATCGCAAAATGCGCGTTTCTCTACGAAAAAAATCAGAGGAAAAAAACAAATGGCTAATATCAATCAGTTTACGTTCATGCGCCAAATAGATCAGAGCGAAGAGCAACGAATTCAGGTGCGCAAAGAGCGCGAACTGGTTGCAAGCAGTTTTCGCAGGTGGCTTGAAAACATAATCGATAACAAAAAGGTGTCCAAAAATGATTGAATCTATCTTATTTTAGACTGGGCAACGCTTGGTATCGCAAAGATCAATATAAAACTGCTGTTGAAATGTATACCAAAGGGTTGGACTATATTCATGATACGCCTGTTCTGTATATTAATCGTGCCTGCTGCTATATCAAGTAAGTGTATCTGAATTTTAGGGCAAGCCCAAAATTATGCAATGGTTTTTAAAGGATGCGCAACTTTAAGCGTGCTATTATGGATTGTGATTATATTATACGCGTTCTCGATCCAATATATGTTCGCGCTTGGCTTTATCGGGCTGGCGCCTACAAGCGCCTCAACGATGAGAAGAATTATGAAGAGAGCATTTATCAAGCGAAGCGTCTCAACTTCAAGGAACTTGAGTTTATCGACAACTTTTTGGAAAAAATGCGAACTTCGTTCTAAATTTCTGTATTATTGCGAATTAATTTAAAATTTCAGTTGTCATAGAACAAAAATCAACAACAACACATTTCAAACTGATTGCACTCAGAAAGCTTTATAAACATATAAAATGCCAAAAGTTAATTTCAACACCTTTCTTTAATCGATTGCCCTTTGGCGGATGTGAAGAGTGCCTGGTCAACCCTCGTACACAACACAAAAGCCATCATCGCGGCAATCATTTGGGATTATCTCCCTCTAATGTCTGTCGGCTCCGGCGTTCTGACTTATTTTCTTCTTTTTCACACTCTTTTCTCATTTCCGCTTTTGGTCATGGCTTATCGACAGCACCTTCGACTTGAAGCAAGATGAACAACTTTCAGTTGATTAGCTGTGCACTTTTATTCTCTAATTAACTGCAAGTAACTCGCTCATAAAAGTCGAAGAAGGAAGCGTTTAGGACAGGCAACAAAGAACAAAAAGGAGTGAAAAACTGGCTGGAGCAATTGATTTTTATGGCTTCTGCAAATGGAACGCATTTAAAAAATTAATTGAAAATCTTTTCGTCTCTTTTTTTTCTGTTCCCTTCCTGGTAGTTGAGTTTTTAGGTTTGAACTATGCATAAAATGCAATGCAATAAAATTAGATAGTCCAAAACGAAAACGCCTCCAGGACGTTCGAGTACACACATTTCATGTTGGATAGGCTTGGCAAAATTGTATAAGTGCAGAAAATGTTCAAGTTTGGTGCCAGCTCGGTCGACTCTTTCAGTCAATTTGATTTTTTAATTAAATTTATTACGGCAAACAGCATAAAATTTTATGTGGTTTAGTTTATTTTTGGGTCACATGGCTAATGACTCTCTCTCTTGCAGTGCAAGATGTTGCAGGAAATGCAATGTCAGTTGTGTGTGTGTGTGTGCATGTTGCAAAGGATACCAAGGATCCTTGTATGGATGCACCCCGAGTCGGACACTAATCTGCTGCTAATGCCTTTTACTTCGTCTCCGGTTTTATGCAATGAAATTTCCTCTACTTTTACAATTTTGCCTCTCTTGTTTCTCTTATTGCCATTTTACTATTTGCAGTGTGCGGTTGTTTATTCAATTATTTTTTATGAAAATTGTATTTTTCATTCGGTTGCCTTTTGGATTTATGCAATTTGTGCGAACTGAGAGCTTGAGTGTTGTGCAATATGTTTTATTCCTATATTATTTCGTATTTTTGTGAGTTTCTATTTTGGTTGCTCTGAGCTTTTAGAGCTTTGCGTGTGGATTGGCAATTTAATATTTATATTTGACATTTGCTTGACTTTATGCGTAGTTGAAGCTTGTAAGTTTTAACAATTTAAAAGTCAAAATAAGTTCTATGGTCATTTTAAATAAAAGATAATTAAAGTTTTGTGAAATTAAAACACATTTAAATTCGTAACATTGCAGCTTCAATCTGTCAAACTGAATTTAATTGACTTTGCATTTCGTTAACTAATTAAATAAAAAGCGAAATAATATTTGTTTATTTTTCTGTTTCAAATATCTGCTCGTTATATATTATTTTTGCACACATTGCCTTTAATTTCTTTAATCAACATTTCCTATTTGGCAAGCCACGTAAATTAATTTCAACCTAAACACGTAATATTCGCGGAAAAATGCGAAATGCTATTTTCTGCTTTTAATAAGTTTCCAATATGTTCGCCACACCTGATCCGAGTGCTGAGAGAGTGGTGGGGGAGGGTAAAGTCATTGGCCCCTCACCCTAAAAGTGAACGTAAATTAAAACAGCAAGCGAAATGTATTGTAGAAAAGGGAGAAGAGTGCTCTACTACAATAGAGAAGGGCACGACGTTAATGCCCCGGTTTTATATCTCTTAGCGTATACGCAATGTGTGCTGGCTGTAAACAATTTTTCGTCTCTCCCGCATTGAACAACAAAATGTGTTTAGTTGAAATAAAATTTAATTAATGCGCGGGTGGCTGCTAAAATACTCAAACAAACAAAGCTGCAGCTGCGAACAAGTCAGAAGAAGAGGCAGATGCTTGAACTAAAGTCCAGTTGCCAGATACGACAGTTGTACCTTAAGTTTTCCATTGTTTGTTCAATTGCATGGAATAATTTATTAATTAACTACAATTCGAATGAATGAATGAACGATTACAGAAGCTGCCAATACCACTGAACGAATGTGGCTATAACTGCGAACGGGCGAGAGATGTGGCCAACACGGCAGCAGCTGTTGGACACGAAACAGAGATGGCAAATTTAAAATATAAACAAAATACATGAAAATCATTTCAAGCTGATAAATTGATGAGATTTTAACTAAAATAAGTAAGGAAGTATCTTATATTTATTCGTGTAATTTCGTGTCACGAAAGAAGAAAACATCACGAGCTCATCTGTTTTGCTAACTGGAGTTAGAGCTGCCACAGGACGACATTTTGCCATTGCACGTAACGGAAAAATCAATTAAAAACGCTTTATGTGCGCGACAGTCTTCGACTCGGTGGCTGCTACAGCTTTAGCTGGGACAAGTTTAACGCCTTGGCAAGTGGAACTTTGTTAGTTTCTAATTAATTGTAACAGTTACAGAGGGTTTTCAGGCAGGCAGGCAGGCAGGCAGGCAGCAGCTGTGCAACTCCTGAGTAGGGAGTGTCAGATAGAGGGACGTTGGAAGGAGGCAAGTCCTGGCAAGTGTGCCATCCTTAGTTATTTATATCAAATGCTCAACATTATTTATGTTGCATATTGGGCGCTTTTGTATTCGCAGTAAATTAACTGGAAATAGTCGAACTTCAATAATATCCAAGAGCACAGATGCCAGTTTGGTTTTTGTTTTTACTCTGTTTATTGAAAATGTCACAATAAGTTCCCCGTTATGACAATGTTATGTGTCGCATTATGCTTGGCTTGGGGCAGCATTCGGTTCGGGCTTGCCACACTAATTTATTAAGTACTTGCGGCATCTTAATTTCATTTGTTCTTTTATGTTACTCGTTCCAACAGCAAGTGAGTTCTATGTCATCGACTATTCATTTGTTCTTGAAGCTTCTCTCAGGTCCTTAAACATACGTTATATTATAAATGAAATAGCTTAAGTGACTTTTTTTTTGTTTTGTTTTCTAAACATTTTAATCAACTGTCTTTTGGCAACTTTTAAAATAAATGTTTATTGTTCTGACCATTACATCTAATAACTTGCGTTTAACTAAGCCCAACACATATATTCTTTAACAGCATTGCCTTTTATTGTATTATTTGATATCCCAACAGCTCACAGACACAGCATTCAGACACCTATCTGTAATTACCAGAAAATTGCCAAGCTGCGAGCTAAAGCAATAGTCAACAATGTGGCCCACCTTGATACAAAATAAAAATAATCAAACAAAAAAAAAGGAAGGAAAGAATGTATGTTGATCCCTAGGTCAAAAGCAATAGAAAATACGCTTTTGTGCAGACTTACACTGGTTAAAGATGTGGGCATAAAAAATTGAATGAAATCCCAAGTTCGTTTCCGTTTTTGTTGCCCTCAGGCTAGTATTGTGCTGCTGTCAATGGGCTATCGATAGAAGTGGACCCTCTAGGCGCCAAGTCCAAGTAAGCCGCACAAACACACACACACACACACACACACAAACCATAAAAAAGGCAAACGGAAACGGAAAAGGCTTAACAGCTGCGTTTAGAGAGACCCAGAGGGGTAGGTGGAGATGGATAAGTGTTGCAGCTGGACGGACACTCTTGTGCCATGAGCGGCATAATCATGAAAATTGTCAGTACATAATGCCTCAAAGGCTGTCATCGAAGCCGAAAAGCCGGAAAAGGTTTTTATTCGCAACTTTACTTACTTTACACGCTTGACTCCAAAGAGACAGACAGAGAGCAAGAGCGAAATAAAGAAGCCTCGGCAAAACATTTTTAGAGCGGAAAGTAATTTTCTTGCGCTTTTTTATTTGCAACATTCCCTTCATTTTACGAGTCGATTTACGCTTAGTAGTCACACCCCATCTCTTTGAAAGAAAAAAAAATAAAACAGAAAATAAAAGCAAAAGCAAACGGAAAAGAAAAAGTTCACATGCCCCATACTTTGATTTTGTTGTCTGCCATTTTTGGTTTAGTGTAGAGTATTATCGGCTTGTTGATATCATGTGTTATAAATAAAAATCACAAGTCAAATACTAGAAGAAGAAAACAAATAGTTTTGTTTAAGTTGACATTCAATCAATTTCAAATATTATTTTGACAATGACAGACTTTTTTTTCGATCTGGAAGAGTATTAAACAGTCTTTAGAACTAACACAAAAAATCGTCGCCTTGATTTTTTGCTGCTGGCGTTGGCAAAAAGCAACTTTTGCACGTTTCGATTGTGTAAAGTTTTTATGGCTTTTTGATTTTTTCACTTATTGGCCCTGGGCTCGGACCTGGTCAGAAGGAGGATGTTTTTTGAAGCCATGCCCACATTTCACCCACCGATGGGCACTTAAATAATTACAAAATAATGATTGGGCGAACGATTTGAAGACACTTTCTCCCAATTGCTATTACTTGGGCCCAAGAGCATATTAAGGGAAAGAAATTGTGGATCTGCAATCGCTGCTTTATCGTTCGCCGTAAGTAATGCAAATCGTGCCTAAGTGCCAACTGGCACTGAAAACTCTTTCACTTTTCACTCATTCACTTAGTCAGTCACTCAGTCAGTCAGTCAATCATTGAAGGCATTGAGGCAGCACGTTGGTAAATGCAAATATTTGTGAAAAGCGAATTTGAGTAAAAGTGCCTCTGGGCCTAAGTTTGTCACTGCGAATTCAAGTCACTTTGATTTGTCGCCCCTTTTTTGTAAATATTTAATGGAGCAGAAGTAAGAGTAAAAGTATATACGAGTACGAGTGCTCTCCATGATGTGTTTACATTTGAGTTTTACTATTCAAACATCAGTTTAAGTTTAAGTTTAAGTGAAATGTTGAACAGCATAAAAGGTAAGAGGCTTTGTACAAAAATGCCTAAAGGCATGCAAAAGGATGTTTTTTTGGTGAAATTCTGGCGAATGCCAAGGGCATAAAGATTATATGAGGTAAAGTAATTAAACAACGGAATCAAATAAATTAAATTAATTTCAGTTTAGTGCGTTCCCTGTTTTATTTATTTACAACAACGATTCTTCTTATTGTGCCATACATTAATAGAAACTCTGCTTTATCTAATTGGAACTTATCTATCAACAAAACATTTATACATGTATTTTTTGCTGATTCAATTTACTTCTACGAGTATAACAAAAAGTTTGTTTATTGTTTTTGCAGTTATTCAGCAATGTGCGATTTTTGAGCCCATTTACCTCGCCAGCTGCCCACAACAAGATTACATAACACACAAATAACTTTTATTGATAACGAATTTGCAAGTGTGGCAACCGCCACGCTCTTCCCTGTCGCCTGATGCATCCGTGTTTGGGCTGTGCGCAACAAAAAAATTGATCAATGCAAATGCGCGTAATGTAAAAACAAATAAAACCAAAACAAAAATTGAATAACATATCGAAAATTTATTACGTTCGCTTCCATTTTGGTGTGTGTTGTTTTAAAGTTGTTGCGTTTTCTTTTTTTAAATGTAGTAAATAAAATTAAATTATGTGCCGACTGCATAAAAAACAATGAGCAATTTAAAAAATAAACACGTCTGCCAGTAAGCATTTGACACAAGCATAAAAGTTGCAAATAAGTAAAATATAAACACAAATAAATAAATACATTTTTGCGGATTGCAATGCGATTGAATTTGTTTTCAGTTCACATTTGGTTATTTTATGCATTTCTTCTTTTTTTTTTATTGTCATTTTCTGTTGCACTTTTTTTGACGCTAGTATTTTGTGCATATGAAAAATGTTTTACAATTTCCACAATCCAGAACTGTAAATATTTTAAGTTCAATTTTTTTCCATTGACCTATCATTTATATTTCAATTTTAATTTATATGCTATTGAAAACACTGGCGTAGGCGTTTCCTCCGCCCGCCATCGGCCTGATTGAAAAAGCTCATAAGTTAAATGTGACATTTGGGGGGGGGGCGTAACCATGGATGCGTTACATGACAACAGTGCATTTTTATTTGAAGTGTATTTGTATTTATTATACTTTATAAGTTTTTTCCAAACAGCGCAACTTTAAGTCAAGTATCTTTTTAACTTGATTATATTTTGAAAAACAAAAGAAATTTGCCCTTTTTGAATTTTGTGCTCTGCTTTATTTACTTATGATTAGAATGCTTGGCTCCTGGCTCTATCTTCTTATCTGCCTTTTAACCACTCCATTAGCATTACCATTTCCACTCGCCAACTTCACATTCAACTCTTTTTCTCTCCCATTTGCGTTCTCCATTTCTTGCGCGTTTTGCGGTTGGCAAAAGTTTTGTGGTCTGCTGCGCTTTAATTTAGCGATTGCGAATGCGGCTTGCAATATTTTAGCATTTTAAATTGGAGCGAATGGCGGCAAAATGGAAACAGAATCATGAATCATGAAGGATGCAAGCAGCTTGCCTTGCCTTGAGTGACAAATTTAAGTGCGACGTCTAAATAAGTAATGTACGACAGATCCAAAATGTCATCCCCAATTCTCTCTTTGCCCCTTTCTCTCTCTTTTCTCCCCTCTCTAAGCCGAATAAAAAGCGTAGAAATAATACTTAAGTCCAAGACGCGACTTAGCTGTTGAATAAACAAGTTTTGCATTTGCTTTTATGAACTCAACTGAAAATCGGCTTAGAAAGCCAACAGGCAGCAGCGTCTATTGCCATTGTCATAATGCTCTAACAAACAGCATATTCCTTGTGTAACTTTATTGGCTATACAAGAAAATGTACTAAAGACTGTATGATTATTTAATTGTGTTTAAAAACTATAACATTTTGCAGCACTTATAAAAAGGATTCACATAATAAGTGAGCAAATAAACAATAGCTTTAGTTTCTTCTTAAACTTTGCATTAGAGTTGATATATCTAATTATTTGTTGTAAGCTGAAATCTTATGTTATACGTTAGACATCTTTTATGACTTAAACTCACAAATAATTATTCTTCAAGTATGAAATTTTTGTTTAAATATTGTTGATGTTGAGAACTGTAGATAAAAGCACAGTCAAGTAATTATTTAGAATTAATATACATATATTTCTTTGAATATATATTTTTTTTATCTTAAATTCTTTAGGCCTTACTCATTTTGTTGTACTCAAATTGCATGGCTTTATCTTATTCAAGGAAGTTAAATACAACGTCTGTTTTTTAATCCTACTCGCTATCAGCTTACGCAGCTGTTTAATCGAACCCAATTAAACTGAACTCGATAGCTTTTGCCTATAAATATCAGAGCTGCTTAAAGTTTACAAGTAGATCGATTAAGTCTGGCAATGAAATTTTACAAATTGCTGCCAGTGCTGGGCATACTGTTTTTCCTAAAGTCCTTAAAAGCAACAGAATGGGATGATCCCTTCTGCGGTTTGCGTCCTTGCTATGCCATGAATTTGGCTTGCAATAATAATGGCGTGAGTTTTGAACAAATTATTAAAGAAATCGAATACTAATTGTTTACAATGAACTTAGTCAATTTACAAGGAATGCGTCAAAACGGCCAGGCTGATAAGCGAGAACGTTATCAGGAACAAAATTGAGTATGCTTTTAACAGCTTACGTAATACTGTGGCGGGTGGCAAAAAGTATAAAAACTTGCGTCCAGCCGCGCAAATGGTCAAAATGTCCTGGAACACGGAGCTGGCATACTTTGCTCGACTGGATGTGAATCGCTGCACTACCACGCCTGGACCGTGCATGAGCTCACAGAGCTTCTATAGCATTGGCCGCTTAGCTGAACAATATGTGTTTCCAAGCGTTAGCTATAACGCAGATACCCGTACTATACACGAAATCATAAATAGCACAATCAATGACTGGATGTCTGAAGTTCGCAGCATTATGCCATACGAAACGGTCAGTTTGCCATCCAAAGATGACGAAAAGTGAGTAGCAAAAAAGATAACAAAAAAATAAAATGCATATTTTTAAAATTTTTTATTTAGCAGAAACATCTTCCAAACAACTTTACTGCTAGTTGAGCACAACTCGCAATTCGGTTGTGCAGCTTTGCGTTTTACACGCTATATGTATTCGTATATAACTTTGAGCTGCGCATTTGCCACCGATATCAAGGACGGACAACGGCTCTACAGATGGGGCGCAAAACCTGGTGTCAGGTGTCGACATCGGGATAGACAGTACAGAAATCTTTGCGCTGCTGGCGAAAAATATCCTCAGTCTTTATCTCATAGTAAAATGGATTCTGTAAGTCTGTTGAAAAGATTTTAAACCAATAACAGTACAAACTTTATGGACTATCTTGATATTTTTGTACATTTGCCAAAGCAGAGTTCTGTATTGTCAATACATTTAACAAGCCATTTTAAATCCTATTTTAACTGTCAAATTAAGCGACAAATTTTTCACAAGCCAAAATCAAACAATATAATCGCCCGCAAAAGGGGAAATAACGAAGAAAACTATTCAAGCCGGCCATTTGATTTACATTGCAATCCGGAAGAAAAGTTTCATGCCCCTGCCGTTGATTCCTTAGCAGCGAACGAACGGAAAACTAAATCAGCCTGGCTCGTGGCAAGCGTTTAATATTTCATGAAATAACGAATCGCCTATGAAATGGCATCGGCAAAGACAAATTCGAAAGAACTGTTCTCTTTTAGGGGCTTGTCGACAGTCTAATACCCTTTTAAACACTTTTTTTGCGATCATTTCGAAAAATCTTCAAATCTGATTAAATTCTTAAAAATATAAATAAAATGTATGTGAAATTTAATTTATTTTCTATTTTGTTATTACATTTTTGTGTAGATCTAACCGGTTAGATATATTTTAATGCATATGTATTTGAGGGACTGTTGAAAGGACGAAGATATTCCTTTACAAACTGCATCACGAAATCAAAACACTCGCTCGCAGGGTATTAAAGATGCGAAGCATCCAGTCAAATTGCATGTCTTATAAATAATGTAAAAAGTGTGAAATGCGCCTAATGGTGTGCCAAAGGACGAAAAGGATGACAGTTCAGCCAGAAACCCAAAGGCAGACGCACACACACACATTTTAACGAAAAGAGTAAGTAAATATTCTTGCTGAAAGGCTTTTGGTCGGCCATTGCAAGAAATGGCGCATAAAATGACAATTGTCAGCTGATGCTGGGGGCTTACATACATTTTTGATGATGTACAGACATAAAGTCTCAGACACATATTCACTTGTATCTCCATAAAAAAATGAGATCTATGTAACATTTCGTTTGTTGCTTATTGAATGTTAAATTCTATATACTTAATACAACACAAGATTTCCACAGTAAAACAAAATATCGCTCAAAATTTCTCAAATCAAAATCATTTTCAATCTGTTTTTATATATATATACACTACTTAGGACATTGCAGTTTTGTGGGCATGTCCTGCAATTCATGTCCACCCTTTGGTGCCTGTAGGTTTCCATCGTGTTTCGAGCGCTACGGCGGCGTCAGCAGCAAAAAGAATCCGGGCAATGTGCAAAGTCTTCACAGTCTCGCCCACAATGTTATGCCAAAGTTCTACGATGGTGTTGAGCTCGATTATTATCATCGTTTGGCCCCAAACAAATTCATATCGGCCGCCTGGGTATTGAGTCATATGAGAGCCTCTGGCTTTCGCATTGGAGGTCTCTACACATTTCGTTTCATTGATGATTTCATGGTAAGTGAAAGGTAAGAGTTCGATCTATAATTTTGTTTCACTAATTTCGATTTTCCAGCTGACGCCAACGATAATTGGCGATATACATCCCACAACGTTGGCTTCCAATTTGAATATACTGTATTATCCGTTTAAGCCGCTGCGTCTAGAGGCTGTCCTACAAAAACCTGGTGAGGAGAATAAGTCTGTGGAAACGCAGTATACGATTGAATATACGCGACCGAGCGATACATGGACGGCAAATTTGTATAATGTGCGCAAAGACAATGGACGTTGCACTCTGTCGGTAATGCGTTCCATTACTCAGCATTGGGCAATCGGTGGCGAGCTACTGCTTGAGTGGAACGATCCAAAGACTATTATGAAAGATTTGGCATTTGCAGCACGGTAAGTTTATGCAGAGCTAAAACTGATTGTTCTAAGATATTTATTAATAAATTTGTAGTTTCTTAACTTTAACACAATGATTAACGTGAAGATCATTTAACCTAAACATCTAACATATAAACTTTAAATATTCTTCAACTTTTAGCTACGCACATCATCATTACTTTTTTGGAGCAAGCGTCTCACGTAATGGCCTGGACGTTAGCTATTGGCAACGCATTCATCCACAAATTCAGATGGCCAATATGTTGGCCTGGAATCGTTATTCACGCAAAACAATTGCTACCATATGCTATCAGTGGAATTTCTGGAACTGTGCCATTAATGGCATGATTGATTCAGATGCACTCGTTGGTGTCATGTATACCAAGTGCGTAAAAATAAATCAAAATTGTACACATATTATTGTAATGCTTGTATTCTACAGATATCTCTCGCAGATACCGCTGCAAGTTGGTTTCAGTGTGGTTATGAATCTGCCAACAGATCGTTTTGCGTTTGGCATGCGATTTGTTCTTGATCCGAGTAGTCTAAGGCGCGGCGACTAAGATTTTACTATTATTGTTTTAGAAAAATTGTATCTGTTATCAAATTATTGAATATAGGACGATGATGTACAAAGTTTTAATAAATGTTTGGCGTTCAATCAATTTTAAATTTAAAGGGTTATGTTTTAAGCGGAAGTTTATACAAGACGCAAAAAGCTAAATTTGGCAAACTTATATTCAACTAGCTTAAACGCCTTGCATTTCTTCAATGGTTTTATTTTGTGAAATGTGAACCCAAACTAATCCTTAAGTTCCCTCAATCGATATAAAGACCTAAATTACTATATTCAGTGCTCAGCAGTTGACCAAACTAATTGCCATTTCCTGTTTTTCTTTGCTCTTGACTTTTAAACACATTTGCGGTGCTTTGCGAGCAACAAAACCCAAAAGCAACCGACCAAAAACTTCAACTCTAAAGCTTATAAATAAAATTTATAAAATACAAACACACAGAAAAGTCTTTGCACATTTTGGCACTTTTGTTGAACTCGAACGACGCACACGCTGCACATTAAGTATACGCAACGCAGATACATACACAATTGCACTCACACACACACAACGAGAACTACATTATGGCCAAAATTTTATTTATTTTTGTATTTGTATACCCTGTATATAAAAGAATTGATAAAAGGGGTTCTTTCGGGCGTATGAAAAAATATGTAGACAATTTTAACATTTAATTAACGTTATCTTTTTTGTATTTAAGCTTAAATTAAATATTTTATCTCAACATTGAAAAGAAAATAAAAAGGCTCTGCCTTGAAGCTGATTGCTTATAAATTTCATTAGTAAATATGTATATATTGCTGGGTATGTTTCCGTTGAGTAGTTTTAAACATCACCTTAATGGTATTTATGTTTTTTTTTTCTACCCAAAAACTGCAGCAAGAGTCTTTTTGGCCGATGCATTTGATTTATGCGTGGTAAAGTCTAGACACAGTAAATATTTTTTAATGCCACACGCTTCAAAGTGATGCACAGATATTGCTTAAGAGCAAAAATATATAAATCTCAAATAAATAAAATGCATATAATAACAGATTTGAGCAAAAGTGCGTTTTGCAGTATTATAAGATCTCAGCTGGGATTCTAAATAATTTACTACATAATGGCTGTTAATCCGCTTTGGATACAACAGAGTGGACCCAGATGGCTTATCAATATAGAAGGGCTGGGGAATGGGAAAATGACCAAGCGTTGACCTACAAAAAAATAAAATAAACATGAAAGAAATACAAAGACAAACTTTGAATTGATTTTGTTTTTTGGATGCAAACTTTTAGCCCATTGAATAGACTTTCATGCAAACATTTGTGGCATTCGCACATGTGAAAACTTAAGGGTACATCCACACACACACAAACACACATAGACAGACACAAATGTGAAAACTTTGCATGCCCCAAAGTTTTCAATAATCTCACTTCCACACAATATTAATATTTCAATGAATGCGGCAAATCCTTTAACACACGCAACACAGTTTCATTTCTCTTCAGCTTTTCTTGTTGCTGTTGTTGTTGATGGCCAACGCCAGAGGGCGCTACGCGCTTATCGCCGACTTTACAAATCATTAGATTTTCATATCCGATGAATTTTACAACAAATTTTTTTTGTATTTATTTTTTGTTAAACATTTACCCAAACAGACACTGCTCCCCTCACATAAATACTCCATACATATGTATGTTTTTGCCTTTATCCCATTTTATTCCCAAAATTTTGTTTGCATTTTCGGCATCGGCATGTCAATTTGTTTGTTTTTCATATAGTGTGTGCGAGTGTGTGCGTGTAAGGGTGTCAATGTGTGTGTGTGGTATTAATTTTAAATGTGTACTGCATATGCAGACAGCGTCCCTGTTGCCTTATTCATTCGCGTGTCGCCATTTGATGTTTATTTAAACTTCCTTTTCACACAGAAAGAGACCAGCGGAATGAAAGGCAGGCATGGAGTGAATAAATGAAAGCGCTGTGAGTGGAGAAAAGTGCAAAAAGCAACACCAATGAATCTGAAGCCTTCTACAGCACACACGCACTCACACACACTCAGCAAATAATAAAGAAATTCATAATAAATTATTATCAACGCCAGCGCATGGTAAGAAAGAATGCGGCTGAAAGGCTTTCAGTAAATTTCTCCCGGAGAGCAAAAAAAATTAAAAGGAAAAGCTTAAGAAAAAACTTTATTTAATAACGAAATTAATAATAAAGATGCGATGCAGTTGATTAAATGCAATGAATAAAACGCTGAAAATTAAAATAAATTATGAGATATCATTTTATGCAAGTGAAAAAAACGACAATTTTGAAGTTTTTAATGGTGTTCTTAGCATTATATATTTATTGTACTCAACATAAATGAACTTTAACTACCTTTGAATGTTTTATTAAACAATTATAGTTTTTTCTTTATTTATATATTGATTACAGAAGCTAAAACTTGTTTTACTTTATTTTGTTTATTATTTTCTAACCCTATTCAATTAGCAATTTTTAATATCAATTCGATACATGCGACTGATTTAAGCTTATTTTGCTAAAATATACATTTTAACAAAACTAGCTTATACAGTTTATACGAAAGAATTCCCCAAATGGCAACTTCAACGAACCCAAAACAAAAGCCACGCAAAACTTGTTTGTTTGCCTAGCAACCAACATTTATGTTTATGCAAAACAAAAAACAAAACCAAAATACAAACACAGTTTTGTACTTCTTGTTTCTTTTTTTTCTTTTACTTGCCCCACCCACATTTGGGTTCGCTGAGTGGAAAACATATTTAATTAAAGCTATCCGCATATTAAAAACTTTTTTACCGCTGTTTTGTTTGCCTTTGCTTAAATTTTACACTTGGCTAGATGCTTTTACTGAATACTTTTCGTAGGCTACAAAGACTTAAGCTGCCACATTACGAGGCATAAACAAGCAAGTTTTGGGCGCACTGGTAGCCCCTTTAAAGGCCTAAAGGCGCCCCAAGGCACGACGCGGGTTACTCAAATTTTTAAAAATATGCAAAATTTTAATGAATTTTTGTTTACAGCCCATCCGCACTCGCCACTCCACAAGCAACCCCCTCCATTCCGTTTGGCATGCCTCGAGGGTTGGCGACCACTTAGGCAGCTTTAAATGCAGGTCACTTTGTACAGCAGCCACTCATTTGTGATAAGTTGGCCAAAAAAATAAGGAACTGAAGCCTGTTGTTAAAAAGCTTAAAGAATTTTTTAAGTAAATGTACACAGAAACTTTAATCAGATCTAGAACAACTTACTTTCTAAACATTACTACGAGCTGAATTAAAATAGCTAAAAGCTGAAAAACTCAAAATCGAAAACAGCAACAACGAAAATGACGTGATTCTTTTGCATTGTCTTGTTTGGAATGTCTTCAAAAGCAAGTTAAACTCTTCTCATTATTAAGCATATATCTGCGTACTAATATACATCGTATGAAGTATCGATGCTTGAATATCGATTAATCTTTTGTATCACCACTGTAGTTCTATTCATTTTGATCTTCAGTTCTCAAATATAGTTTGTCTAACTAACAACTCTCGGTGTCCTTATTATGAGTGAACTCTTTATTCACAGCTGCGCTTACTTTACGAGACAGATATACTCTAACAGCTCTCAAAAATGTCTGCCATAAAATAAAAGACAAAAACATTTAAAGTTTTATCTCATTTAATTAAACAAACTTCAGCTTGTAAATTTAAAATCAATAATTTTTGATTATTTTTCTTATAAAAATAAACAACGTATTTTTTAAAAAGTTCAACAAAGTTCAACGGGTAAACTTGGGTTTTCTTTCCTAAGCGACTTGGTATGATTTCTGGAGTTTTGGTACTTTTCAATTTTACCTTCTCAAAAGCGAATCATAAAATCGCCAAACAATTGAAAACTTTTAATTTAATTGCGATTTGACTTTAGCTGTGAACTTTTTAATTCAATTTGCACGCACCGCAATTGCAGTTTGCCTTGGCAACGTATTAAATGGGCCACAGCATTAACATAATCAGCTCACATGTGGCTTGGGTGTGTGTAGGTGAGATTTAAGCTGCTGCTGAAGTAGCAGCAACAAGTGGCAACAACTGAACTGAACTGAATTTCAAGTAAGTAGCCAAAGCCAAAAGCAAAAGCAAAGTAAATGCGCTTAAACGCATTAAAAGGCAGCCAAAGCTTTTGACCAAACTGACCAACTGCCAATAAAAAGGCAAGAGGGGGCACAGTTAAGTGCTGGTCTAATACGATGCTTAGCTGCTTAGCTTTGGCCTGTGATATGTGCTTAAGGGCAAAGAGCCTTATGATTAAATTGAAGTACCAAATCAGGTGCAAAGTGTTTGCATCCAGCTAAGGCGCAAAAGTTCGTTTGAACTTTGATTTTAATTTTCATAGCACTCAATGATTAAACAGCAAAGAACCGAAAAAATACAAAAATCTATAACCAATAAGCAATAAAAGTAGAAAATGTTCCAAGAACTTCCTGAACTTTCTACTTCAAATAAGTGAAGTTCAATGTGTTGATGAAAGTATTTGTTTTGCATTGGTTTATGAAAGATTTATTTTTTTAACACGCATAAGTTGTATTAAAGTCAACACGCAACATTTTTCTTATTTAGTTTTTCCTTTGCTTTGGTTAGAGTATTTTTGTTGTAGAATATTTTAAGGGCTTAAAGACCAGCCTCAATTGGCGGCCATTTTTATTGGCTTTATCACTTTTGCGCCTCTTATTAGACACAACACTCAGCGGCAGCTGCAACTGGAAACGGAAATTGTAGCAAAAGTAAAGTTAGACTTTGGTTTTATTGTGTAGCCCCAAGACAGTTGGACAGTTTAAGTGATGTCTATATAGATTGTCTTATTGTTATTGGCCCTGGCAGAGAAGTTGGCAGGGTAGCAACTTATGCAGAAGATGTAAGCATGAATTTCTTGTTGGGGAGGGGTTAAAGTTATCCTTTGGACCATATTCGAGGTAAGAACTAATGTAGTTAATGTTTAATGAGGGCTTTACATTAATAATAAAAGTTTCTGGCCTAACAAGAATATTGCTTATGATTTAATCAAACCAAAAACACGACATTATGTATGGATATTGTATAGTATGGAATGGAAATTTAACAAAAAAAGCTCCTAACAATTGTTGATCATGCCAAATGCATTCGATTTAGTTTGTTGATGGGCAAAAATCATTTACTATAAAATAATTAAACTGTCATGAGGCTGTCAATTACAGTCAGCGGGCGCATTTAATACATACACTCAAACACACTCAAACACACACAAACACACACACACATATATATATATATATCAACAAATCGCATGGCTGTATTGAAAAATGCATTTCGCATGCAATTCTTTTTTTTTTTGCTCTGGGCCACATTTAAATTGGAAATCAAATAGCGTTTTGCTGTCGCCCCGCCCCGCCCCGCACTCTATACAAATAACGCTTCTCCAATGCTGTGTGTGTGTGAGTGTGTGTGTATAAATAAATATATATTGGTAGTTTTAGCATTACACTTGCTGAATAAATTTAATTAAATTGAATGCAGTTTTGTGGAAAATAACGTCATACGTATTTGCATCTAGTTTTTTTATTCCTGCAGATTGAAATTTACCTGTGCGTATACGCAATATGGCTAAAAGCCACACCACAAAAAAAAAAAAAAAAACCTTAAGCGCTCTGCATCTTTTCAATTGGCCCCGAAAATGAAACCTTTGCGCGCAATACATTGAACAGAATTGAGAGCTGAGCTGAGCTTCAATCTAGTTCCAATCGTCAACATTTTTTTTTTTAAGCACTTTACCACTTGTTTGTTTAACGCTTCGCATCGTTGAGCTGAGCTTTCAGCTCTCTCATCTCCGTTTAGAAACTCCCACCCAGCGGCAGCTCTCCTCGTCAGTTTGTGGTTGCAGCTCATAAACGTTTCGCACTACATTAAATTTTATTTAGCGCTTTCTCGTCCTCTTTTCTATCTACCTTGGGGATAGAGTTCTGGGCGCCCTCGACTGTCGTCCGTGCCAGCATTCATATTCATTTGTGTTAAACGCAGCGTATCACACACAGATACACAAACACGCACACACCACATACAAATAGTTGCATACGTTTTCATTTCCCTGCGACGACAGTGCGCTGTTGCTGTAAGCCTTGAACTTTTTAGTGCACACTGCAAAAGTTTTTGTAGGGCTTAAAAGCACTGCAAGAGTTTTAAAGTTAAACAATTCAAGTTGCTGCCCTCGCAGCAGCAGCGTTTCATCAAATCTGACTTTGATTACTTCTCACATGCATCAATTGTGGATGCAAAAGCTGACTGCTCTGACAACTTTATAAGAAATGTTTGTCGAACATTGCTGTAAATATACTTAAAGCGCTTTACTTCAAAGCTTTGGGATTTTAACATTTATAAGTAGAAACTTATACCAGTTAATCATAGCGAAATCGGAGCATTCAGTTTATCATATAACTTTGAGTTTTATCTATAATTCATTTGCACTCTTCACATTATTGTCTGGATTATATATCAACAATAAGCAGACCATAAACTTGAAATATATTCCTTACTAAATGCCAAAGCATCTATTGTTTCTTCAAGCACGCACATCAAATAAACATTACGCATACGCCATGGAGCATTTGCTTCAGCTGAGTGTTGTTGGCCAGCAGCTAAAATGAAACACAATACCACACATGCAACAAAGGTTGCCATTTAAGTCAATTGCCAAAAGCTAACGATCATACACACACACACACACACACGAGTTGCGTATGTGTGTGCGGTTAGCCCCATGTGCCCACTCATTCAATAGATATATAGTCAACAGCTCATGCAATTGCGTGCAAATTACCGAATTAGCCAACGTTCACCTCAACGCTTTCGCACTGCTGTTTAGCTTTCAATTAAATCTATCTCTCTCTCTCTCTTTCTCCTCTCCTTTCTAACTGTCACTCTATCTATTGCCTTCTTTGGTCTGTCAATAAAAACGGCGGATGACAGCAACGTGCGACAGGCGACGCTATAGAAAATTAACTTGACCACCGCTCAAATAGCCGCCATCATTTTTCCGCACGTACTTGATGTGAACTGTTTTATTGCTCTTGCTTATCGGATTGCATTCTCATAAACCGAATCGCTCTAATAACGCTTATATATTGAATAAAACTACCTTTGATACCATGCATCTGATCATTTAAGGATAAAATCTATCAAAACACGTGTCTGTTATACTTTACTCTTCTCTTGCTTCCTGACATTGGTTTGATTTTCTCTCTCTTAAAAGTAACAACAGATTTGCTATTATTTTGACGCCTTATGAGATATCTAAGGAGCAGTGCTTGACATTAACGTTTCACTTTTTATACCCTTGGAAAGGGTATTTAAACTCTGTCACGAAATATATTACGAAATATATATACATAATGTTATATATGCACAAACAAATATTTAGTTATAGAAATTAGTTAATTTGAATCCAACCATAACGAAGAATAGGCTTATGATAAGCCGGGAAAGACTTACATTTACATATACATTATTATCCCTTTCATTATAGTTTATAATAAGTAACTATAACTTTGCAATTCAAATGAAAGACTCAAGTTTAACGTTCATAAATACAGAAATATATGCAAAAAAATATGCATTACTTAATTTTCTATTCATTAAAAAACAAACTATTCTTTAATCTAAAACTTATTCTTACACATATCAATCTCTAAAAAAAAAAAAAAAAGGATCTGTTCTTTAAACTTAAATTCCACAGAATAAGTTCGATATGAGCATTACACATACGACATTATCGAATAAAGTCATAATTTTTCATTTTTCCCTTCATTTTTGTTGCCGCACGTTTTGGGTCAAATGTCATTAGGAGCATGCTTCGGTTCTGTAAGTTCAAAGGTTCAGCATTAAGTTGTCTTTCAGCAAAATCAATTTTCATAAATTTTGCAATGCGCCAGTTGCATATGACGCTGCCAGCCACCTCCCTGCGCTCCGAACATCTCCGCCAACGTCAGGCTGCTCTTTTTACCTTTGTCACGATGTTTTGAGATTTCTTTCATTTTTATATATATTTTTGTTTTGTATTGCGCTCTTTGGGACTGTGGCAAAGTTCGAGACATTGGCAAAGTTTTTGGCAAACGTGGCGCATTTTTAAATGGTCACGTTTTGCAGTTTAAGCGCCACGCAGGCAGCCAGGCAGGCAGGACGAAAGACAGCAAATACATCAAAGCGGCGAAAACGACGCGAAAGTGTAAACAGGCGCATAAGCGACGCTGCAGCAAAATGGTCGTGGCAATCACACACACACAAACACCCACCTACACCATTCACAAAGTTGCACGCGGTGTGAAATATAAAAAAAAAAAAACGAAATGAATTTGCAGCCAAGGCAAAAACTCAAAAGCAAACCAAAAATACCAACCAGCAACAACAAAATCAAAAGGTGGCTGCAGAAAAAAAAAAAACACAAAAACTTGGCAAAGTTTTGTAAACTTTTTAAACGCGCATTACACGCGCTGAGCTTGTTGAAGTCTTGCGGCTTAGCAGCATAGACTTACACAAAGGTCGCAAAAGGATTGAACACAGTCATAGGCAGACGGGGATCGGAGGCGTTGATACGAACGCTGTGGGAATTATAACAGCAATTCGGCCCTGAAATATTAGATGTATGGCAGGGAATGAGAACTTTGTTATAACTTTGTTGAGTTTTGGACACTGGCTAATTAGATAATATTTAAACTTTTGCTGTTGGTTCGTTTTTTTTTTAGATTGTAAACGTTGAATCTATCTAATTCGTCAGCATATTACACTAATCAAAACTCTGAAGAAATTTTGAAAGCTCCGAAAAAGTTATTTATTGAACAAAAGCATATTTTATATAGTTTCGGAAATGTATTTAATATCATGCACATCAAACTATTTAATATGTATAAATATTAAGCTCTCCTTAAAATTAACCTCAACTCAATAAGTATGCTTCCAGTTAAGAATTCTTAGTATTAAGAACCTTAACGCAACTTTATCGGCTCAGCTTAAGCACTTTCCACCACCTACCAGGCACATGGCACCCCGTTTATAGCAAGTTTACTGCAACTTGGGCAACATGTCACCTGTACAACATTTACACGCACGAAAAGGATATACCAACAACAACAGCAACAAAATAAAGGATATTAAAAAAATATATGGAGTAAAAACCTGATGGCAGCGTCATTTGGTGCAACCACTTAAATGGCAACAGTAATTAGCATCATGGCCGCATGGCAGCTGCTATTAAACAATCCACACACACACACACACACATAAGCGAGCATAAACTGGTGCGGCCAACACGGCGCATACGCAACGCCTGTTGTCGTAAACTCTGCTAAACTGTTTGCCACTTTGTCGCGCAAAATGGTAAACTTTGTCGACGGCGATGAACTCAAACTCGAAACTCAAATTCTGCATAACGCACAAGCGCAGAGCCGATGGTATGTCGAAGGGGGTGAGGATGGGGGTGGCAACAGCGACCACAACGGCAAACAGAAACGGTAACGTTAGACGCAGAGGTTTTTCAGAGTGGCGGGGCATTGGTGGCCAGCCATCATCAAAAGGCTTAAGCAGCCTCACTCTCTATGGGGCAGCGGCAGCAGAAGCCACCATCAAAAAACTCGGCGCTAGCGTAACGCAAACTTTACGAAATAATTTTGCATAAATTTTTGGGGAAAGCAAAATTTGCTGTTGGCTTTGCTGGATGTTTGGGGTGTGCAACCAGCCGCCCCTCCACAACCCTTTCCTCCTACCTTCCCCTAAATGTCCTGACCTGCTGCTAGCAACATTTGAGGCAACTACGACGACGACGGCAGCAGCAGCTGCGGCTTATTTACAAGTTGCCATAATATTTTGCGTGTCGAGACACACAGCGCACCAAAGTCGTGCCTTGTCCATTGCCATGCCACTCCCTTCGAACCCCCTCGCTGTCCTTTAACCGCTCCAATTGTTGTCGACAGCATTTTCACGCTTGAACAAATCACAAGCTGCTTAGTTTCATAATTAGAAGCGTCACATTTTCGGAACGCAGCAGACATAAAACTCGATGTGCATTACACCAAACGCCCAACAACAACAACAACTTCTACCAAGAAGAAGTGCCTCCTGTAGAATGCATAAAGTTCGCTATGGTAATAAACAGGGAAGTAGAAGAAAAAGTTGAGATGTTTCTTAACAGGGGACGCGCTGTGCGTGAAAATTGTGAAACTATCATAAAGTCATCCTTATGATCCTTAAAAGAATAATGAAATCATATGATGCTCAATATCGTATTAATATAGATCGATTTCTTTCAACTATTAATTCATCGCATTCCAGGAACGGAAGTAAAAAATATTTTGAGAATTTATACAGAATATACTTGTTATAAATTATAATTTTTTATTTTTTTTGCTATGTTATCTATTTTGTTAACAAACTAAGTTAAACTCTTGGTAATCAATATTTTTCAAACCGATAACAATCTGAATTAGTTTTCATCTTTTACAATCTTGCTTCATTAACTGATCCTGAAGAAACCCTCTGATTTAAATAACAAAAAGACGACGACTCTGGTGCTGGGCCGACTGTCAAACACAGAACAGACGGCCAGTTTGTCAGACGCTTGGCAAGAACGTACCCGCAAGCTGCTCGACAGCTCCACCAGTTTCAGTCTGGCTTGTCATTATTTTAATAAAGTTATTTACCTGAAAGTATGCAACAACATTTGTTTGCCAGCCAAAGTAAAGCATGAAATTAGGCACAATTGTAACAGAGTTGCCAACTTGCCATAAACACAGCAACAACAGCAAACAAACACACACACACACACAGCCATTGACACAAAAGACAAACTTGGTCCTTGGCGGGGTCCAAAATGGATTCGAAACCAGAGAAAAAAAAAGACTCAAGTAAAGAGGTTGAATACCTTCAGCCTAGAAACGCAGTTACAGACTTCTGGCTTTGGAGTCTTGGAATAACTTTTGCTTATTTATGTTGATTTTGTAGGACTGGGTCGGAAATGGCAAACATAAATTAAAAGACTTTTTTGACAACCCTTGAAATTATGATACTTATTATTTAAGCAGAAGAAACCGGTACAGGCAGACATACATAAAGAGAGCGAATGAGAGAGAGAAATTGAAAAAGTTTTTTTTTTGCAATACAACTTCGTTTGCAGGTTAAACAAAAACTGTCCTTTTGGTCGAAATGCCAGTGAATAAATTGCAAGCGCATAAAATGCTGCCAAACAAAGAAGCAGCCAGTGTTGCCCCACATTTCTAGTACCAGCACACAGCTATCAGCACCACCCACAATTTGCATGTCAGCCACCTAATCACAAACGGATAATGTCAAAGTAAATTCTACCATACATACATACATATATATATATTTTTTGTCTCCCTGGGAAAATGCATTTTGCTGAGCTTTGTGCCAAATATTTGTTGGTTGCTAGCTTGGTTGGCACTCGGTAAATCTTAAAGTAAAATTAGCTCTTGGCTTTAAGGCTTAACTTTGGCAAGGCAAACGAAATCCTTTTCAGCTGTCAGCACGCCACTTGCCAAATAAGAGACCAGCGAGCCAAAGATGCTCCAGCCTTGAGTCTTTCTATCTGCCTTCAAGCTTTCAGCTGCAGTAAGTAAAAGTGGTTGCCTGGCGTGTGAATTTTCTTGCTCCCCCCACCCCGTCTCAATCTTTCACCCACTTTGCACACAGCATCTAAGTCAGCATAATGCGCTAACAAACACTTGCCGCATTGCTTGTTTGTGTGTGTGTGTATGTGCGTATGTCATGCTGTGCACTGTAAGAAATTGACTGGGAAATCTTGCAGTAACTGTAGAAAACAACTAGCACACCAACTTGGATTAACAACTTTATGTGCCAGCAGGATATTTGGGATTATAAGTTGGGCTTAGACTGCAACGTTGCCTGTTCCCCACTGAAACTAATCATTTTTAAGGCTGCTTTGCAACTGAAATATTACAAATTTTACACAAGAAACGCAGAAAAGCTAAAAGGAACTCAAATCAACTTTGGACATTCTTGCTATAAAATAGATTGGATAGCTTGTCTGGTAACTTAATAAAGACTATATATGTATTTTATTTATTTATTTTTCTAATTTAAACTAAACTAAGCTAAGAAATATATTATTTATTTAACAAACAATCTTGTGCACATACTATTATAGCATCTTAAGAATGTTAACCTTTTCCGAAAAAGACTATAATAAATATAAGAAACTGAAACACCCCTTAAACTTCATACCTTTCATCTGAGCTTAAGCTAGCACACACTACCAAAAACCTAATCCAAAACAACACAGAGCACATTGCTCTGATCCTGCTGATTGCATTCCCTACTGCATTCGTTACTGAGTGCTCTTCTTCTAAGTACAGATATGCTAACAATAAAGGACGCCTAAGAATGGTAACAATTTCTTTCCATTTCCTTTGGCATTGCTCCAAAGGTGTCACTTACAATCGAGCGAGTGTGTGTGTGTGAGTGTGTGTGTGTGTTAGCTGAATTGTAAAATTGCTATCAAGCTAAGTGACATAATGTAATTGGGTCAATTTTTTTGTAGATATCGCAGATGTTAGACTTGTTGTTTTTGTCAGTTCTTTCATTTAAATATTTGGCAAAATACTCATGGATATAGGTACGTATGTGTGTGTGTGTGTTTGTTTGTCTGACGACCACAAGGCGTACACAATTATTTTGCCAACAATTTTGAGCAACAGCAGCGCCAGCAACGCCAAAGCAGCCAAAGTTGCCAAACAGCCAGCCGCAGACCCAAAGTCTTTGGTCTTTCGAGCCAAAGTTTTGCCTCAGTTTGCATTGAAGTTAGCAGCGGTCTTGCTACAGCTGCGCCCTCTGACGGCCAAAGCCCAAAGCACAACACATACACACACACACATACAAGCACACAAATGGAATTTCGTACTCGCACTAACAGCCAAATATATGTATGCATACATACTATAAGCTATTCAAGTTGTGAAGACGACGCCGAAGCATTAGAAATCTATAAAGTTTATTTTGTGTACCAAAAAATAAAGAAGTAGAAAAAAATCTTCGTAAGCGTCCATATCACGCCCACTAAGTAGGCGTATGGAGTATAGTTTAGCAATAGTTTTGCTTGCAGTTGGTGTCGCTGAACCCATCCAATCACCTAACCCTCCGGTTCGCCATTGAGCTGCAGACAAAGTTTGCTGCCGTTGACACTGGCAGTACTGGAACAGAGGTATGGGGCTTGAGTTTACCAAGAGGCATTTTACTTGTTGCCCCTTGGCTATTTCATGACTCTTTGCTGATTAGTTTGGGTTATGGCTATTTGAGTTTGGCATTTATCTTCTGAGCTTGTCTGGGCTAATATAATACGCATAATGAAATAATTGATTGGCGATAGTGACTTATCATTAAATTAGCTTGTCAATCGTTGTAGAGCTTCATTTCCATCAATTTACACAATTTACAATGCCAACTATTTTCACAGGCTTTTGAACAAAATACAAAATAAAGAACAAATTTTTTTGGCTAAAATTGTTTAGCTATTTTTTTGGCCACAGAGAAATCGTACACATGAATGCGCACCATCAAGCACAAAGAGTTTCAGTCAAATTCTGTTTGGATATTTTTATTTTTTTATTATGAAAAATGCAATGCTAGAAAGGCTCGAAACGTTTCCACAGACAAAAACGCATAAGTGAATGCTTCCAAATTTATAACTCAATGCATAGAAAAAAGAAAAGAGAATTGTGGCCAAAGAATAGCATAACAACTGCACAACAAAGAGTCGCTGTCAAAAATGGTTTCATTTGTATATCCTGTAAATATGGAATTGTTTGAAAAGAGTAAACCCTTCAATAATAGAATAGTTGGATAAAGTGAATGCAAGTATAATTAGTCATTGAAGTTGACTGCGGCTATGCACTACGAGCTATCGATAAGCAATTGCATCAAGTTTTTAAACAACAAAACATAATTAATGTACTACATAAAAAAATCTAACAAAAACGTAAATGGTTAATCTATTAAAAGAAAAACGTTTAACAACAACATTAATTTGTAAATTTGTATGTTTAGTCCAATACTTAGATTATTTCAGCAAGAAAAAAAAGCTTAGTAAGCGGTTTATTTTATTGTTATTCACGCTCAAATCAACAAGATTTTCTTTTTATATAGTTTTATGATTATACATTTTAAAGCTCTTTAATGAAATGCTAGGATTTAAATAACACTTGGTTAATCAAATAATTGAACAAAATATTATTTAAAAGAAACACTAAATAAATCACATTTATAAAATAACTCAATACATGTCCACATTGATTGAAATTAAAAATTATGCAACAAAATAATATACTTCCAGGGGATGCCTTGTAGTCATGCACCATCAACCAGCAAATTTGTGGTTGTTTTTAGTGCTTTTGCAGTTAAGTCGCTGCATGCTGGCAACAATAACAAAGGCAATTGCAAATGTGTTCAAGTGAAATAAATTACGGAACACAACCAGCAATAACCAAAAAAAAAAAATACTGCATAAAAAAAAAACGATAAAAAGCGAAAAAAAAAAAAACAAAAAATAAATGAAAATCAACAAACAAACGGCGCTTGGCAAACGAAAAGCGCGTAAAATAAATAAATAAAAATACAAACTGATTATGCATGGCGGAAAAATCCCGATTATTTTTAACAAAAAGGCTGCACTCGACGCCCACCATGTATGCCGACAGCCAGCCACGCCCACAACTAAACTGTGCGGCAGCAATCTGCACACACAAATCACAGCAGACCAAAAGAAAAAATCCCCAAAAAGCAGCAACACCAACAACAATGAGCGAAATTTGCATTTTAATGCGCTTCACTTGTTTTGCCGAACCCAAAATCCGAGAAGTTTTCCCACTTTTGCCACATTCGTTGTCAAGCGACAGAGCATAAGAGATAAAGAAAGAACGAAAGAAAGAAAGAGATAGTCTCACAGCTGCAGGCATGTGTGTGGGTGTTAAAATATTTTACTTAAGGCTTAAATCTATGATGAAGTTTAAGGCGACAACAGCTGCTGCTGCCCACAAAAGTATGCAACACAAAAGATATAAAATCTGTCATATCTTAAAATAGATTAAAGTGCTTTAAAAATGGTTTTCTGGATACAAATAAAAGATTTTACGTGTGAATTGAATTTATTTGAGTTCTACTCTAAATTGCATTAGAAAGTATTGATTTAAAATAAAACTAAAGCAAGACAATGCTTATTCAAATTTATTACAAATAAAATATTTTAAGAAAAACATGCTTTAGCCAATTATATTATTTATTTGTATATTGTATTTCGAAACGCATAGATCAGACAAAATGTAAAATTTTTAGTTCTATATCTAACCTCACTGTTAAAAGTTTTTGCATTTTAATAACTATTATATTCATTAGAATTTCATTTTAACTTAAAAGTTTTAAACATTTTCTACACCTTTGGTACCTCCTATCACAAGTTCTAAAAAACAAACCGTGCTTGTCATGTAAAAAGTTTGACCTAACTAAACCAACTACCTGCTAATTAATTGCTGGAACAGTCTACAACCAAATTCAACTAGCCAAATGACTAAACTTTTTAAATCTGCACACAAAAGTTATAATTTTTTACAAATATATACATTTTTTAACCTATTTATAAAGTGGCCGCATACATTTCACAAATGAAAATGACCATCAATTTGTGTAATATTATTATGTTGAAGTGCAAAACTTTTCTTATACTCGCTTTATGCATGCAAAACTTTTCACATACTACAAAAAATAGAATAAAATCACAAAAAAAAAAACAGAATTTCATGAATTTTTGTTGTCAAAAGAGTTGTTGCTGTTAGTCTTTTGTGTGTGTTGCCTTCGTTGGTTCGTTCAGGTGGTTTCCATTGCGAGCCAGCTCGTTGCTCTTTTGAAAGCCAATTGCTGACCATTGTGAAGACTTCTTTGGCAAAGGTGTAGGGTGTAGGAGGTAAACATTGTATATGCGAGAATATAATAATCAAAAATCATGGCAACAGACAATTGAAATGACACCTGTCTGTCCGCCTTCAGGTCGGCTTCTCTTTGTCTGCCTGTCTGTTTGTCAGTCAGTCTGTGTGTCTGTCTGTCTGTCTGTCTGTGCCGCCTCGCTTGATTTGGCATGAAAAGTTTTTGGCCATGGCTATTGAATTTACATATTTTAGCAGCGAGAACTTTATGTCTGAAATTCACAAAAAAAAAATATGTTCACTTCGTCTGATACGATTTACAACTGAGAAGGGATTTGATAAAGGGGCAAGGAGAAGGGTGAGAGTAGGGAGTCTTTGTCACATTTCTGCATTCAGCCAGGTAAATGCATTTTTCAATCTTTTGTTTAAATTATTTTACTGCATTTCTATGAATTTATTGATTGGCTCGCAAGCATAGAAATTCAAAATACTTTTGCATCTCATGGCAATTCATTTAAAATTGTTCACTGATTGAACACTGTGCAAAAAAATCTGAGTTAAGCTATGCAAAATGTATTTTTAAAGTAAATTTTAATAAAAATTATAAATGAAAAAACTTAGAAAATGGAAAACTGGTCAAGCCATTGTTAATATTTGTTAAGCATTAAATATAAAAAGGTTTTGTTTTATGTGTTGAAGCCACAACAACTCGTATTTGCTGACATACACATTCCAATTGTTTTGCCCCGATTCACATGGCAAAGATAAAGTTTTTAACAGTCAAATGAAAAGCTCATTGAATAATCTCACAGCAAAAGAGAGCAACAGCAACAAGAACAACGACAAAACTATACAACACTGGCATGTTGGGGTTGCCAGAGGTTCGCACATATGGGAAGCTATTGACGTTTAACAAATGGCATTCGTTTGGGTTGGGATGTTGGTTTGGGAGCAGCTTGAAGACTGAAACAATGCATTGCTGAAAAGTTGTACATTTCATTTTTGTATTCAGCCAGAAACGCTGTCATAAAAGTGTGGAAAATGTTTCGAACGACGTCATCATCAGCAACCCACACACAGCCCTCATATCTTGTCAATTTTTTTATGTTGTTTCTTCTCCTTTTTTTTTTGTTTTGTGCAGGAGTTGGGCGAATGTTTAGAGTCTATAATCTTCAAATAATGGAAAAACTTTTGCTGTTAAGCAGAAGGAATGCCAAAGCTTAGATTCTTTTCTCTGTTTTTTTTTTTTTTGTAACCACACTTTGAGTTTGACTGTATTTTTATTATTTTCATTTTTTGTTCGTTATTTTTCTCTCTTTTTTTGCAGTTGACAACCTGGACTACTGTTTGTTGTTGCTGTTCAGTCGATTTTCAATTTATTTCGTTTTGTGTGAGAATTTCTCTCTTTACAAAACTTCATCAACTGTTTTGCCGTTCTACCTGTGGCTTAAAGTCTGTTGCCCCCGCCATACAGCCAACAATTTTTTGCCTCCCTATACCTCTGCATGCATTTTTTTGTTGCTGTTTTGCTTTAAATTAAGTTTGTGTCGGAGTGCAAAAAAAAATACAAATAAAAAATAACGTAGGGAACGTTTATGCTTTTTATGAAGCCTTTGTGCAAAGTTAATTTCGATTTTATTGCCAAGTGATTGAGATTTGAATGGAAGCTCGCAACGCGTTACGAGCAGCAGCACCTCAAATTAATTCGCAAAGAAATGGAAAATTCATTTTAAAAATTTGTGCGGCAAATGCCGCTAATAAACCATTGGCATTGACATAAGCTGTGGCTTATTAATTTCTGCAATTTTATTTTATGTTTTTTTTTTCACTCAAATTGAAAAGCCATTTCTACAAATGAGGGCGTCAAATACAAATTACATTTTTTTCATTTATTTAATAACATTTTTTTTTATTCTATACTGAAAAGTTGTAATGAAGCGTGCTGCTGCGTTTAGAGATGGGAAATGATGATATTGCGTAACCTATTTAACTTCAAAATCGTTGTTTAACTTTTTCAAAAGTATGTCCTACAAAACGTTAAAAAATACCTCAACTGCTCATTCATTTTTACTCACGATCACGCTTACATCTCTAGAATAAAAACTCAGATAAAAAAATAATATTTCAACTCAGTTACAATTGAATATAGTCGACACAGCCACAACAACCACCAAAACAACAAGAACAACTACAGCATTGCCGCACAATCAAAATGTCAACGAGGCGCAACGCCCCGTGGCTAAAAATCGCTCAGTACAATCACCTTCCCCACCCCGAATCATCATCAATATGGCTTGCAAATAAAAATAGAATTACTGAATAAAAAATAATAACAATACAGCAAGGCAGAATATATCTCGATTCGGCGGTCACTTGCACGATTCCAGAACTAAACACCAGAGGGCGCAAGGTGAAGTGTGGTTGGACAAATGCTGCTGTCGAAGGTCAACAAGAGGCCAATTGAATGGTAGTTTTTATCACGCTCCAATTTCCACAACAGTACAAAAGTGTTTTCTGACATCAATTTTTAATAGGTGATTTAAGTCACAGTGCAAACTAGCCGGTAAGTTGGACATATTTTGTGATAAATCTTGCAGAAGGATGGTAAAAATTGCAGTCGAAGGAGAGTTGAAAAAAGAGCTAAATAGAAGTAACTTGTTGTTATTATTATTTCCATATAATTTTACTTTTTATGTACTTTAATGTAATTTCAATGAAGTTTGTAACTTTTTGTAAAAATCCAATATATATTTTCCAAGAAACTTTAGCATAAATCAAAAATGTGAAATTAATTTCCCAATGCAACCAAATGTGCCAAGCACTTACATACTTATTAAGGCCATTGAATGTATGGAATATAATTTGCATTACCGCAAAAATGTTGCAATTTGGCTTTGGCGTTGGCCAAAAAACACAAAATGCACCAAAAACCACAACATTTACAAAAAGGGCAACAAACAATATTGGCAACTTTTCACATTTGTTCGTGCATTTATTTCGCATTGAAAGTGTTAATAAGCCAACAAAAATAATGCACTCGATGTCAATGTAACGAAAACAAAATATGTAATTTTGGAAAATAAATCAAAACAGGTTTTTATTTTTGCAATTTAAAATTAATTTTACACAAAGTATTTAAATGCATTAATTATATTTATTGAATCTAACTTTTTTTTTACATATCAGGCTAGACAGATTTTATTTTTGTTACCACTAAAGGTTTGAAATTAAATCATCTAAACTAACTAATTTGTTCAAAACTTATTAAAAAAAAAAAACTTTTTTTCCCCAACAAAAAAATATACCTTTGATATCTAAATATCTGACAAGCTCAAACAATATAAGCAAAAGCGCATTCAATCTTCAGTTTTCCAAAGCTTACAAAACTATGCAACATTTTTTTGTGTCGCATGTGAAAAAGCAAATTAAATACACCGCCACACGTCCAAAACAGAGGAAAAGAGAATAAGAGCAGCGAGTAGCGATAAAAACTGCAAATGCAATTTGTGTGCGATGCGATGCGATGCGATGGTCGCCAAAATTGTTCCCAGCTGCACTTGGCTGCAATTTTATTGGCCTGACCTCGTCTGGCATTGGTGGCATGGCCCAGCCACAATTCTCCATTCGCCAAACGTTGACATGCAACCATTTTCTGTTGCTGGTTTTGAGTTCTGGGTACAGATTGCACCTGCATGCATATCCGTTGCAGCAACTCTTCGTCGCGGTCATCATCGGTGGCTTCGTTGCATATTCATATGTTGAGAGTTGTATGTTGCTGTTGCTGTTGCATGTTGCCTCATTGTTGTTGGCAATGCGGGCGAGCTGATTTTATGTGGCTGACCATGTCAGAACGGTTCGTTTGGCCATTTACTGTGTGTGTTTGGTTTTTATGGGCGCACAACTCGAGCAACAAATAAAATTGCAAATATCAAATTTTTCGACCTCCCATATTGACTATTGAGTACTCTTTTTAATGAAGTAAACTGTTTGAATGTTATATAACTAAATATCAAAAGCAGCTTTAAAATAAAAATCTTTTTTCTACACATTAAAATCAACTTTTATGCCTGTCTCTTAGTTTTCTATCTTACTTGTTTAAGTTAAATAAAAACTTAATCTTACATTTTAACTTATTGCTTTAAATTAATCAGTTTTGCAATATCTGTGGCATATAACATCTAAGCTAAATAAATTAAAAAAAAAAACCAAATTTCAACAACGATTCGTTTTTATTATAAACGTTAGCAGTTTTTACATATTGCATTGACTTTGACTGGATGGCGAAACCTTTGTATGGGCCATAAAAAAGTGTGCGCTTCGTTTTTGAGAGATATCATTGCCTGCTGGCTGGTTTTGAGCTGTCTGCTCGAATGTGGTTGAGTGGAAATTTGGTGGGTGTCTTTGGGCTTACATTTTTTTTTTTTTTTTTTGTTAGACTGTCGTATGTCACGTTTTAAAATATGCGCATTTTTGCAAATGACATTTGAGTCGCACCGCACTATCACTAATTGATATCGTATGATGGAATTTATGCACAGACGACATCAACAACAACAACAACAACAAAACAAAGGCTTAACGGGCCCCTTTAGCTATATTGGTAAACGGTACTTTACACACTTTTCGAGCCTATTTTTGTCCGTTGTCATTGTCGTTGGTGTAGTTGTTGTTTGAAAACCCATTTTGCGGTTTGTCGCCGCGTCATGGCCATCATGTCTGCTACCAATTGTCTGTCTGGCTATAACTCTGTCTGAGCCTGGTCGCTTTGCGGCATTCAACTGCGCTGCGATCATTCATTTGTCAAGTTGTCAGTGCTGCCTGGCAAATTGTAAAACTCGCCTGCTCGTATTTTAAGAGCAGACTTTGAGTTTTGTCAGATTTCGATTAAGCGGGATATGATTTTGCAGTCTCTTTTAAGCCATTGTCTACTTTCATGCTAATAAGCTTCTTAACCTTGAGTGTTGTCTATCATATCACATTTCTGTAAACTCTTACAAATTGTCACGCATTAGGAAATGTTTGTTTGTTTCATAAACAGAAATTTTGCACAACAAACTGCATTTCAATGCATGATTTCGAATGATTATCAAATCATTCCATCTGCACATTCCAACGACAGACACAAACGCACACATCTGCCAGCTATTTAAAGCCTAAACGAGCTGACAGACAAACACACACACCAGGGGTTTGTGGGGTGGGAGCACATGTTTATGTTCTGACAGCAACAAAAATGCCAAAAACAAAACTTGGCTGCTGACCGTGACGTACGTTGCGTTTGTTGTCGCGAAATGCGCAATGTTGTGTGTTGCACGTTGCCGGTTGCCGGTTGCCGGGCTTGCAACTTGCTGCTGTTTGTGTTAGCCCCAATGGCATTTTGCAGGGAGTGACGTGTCGACGTTGTTGTCTGCTGTTCCTGCCGTTGCCGTTGCTGTTGCTACCTGACGCTTGACTTTCTTTCTTTCTCTAATGAAATGCGGTTACAAATGCAATTTTACATTTTTCAAAAAAAACACTTTTATCTGTCGACGACAGGCGGCCCAAATGCAGACACAGACCAGACCAGACCACGTGGCACGTGACTGTGCCACTGTGAATGTATAAGCGTGTGTGTGAGGCAGTCTATTGTGTTTCTCTCTCTCTCTCGCTCTGTCTCTCTTTCACTCTCTAGCAGAGTGTTTTCCTGTTAGCTTCCCCCCAGACTCGTGAACCCGTCAGCTTGTTTGCACCTTGTCGAAATTAGTGTTTGTATCAAAATGAACACGATTTGTTTGACCAGCATGCAGGTGTTGTTTGAAAATACACTGTACTTCATGGTTGAGTTCCACTGTACCACATAGTGCTTCACAGCAATCCCCACATCCAACACTGTCGCTTCTTTAGCTGTCTTTTGGTATTTCTCGTTATGTTCTACTATCTTGTTGAAATGTCGCACACATGGCGTATGGGTAATGTTTTTCAAATTGTTGCGGTCATTTCTGGTCATCTCTCTCTCTCTCTCTTGTATTGTGTTGTGTTTGCAGCGTGGTTTTGAATTGATTGCCAGTTGTTTGTTATGATTATTTTAGGGCTATTTTGTGATGCAGAAATCCTGTCAGCTGCGATTTGTGTTCAATTGTTTCATATAAGATTACAACAAAATGGGGAAGTAAGCAAAAATAAAAGTTGTTAAATTCTAGACTTTATATAGTAACTTGTTTCTTGTTATTTTAAGTGTCATTTTATATCATATATATAACCAATCTGTTCTTTATTATTTTATTTTAAACGCCTCTAATACGCTTTATTAAAGACTTTTGCAACGTTTCACTTTAAAGTTGATTATTTATGGTGATGCGTTTTGGCAGTCAGCAAACACACACTTCAACTCTATTATACCCCAGGGCCAAGAGCACATTCCCAAAAACAGCAACAACAACTACATCAATGACCGCACATACATCAACTACTTACATCAACAACGTCAGCAGTTGACAAGTGTCCGTTGCGGTTGTTCTTGTTGTTGTTGTTGCTATGGTTGTTGGCCCAGAGAGAATGAGAAAGAGATATCGTTTTAAAGTCCAACTACTGCCGCAATACGTTAACCAAAAACTGCTGCATGGACCACCAAATGTAGCTGCAGGGCAGGGCAATGCTGTTCTCATGGGCTCATGCTGACAAGTGACGTCACATTTTCAGAAGCATTCAACCAAAAATAGCAACAGCAACAAAAATACATTTTAAAAAAAACACAAATCTGTGGCATTGACTGAGCCGCGAAATTTGAAGTTCGGCAGCTTAATAGAATAACAGCCAGCGGCGGTCAACATGTTTTGTTTTTTGGGGCAAAATGGGCGTGGCTACCGCCAGCGCCAGACATAAATAACAATTTATAGCCAAATGGCCAGACGGTCGGGCAAACATATAAACAACGGCGTTAAGCTTTTACACACATAAAGTCCATTCATAAAATATTTAATTGCAAGCGTTTTGAAAAACGTTTTCGCTTGAAATTCTTACAAATTATTATTGGAATTCCTTTAAGCTGATCTACAGAAGTATTATAATTAATATTAAAACATACAAACAAAACAAACAAAACTCCTGAATATATTTAAACAAAAATATATTTTCCGTTTTCCGAAACACACTCGAAGAGTCGCAAAATCTTCTTTTTTTTTCGTTGCTTTTCGTTTTTCATTTATGAGCTTGAAAAACTATAAAATGGCAGCAGACGATGGATGCTGTGGCACAGCCAAAATCTGTCAAACTCAAATCACAAATGCAGACAAAACTGACAAATACGAAATACGAATGAGCTGGCACTCAAACGACAAGCAAACTGATAGACAGACAGACCGACAGATAGATAGAGAAAGAGGGAGAGACAGAGTTGTCAGACACTGCAGCAATGTTTGCTTTTCAATGCCAAAAGCTTGTTGTAAGGTTGCAAGTTGCAGATAGGCCTCCGTCATAGAGTTCTTATGAGGATTTGGTTTGGTGCCTCTTCCGTTCCGTTGAGGCAAACTCATTAACAAGTTGGCACATAAAATGCCAAAAACTCAACGCGGAGAGCCACTCCCCTGAAACTGTCGATGACTGGCGACAAGCTGCCGCATCAGCATCAGCATCAACAGCAGCCGGAGCCGGAGCGGCCGCAACTAATGGCTGACTGCCAGTTTAATAGTAGTAGTAGTAGTTGGCTTTTAATAAAAGGAGGAGCTCAATTCCTGTAGCGAATGTGCTGTGAAGTTTTATTAAAAGCCAAAAGTCTGCGACATATGTACGTAATACGTACGTACGTTCGTACATGTACTTATGAACAGCGCAGCTGAGACTGTCAAAGCGGAAGAAGCAGACACGCACTGATAAATACAGACAAATTATAGTGGCAAAGGCCAAGTACAGCAAATACTAATTGTGAAGGACAAATACTATATAAATGTATTTTTAAAAGCCAACATTGAATTAAAATTATGTTTCGGACTCTTAATTGATTTCCTATGGATTTTTATTAATTTTCTTTTGCTTAGAACCTGTTTATAATTAATGTTTTTAACACTTTTGTATCTACTGATTTATTCTGATGATTATAAATACTAACTTACATATGCCGCCAATTTTCACAAATTTTCTACCCATAAATTTATCTCATGTGAACATTTGTGTGTCTACTGTAGTTGCCAATTCAAAACCAACAGCCGCGAAAATTATGTGGCACATGTGTTGTCAGTCCAATTGCCAAGCAGCCAAGCAAGAAGGCTAAGAATTTCTTAGGTTCTTGAGACATCAACTCAAGCAGACATCTCAGCTAGTCAGACAGTTCAGCTTTCTTAACGTTTCAGTTGCATTTTATGTAGTTGCTACACTATTTGTACCTCTTTCGCTAGATTAGACAGCTATTTATCACAACAAATTCTTTTAGTGATGTGACACTTGCATCGACCCTTCGGACAGCAGCAGCGACGCACAAAAGTTGTGACTATGGGAAAGACAATCATGCGCCAAATGCCGCCAAGTTCCACTGATTCATAGTGATAGCCGCTGAACAGCAATGCACGTGACTTCCTTGAGCCAAAGGCCTGTAAAATGGGCAACATGCAAACATCGAAACAATTTACAAAGAACTGATCGCAATTGATGTGCTTAGCCAGCAAATAAACTGTCGCAATGCTCTCATCGAACACATGGACTGCATCAAACTTGGGCGTCTCGTGAACAAAGATTTTAGCTGCCTCGCGTACATTGTTAAAACTTTTCAGTGTGACCACACCCGAGGGACAGCTGCTGAAATACAAATGGGTTACTGTGTCCGTCACAATAATGGGACTGGCAATCCGCGGTGCATTAACCTCTGGTGCAACCAAATATTTAATGCCGCCCATCTTTAGATCGCGTTGTGTACGTTCAAAGTTCGGATGCATTGCCACATGTGGCTTCAACTGATGGAAGAGATTGCGTACACGCTCAATGAAGTCGTCGCGCACCGATTGATGCACTGCTACACAGGCAATTGGAAAGGGTTCGAAGGGTTCGTGCATTCGTTCCGCTAAACAATGTGCCGCCGTATGCAAATCCGCATTTGCAAATACAAATAGAAAACGTGCGTGAATCCACGTGGATTGAGATGGTTTCGGTTTCTACAATTTATTGCTTGTTATAACTGAAAACATCTGAAATTTCTACTAACCAGCTGAACTTTGGGTTTATCGCACCGTAAATGATGTACCAAGTCCGATGTTACAAAGTTCTCCGGTATTTGGCACATTGTGATATTGATTAATCGATTGACGCGTTAATTTGGTTATTGTCAGAAGTAACTTTAAAATAATAAATTGCTGTTTAGTTCAAATGTTGCTTTGAATATGATAATTAATATTTTTGATTGACAATTTAAAGCGATATCGATAGTTATGCAAAGGGCAGTCTATGCACATTTGTTATCGATTATGATACATCTACCGATTGACGGATAGCTTAGCTTTTGCCAAGGCTAAAATAATAAGTTTCGTCCGCAAAAAACGTATCATTATTTTCACAGCACTCTTATAGTGATGCATAAACAAGAGGCGGGACACACTCTCACACACACACACACACAATTCCGCACAGTGGTCACAAATCAAGAGCAGCGTGGGCCGCCAAGTGTCGAGCTAAGGAAAACATTTCATCTACAACGTCGCTTATTCGGCCGTCATAAGGAAGTTTAAGTTTCTACGGCTAACAAAAACAAAAACAAGCAACAACCCAGCCATGCAGAGATGAGACAATGCTAATGTCATTTGCTCAAGTGCCATCAGCTCTCGAGTGTTATAAAAAGTCTAAACAAAGTTAATAAATAAGTTTCTTAAAGTGGAATTTTTTAGCTTTTAAGCTCATAAAGCGTCGAAATTTTATGACTTCAGAAACGAAAATCTTTGCTCTGGGATCATCTTATAATTAGATAATGAATAAAAAAAACTTTAGAGATTCTTAAAGAACTTTTAAAGACAATTCTAAATATGTGCATGTAAATTAACATTTACTTTAAATCCGGTTAAGTTTATGTTTAAATATTAAATCTTTAAGCTTATGAAATTAAAATGCAATATACAACTTCATTATGTTGGTTCTGTTTACTTGAAAAAGAACATCATTTATATAGGTAAATTTAAATCACTTAAAATAATAATCTGGTTAAGAGTGAAAACAATTAAATATGAATTTATTTGTATTGTCATATTTATGTTAATAATTTTAACTGCAATGTAAATACAAATGTGAACAAATTTGCTTTTGATTTTTATAATTAATCACAATATTTTATATGTTAATGTTTTGTGATTTGTGACGTGATTTATTAACAAACTATTTACAGCTTTGAAAGATAATTTTTATAAAATAATTTTTTACCTTATTCATTCAATCCTAAAGTTAAGCACTATAATTTGTAAATTGGGATATGTGAACTGTAATTAGCTGACAAAGTGAGGGGTAGAATAACCCAAACATTTCTAATTCGTAAACAGATGCTGTCAAAAAAGGAAAACAGCATTCAAACTGTTTTTCATCTCGTAGTCGGATTTCATTCAATTATTCATTTAGTATGCAATTTGAAATTTGAATTTAAAATTGTACTCGTATGAAACATTTTAATTAAATTTTTGACCACACTCCAAACTAACAAACACACACACAAACACAGCTGTCGCTTAAAGCCGCAAAAATTACGTATACGCAGTGCATTTTCGGGATATTAAATTAAAAAAGTTGACAGCGCGAAAAGTTTGCCTCAGCTCGTTTTGTGCTCGGTTAGCTATGGTGCAAATTTTATATACTATATTCCGATCTACACTGAGCAAAAAAATATACAAACAAATGTTCTTAATTTTTCTGAATTTTCGTTCTCATATCAAGCAAATCGGTACATGACAGACTATTGTCAACGGATGTTCTTGATTTTGCACTAGCGAGAACGCATTTTTTTTTCTCTGTGTATTTTTGTTAGTTTTATAACTTGAATTTTTGAGTGTGTGTTTGTAATATAATTTGGAAAACAGCCACCGGACGCAAATTGACAAAAAAACTGTGATTTGTGTTAGATGAAATTGCCAGCTAGCTGCGCGAAATTCAATTCATATTTAATTGCTTGACTATGCGTCAATATAAACTATTTTGCGGCTCAGTTGTAATAACAAAGTGTAAGCAATTATTGAGCAACTGACCAGACAGACAAAACACTTGAAAGATATGCAACGGCAAATAGCGGAAAACGTTGTATTTGACTGGCGAAAAGCAAAAGCATATATGAAAACTATAAAAAAGCTTGGTATCAAGCGTTAAATGCATGCAAATTCTTCAACAAACGAAGGCGGAAAATTGAGTTTGTTTTTTGTTTGGTGTGGCAACGCCGGAAGTGCAAATAACTGTTGCCAAACATTTTTAACGATAAAAATGCGCACTGCTTACATTTTACTAGGTGGGAAGGGGGTGCAACTACTAGTAGTTGTTGTAGCTGTAGTCGAACTCATGGCTGCTGCTACTCTCGAGACTACAACGGAGAAAGTGGAGCGGGGAGGGGTTAGGGCTCAACATGCCGCTTGTTGCCAATGCATGCAAACAAGATTTAACGATAAAATTTTAATTAGTGCACAAATGGGCGCTTGATCGAGTGGGCGTGGCACAAGATATGCTACCCACTCACACACACAAACATACATTGCGGCTTTGGCGAATTTTGCTTTTATTTGTTTTTCGCTGGCGGGCAAACGCATATGCATTGGCTCTCTCTCAGATAGTGCAACTGCCACAACTGGGATGTGCATGAAATTAAGCAATTTGGAGTGGTATTTATGCATGTGTGTGTCTGTGTAAGAGATTGTACAATATTTGGCAACAAAAAGCATTTGGATGCTTTGCAAAATTTATTTAATAATCGCTTGTCGATAGGAGTTACTCGTAATTTGGGTGAGCTGTAAGATTGGCAGTGCTAACGTTATAATAGGATAAATAAATTCCAATTAAAGTGCATAAACTGAATGCAAATGTTCAGAGATTTTTATTTGAATACATTAGCAAAGCAAACAAAAACAATTAGTTTTATTGTGTTAGTAAGAATCAAATTAACATTTTGTTCAATTTCATATTACAAATCATTTAAATGATTAACACATAGCTGTCAAATAATTATGGCTAATAAATGTGTACAAAAACCATTTAAAAACTTTTCATAATAAAATGCTTCCGTTTGCCTCAGTAATGCTGAATACATATTAAATCAATAATACCTTAGGGCTTAGAGTTAAGTGCAATATCAATTCCAGTACAACTTTTCTTATCATTTAGCTATTCTACACTATAAGTGTATCAACTATGAAAATGTATCAACTATTTTAATAATTACAGTATTACAAGCCCAGTAATTTACTTACTTTGCTATTACCCAACACAACCAACCCCTGAGATGCCGATATTTTCAAGATTTTTTCTTTTTTTCTTCTATTTAAGTGCCAAGTTGTGAAAAGACGTGGTGAAATGTTTTCAGTACAATGTTTGCATATTTGCGTTTATATTAGAAATCAGACCATACACAAACACACACACACAGATACACAAACAAACCTAGTGTATACTATTTCATGCATGAGTTTTCTATGGGTACTTTGGGTGTGAATCCCGTTGACTGCTTTGCACCGCCGGCTCTAGTAAAAATACTTTCGTAGTAAAAATGTGAGTAAAAATAGAGGAACGAGCAGTATGGTTATAGTACATATATAAAATGCAGCATACGATAGAACACAACAGCTCGACAGGTACTAACTTTATTCAATATTGTTGCATTTTTTCGCTTGGCCTTATTATGTCCTCTAAATTTTAAAGAGTTCAAATGGGGTATATCGAAGAGAAAAAGTTTGTAAGGAATAGAATACATAGAATACTTATTTCTAACTTGAGAAACGAATGTTAAAGGATTTTTATATACTTTGCTGGAAATAACAAAAACTTTTCAAAGTTTCCATTATCTATCAAGTACAAATACATTAATTAATATATCATTAAACTTTCCATGCTATTTACAAAGTGTAGACGTCGGATATTTACTTTAGTTCGAGTTCTTTATTAACGTATGTATCCACGATCGACCGCTCTTGTTGCTTACAGAATACGAACTGCCGCCCTTTTACAGACTTATGTTAGATTACATATAAATGTTATAGAGCAACGAGTATATAACAGGTATATACTCGTTGTTACAGAGTATCGATAGTAACTTATGTATAACTTTCCTACTAATAAAGGCTATTCCAAAATAGACTGTGAATTAAAGGATAACTTTAGGTCGATCTTTAACATATTCTATTGATTTTTTCTGTCTTACTTACCTTCAACTTTAGACGCTTGTTTGCTGCTACACCTTTGCTCGATGTCTACTTTTATTTATTTTAATTTTCCAGCTCAACTTCTGCATGAATTTTATTTTACAGCATGCCTCGATTGCTGCCCGACATGCACTTTGCATACATTTTACGTTTACGATCTGATGCTGCGTTTAAATATTTAGTAGATAGTAAACTATCTATGTACGCTAGTGTGCGTGCCTGTGGCTGTTGAAATATTTATTAAAACAACTTCAAGGCTCGCAGGCATGCCATAAAGGTTGCAAGTCAAAAGTCAAAAGGATAAACATATTTATAACGATAAAATCTTATTAGAAATATAATTTTATAAACAATTATTAAAGAGTTAATTGGGTTTTCATTTATACAAAAGGAAAAAATTACAAATTACAGTATCCTGTAATCCTGTCCGACCTTTGCTTAGACCAATAAATTCTCTCAACACAATGTCAATGGAAATATTGATAAGACCTTGAGTACAGAATATATATGTAAACCGCATAAATCACAACAACACACAGCTACAGCTGACACCTATGGATTATAATTGCACAATGTTCAAGCGTTTTGTGTTTGGCTTTGATTTGGATTTTGAGCGCTGGCCTTAGATGCCCTGGTTCTGGTTTCGAATTGCCGGCAGTTTGTGTTTTAATTAAAATATGTAAATGCGCCAAATTGTACAAAATACACAAATTAGAGGACGGACTGCAAAAACCAACCAGAATATTTCACACAATTACCAAAAACATTTTACCAATAATGCAATCGCCACATGTGTGTGTGTGTTTGTATTTGATGTGTGTGTGTGTGTGTCTGTTTTGTTTGTTTATGTTTGGCTGCTTGTTAAGCAAATTTGAAAATGTTTCGTATTAGCTGAAAATGAACGAACCTCGAAACAATTTAGTATATTTGCTTCTAATTGCAAACAACAGTTGTCTGTTTAGAATTAAGTTCCTCATTTAAGCTCTTCCATTAGTTGATGCTCGCGTTGCGTCTAGCTGTGATTAAACAAGTTTTTGATCAGTGGATGCCTCTCCATCTGAAAGTTAAAATGTCAAGTCTTAGGTACGCAGCCAGCGTTGTGGTTTTATGAGTTTCTTAAACAGTTTCCACAATTTTTTAAAAACTGTTTTAAATTTATTTTTTTGTTCAGGGCAGTTCACTCTCCAGTTGTTATGCATGCTTCAGCGGCATGCAATATTTGAGCTTCTTTAGTCAAAGAAATGCACCAGCAACAACAACAATAAGAAAGAAAAGAAAGCAACAACAACAACATCATCATGAACAATAAATCGCCCAAGATGTCCATTCTTATTTATTTTCGCATTTCGAGTGTTTAGTTTTCGCTTGAGAAAATCGCCAGTTTCTTCAACTTGATTTCGTTGCGAGTGGAAAATCTATGCAGCTGCAGGCAACTGGGCCAAAGAACATGTGCCCAAGTTGTGTCCAGCAAAACTACAACGTATCGAATTGAGGCAGGAAAGACACTAAGTAAAAGCAAAATACAAACCAACCGAAAGGAGAAGAAAAGAGATGAAGAGTGAACAACTCAGCTCTGTCATTGCCATTTCAATTTCCGTTTGAATTTTGCACTTCATTTCGCAAGTTCGCAATTTTCATGTGATTTTTTCTCCGGCAAAAACAAAAAAAGAAATAGAAAAAGCAAAGCAAGAGGAAAACCAGTTTGCTCAAGTGCTAGAATGAAAGCAGAGTGAAAAAGAGGCAATGCAAATACTCGGCGTATAAAAAACAAAAGCAACAAAAAAAAAAAAACAAAACAGAAATAAAACAAGCGTGAACTCAACGATGGCAAAGAAGAGATGACAATAAATTGTCACTTGGTGCTGCTGCTTGAAGTTTGCCACTTCTTATACCCCGCGGCGCCTCTGTTCGCCATCGTTCTGGTGTTCGTCTTTGGATTTGGGTTGTATACATATATAAGTGTATATGGGGAAGCTGCTCTAAAAATGTAAACACGAGCGCAATGATAATGATGGAAAATCATGGCCGAGCGAGAGAAGACACAATTGCACGTACACACATAGTAGTAGCAAAAGCAGTCTTCGGTCGGCAGTCACGCCTTCAATGCCTCCCACTGCATCCATGCCCACTGCTGCTGCTGCTGCTGCTGTTTATTTGTTTGACAAATAACGAGCGCCATAATGAAGGAGGTGCAAATGATGTTGGCATTGTTTATTCGACTGCGAAATGTAATAGGCGCGCGGTGTCACGGTCCCCGACTTGCTTTTTATGGCTGATTTGACAGGAAACGGAAACGCGAAATTGCAAAAGCGCAATAAAGTGTAGCATAAACAAAGGCGCTCTCTGAATACACAACACACAGAACACAAGACAAAAGCTTCACTGTGGGGCAGGCAACTAAAAATGATTCAAGTACTCGTTACCGTTGCACAGCACTTGAAAATAAATTTGTTTCCACAATATCCCGCATTTGTATATCAAACATCATTGTTGTTATTGTTGTTGGTGCTGCGCATCATATTATTTTTATTCGGAGGCAGCAAACAGATTGTTTTCTTTTGTTTTTATCTAGATTTTTATATTCAATTCTCGGTGGCATGTTGTGGCTTGTAAAAAAAAACATGTAGCTAAGCCAAGAGTAAGATTAGATAATATGTTAAGACACTTATATTCCATTAATTATTATATTGTCGATTTTATTTATTTTTATCGTTCTTTAACTTATAATTATATGTTTATTAATATACATTTGATGTGGGCAGAATTGGCTTAATGTGTTAAATTACAGAAATTATTATAATACAAAATACGCTTATCAAATATCTTCTTAGCTTGTTTAAAGCTAAACTAAATTTCATCATTATACTTACCCCAGCTTTTTAAGATTATATGCTGCAAATGTACTTCCAACGACATAAAAGTATCAAGTTAAAGTATTTCTGATCCTAATTCAATTTTGTAGCTGTTTGCAATAATATTGTGAAGAGCTAGCTGCCCCATATGAACGTAGGTGTCTTGCTATCATCAGATGCAATGTCAGCAGGAAAAAAGCAAAAATAAACACAGCATTTTAAAAGCATTGCATACGGGCAACTGAAGGCAAAGAAGATGTGAATGACGCACGCATTTTCCTTCAGACTGACTGCATATTTATGAGTTTGTGCGCCTTATAAATAAGGCAAGTGTGTCAACAATGCATTCCAAAGACATAACCATTGCTGGATCTTAGCTGGCTGAACTCACCTTAAGTGGAATGCAAGTGAAATCTCGTAATGGAATATGAAAGTACGAAAAACGGAAATTCTATTTACCAAACTATCCATGAAATTGAATACACTACAACATATGAGATGGAAATGTGTTTCACAAAGTTTCATTTGTATTGAAATCATTATTGTTAATATTGGTTTTAAATGCAATGTTGTAAAAATGTTGGTCCAAATAACATTTAACGTTGCGTCCATTTTTAAATAGAACAATTTTTAATTTAAGCTTTCAACCAACTAAGAAAAGTATTTTATTTTACAGCTTTTCCTGATTTTAAACGTACTTTACAAGTTTAATTATAAACATATTGAAAAAGTTCAAAAGTTTTTTATAGCTTCATTCCACAAGGTGCATAAAAAAGTTAAGTAAAACATTCCGCAATAGATAGTGTGCACATAACGCATTTGACGCTTCAGCAGAAATAAATCCAAGAAACAGAGCAAAAATAATATAAAGTGAGTCAGAAAAAATGCCAAGTAAGAGGAGAAAAAACGAACAGGAATTGAGTATAGCATTTGCATGTGAGAGGGTGTTAGAGGGTGTTAGAGAAGAGCAACAGTTGGCTTTGGGTGCACTCAAGCATGGGAACTGCTTTATCGACGCTATGTAGGTTGCCACGCAACCATAACCGTAATCGTAACGGTAACCAAGCAAGCGCCTGAAGACAACACAACAGAGAAATGAAAAGAAAAGAAAAAAAAACAGTAGAAGAAAACAGCTAACAAAAACCAGTCGACAAGGAAAACTCGCAGCAAAAATGGTAAGAAATGCAGCTCGAAATATCCAAAAAGATATTTGAAATGCCAGAGATACTTGAGTTACATGAGTTTCCAATGCCCCACAGATACTTTCACGCGGCAAAACAGACTCGGCCAGTTCGCGGCACGTCGCCAGCGGCGGTGGCATGCAACAGCAGCGAAAAACAGCAGCGCCAGCAACATTGGAGGATTTCATCATCAAGCGGGATTATACGGGCGCCAGGGCCTTTTTGGAGGTAAGTTACGTTTGTGAAAATTGTTTAAATGACTACAGAAAAAGTTGTGTAAATGTATAAAGCCCGCTTAGGATAATAAATCTCTGACTTTGCTTAGTGTATACGCTTGAGAACTTAGAGTTTAGTTTTTTTTTTTAAATCCATGCCTTAAAGTCTTTTAATGTTAACGCGAGATGATATCGTAGATTTTGAGACCTTCTTGCTTTTAAGTGTTAATGTTCTTAACTGATTTATAGAGGAATATTTTCATTAATTTATCGATTGTTCTAAGGTTATATAAAAAATACAGAAAACTTCGTTTTACAGAAGGTCGTTGCATGGAACTTTGACTGTATTAACTACGTCATACCTCTTTCAGCATACCATTTTTAGCAGCATTCAGGGTTTGATATAAACTTAAAATTGATTCACTTATCATATTCCAAAAAATTATATCGATATTTTTTACTGTATTGGCTAAGCTGTGTCAATAGCAGTCAATCAGTCAATTAGAAAATAAATTCCTGCATGCATAGATAAACTTTTATTTGAATTTTTTAACTTTCGCTTTCCTAACCTAACAGTATGCCAACGATGAGCAGGAGGGTGAAAGTGAAGAGGCTGCCGAGAAGCGTGAACAGCAACAGCAACAAATCGATCAATGGATTGCATATTGCAATTTCCATTTGGGTGACTATCAGCAGGCACTGAATCAATATCAGGCCATTAATGATCCCAAGCTAGCCCTCAATGTGGCCGTTTGCATGTTCTATTTGGGTCTCTATGAGGAGGCACAACAGCTAATGGAGGGCACACCGAATATGCCACTTAAACAGCGTCTGCTATTTCATCTTGCTCACAAGCTGGGCAATGACCAACAATGGGCTGAACTACTGGATACACTTCTAAGCAATTCCAGCGTAGAGCAGCAGCTAAGCTTGGCTTCGATGCATTATATGCGTGCCCATTATCAGGAGGCCATTGATGTGTACAAACGTGTGCTGGTCGATAACAAGGATTATTTGGCAATCAATGTGTATTTGGCATTGTGTTTCTATAAGCTGGACTACTACGACATGTCGCAGGAGGTGCTCGATGTGTATCTCAGCAAACATGGTGATAGCACCATTGCCATCAATCTGAAGGCCTGCAATCGCTTTCGTTTGTTTAGTGGACGCGTTGCCGAGCAGGAGATTAAAAATATTGCCGACAATGGCACATTTGGAGCGGATTTGATTCGACATAATTTGGTTGTGTTTCGTAATGGAGAAGGTGCTCTTAGGGTACTTCCAAGTTTGCTCAATATTGTGCCCGAGGCACGTCTTAATCTGGCCATATACCATCTGAAGCAGGGCGATGTTCAGGAGGCACATGCCTTAATGAAGGAACTTCAACCAACATCGCCCCATGAATATATACTCAAGGGTGTTGTCCATGCTGCACTGGGACAGCAACTGGGTTCGGTAAGTACTCAAATACATATGTATGTATAGGTTTATGTTGCTATTCTATACTCTCTTTACAGAAAGAGCACATTAAGACTGCGCAACAGAATCTACATCTTGTGGGCAGCTCAGCTACCGAATGTGATACAATACCGGGTAGACAAAGCATGGCCTCCGCATTTTTCCTATACGAACAGTTTGAGGAGGTTCTCGTCTATATGAACTCTATTCGCAGCTATTTTGTCAATGATGATGTTTTCAACTATAATTTTGCTCAGGCTAAATGTGCCACGGGCTATTATAAAGAGGCAGAGGAACTGTTAATCCAAATCACCGATATGGATATTAAAAATCAGCATGCGTACTGCATGGTTCTGGCCAAATGTCACATACACTGCGGTCATCCGGAGCTGGCATGGAATGTGTTTATCACAAGGGATACTAATGCAGAAGCATTTCTTCTATTGCAACTAATTGCAAATGAGTGCTACAAATGTGAGGAGTTTTGGGTGGCAGCCAAAGCATTTGATATGCTTGAAAAGTAAGTTAAGAAATATTCTGTAAAGATCTAAACACAACATTTAACTATTGATTCGTTGAACAGGCTCGATCCCAGTCCGGAAAATTGGGAGGGTAAACGTGGTGCTTGTGCGGGCGTACTTTATGCCATGGCTACCAAGGCACATCGTGGACGTCCAGGAAGTGGCATCTCGGATGTAATTGGACTACTTCGTGAATCTTCAAATTCTCAAGCAGATGCCATGATTAAAACCATTCGAAAGCACATAAGCAGCTTTAAGTAAAAGTGAAACCAAATGTTTATTAAAAGTCACAAAAACAAACTGCTCCTAAAGCAACGTTACTAATTTATATTACTTTACTTTTCCACAGCTCAAAACAAATCTGATTACGTAAAGTATGCCACATTATTTGATTAAGTGCGGCCAGTAATTAATTCAAAGGAAAACTTGTCAAAAATTAGTTGTTAGATGGCAAATCGCACTTAATAAATCTTTCTCATAATTATTTTGCGAAAAACTAATTGATAATTAATTAAATAAAATGCCATCTTCTGTTAATTTGAGTATTGCTGCTTTCAATTCGATTCCCTAGTGAGGCAATTATGCTTGAAATGTAGCCAGCTTTCTTCTAACACTTTACACTCCCTCTCTCTCTCTCTCTTTGTACTTCACCCACCCTATCTAGTTGCTCAATTTAGCTGTGTTTCGTCTGTCCTTATCTTTGCCTGCAGTTTGCCTTTGTTCAATTTGTTGGCCATTTGCCTGCAGCACGAGAGGCCCAACAGCAACTGAAAGCAGCGCATAATTAATGCGATTAGCAAGTGCGAAAGTGTTTCGGTAATAACAACAAGGACAATGCTCAATGAGCAGCGACAAGAAAATGGCGACAGTTAAATATGATACACCCTCTATAAAATACTCTTTTTTATGATGATCAAAGTGTTTAATCAAAGGGAAAAGTAATGCTAATAAAATATTATAAATAATAAAAAAGATATAGAAACAAATATCTTTGGTGAAATATTATAGAGAATATATTAAAAAGAATGAATTTTTATTAAAAAAAATTGAGCCACAAATTTGTACATCGCTTTAAAATGCGTTACAAGATCTCTAGCCTAGCTGATATAACCCAAAAACAAAATACGCACTTAAAGCAAACGCATGAGGCTCAGTGTAGCGGTCCAACCAGCGGAAATGTGTCGCAGCCATTTTGTCTAATTGGCTTTGCTACAAAGTAGAGATAAACCGGAAATGGAAATGGTGCAGCACTCTGTGAGCATTATTTTGTGCTCAATTTTTTCTCATTCTCTTCCTATTTTTTTGGCAACACTTTTGCTAATTAGTTGAACAAATATTTAAACAGCAGTTGCATTTAACTTAAAGGCAGATGCGGCACCCGTTTTTCTGCTTAGTTTTCGGATTTATTTTTCTCTTTTTTTTTTTTTTTGTTGAGTTTTGCGTTCAAAAAACTTTGGCTTGGCCATAAATCAGCCTGACTATAGCTCTTAACAATTCCATTACAAAATTAAAAGTAACGAGAACTTTTAGCATGAAAATAAAAGAAGAAAAATAGTTATTAAATAATTCGTTTGGCTTAATTGTTAAGAAAACTCTTTTTGGCCCCAAACACTGTGCAGACATAAAGTTTTTCGCCAAAGATTTTTTTGCCAATCTGTTTTACTTAATAAATTTATTTTTGTCTGCTAAAGTTTTGTATATTGTTTATCATGTGTTAAAGTTAAAATTCTTATATTTTTGCTTCAAGTCCTTGGGAAATCTATTAATTTGCTTGATTATCGTTTAGGCATAAATTCAATTAAACGACATTGTCGTTAGCAGACGTAGATATAAACGTTTACTTAATACAATAAACACGCACACACACACACACACATGCATTAAGGCGGCAAAATGGCGTCATTTGCCTTTGCTTTCAACTTGCTTCAAGTAAACAAACTTTTAAATTCCATTAAGTGCAATAAATTTTGCAACTGATACAAGCCAAACGGCAACGACAACGGCAAAGCTCCAAAAGCCAGCCAGCAGCGCACTCTGTCGGCCATTATCGGTAAGTTATTTTATTTTTGGGAAGATGGGGGCGATGGGCCGCATTTTCGAGCACCTTTAACCGTTGTGTGTACAAAGTTTAATAAGGCACAGAATCTAATTATGCTGCGTCTAAGAAAAAGAAGAATTCTTAGAAATAGAAAAAAGCTGTGCGAGTCAGCCTAGAACTAAACATCAAAAAGTTTTAAGTAAAATCGTTAAAAGATCCCTAAAAATATAAATTTAAAATTTAGTACACAAATTAACTGTAACAATAACTATGGAGAATATCGCATGTTCAGAACTGATTGAGGATAGCATGATGCATCATAATGAAAAGCTGAATAAAATGCGCAGCAAACTGCATGTTGAGGCACTTAAAATAATGCAGCAATTGAAGATGCTTGAAAAGGATGAGCCACGCTTTGGTAGCAATTTGGAGCAGCGCGGATTGTTGCAGCTGCTTAACTATTTGGTTGTGGATTACTTTGATTGGTATGGCTATACAAATACTTTGAAAACCTTCTCAATCGAGACGGGTGAAAAATCACGACCAAAACCGCGTGAAAAACTGCAACGCGAACTTGGCGACAACTTTGATAACATTGAACTGCCTTTACTGCTGCAAATGATAATTAAAGAAACTGGCAATGATAATAAAATGCTGCTGGACAGTACCAGCTGGCAACACATTCCAAAAAACACAAAGAAATTGAAGAAATCAACTGGGATCAAGGAAACTTCAGCTGATGAAAAGCAAAGCAATAAGTTGAAAAAACACAAGCCCAACGTTGTGTTAAGGAACATAAAAGCCGAGAAGCCTATAAACAAACAAGTCCTAACTGTTGACAAGAAAACTTCTAAGAGATTGATGAACCCGCGTGTACCCATCGTTCCCGTGAATGATATCAAAAAACCGCTAACCAAGCTGCGTCAAAGTAAAGGGACGTTAGCAGCGCACTCTGGCGGCCAAAAGCTTTAATCTTTTACCTTCTTTGTGTACAAAGTCTAATTATTATTTAATGAGTTAAACTAACGTATGAAGCATTGTGATTCGAATTTGTTTGTATTGTTTCCAGTTCTCTTTTTTACACTCTTCCATACAATAACACCAACAACTATTTGCAATCGAATCTGAAAGCAACAAAAAGGTTCAACTCCTTCAAATGAATGAGCCCGAAATCTTGGCAAACGATGTTAGAAGTTTTAGCTAATGGCTAATGTATGTATGCAGCCTCAAACTCAAGGTTGTCTGCATGACTAACGAGTTTGGTACAACAAAAAACTTTTAAGACAAAAGAAAATGCAGAAAAACTAAGGAACCCCTTTATCAAGATTTATAACAACACTTTAGTTATACAGTAAACAGTTTCAAAACCTCACACTTCAAACAAACAAATCAAATTCGTTGTCGCCTTACAAATTTCTATTAAATTATTTTTACAAAATGGGGGATAAAACATACACACAGCTCATTGGAAACAATATCAGGGAGCATTTGGAGCGCAGTGGAAAACTGAAAGAAATGCATAGTGCAATGCATGTCAATGTGCTCAAGGCGGTGCATGGCGAGTTGAACCCGAAACCACTTTGTGGTGCGGCTATGGAACAAGGTGAGTTGCTGCAGATGCTCAACCATTTGGTCGTAGACTACTTCGATTGGTATGGCTACAAGCATACCCTGGAAACATTTGCACTCGAAACGGGCAACAAGTCACAATTGAAATCGCGCAAAAGCTTACAGAGTGAACTAGGTACCAACTATGGTAACAAGGATATGCCCATACTATTGCAAATGATGATGAAGCATACAAAAATGAACAATGACAAAAAGTTGAACAATCAGAAATTGCAACTGCTCAACACTAAAGAGGAAGCAAGAGCTAACGATACTCCACCTGAGGGCAATTCAAGAAAACTTAAGAATTACCTGGTACACAAATTTTATTCGAAAACTGATACACCACCTGAGGGCAGTCCACGTAACTCTTTAGACCTTCATAAAAAAGATGTTAGTAAGCCACAAGCCAAGGTAAATGTGCGTCAAAGTATGTTAAATTCAGAGCAACAAGCCCATAGCTGTCGAGAAAAGCAAACATCATCAGACTTAGAAGAATCAAGTTGCAAATCTTCAACTGGTTCTTCCTCGCATAAAGAGTTTTCGGATGACAGCGATGCATTTGAAGATATGCCCTATAGACATCATTATATCGAAAAGGACCCACCCGAAACAACGTATCCACATAACTTTGGCGAAGAGGGTCCTTGCGAAAAAGCCCATTGCTCGAAAGCGAGCAACAATCAGTTCAATTCGCAAGAGAATCGGTCTCAAAAGCACTTGAAAGTCATTGAAATGGCACAAAATAAGGAGGAGAAGCCACAGTGCAGCAAGAATGCCAGCATTGCAAGTCAGAGTAAATCAAAACCTAACAAGATCTTGTTTCATTCGCGCAAGCATGTTCCAAGCGATGATGATGAGGATATTCCACTGAGCAGGCCATCATGTCCCGAGACTATGGTTAGCAAGATTTTAATGGAAAGCTCTGAAGACCACTATGATTATACCGATGATGATACCGATGAATACTTATAATCAAAGATCAATATGCATGTTAAAATTAATTGAGTGTAAAAATTTTATTTGTGTAAGATGACATATAAGAAAATATTTTAAAAATAGCACTATAATATGTAAAAAAACACTTTATGTAAATAAGTAGTTAGATATATTTTTTTCCTTCTAACAAGCGTGTGGTCCCCAAGATATTCGGGGGGTTTCACGATGAAACGAGCTGTTTTGAAAGTGACACTTAAAAATTTTATTTGACGAACTACAAACGAAAACTGAGTAAATAAGCGGAGGACTTAAAAATAGTCTTAGGAACTTAATTTTGGTAAGATTTGTACAATATTTCAAGAAGCTTTAAATCTGCTTACATTAAAAATCGAATATAACAATTTTCAGAGATTCGCCAAAGTATTTATATTTGTAATTTTTAATCACTTTTTTATCAAAATTAATTTATATCATATTTGTTATTTTAATTAATATTTATCAACCTACAAATTAAAAGAAATATTTTTATGAATTGTTTTTTTCTTATTTAACTTTTAATAAATTAGCCATACTTAAGTTATAAAACGCAATATAAAGTAAAACCCAGCTTAACGCTGTTTCGGTTTAACGCTCTTTTATTTCAAGTAGTGAAGTTAGCGAGGTAAATAATGAAGATATCAAAGAGATAGTTCAAGAAACAGTTAGATTACGAAGAAAAGCAAAAACAGTTTTCGATGGCGTTTGTAAAAAGCTGTTTGACCACTGAAATTAACTGAAATTATGGAGCGATTTGGTGATAATGATCGAAATTTTGACAGGAGCTCCAAAGCAAGACAGGTTTTATAGACGATTTATCCACTTATTAACAACTTCTAACAGAAGTCAAATACAACACGCCAACTACATTAAATGCCTTCTGGAAAAATGGCAGAAAATTGGAAACAGTGAATAGACTAAATGATCTGACTGACTTAAAATTTAATTTATTTTTATAAGTATATTCGTTTATATTGATTTTAGTTTTGTAAGAAATAAATGTTTGGTTTTATATTTTTATTAAAAAAAATACATAATTATTAAATTCAATATCTAACCAATTTTCTATCCACCTTCCCCCAACACCTTTATTTACATTTTGAGATAGCCTCGTTTAGCGCTGTTTCGCATTAAGCTCTACTTTGATGGAACGCATCCCTGCGTTAAACGGGGTCTTACATTAAATTTAAATTTAATCAATAAAACCTTGTTGACTGGTGGATTGCAACAGCAACAATGAACTCCTTATAAACAATCAGTGTCAAATAGCCCAGCACATATCTTGACCCAAAGGCTGGGCCAACCAAGGTGCCTAATTAATTGATTGAGCATATTGTCGTTGTTTTTGTTGTTGTTGTTGCTGTTGTCGCTGCTGAACAATAACAACTTCACTATCATCATCATCGTGGGCTGTCATCAATGTATCAATGTTCTGAGTTGCAAACTGTCATAATATTGACTCATTGGTCATGTAATTAATGGTGTTAAGACTCGCACGACATATTAATGCAATTCAAATTGACAGACGGCATACGATTTGCATTTGCAGCACTTTCGTCTTCATACCGCGATTTCAGATATTATAAACCAAACCCCCTAGCATATCAGATATCGCTTTAAACCCAGCCAGCCCCAAGGTATTGACTAATTACTGTCACATGGGATCGGTTTGTGTTTCGCATATTAAACAGCAATGAAGACAAAAAGCAAAATATATATATTTTATGGCTAATTGCGTAAATTGTATTGTCATTATTGTCATTTTCTGTAAAAAGTTACTTAACTAAAGTGGTCAAAACTTAAAAAACAAAAACTTAACAAAAGATAATGTGTTAAATGAATCAAATTATTAAGTTTTGGATGTTTTGGAAAGTACTGAAGCTTAACTTTACATTTTGTCCTGTCTTAATGCCTTATATCGTACTTTAAGTTTACGTTAAAAAAAAAGTATTTTTTACTTCTCAAGAGAAACGTAAAGTTCTAGAAGTTTGCAATTTAAGGCATCCTGCAATAATTTACTAATAACAGCTAGTAGAACAACTGCTTTGTCAAGTTAAAACAGGTAATTTATCTTGTTTTACGATGCTATCTTTGTTCTTACCTGAGAGAAAGGAACAACTTATAGAAGATTTTTGTTGATGCCTAATAAGTTGATACGTAATTTTCCATCGATGAGTGAGATCCACGCTTGGTAATCATCATTTGGCGAATCTGAATAAAAAATCACGTTCGTTGTGCTCACATGTCAACAACGGACGAGAAAGCTGCCCAATATCAGCGCGTACCAACCATTCAACATATCCCCATACAGCATCCGACATTTTGGCCACATTGCCACGCATGCCACTAATGAGGCTCGTTAGCGTGGTCGGTTTGTCCAGTGATGATGCTGCTGCTGCTGCTGCCCTCCCGTAATGCATGCAATACGCCAAATTGTACAAACGTACTGGGCAAATCGATAAAGTAATTTGGGCATTGCAAAACAAACGACTGCCAGCAGTGACTTCTTCCCCACAATACCCTACTCACGCCCACCCCTTTGAGCTGCTGGGCAGGAGGAGCAGTTGCCCGCGGAATGTGCCACCAGCAAATGTTGGCCACATAATTTTGTTTGGCCAAAGCAGCACGTAACACAGCATGACGTTGCATTCAATAATTGACAGGCGGACTGAGCGACTGACTGACTGACAGACTGACGGTGTCTGGATTGATAGCAGTGTGGATTGCTGGATTGCTGGATTTCAGTCGCCTAATTGCAGCAACATCTTGCGGTTATGCGTTCTACGTGCGTTTCTCGCACGTTTGGCTAATTAAAATTGCGTTTTTCCATGCATTCGGTTATTGATATAGCCGGTATGTGGCATGCGGACACAAGTCCGAGTTCAAGCGTATAATGTCCTGCAAACACTCGCTTGTAAAAGCTATTCACCATTTAAGGGCAATTATAAGCAGTTATTGTAGATTATACAAGTGCATTTTGTGATCTTCATTAAATTGTAGCTACGTTTAATGTAATTTCCTCCAAATTTATAAAGCTTGCCAAAAACAACTTTTAGTGAAATGCAAAAATCAAATGCAACAAAACATAACCAAAAACCAAAAACTTTTTTTGCTTAACCCACACACACACACACACACACTAGTCCAACGTGGCGAATGTGTAATATTACATTGTGGCTTAGTTGTTTGTGGCCTAGAGCACAGTAAAGCACAACACAGCAGAAAGAAGAGTTGAGCCAATGATTTGTGGCTTTCCCTTTAGTTTACTGCAGTCTTATAAAATTGTTGTTGAGTTTTCATACTGTTTACAGTAATTTTACTGTGGTCAACTTTGTTTGAAATGTTCGATACTCATTTGTGGTTTTAGTTTGGGATTTTGGTTTCGAATAAGTACAGCAATAGCTGCAATCCAATCAGCTCCTTAGCAGATGTCTTCGTGATATATATATATGTATTTATGACCTGGAAAATGGACAGGGCTTGTACTTAGTTCGTGTAGAAGTATGTAAGTAGAGAAATGCTAAAGATATGTTTGCATGAAAAACATTTACATTGAAGTATAAGATCATTGTCTTGAATGAAAAACTTTGCTAAGCTAACAAACCCTCTTTACCCTATGAACGGGAAAAAGTGCAAAGGGTAAACTTATGTGTGCAATGAAACTATTTAGAACTGAACACAGTCTTTACTAAAATACTTTAATAATGTTTTCAACAATATGAATATTACTATCAAAAGCAATTAATAAGCTATTGCCTTTCATTTCAATTTCACAGGGTATGTTAAAGTCGCCAATAGTTGTTAAGCTGTTGCCATCTTAGTGGTTTGAATTTATGTTTTTGATATGCTTAACTTTAAGCAACAACAAAACGACACAGCAGGCAACGCTGATGAGTTGACAAAAGCTTAATGACACTTAACGTAAGCAAACAGGCACACACACACACACAAACACTAACACACACACACACCAATACAAGCATAGTAACGCCATTTCTGTAAGCAGCGATGCGAAAAACGTATTTTAGTGATTTTTAATGCGAAAGCAATTTGAAAAGTTTGTTTGCCAAAAGTTGAAATGATAGAGACATGAAGTGGGGGTAAGGTTTTTAGGGGTCGTGCAATGGATGGAGCCGTTGGTGGTGCTATGGGTGGCAGCTCGAAATTTGTGGGTGCCTGATTAGGCATCCACTGAGCAAACACACACACACATTTTTGAGGCTGTTTGCGACACAGTTGATTGAAATAATTGCTAGGATTTATATTTTGTGTGTGTGTGTGTGTCTGTGTGTAAGTAAGTATTCTTGTATAGTCTTGTAAATTACGAAATGTGTAAATTAGTGAAAGCACAAGTTGCTGACAGCTAAAAGAAATAATGACAGCAGCAACGACAGCTAATTGAAGTTGCTGCGGCAAAACGACAACGACAGCGTCAACGAAAAGGTAAATAAAATGGATTAACATGAAATAGGAGAGTGAGAGAGGGAGATTGAGAGAGATACCGAAGATAACTGTTAGTGTGAATGTTAAAGAACATGTTAAGATTTATGCTTTTAATTTTAATGTTTATGGCATGTGATGTCAATGCTTATACCAAAGACCCTTGAATAACAAGCTATTGCAATTGTTAAGAAAAGGCTTTACAGCTATTTCGTATCAGGGTTCCGCTCTCAGAAATAAACTTTACAATGAGTGTGAGGGAGCGCGATAGCGTTTTTGTTTCAGTTGCCTTTGCACTCAGCGGCCCGTCAAGTGTACGACTAGCGGCAGGCCAGCAGCAACCAAGAACGGTAAAAATTTGTCACTGTGTGTGTGCGTGTGTTTCACTTCTTGCTGGGCCTGCTTGTCTAGAATTTTGCTATTTTTCATACTTTGGTTTTTTCTGTGTCTGCAAATGACATCGACAAGTGCACTGCTGAATAATAATTTAATAATTTGTGTCTAGTGTCATAGAATTAAAAAAATGAAAAGAGTATGAATGACCAGCAATTGCTAAATCTATACATATGCAGCACCCTTTAATGTGAGTGTGGCAATTGTATATTGTTTATTGACCAGTCTCAGCTACATGTATATATACATATATAATTTGACCATTTATGAAAAAGTTAGAGAAATTCAGAAAAAGTTTGTTGGAGATTTCGATCTTGAAAATATTTGAAAAGTTTAAATTAAGCAAAATACTTGTCTTATATTGAAAAGTTATAAGAACAAATTTTATACATTGCAGCAATTAAAATTATTTCTATAACTGTATCCAATCTAATTATACTATAATTATAATTATTATAGTAACAAGGTGATTTATTAACAGGGTGATCAATATAATATAGAATATGCAGAATGCACTCACCGGTAGCAGCAACCAACGACCATTTAACATAAAGACATGTTTACAGAATTGTTACATTATTCGTCTATGGCAGCAACAACACAGATACAGTTAAATGCAAGTCCTCTCTCTCTCTCTCTCTTTTTTTTTCACTGAGCACTTTCACAAAAACAAAAACCTCACACCCACACACAACAATAATTAAATGAGATGCATCTCATCTCTCTTTTTTATATATGTATGCACATTATTTTCTTTTATTTTCACTGCATTTAACACATAAGAAAAAAATAATAGAAATAAAGTAATGTAATTAATAACATCTTCAATGCTTCGCTTATTATGGAGATTTTCAGCGCGCTAAACCCAACCACAACACACTCGTATGGGCGCGGTTATCCTCTCTCTTTAATTTTTTTGCGACCCGGCAAAGCAGCAACAAATTGGCGCGCGTTGCTCAACCTTCATTTGCTTAAAAACACTTTAAAAAGCAAATACACGGCGATTCTATAATGTTATAAACACTTTGCGTATGTTCAGTGCGTAATATAAACACAATTTGACAATTAATATAGGTCGTATCAATTTTAATTTAATAAATAAACGGACGATAAGCTTCCAGCGATGTAAAGACGCGCAAAGTTCCAGGCTTACTGCCATTGTGGATAAAGTGAAACAAGTGGAATTTGTCGACTTGTGGAGAGTAACGATCGCTCTCTGCAGTTAGAGCAGGACAGTTCTTTTTATTTCTCTATTCGCGAAGTTGATGTACATTCGTGTGCAGCAACAACTAAATAGGTAAGCATTTTTGTTTTTGCATGTATGTATTTTACTATTGCCGGTGTTCTTGCTGGAAATATAATGTTCAAAAGATTACAAATAAAAAAAAATATTATTGAACAAGTTAAAAATAATTTCACACATATTTGCGTTAAATTAAATGCCGTTCTTTATTAAACAAACATACTACTGCGAGAAGAGCTGAGACCATTAAAGAGAGCATAGAGCGTAGCTTTCATTTCACTCATTTAAAGGTGCTGCAAATGCATAGATGTACACGTACAGTCGAATTTCAGTTTTGCAATCGCTGGTCATTCATTCTCTTTAAAATTTTGAATTCTATGACACTTGCCAACGATTTTGCCACCGCAACTAACATACAGTTATGCAGCGATGAGCACGAATTCCAAAAGTGTATTCAGTAGTTCACTTGTCGAAGAAACAGACAAAGAAAAAATATCAAAAATAACAAAAATCTCGTTCTTGGTTTCTTGGTTCTTGCATTATCTTGATATTAAAGGGTCTTTGCTTATACTTAAGTTAAATGAGCACATTCTAACTAAAGACTATTTAAGGAAGATTTAACAAATGTTTATTAACATAATATTGTAGAGAATATAAACTCATTATTTATCAAACATTTTTTATTTATAATTTTCACCTTTTAACTGTTAAGCTTAATTATTAAGCATTATTGAATTTTCGTTCTTAATGTAGTAAAAGTTTTTAGAAAAGTAGTTTGGAATAAAAAGAAGAGAAACACTTTAATAATATTGTGTTTAAATTATTTACTTTTTCAATAACAAAGGCTTTAAATTAAAGATATACAAATAAGATTTTATCTAATAGTTTGAAAAAAATTAAAGTATTTTTGCAACACGGTCTGAAATAATTTCAAGCATAACTTAAAGTCAAATATAGTTCCTGTTTATTGTAATTTATTTTAACAAGTGCTTTTTTATAGATCTTTACACAACAGCAGCATATTAAATATTGAATTTACCAAACATTTCAGAGCTCCAAAAATGTAAGCCCTATTTTAATGGGCATTTTCAAATACTTTATGTGACATCCAATGCTTAAAGAGACTATGAGAAAAAATAGAAAGAAAAAAACAACATTAAGTGCCTTGCAAGTTGTTTGCGATTATCACGAAGCACTTGTCGGTTGATGTTGGCTGGATTCTTGTTGCAACAAACTGTTGTCTTGTCAATTAAGTTTTCCATTATAGCTGATAGCGAGTACTAAGCTCTGGAATACTGTAGTATACGCTCTTACACACACTCACGCAAGCCACACACACACACACTAAACAAGTTGAAACGTAAATCGAATAAAAGGCCCAAAGTAAAAGCAGCTACCAATATGTATCCCAGGGACGTCTACAAAGTAAAAGCAGCCTGCAGATGCTGTTACTTTGGTGTCGACAAGGACACAGCGCGCTGAAAGGCTGGGTAAGGGAAAGTTGGGATTGGGATGAGCCTAAAAGGACGCAAGTGCATAGTGTGTATGTGTGTGTGTGTGAGGATGTGTTTTGGTGTCGAGAGCGTCATGACAACAATGGCATTTTGATACTTTTGTATGAGATTTAATGAAATTTGAATCCTTTTGTTGAGTGGAATGACAGCATGCTAGACAGAGACCGAAAGAACAATCGAAAATGTGCGAGTGAAGAGTGGCTGACTATGCGATGCCCTGTAAAACTTACTCGAGCTTAATGCTATCAAAAACTAAATTATAAATAGAGTGAATAATGTCAATGACCATTTAATAAGTGATAGAAAATACTGGCTATTGGTTGTTTCTCCAGTTGTCCGCTTCGTGGTTGCGACTCTGTTAATTAACATAACATTCCAGCTCTTAAGACCTTAGTCTTGTTACATTATTCGTCTATGCTCGCCTTAAGCCTCTGTTAACTCTATGTTGAATTAACATAAAGAGCGCAAGCTCAGCTTATAGTAAATGAATTATTACATAGTTGCTTAAGATTCATTGTTCTTTGTAAATTAGATAATGAACAATAAGAAATAATGAACAAACGACCAATTTTATACGTGCTATAAGTTGGCTCCTTGTATAATTTATATAGAAAGAGAGATTTAAAATATATATATGTAAATAGAATAATCGAAAAAGAATCACCTAAATGACAAATCCACCTGCTTTTTACATATCACTCAACAACTTTGTATTACAATATTATCAACTTTAATGCGTACAGGGTATAAAAAGAATGATAGGGAAAGATAAATGGTAAGAGTGTCCCCCCCTTGCAAAAGAGATGGCAATAAAACGAAGCTGCAGGCAAGTTGTCTTGTCTGCCAATGCGATGTCATGTAGTTAAGGTATTTTTGGGTTCTCTATATATAAATATATATATAGATATATATATATATATGTATGACAACAATACTAAAACAATCTTCTTAATGCAAAGTGCGCCTAAAGGAATTTTTCACTTGTAAGACGAAACTTTTAAGCACACACACATACAACAGCAGACGCTTGCCTATCAGTTAAGGATATGTATGTATGTTTGTGTATATATTGATAAAGAAACATGTTAATAAACAGCTGGAAGTTTGCTTTATTGTCATCAGCTCAACACAGCAGCAGCATCAACCTCTTCCCAGCCCCAACAAATGAAGTAGAAGCAAAGCCGAAGACTTCAAGGAGTGGCCACAAAAAGGGTACGCTTGTGTGTCGCACTTCTTGTGTGTTGGTGTGTGTGTGGGTGTGTGTAAACGAAAGCTGAGGTATCAATAACATTGTACTACAGACAAGCAGACAGCAACAACTTTGATGAGCTCCTTTATTAGTTGCCTGTGGGGGAAAAATGACAAAGATGTCTTTTGCATGAGAAAACACACACATATACATACATACATATATTTAGGCCAAAGTAGATCCTTGCCATTGAGTTCTGTCTTTGACCCAGCGTGGGTTATTTTGTGGTCTTTTGTCTATTTGTGCAAAGTTAAAACAATTTTGATTGTGAATAATACTAAATCTCACACATGCTGTGAATCAGTTCATAAAAAAAAAACACTCACAATAATATAATAGAATAAAGCTTAAATTAAGCTCATTTGTTTGGGGTACTTATGGGAGTATGCCACGTAAAAAGCGTATTAAATTGAAACGAATATGGTGTACTGATTAACAAAACTTTTGGCCACACTAGGGGTGTCCACAATAGGGACACATTTTTGAAAATCGTGATTTTGACTCTTGTCATTAACTGTTAAATATCTCTCAAAACATGAATGAAATTTAAATAACGTCTTAGATTGATGGATGCACAATGGAACAAGCTTTCCAACGATACCAACATTTAAGCTATACGTTCATATTTGCCAGTTTTATGTCAAAAAAACGAAACTGTGTCCAGCATTAGAACAGTTCCTTTACTGATTAAGAAAACTTTTGGCCACACTTAAAAAAAAAATGCAAAATAAATACTTAAAAGTATGACCCCATAAATATTAAATAAACTAATTATTAAAGATACTTAAACCACTTTTTTAATCATAAAAAGATTTACAAATATATTTAGAATGCTTCTACAATATCAAATGGATTTACGAAGGATAAATAATTAATAAATAATAAATATTTTATAATGAATCCAAGTACCATAGATTCTTTTAGATATCTTACCATATGGGTTTATCTCAAATATAGGCTCAAGAAATAATACCACACAATAACAGGAATCATAAAATTTAAAGAAGATACCATTTTGCAACGGGATGAAAATTATATTAATATAAACTATTTAAATGAAACAATTTCTTGTTAATTAAGCAAATGTGTTCCTCAAGTTTATCGACTACATTTAATAAGCATTTGTAATACTCTATAAAATGGTAATTTACTGCTATTAAACGTAATCTTTTCACAGTGCTTGTAATTGAGTTTGTGTGTGCGTTTGTGTGTGTGCATTTGTGTGAACATTTAAGACAACTAATTTAAGCTGGAAATTCATTTTGGCAAATGCAAGTGATTGTGTTTCACTGCAGGCAATATTACATTTAATTTTTGGCACTACAACTTGTACATGGAGACACCGAACATGCAATTATTTGGGCAAGTGGGCGACTCTCTTCCCGCCACTATCCCCAATCCTGTCTCTATCTCTCTCTGTCACACACACGCACACACACACACTTGCTCGTACAGTTGATAATTGAATGTAAATTTGCATTTAAGGAAATTGCGACAAGTGCCTGAAATTGGAATTGCCGGCCAATTTAATAGTAGAGCCAGCACACACACACACGCATGAACACATACACACCTTATACTTAACTTGATAAACAATCCCTATATTTCTCTCTCACTTTCCGCCATTTTCTTTTCCTTCTGGTAAGTAAAATTTTAGCGGTTGAGGTAAACGCATTAATGCAAATGTTTTCTTAAGTTTGACGCTTGTCTTTCGATGCTTTGCTTACTATTTTTAATTAAAAAAATTAATCATATGGCAATGGAAAACGCAAAAGAAACAAAAGCGAACGGCAGAGATAGCGAGATAGTGAGAGAAAGAGGGAGAAGAACTAGTTTCGTTTTTCTCTGGTTGCTTCTCATTTTGTACGGCTGGAAGATACATTTTTGGCTGTGAGCATTTTATGGCAGACTCCTTGACGAAAAATGCGTGTGGTTGAAGCTTGCTCCCTGTGCATGTGTGTGAGCTGCCTAAAAGTATGCAGCAAGTTTATGAAAATGCTTGATATACATACATATATGGCAAGGTTTGTTTGTGTGTGAGTGCTAGGTAAATTGTCTTGGTTTGTTAATTTTGCGTTCCTGTCAAATTTATATGCTGGTTAGCACCGTACAAACTTTTATCTGACAACCAAATTTTGTTTGTGTTCGTTTCTTATTTATGAGCCCATTAGATATACATACATATGTATGTATGTCTGTGCATGTGTGTGTATGTGTGGCACAATGTGCATACACAGTTAAAGTTTGTGCGTTTGATGGTTTGAGAGCAATTGAAAGGCTTTTGCCGATAGAATTTTATTTGCCACGTAACGACTTTAAATGCTCAAAGATAACATTGAGGCAAATGCTATTTAATCCTTGTATTGAAGCAATACTCAAGCACATTTGTCCACATTTTACCAAATTATCAACTTCAGTTACCATTTGCTATCTCTTTCGCACACGTATATTTTACGCAAACAGCAACAATAAAGATTTGCACAAGCAGGCACAAAGAAACTAGAACAAAATATGTACTATCAAAACACACCCACACCTTCATACATGCATATAGTATTTTAATGCCTAAATATTGAACAAACTAATATCAATTCAATTTGTATGCATTGAGCATCAAATTGTTTGCGTACATGCGTGTGTGTATACAAAGTGCTTGTGTCTATGTATTACATACATATATGTATATGTTTTGTATGGGTGTGAATACCAAGGCATCGAAATGGAAGCTCAAGTTCGGCATTCCAACGGTACAGGTGACACAAGTTTGTCCAATAATTTATGTATTTCTAATAAGAGCAACAGTCAGTTACTGTTGTTGTTGTTGTTGTTGTATGAAAACACAATTTGAGGTTATGTATGTGGGCGCTGTGTGTGCGGCTAGCAATATTAATATGCATTTAAGTTGCTGCCTAAAAGTATGCAATAAGTAAATAGCAAGCAAATAACGTAAGCTGTAAACGGTTGTGTTTGTGAAAGAATGTGTGTTTAAGTGCGTTCTTAAGATATACCTTTGCATTGTTACTGTCATGCTTTAAAGCGGTGCTGTTCATTAATGAAATCCCTTAATAAAACAGAAAAATCCCTTTGAAAACCGTTTTAAACTTTACCCCATAACACAATCCAACAAATTGAACAAACAAATTTCCCGCCACTGTTAATCTCAAAAGCCCGCTGTTGTCTAACAGTGGTATTTTCTGACAGCAAAAATTTACTAAATATGCACACAGTTATTATCGTTATATTATCGATACATGTCAATATCGTTTGGGCCCACAAACAATAAATAAAACTACGTGGAAGTCACACAGAATAATGGCAAATAAACAAGATAAACAAAATGAGGAATCAAATGATTGGAATCAAAGCGATGAAGATGACAACTGGGATGATTGGGGCGATGGTGATGGCGAAGATGATGACGATAAGTTCGTGCATGTCGAGAAGCAGCCGCAAGACAACAACGACGCAAAAGTGACTGCAGAAACGGAAAAAATTGTTATTGCCAAAACTGAAGGAGCTGCGGCAACTGCTGCTTCTACTTCTTCAACCAACATTTCATCTGGCTGGGGCCTTTGGGGTGGCAAGCTAAGCTCTGTGCTTAGCACTGCCACCGAAGGCTTGGGAAATATTTCAACGCATGTAAATCAAGGTCTTAATCAAATAATAGGCGTGCCTGATCCCGAGGAACTGGCGCGCATAAATGCAGCTGAGGCAGCAGCCAAACCAACAACAAGCACAACAAACGAAGAAATAGAAGAAGAAGCAAAGATGGAAGGTGCTAGCGGAGCTGCCTTCAATCTGGGAATTGTAACAACACTGGGCACCAAAGTGTTGAACACTGGTCTGGACACTCTCGAGGGAATTGGCAAGAAGACCATGACCATATTGCAAGACAATGATCCCAAGCTAATGAACAAACGCAAATTGCTCGGTTTAGATGCCTCCAATGGACCTAATTTAAGTGCCATTCTTCTTGAAGCCAAGAAAGATGCAGATCAAATGGAACAATCAATGCAGCAGCTCCAATTGGAGAAACAAAAGGCCCAGCTACGCTTTGATGTACTCTTTGAAAACTATTGCGGCCTGGTGCACTACGAAGCTCTTGAAATACTATCCAAAGAATCAGGTTTAAAACTAGATACACTTCTAGATGGAGTCAGTGGACAGGCGTTAAGTGATTTGCAGGTGAAAATTATTTTAATATTACATTTACTTATTAAATTGCTAATAATGCCTAATTGAAGGAGACCATTGGTGAGGTTAAAGAGCTGCTTGAACTGGAGGATTTGGAGTGGGACAGCGAGGGCGACTATACCGCTGCAGAGCTCAATGAACGTTTGTTGGCAACCATTGCGGATGCAGAACTGGGCATACAATTTGATGATGTGGCTAAGTAAGCATTAAAAACGATTTAAAAACTTTTTTTTAACCCTATAAAAAATATTTCTTTTTCCTTTGCCAGTCACTGGTCAAAGTCGCTTAGCTGGCTAAGCTCCGAGGAGGCAACCGAAGCTGATCTGGAGATGGCCTATGCAAAGAGCATCAATGCACTCAGCGAAGCTTGCGCTTTGGAAATGTGCAAGCTGCACAAAATTGCCGAGCTGATGCTTGTAAAGCCGCATCATAGCACCGCCAATGAGGTAGATGGCATTGTGCAGCTATGCAAGCAGTTTAATGGACATCTCCAGGGACTGACGCAACGCTTTGCGGCTGTGCTAACCAGCAAAAGCCTAGCACAGGATGCTGACCAGCAGGAAGAGTGCAAGGCGAGGGTCAACACATACTTTAACGAGATGCTTTCAGCTGTTAAATTCATTGAGCAGGCCTATAAACTCTTTACGCCCATTTTGCAAATGGGTGCGGTTTAGTTAAGAATTCTCTAATAGCTTTATCATTGTTGTAATTTTATAGATTTTTTTCAAATCAATGTCTGTTTTGGTGCGATGTGAATTTGTTTTTTTTATGAATATATATGTGATAAATACTATTCCAATATCTTTTGTTTTAAATTTGTTTTTGTTAAAGCTGATTACACAAAAGTAATGGTTAAGTATTTAAAAATCAGCTAATCACTTTTTTCTATAACTAATTATACAAATTATATATTTTTTATCTCTGTTTTATAGTTTATATTGTACAATTTAAACAAACTATTTGCTTATATTAAAAGTGCAAACACAAGATTCCATGCAGGATTATAAAGATGGTTTCCTTCTTTGTTTTTATACTCGTTCTATTTGATTTTTGTGTTATGCTGCTAACAATTGCGTGCCAAAACTTTCTTGTCACAGTATTAAAACCTTAAATCAGGCTTATACTTAAGCATATATCTAAAAAGAGTATAGATTAATTATATAAGTATATGCGTAAGATTTGAAAATATTTACTTGTCCAGTGTCTCCCAAAATTTGCTAAGCACAGCGCGATCCAAATGCCTTTTGTTTTGGGATAGACGTAACAGCGTCACCGACCAGCGTTCCACATTCGCATCCAATTTCAGTTCACTGAAGCATAAGTGAAAAGCGCAAACTTAAACAGAAAATTGTGTTTATATGAGTACAAAACAAAACTTTTCATACATTGATTTGGTACATACTCTTTGAGAAAATTTCAACTGGATTGCCATCCCAAGGCCAGCCTTTAAACTGCCATTGTGGGCCCATGACAAAAACAGCAACCACACGCTGCCAATCCTGCTGGCTAAGCTTAATGGGATTGTCCACGACGCGATAAGAGACAGTTTGATTATTGCGCTTGCGCTGCAATCAAGAAAAAAAATTAAAATGCGTAAAGAATCATATCCAAACAGAGACTTACTTGAAGTAGAACCTCGCTTTCGCGCTGGCAGCCCTGCAGCTTCTTTTCCGCCGTGGACAAGAAGCGCAACTCCTGCAGTATATCTTTAACATTCAGCATGGTTATGAGGCTCGTATTGGCCGAGGGTATAATGATGATGGGAGTGCGCGATGGTCGTTTCTGAGGTCCGTTCGCAGGCAGTTGTCTAGCCTGAGACGTGGGCAACAGCTCCTTGGTGGCGGATCTTGCGTTTGCCGTGGACGCTGTCGCCGCATGCGGCATATTTCCTTGCGCCTTACGCTGGGCTAGAGAACCTTCCGTTACGGATTTGAGGGACATGCCGTGATATGTACCAAGCGTGTCGATTTTGAAACCTTCGGTCTCCTCTTTCTGGCGATTAAAACGTTCCTGGTCGTAACGATTGTATTGAGAGAGCTGTGGCTGTGGCTTCGCTATGCGTGTGGGTTCCGGCATTTTGATTGGATTGGGCAACTGTGGCCGATTGCGTCCTTCTTCGCGCGCCTTAATGCCCTGCAGCATGGCAAAGATGTTCTTGGCAAAGACTTTGCCCGTACTCTGGAGGATCGAAGTGCGCGTGCGCCATTGACGCTCTCTGCTTATAATATCCTTGGTGGAGTCCACATCGTAGTCGAGAATGGCACGCAGATCGGTGCCCATGGCTTCCTCATTATCCGTACGCTTAATAGTCGTACGCTTGTTCGCCAAACGCTTGGCTTTAATCGCCGCAATCTTCTCCACAGACATTGTCTCGGAAAGCGACTTTATGTTGTCCATGTTGACGGCAGTCTCCTTTTGATTGACATCCCATCGCGCTGCAAGTTGTTCACGCACCTTCTGCACCTGCGTCTCCTCAAAACGTGCCTTCTTGGCGGCCGTTTCACCACTGCTGGCGGTATCACCATCTGCTGTTCGCTTCACCTGCGTGGGTATCTCCAGCGGCGCGCTCTTATCAATGCTGGCACACGTCGGCGTCTCTCCATTGAGGTATGCCAGCAGCTCCTTACGATCCGGTCGATTTACAGCAGGTATATCCTCGGCGGCACACTGACGCACATACACCGAATGTTGCAGCATAACATTTTTGAGCAAATACAGGAGACACTCCAGCGTGTAATATTCACGTGGAGCGCCCTTTTTGCCGGAGCTGCAAAAACCAAATAAAAATTTTTTTACCCATACTAATTGCAAAATCAAAAAAGGTGTACAGTTTAAGTATCACTATCAATTTTCTTCCTCACACTTTTATAGTCACTCCATTTAATAGGTAACCACAATAGAAAAAGAGTATACAGCAGCTGGTTACGTACGACTGCAAGGTTTTTGCACTTACCCATATTTGAGATAGTTGGTTTTAACACTTTTGGGCCAGGAGAATTCGCCAAATATGATTTGATTATCACGCTCGATTATTTCCTTTTTGTTTATGTTATATTGCCGCAAAAGACTTAGTGGATCCGCCATTTTTGCGTTGTTGTGGCGTTGTTATCCTTGTGTGGTTTGCCTCTTTCGTATGCTCTATAGTATTATAACAATTGATTAGGCCAAGTGTGTGAGCTTAAAAACTATAGTAACACGATTGAAATCAGCTATTTATTGCATATTTTTTCATTTCTCACATCGCGTATTATGTTTGCTGGTGCTTCTTCTTCAACCACGGAGCTGTCAGGCACAACTACTCGATGCCCAAGTGATAAAATGTTGCCAGACTGTCGTAGAACTGATTTCACTACCATCGATATACATATCGTCTATTGTGACCTGGCCATATGAATAATATCGAAGTGGCCTGCCGGCAGCCAAACAACATATTAAAAAAAAATGTGGCCTCAAATAAAAGCGGTGTTTAGAAATTGTTTTATAATTTATGCATAATATGTGCACCGTATCACCTCATTACACGGTCAATTTGTATACGTGGATGCGTCAATTGAAATGTGTCTTCGCCCACGCAAAGAAAATTTCTAATGTTGGTGAAAGCTTCAATTAAATAATACCAAAGTAAGCTAATCATTAGTTACTAATGTGTAAAGTGCACTAAGTTGCTGTAAGCATGGGTCAGTCGGCGGGTAAAATTGGTAAGTCAACGCGATAAATAAGTGCTTGCATTGTGTTTTATAAATATTAAGCTCATAATGGGGCGAAGTTTTGCATGTTTCTTAAATATTTGCAGCGACATGGACAGCTGAATACAACTAGCTTAATATCTTAAAGTAAGAGTGACATTTGTGGTCAATTTGTGGGACATTTCAATTGTACATTTGAGCATAGTTAAAGGTTGCCTGTCGCATTCCAATGGGGTTTGTGACCTCCCCTTTCCCATCCTTCGCTTTGCACGCGTACCAAAACAGCTGTTTCCCTTAGCGATGGCAATCATCACCGGCGCATGTGCTGGCGATAGTGTGTAAAAGTACTCATTTAAAAGTCGTTAGAATTTAAAACATATATTTGATAACACTTATTAAGTTTTCATTAGCCCGTTGGTTACGATTTGTACTTTACGCGAAATAAGTAAGCATTTATTATGTTGTTTGCAAAAGATTATGTTTAAACATATTCGTTTGTTTGTTGCAAGTTTATAAGAATTGAAGCCAAATGCGTGCTTGAAGTTGTTTATCGTTTTCAGCTTTCAGTCGTTTCAAGAAAATTATTAGATGAACAACTACAATATCTTGGTTTGTTTTTTAAACCAAAGGGAATATAAAACGACATCTATTTTTAATGAAACCCTTAAAAGCAACTTAAGCTTGCTTGAATAAAATAAAGTACCCTTTTTGAGAACGCATTAAATTTTTAAAGTCACTTGGTCAATGATAATAAATACCATGAAAATCTCTTATAACAATCAATTGCTAGGAATGAAAAAATATCTGACAGCATCGACTTATTTTTAAAAAAGTGTTTAATATATAGCTTAATAAAACTTCATAAAATTCAAACAGTGATTTGAATCAAAATACATACCTTATTGTTTTGTATTTCTGTTTAATTTTATCTATTTTCCTAAAAAAAAAAAACACCTGCAGTTGCAGCAAAGTATCCTTAATTACAATGACCTCATTATAACCTTTATTCAATAAGGACATCAAACCCTTAAGCAGCTTAGATCTAGAAAAAGTCAAGATCCTGACGTTCAGGAGTGAGAAAAATTCTCACGCGGCTATGAAACAGTTTAGGGGCAGGATTTAATCAGTAGATGGGCGCGAACTTTGACGTAATGCAAAGGCAAGAGCCTCGGAGCTACAGGTGTAAATAAACTGTGTTCTACTACCTGTGTTCTGTTACCTGATAACAGTTTTCTACCATCAATAGAAAATCTTTGTCTACATATGTAACTCTGATTTCTATGCAGCTGGTAAACAATAAATTATTGAGTCTATGGCAATGATTTCTTATAAAAATAAAAAGAAGAAATAAAAAGCAAAACTCAAGAAAGGACAACGAAGGATAATGGAAAACCCAATAAGTGAAAATGCATGGCCAGGTAGTAAAAACCGTTGACCATGAGCGAAACAAAAAGCCAATACAATGGCCCAAAACTATCTCACAATATGACTTGGCAAACGGCGTGAGTTTTTCGAAGCGCGGGGAAAAATCTGCAGCAAATGTGAAAAACACCAAAAATGCAAACATTTGCAACACAAACGATGTATATATGTACTTCTAACGGGCCAACTGAAGGTCTGCTTGCGTCCATCGGATACATTCGCTGAATTTCTTTCGCTTCCCCACATATGTTGATTTTTGGCGGGTATTTTTGGTTTGGGCAGGACGCGCCTGATATTTGATTAGCGTATGCGGATGCGACTACCAAAAAAGAAAGGAAATTGACGGCGCTGCAGCCTGAAAAACGCTAGATTTGAATCGGTTGCACCCTCACCTCTCCGTTACCTCGTCCCGTCTCGTCTCGTTTCGCCTCATCTGCGTTCCTTCACAACTGGCAGCCGTTGCTGCTACGCAGGTACCCAACAGGAACGCCTATATATAGATTGTTTCCTACACACAAATATACACTGAGCGAACAATGTTCGTAGAAAAGTTTTTAAATAATTTTCGACTTTAATTTGCTTATAACCAAGTTTCAAATATTAAAATCTTAAGTTCAAATTTGATTTTTTTTCTATAGAACAATTTTTTCAATTCAAATAAAACATTTTGAAAAATTTTTCAAATTAAAAGACGAATCACAATGATTTTTATCATGTTTTTAATCTAATTACTGTTTTTTGGAGATTTTTTAGCTATTGAAATTTAGGAATGTTAGTTTTTAAAAGGATCTTAGCTTAACTTTTTATAAAGGAAGACTTTCGTTTTACATTTTTTTTCCAGTGTATAATATAATATATTTTTGCCTGCTGCTGCTGTCGTTCTCAAGTGCTTGCGTAATTTGTTTTCTTTCATTTCTATTTCTAAGTCCGTTGGATTAGTTTGCTATGTTTATATACACAAGGAACTACAACTGTTGTTGGGTTCGTTCTCTACATCTTCTCCCTATCATATTTGTGTGTACAGGATCAGGATCCTTTTGCATATGTCGTCTGCCAATTAAACATGCCATAGGCAACATTTTCGGGCATATTTGTTACAGTTTTCATTTCTAATTTTATCGATCGTAATTTATAGCAAACCAATGGGAGTTCATCTAAAGTTGGTTACAGCTGCTTTGGTTGAATCGTTATCCAGGTGCTTAGCGATAAGAATATCAAATATTTAAATTGCCAACGTATTTTCTTGACTTCCCTTCACACTTCCCACTATATTTACTCAATGTTTGTTGAAAATGTCAAAAATCAACTCAAGTTTGTGATAACATTAATTTATTTCCTACTTGGTGGTTTATCATTCAAAGTTCTCTTACTAATATGATAACATGAATTTCCAAATATTTAATTGATTTATTAATTAAGTTCTCATTAGAGGCCCCAAATATGCAAAGGTTTGGTTGGCTATATTATTCAAGTGTTTATTTTAAATGTGAAATATTAAATAAGTATATATTTCCTTTGCTAGCGTTGTTAGTTTAAAGGCTTTAATTAAGATGGGTAACAATGTAATTTATGAGTTTGTGACTTATTTTTATTTATTGCCAACCTGTCTATCAAGTTTGAATTATTTACAATTGCTTGATAAATTAAAAGCTTACAAAAATTTTCGATAAGAAATAAAATCAAGTCGTGAGATATGATAATAATATAAAATAAGAAAATATATAGCTTGTACTTTAAGGTGAAGTCCATATTATTTTTCTATGGCTTAGGACAAACTGTCATTAAAAGCTTCTGCCAAGTCCACATTAAGGACATTTGCATTGTTAAACAATGTTCACAGAACACGTGAGCTTTTGTGGCTTAAATTTTTTTATGATGTGAACAACTGTTGTCTGTCTGTGATGTGGTCCTATGTGAAGTGCTCCTGATGAAGGATAATAATTGGTTTTCTGGCTGCCCAGACCGATGTCAGCAGATGCAATTTCGCCAGATCGGAAGGGATCGACGATTGGACAGGATAGTCAGTCAGACAACAGCGAAAGCATTTAAATTTTGATATTAAAGTGGAAATGCATATTCAGCATCCTGGCAGCAGGCGCGCGTCCCGTCTATAAACGGCAAGGAAATACAGCTGCTGCTGCTGTTGTTGCCTCTGATCCTGAACAAGAACAACAACAGCAACAACAACACGAAGTAAATACAAATAAAAAGGACACTGCCAAAACAGGAACCAATGCAAGACGATGTAGTGCAAAAATCGACAAAACCTACCCCCAAACAAAACAAAAAAGACAACTCAAAATTAAAACGTGTAAAAATCGCTCGCCGGCATCTGTGGTTGCATTTTGCACTGAAAGGGTTTTTATATTCATTCGCTTTTTCGTCATTTTGTTTGTTTGTTTGCTTGCCAATTCCAGGTGTAAATTATTGCTGCTCTTACCTTGCTTATCCTTTATCATATTCATAGCAAAATATTGTTTGTGACTGCGTTTTGCGGGGCTTTGCAGCAGGGGAAACACGTGGCGGACGTGCGCCAGTTGTCTGCTTGCTTCAGGGGCCTCTTGATAGGACTTCTCCATACTTTATAAATAAATATCTAGCCTTATGTTACTATTCAAAATATATTCAAAACATCAATTATTTACACATAATAATTATTTTCAGTAAAAATTTTTGTAATTTGATCATTTTCTTCGACAATTTTTAGATGGATTAGCATTATTAATACATGATCAATATTAGAAACGAAATTCATAAACAAAACGGTTTTCAAGCATAATTTCCCTGCACGCGTTCACTGTACTCAAAAGTTTATTCATATTTTTATAGTTTTGCCTAAAGGAATGCGCCCCCAAATGACAGCTGCGCTGCCTGGGGGAGATAATTCTTTGGCTGTTTTCTTTGCAGTATTATTCAAAGTAGTTTATGTTTATATTTAGAATTCTTATTTTTTTGCCACACATGTGAGTTTGTGTATGTTTTGTGTGTCCCCATTGCAAAAATACCCTCTAGAGAGTCTCTCCCATGAACATTGGGAAACATCTGCTGTATGGTTGGTACAAGGTTCCTTACCTTCTTCGTCTTCGTCTGCCTTGATCTGTCTCGGTTCTTCTATTGCCATTTGTCTCTCTGTGCCTGGACAATTGTCACTGTGTTTTGTTTCTATGGCCTTTTAGGTTCAAGGCTCTATTGTTTCCAAGATGTCACATGGATTTCTTACCAGTTCTTTTAATGTTACCCTAACCGTCTCTTTTTAAATCAAAAACTTAAGAGAATTGTCTTAAGCCAGCATGTAATGTAAATGTCAAACGAAAAAAGTACCTACATATTTCCTTGCTCAACTTAAAGCTTGCAGGTTCAATGAGAGGTTTCATGATTCATTATTTAGTATTTTATCAAATTATGAACTTGATTTATTGCACAAACCATAAGAATCGATAAGAATGCCTCTGCGAAATCAAGGCAATCAATTAAATAAAAAATAAAATTAAGGTTATAAATTTATGACACTATGTTTTCTCCTCTCATCAAACAATTTGTCTTAATATATATAATTTATTATGTGTATAACAACATTCCGCACACTTGCTTTTTACATACAAACTCTTTCCAGTTTATAGCTCAAAAAATTTAAAAAAATAAAAACCATTTAAATAGTTTTTTGTTAACTTTGAACTGACCAACTAACAGACCTTATATTGCTCCATACTGCCCAGCAAACTTACAATAAAGTGTCTTGAACTGTGATGAACTTTAGCCAAAAAGTGACGCAAAACAGTTAGAAGCGTCTTTAAAACGCCAAGAGCATGCAGGCGGCCAACAAACCTGGCCTAGAACAGCCGCCAGCAGCAGAAGCAGCAGCAGCGATCAAGCAACTACAGCAACAACAACAAAATTTATAAGGGAGGTTCAATACACGCGAAAAGCAGGCACAAAAGCGAAACCATAGTAAATAAGAAACAGCTGCAAGCAGTGCTGCGTCGGTGTTGCCTGCTGCCCGCAACTCTCTTTTGCTCTTTAACTCTCTCGCTCCCTTTTCTTTTTGAACATCTACACAACTAGAGATGTGCGCTTTATTATATTATATATTGGATTTAGCATACGCTCTGGCACGAAAATAAGTAACAGCATATCAAACAAAAGCACACGAAATATCATTCAAAAATAGAGCTTCTGAGCGCAGTGCTTGTGAACATCAAGGAGAGAGCCTTTAAGCTTGCTTTCGTAACCAGGATAAGCTTATGTAGACTATATATGAAATTCACACGAGAGAACATGTTGCTCACCCCACCCCATTAACGAGCAAAAATGAGCACCATTGTGCCTGTTCGTTCTCACGCGCTCATCACTGTTCAGCTGCTAGTGCTGGCGCTGGCGTTGTCGCATTTTACTTTGTCTGTGGCCGTTGCAAAGAAGTTTCAGTTATAAAATAAACGTCGAAGTGTCTGGTTCGCAGCTCCGCTGGCTCGCACACGTTCTTCGTTTACGTTTCGTCTATTCGTCGTTTTTGTCCGTGGTTAGTTTTTCGTTCGTTACCGTTCTGTTTGTACCGTTGCAAACAAACACATACAAATAAAATGCATAAAATCTAAAAGTACTAAAAAAATAAAAATGTTTTAACATTTAATGTATAACAAACTCTATTTGAGCCAAAAGGTTTCATAATTCGCGTTAACGGGCCATTTTAGCCAGTTTGCACATTTTAGCCAGTTTGCACATTTTATCAGCTAAAAATTTGAATTGTAACCGCCAACATGGGTCTATCGGATATACCAGCCAACTATATGCAACAATCTAGCCATGTGCTACACCAGCAGCAACAACAACAACAACAGCAGCAACTTCAACAAATTAGTCTACATAATCAGCATAATCATCATCATTATAATGCTGCAGCTGCCGCCGCTCATGTTTTGGCCATGGAAAATAGCGAGCTGATGATGAGTCCCAAGGACAAAATGTCCAGTAAAAAGAAAATGCATTTACTGAAGAAAATCAAGAAACGCTTCGGACTTGGTTAGTACTCTATATATATAGAAATTAATAATTCATAGTCAAACAAATTCCGTTAATAAAACGCAATTATAGCGTGCGAAATATTCAACTTGAACTATATACATATATAAATAATTCATGCCAAAGTTACATGAATTAATTTTGCATATCTTATGAACAATAATTCCCACATTATATTAAGCTCAAAAACATCTCGTTCATTCGGTTCTCGCTATATTCCTTTCCCACTCTTTCATTGCTGTTAATGAATGCGGCAAAGATAAATAAAAACATTAAAACATAAAACAATAGCAAAAACAGCAACCAGCTGTGAGTTCATGAATACATTAGCGTTTTTCCCAAAAAAAAAAAAAAAAAAAACAAGAGGAAAAGTAATGAAAGATCAACAAAGACAAAAAAAATAAACATCTTGAGATTATTTAAACAATAAGATACTAAATGGATTTTTGCTAAGGGTATAAAGGTTATTAAAAACGTTTTTGCTTTTGGTAAATGCAAATCCAGCGATTGCTTGTAAAACAAAATAATCTTAAGCGTTAAAATAGGAGAATGAACCACAGCCTAAATTAAGGATATTCTCTCTTGCCTTAAATACTCTCTTCTAATTTAACATAGCCGCATTAAGTTTTTGAGTATAATATTACCATTGCACTTAAAGAGGATTTTTTTTTAAGAAAAACTTATTTACCGGAAGTGCCTGTTGATCTTCTCTCGAACTCTCGCTGGCAAATTGCAAAGGTCCAAAAAAAAAACCATCAAATTAAGCCAAACCGCAAGATATATATTTATGTATACACACACACACATTCCGGCAGACACAACAACACAAAACATAACACACAAGGCGATTATGTTTATCATAACGATTACACTACGCTCAATTTTTTTGTTGTTTGGGACTTTTTGTTTTGATTGCTGCATACATACATACACACATGCAGCTGGAAAAGCCTCTCTTGGCATGTGCGCTCTCTCACACAAGAAGCTCTGCCAAGCTCTCGTTCTTCTGGCATGCAGGTAAAAAGCAAAAACAAAAATCTTACCAAGCCCCAAAGCCAATGACGCATACATTACAGCTGAGCTTCTCTCTCCTCCCTTCCCCCCTTTGATAATCCCACCAAGTCTGGCCATTCAGCATTTGTGTGTATTGTTGGATTTGTACGCGAAGCGCCGTTGCCGCCGTCGGCAGAAGGTAAAACCAAAGCTAAAACCAAAGCAACAACAAGCAAAAGAAGACAAGCTTCAAAGTTGCTTGAAATTGTATGTGGGCGAGAGGGAGTGGGGGAGTGATTGGTTGGTTGGTAACTCCGTTTTGCCTTCCTTCGTTTGAACGTGCGGCATTTGCGCTGCGTATCGGTAATCAATGAAATTACTTTGTTTTTGTTGCTTTTGCTGCTGCTGCTGCCTGGAATCAGCTGCTTGTTATTGTTGCTGCTGTTGTTGTCTTTGTTTTTTCCTCAACTAGCATTACATTTTGTGTGTTAGCGTTGTTGCTGTTGTTTGTCGTGTCTTCTGCTTCTTGCCAGTTGCCTGCCTGCCTGCCTGTGTTGGCATGCGAGGCGCAACGATTACTTTTGGCTTTGGCTAAAGTTTATCTGCCTGCTTTTACTTGAGCTTCTCACGGTTTACTTTTTGAGCTCGCCGCGTCGTTGCGATCGATGTGCGCTTTCTGTCTTCCTTGTCTCCCTTTCTGGCGGTGCCAGAGCTTCACTCAAATTTCAAATGCATTGTGCGGGCTTCACTTGTTCTCTCCCTCTAACGCCTCATACAAAAATATTTGCTCAGCGCAAACAGAGCGTCTCCAACTCCCCCAAAAAACACAAATACATATAAGACGTATACATATAGCTTATGCTTCTCTTATTTTGGGATTTGGCTGGTTTTGCCTATGAGCTCATCTGCGGCCATTTCTTTATGCGTCATCCTTCAAGTCTATTTTATTTTTTTTTTTATTTATGAACAGTGCAATACGAGTACACAATTATATTATGTGTTTTTCTTATTGTGGGCAAGCCGATAGCGCGTGTGACTTTTTTTTTAAATACCGATAAGAGCGTTATGCGAATGTCGATCGCAATTTGTGCGAGAGCGCAACTTATCTTTTTAGAAGAGTTTGAATATAAGAGAAGGATACATAAACAAAAGCTCAATTAATAATTTCAATCAAATGTTTCTGTTTAAAGTTTTTATAATTTCTTAGATACAATAGCAGTCTACTATTAAATTTTGTTGTTGTTGCTATTTTATCATAGTGACCTACATATTTTTTATTTTACCTCTCCTTCGTTTATCAGTTAATGAACCAAGCCGACAGCTGAGCACGCGCATTGAAAAACGAAGATAAATTGTTAACATAGTTTGCTAAGAAAATAGATAATAATACATAGTTGTACACCCCATGGATACCCGATAAAAAACTGCGTCTTGGGTGTCGCAACAACAGCAGCAACAGCTGAAATTCTTTAAGGCAGGCAGGTAAAAAGAATAGGTAAGATGCGGGTCTAGATGTATCTGTATATGCCTTAGCCAGCTGCCGCCTCTAGGCTCAACAATTAAATCTCACGCAGGCAACTCTGGCAACAACAATTATGCACGCCCTGAGTTCGAGTTTAAACTGATAAATTAACTCTCTTAGATTGTTGACTACCTTCTACGTACGAAACATTCAGCTGTTCATTGATTTTGGTTTTATTTCGTTCTTGTGTTCTTGTTTCGATGTCATGTTTTGATCGCTGCGTTAGCATTAATAAAAAGCTTGGCTATTCATTAATTTTGATATCTGTATGCGCCAATTTTTTTTCCTAGTGAAACTAGATTTTTTGCAGCTGTGCATAATTATAAAGAAAATATTAACAAGCTTGTCCAAAATTTACATAATATGCCTATTAGCTGAACCAATTTGAATTAATCTAACAATTAAGAGAACAAAGGAATATGAATTGGGCGAAGAGCTTTTAGATTGAAGAGCAAAGGATTATAACTGCACAGGCACGTACAGTTATTAAGCTTTTTTTCTTCTTCTAAGTACTTAATAGTACGTGATAAAACAATAACATGCCACTTGAATTATTATCTACTCGCAATGCATTGTTATAATGTTATAATGATGTGCAAGCACTTCAGCTAACGCTCTCTCCCTCTCTTTTTCTCTGTCTTTCTCAACAATTCAACTCAAGCGCACCGCTCACGCTTGAGTGATTTAATTACACAAAAGAGGCAGAAGCTGAATGAGAGGCCTAAGACATAATGCTAGAGGGAGGGGGTTGAGATGTCGTTGTGCAGTCAAGTGCGCCGGTTTCTTACTCGCTTTTCACATGTGTGTGAGGAAATGCAATATGTTTGTATGTATTCGTTAGTTAACATAGCAACAATTGCAACGCTTCGATAAACAACATTGTCTATAACAAAACAAAACAAAACGGAAGAAAGCCAAGTCCGCCATCTTATCTTTATTTATAAGTTAAAAAAGACTTGATGTTATGTTTTCATATAAATACATACTGAAACATATTATATGTACATATGTACATAAATGTGTGTATGTATGTTTGTACCTTTGGTTTCACTTGCTATTTTGAGCTCAATGCTGCTGCTTCTTAGCTGGGGTCGCATGCTTCAGTGCGCATATGGAAAACAAAATCTCCCGAAGCCTCCCTAAAATAGGCTCCAAACAGTCATAAAGAGCGCGAGACGACTTGTAAAAATAAACCATGTAATTTTGATTTTGGCCACCCTTGCGGCAGCTGATTATATTAGGGCTAATTTTGTATGAAAATGTTATGTGTGTGTGCGAGTCAGTCATTGAACTCGGAAGGTGCGATCAATATGATTTTATAGTTTAGCACTGCATGGGCGTTTGGCCAGTGCGCTTCAAAGGGGGAAATTTAAGCAGCATAGGGAAATTTAACTGTTTCCTCATAATTGACACTGGGGAAATAATCCAAAAAGTTCTTGATTTGAAATGAGAAACGATCTAATTACAAAAGTAAAAAACCTGTATAAAATATAAAATAAACTTTGCATATTTTAGTTGTTTTTTGCGAGCGTTCACTGTATTGCAATTTGTCATGACTTTCAAACTTATACACTACACACAATACGTACATACGCATCCCCCTGGCACTGTCATCAGATTTCGCTTAATCGCATAAAAAGTGCATTGCACGACTGCAGTACAACAGAAGCAGCAGACATTTACAGCAATAACAACATTCAATAGTTTTGACCTCTCGTCGGACCTCGGCTATCGTTGCAATTATTTGTTTTCTTTCCTTTTTTTTTTAACATAGCATATCTTCTTTCATTAAGTACATTTCATTTGCGAGCACATTTCACTCGTTTGTGCTTCTTCTTTACATTGTGTTAGAACGTCAAAGGGAGAAAGCTATAGAGTGAGAGTGCGTGTTGGACAGAGCGTAAGAGAGTGTGAGTATGTAATGCATAATTGGCTGGTGTTTTTTTGCGGTTTCCGCTGCAGCAGCAACGGAAATATCGTTTTTGCACACTGCACACATGAAGAATACAGCAACAAGTTGTTCTCCCTCTTTCGCTCTCTTTGAAAAAAAAATTAACATCAGCGTTTCTTGCCTACGCACCGGCTAATTTTTTATATTCTTTTTTCGGAGGTTATAGGTCACGTGCCGACAAGCTCTTTGTTGTGCCCACGTGTGCCGATAACATGGAAATGGAACGTGTGGCAACAATTAACAGTGAAGGCCTCTTTAATTAGTATGCCGGAAATGCATGACAATTAAAGCAAAGAGAGCCGGCGTAGTGGGATCGATTACGAAGTGTATCAATTGGGCAGCCCACGTTTGCCACTGCGTTTTGCGGTCAATTGACAAAGCAGCCAAATGAGCTTCATTCAATTCGAGTTCGAATTCGAGTGGGTGCCCTCTCTCTCTCTCTCTCTCTCTCCCACTCTATTCAGTGAGCTAAGCTAAGCTTTAGTTTGTAAGGCTTGTCCAAGCTACTAAAAGCCCACATATTAACTCTTATTTTAAACGCCACGCAACAACCTACACATATTTATCACAAGGGAAAAATTAGTTAGAAGAAAGATAGAAGAAAAAAAAACAACAAACCTGCATTGCGTGGGGCAGCGCATAACTCAATTTGTGGGCGTGGGCAGAGTTGTTTTTCTGGCCAGTGTTGCCACTTGTCAGCGCACTTGCCAATCAATTCTCACACCCATAAATAAAACTTTGCACAATCAAAAGGCGCCATGCGAATTTCTTGTGTACACAGCAAATCAGTGCTAATGTACGTTAATTAATTGCCCGCAATGGCGTCATTTATGAGCGACAGCTTATCAACAAAGTATTAATAAATATGTGTAAAAACGACTGAAGAAATTGATGATAAAGAAATTAAGTAACAATTTAAGCTTTTGTGTTAGTCAAGTTGTTCTTTAGCAACATACACTTAACTTAACAAATCTCTTCGAAAATCCTTCTTCTCTTCAATGCTTGCCTAAACTAAGCTAACTGATCCTAATAAGAATCTATTGAAGTAATGGATATCGAAAAGCTTTGAAGTTTTTTTTTTACACAACGATCTCATCGACTTCCAAATGATTTTTAACGATCAATTTTGAGCCGCTTGAGTTGGGTTTATTTGTGATCTTCAGCATTGATCCGTGAAGATCTCACTCTGCAATGAACTCAACTGACCAAAATTATTGCTATTTCAGACATTTTTATGACACCTGCATGACTTTTGTGTGTTTCATTATTTTATTTTTCCACCCGCAAGCGGCAAAGTTTCAAACCTTACTCATCGTTGTTGCTATTTGCTGCAGTTGCAATTATTGTAGATTGTTACAGGTTTTTCCGAAAATAGGCAAGCATCTCACACATATATATATATGTATATCTATGTATATATTTGGAGTCGTGGGAATTTTGTTGTTGTTATTTTTTGGATTTGCTAGTTTTTGATTTTTTTGGGGTTTTTTTTTTTGCTCACGGCCAGCGTGGGAAATGTTGAGAGACGCGTCTGCAATGAACGGTAAATCAGGTTTTTCCTTTTAACTAAAAATTTACGAAAATTTGCCTGCGATCGTTTGGCAGATCGTTTGCTTCGTTTTTAGTTCGGCTCTCGGACACGTTTGCCAATTTGAAGATGTTGACTATATGTTTGACTGTCTGTATGTATGTATGTATGTATTTACGTATGTTTGTTGGCCAGCACGTTGTCGGCAAAACTCTAAAAATGAAAAGCGTGAACTGCACATCGCCATCTTCTACAAACTGAACTTGTTGCAGTCTCCTTAGCTGAATTGATTGTAATGTCTGCATAGATTGGCCAATTTGTGTTTTTGTCTTAGGCTATAATAGTTGATCATGGGAATAACAAGCTAATTGAAATTAATAAGGGAATCTCTAATAGCAACTATCAATAATGATGTTGTAAGGTATGTATGGTATGCTGTTGGGCCAGGATCTATAGCTAAGAATAAGAAAATATATATCATTAACTATGATCTTTGATAGCCCAAATATTCACAACTTTTAAATTGTAATTGCATCTGTTCCCACCCTTACAATCTTAATTTTTAATTCAATTGGGAAATATTAATTTTTATGATCATCCCAAAACTTCCCTCCAGTTTATTCAATTGTAAACCTCTCTTCAGACATATACAAAACTTCAAACAACTAATTAATTGACCATGTTGCATGCTCCTTGTCTTTTAAGACTTAACTAATTGAAATGATCGACGCGTAGCGCGTTAACCGTTTGATTTAAGCGTTGCGTAGACAGTAAAAGACAAAGATAAAGAAGAAGCACAAGTATTTCATTGAATGTAATTCATTGACGGCGACAACAACAATGTCTGGACAATTGAGGTCGGGGCAAAAAGTAGGCGTCGCCAATGCCGCCAGGCGACGACATCCTGCAGCTAATAAGCTCCAATACACGTCCAAGTACTAAACTATCAAAAACAACAACCAGAAGAAGAACAAGCAGCAAAAGTGGAGCCACGATATAAAACGTGATTTCCGACTTCCTCGTTTGCAGGCATTTCATAAATATTGATGGGTTGCTTCACAATTCTACACACACACACACACCAAATAGTTACAGATCTTAAGCGCTCTCTCGCTCTCCCTCTCTCTCTCTCTCTGCTGCTTCTTCTTCTTCTTTTAGTCTAATGCCAACTAACCGGAAGCTGAGCTGCTGTTGCGGCTGTTACTGCTTCCTTTGGCCCCAGACTTCCTGGATGGGCCGGAAGCGCACTTAGCTCCGTTTTGCTTTTGCTTTGAATTTCAGCCACTGATTTTCCTTAGCTATACTTATATATGCAGTTTGCCAGTTCTCTTTCTTACTCACTGTCCATCTCTTTCCTTTCTTGCATCCCCTATGCTGCATGGTTGGTTCAATGCACGCATTGAATTTCAACCCCTCACAGGATATTTTGTGGTTCCAAATTGTGTCTTCTTTTCGAAATGTGAACAGCTGCCGATTTTCAGGCTTCGGTTTAGTTTTTTGTTTTTCTTCATTTATTTTCTATCTTTTGTTGTGTGTTTGCCATAGCAACCCCTGTTGATCGTTGTGTGCTGCTAAGGGTAGCTCTGCGCATACAGGGTTGTTTTACCTGTCTGTCTCGCTCTCTTGACGTTGCTGCAGCTGCCTCTTTTTTCATGCAGCTATAGCAACGCCTTGGCGCACGGGCAGCTGCCACATGCCGAAAAGATCGTCTTCTGAAAGACGCTTCGACCGCCTGTTGTGCATCTGTCTGTCTGTTTGTCTTTCTTTGTGACCCATTCCCGAGACACATTGCCACGCGCCGCATATCAACATGGTAATCAACCCTGACGTCTGTCCCCCTTCGTCTCTCTCTCTCTCCCTCTGTCTCTCTTTTGATTGTCCTGCTGTCGCATTTGGCTTCTTTGATCCATCCTCCTTCTCTTCTCTCCATGCTCGCTTTTCCCTTGGCATCTCAAGCAACTGTTGGTGTGGCATGCCGCCGCTGCCGTCGTCGACTTCGCTGTCGCATTCCATATGCTCCTAAAAACCTGTCGTCAGAGACGATCTGGTCCAATACCTATTCGTAATTATTATCATTAACAACTTGAGCATACTTTTTGTAATTGTCCAGCAGCTGCTGTGCTTAAGTCTTGTGGCTCAAGGGCTTGCGAAAGGTGCAATAATTGTCATAATAAGTTGGTTAATCGATTAAACATTTAACTTAAGATCCGAAAAGCATTTATTACATAAGCTTGATAAATTAAATTGCTACAATTGATCTTTTCATTTACTACCCAATGAAGTTTATTTTTGCTTTAATTTATATCACATAAACATTCCAATAAATTATTTAAAATATCAGTGAAATGTTTCTTTAACAACTTCTGTTCACATTAGATAATTTAATCTTTCTACAATAGATATCCTACTGACTTTTATACATTCTCTAGATATCACTTCACTATTATTCGTTTAACAATTAAAATAAAATCTCGCAACTTCTTGCCCAACAGCGGCACAGTTTTAAGTTACACATAGTTTAAAGAAAATACATACGAAGTTTTTCACGCAGGTAGCCATCAAGCATTCACAATTGACTGCACACCTACACACGTATATATGAAAACTCGTGAAACCCAACGAAGCGTACGGATTCCTAAGCCATGTGCTAGTTCTCAAATTTCACGCTCTTAACAGTATGAAGTACTAGCTCCAAAACAGACAAGGAACAGACAGAAGGCATTAACCCTTTTCAGTATGTTTCTTTCTCATATTTTTTTCTTTTCCTTTTTTACCCCTAATACTGAAGTTGATGCCGCACGTGACTTTGATTAAGTGAGGCTAGATTATTGAACTCTTTCCATTTTGTGTGTTTTTTTTTTTTTTCAAGACTGGCGACAAATTTTCGAAATATCATTTCGATCGAACAGGCATTTGATGTGCCTGGAAAAATATATTGCAGCTGTAGTTATACATTATTCTTAGAAGAATTCAAGTGCAAGACAGTTCCAAAGAAAGGTATTGGAAAGATATGTGACTTAATGATAACCCTATTGAATTGTTACAAAATGCTTAAGACCTGACCTCAGTGAGTGTTGGTTGACAACGTTTTTGAATATGATTGATATTTAGTTATTGTATTGAAAATTAAGCAGCTTTAAGCTACTCTTTTACTAATTTCGAACTTTCTCCCTTTTATTTTAATATTTTTAGTTCGCCGTTCGCCTTCATCCTGCCCGGGTCCAAATAATTTGCCTCCCCTGCAATTTCATACAGTGCATGGTGATAATATACGCATCTCCAGGGATGGTACGCTGGCGCGTCGCTTCGAGAGCTTTTGCCGTGCAATTACGTTCTCAGCACGGCCGGTGCGCATAAATGAGCGAATTTGTGTTAAATTCGCCGAGATATCGAATAACTGGAATGGCGGCATTCGATTCGGTTTCACCAGCAACGATCCGGCAACGCTGGAAGGCGGCTTGCCCAAATACGCCTGCCCCGATTTAACGAATCGTCCCGGTTTCTGGGCCAAAGCACTGCACGAGCAATACTGTGAAAAGGATAACATCTTATACTATTATGTTAACAATGCCGGCGATGTCATCTATGGCATCAACAATGAGGAGAAGGGCGTTATATTATCTGGCATAGATACGCGCGGATTGCTTTGGACTGTCATTGATATCTATGGCAATTGTACGGGCATTGAGTTTCTTGATGCACGCATTTATATGTACCAACAGCAGCAACAACAACAGCAGCAGCAACAACAACAACAACTGCAGCAGCAACAGTTGCAACAGCAACAGCAGCAACAACCACAATTGCCACAACAACAACTCTCTGCACAACAATCACGTCGGTCACTGCCCGATCATGAACTGGAACGTCATGTGATGCCATCGATGCAATCATTGCATTTAGCTGGTAGCAGCTCCAACAGCTCCACACCCGCCCACATTGTCGAGCATGATCTGGCAAATGGTTTGCCACCGTTGCGTTACAATTGCAATGGTCGACTCATTCCCGTTCCATTTCACATAACAAAGGGACGCAATGTGCGACTCTCTCACGATCGCTTTGTTGCCTCACGCACTGAGTCGGACTTTTGTCAGGGCTATGTGTTTACGGCACGGCCCATACGCATTGGCGAGAAGCTCATTGTCCAGGTGCTCAAAACGGAGCAGATGTATGTGGGTGCCTTGGCCTTGGGTCTGACATCATGCAATCCGGCATTGTTGCAACCAAATGATTTGCCCAATGACTCGGATTTCTTGCTAGATCGTCCGGAATATTGGGTGGTCAGCAAGGATATTGCTGCAGCGCCGCAACGTGGAGATGAGATTGCCTTCTTTGTTGCGCCCAACGGTGAGGTGAGCATCAGCAAGAATAATGGTCCAGCCGTGGTCGTCATGCATGTGGATCAATCGTTGCAATTGTGGGCATTCCTTGATGTCTACGGCTCGACGCAATCGTTGCGCATGTTCCGCCAACAGCTGCCCAATATGGTGGCATATCCCTCACAGCCACAGATCAGTGCAGGATCAGCTAGCGTTGTGGCTCCAGCAACTGCAAACGGCTCTCGGCAGCTTGCTGAATCGTTGAGCAGTTTGAATGCTGGCCAGCTGCTTAACGCCAACAAAATGCAATTGAATGTCACACAATCGAGCAGCACTTTGGCCTCAGCTGGCCCCAATGGCAGTCGCATGATCAGCATGCCCTCTAATGGTGAAATCCTGCAGATTCAGCCAAATGGCGGCGGCACTGTTCTTGTCGTTAATCTGCCACCGGCCAACAGCTCGCATGATCTCAATGGACAGCTGACGGGTCAGGTGCGACAAGGTACAGCAACCGCAGCCACAGTCAGCAGCAGTGGCATTCTTGCTGGCGCCTGCTCCAGCGGCACAATGATAAGCACAACCAGCAGTCAGCAATATATTGAGGTGAGTTGAGATTCAATTTCTAAATGATTGATCTGGCAACACCAATTACTAACTTACTATTGGGAATTGGGAAATTAAATAGTCACAAATTCAAGTTTTCCCTCTCTTTATTACAGCCCATTACACAGAGTGCGAGCACCCTAAATGGCAGCAAATGGAAGGACAGTATAAGCGATCAACAGAGCACGGATTCAAGTGCAGAGTGCACCATCTGCTATGAGAATCCCATAGACTCTGTGCTCTATATGTGCGGACATATGTGCATGTGCTATGACTGTGCCATTGAACAGTGGCGTGGCGTTGGCGGCGGTCAATGTCCGTTATGTCGAGCAGTTATACGCGATGTTATACGCACCTACACCACGTAGGCAACCAAATAAACCCTTAAACCCTCAACACACACACATAAATACACAAAAGACGCAGCAGTTTCCTAACTTTTAACTCGCAATCGAATTAAGCAAAACAAGAAGAAAAAAAACTGAAAGAATGACAGGAGAATATTTAGCTAGAGATTTGTAACAAACGTAATAATATCATCACAAATTCATCACAATGAATTTTTTTAGACAACTGCTTAGTTTTAGCAAAATAGGGTTTAAAGCAGAAAGCAAAACCAACCTGAAACAATTAACTGATAGCTGATATCAATATTTTTGCAAAGAACTTCAAAAACAAAAACTTATAAAAGCAAAAACTAATTGTATACTCTTAAAAAAAGACACTGACTTTATTATTGCTTAACCTTAGCTCTAAAATACACTAGCTTAATATAATAGTTTTATGGTATATTTAATTTTTTTGTGATTTATTGCTAAGTGCAGCGGCGGCATGCCAAAAGATTTGTTCAATTTAATTCAATGATTGATTTAATAATATATGTATTACATTTTTTTTTAAGAATTCAATTGCGATGTTTTGCATGTTATGTATAAAAACCAAAGTATTTTTATAGCTCTTAATGAAACATATTTAACATTGAAAAAGTTGTTGCAAATTTTTCGTAGTTTTTCTAAAATGTCAAAATTTCAAAATTCTTGTGCAAAAACAAAATTAAACTATAAATGAACTCAATATTATATTATATTTTTTTACTAAGCTATTAAAATCATTTTGGTGCTAAATGTTTTGGATTGTATTATGAAATTGTTTAGAAATGTATGGAAAATTTTGTTTAAGCTTGCAGCAACTATATGAAATGCACTATGAATGTATTAGTGGAACCGACCGAACACATAGTATATAGAAAAACCAAAACTCTGCCGACAACTTTATTATTATAAAATAGAAGCTTGACTCTTCATAAAAGAAACAAAAACCATTCACATAAAAAAAAAAAAATACCAAAAGAAAAAAATGATTTTAAGTATAAAATGTTATGGAAAATGTTGTTCAGCTGATTGATTTTGCACCAAAATAGACAAAAAAAAAATAATATTTTAGTTAAGTTTAATTTTTAAGTACTTAAGTTATTTTCTAGTCAACGAATTATGCTGAAGTTAGATATGAAAAAAATTAATTTCACACTAAAAAAAATCTAAAAAAAATAAAATAAAAATAAACTATGCACGGTATGAAATTTTAAAGAGACGCATTTTGAAATGTCTATATTTAAGTTATGCACAGTTTCAAACAATAACCATAAATAGAACAAAAGACTTTGCTTTAAATAAAATAATTAATATGAACCATAGCCGTCGAATAGAATATGAAATCATGCAGTTAGAGAATTGCCAATAATCAATTAACATCAAACAAAATATGCAAGAAACCAGAACAAATATAAAACTTTACCTAAGATTGTATTGTATTGACTATTTTTGTTATAAGAATTGGATATGAGAGTAAATTGTCAGAAGGTAAAGAAAACATACAAATGTTATTGCCAATACTGATAATTATTTTTAGTTTTTTTTAAAAACACAATTCAAGAGAAATGGAACAATGCCTAGTTATGAATATAAATGTAAATGTATTTATGAAATTATATATGATATATGTAAGACAACGCAATGCTGTAATACCATTAAATACTGAACCAGAACATTTGAATTCGTATGCATTTTATTTGAGTCGAATTTTATTAGACAAGGAACGGCTTACGTTTGAATGTACGTTAAATTATTATAGGATGCGAAAAGCGATAGTTTATGGGTCTTTGAAGATATTTTTCGAAAGCATCGATACATCGCAAACATATTACAGTTGCCAGCACCGCCACATTGTATTGACATATTCGGTATTTACGTTTAAAACGGCCACACTGCGAACAGTAAACAGTTTCAGATTTTATCGTGTTTTTCGTGGAAGAAAATTTTGGTAAATCATCATAGAAATAGTGAAAAACTCTTTTTTAAAAATAGCATAAATGTAGTGTTACTTAAGCTTATGTTGTGAGTGTGGAAAACAAAGTGAAAATCGGCATATTTGTGCTCGATCCTACAAAAAACTATTGTCCATATCCACTTGTATACAGTGTATACACACACACATACCCACGTAAATACTAAAAAAAAAAAAGAAAAAACCCTCCCTCACAAACGAAATCATTTTTCAGAATTGTGCGCTGGTGCCGTCGCGGCAAAGCGACCCAAATAAAGAAAGCGAACAGTCAAGCAAAGCAAATTATAGAAAAGAAGAACTCATACACAAAACACACAAGTACACATACACATACACCTACACAAACGTATTGTGAGTGAAACGAGTCGCCTAATTAAGTATTCGGATCATGGACGATGCTAATATACAGGACAAGGAGCGCTTCGCAAGTCGAGAGAATCACTGTGAAATCGAAAGACGTCGTCGCAACAAAATGACTGCCTACATAACGGAACTATCCGACATGGTGCCAACGTGCAGTGCACTGGCGCGCAAACCGGACAAGTTAACCATACTCCGGATGGCTGTAGCGCACATGAAGGCTCTACGTGGCACCGGTAACACCAGCAGCGATGGCACCTATAAGCCCTCATTCTTAACCGATCAGGAACTAAAGCATTTAATACTAGAGGCTGCTGATGGATTTCTTTATGTTGTCTCCTGCGATTCGGGTCGTGTGATTTATGTATCCGATTCGGTTACGCCCGTTCTAAACTATACGCAAAGTGATTGGTATGGCACCAGTTTGTATGAGCACATACATCCTGACGATAGGGATAAGATACGTGAACAACTCTCCACACAAGAGTCACAAAACGCTGGCCGCATCTTGGATCTAAAATCGGGCACAGTAAAAAAAGAGGGTCATCAGTCGAGCATGCGCTTGAGCATGGGCGCTCGACGTGGTTTCATTTGTCGTATGCGTGTTGGTAATGTTAATCCGGATGCTATGGTCTCGGGCCATCTGAATCGTCTCAAGCAGCGCAACTCTTTGGGTCCATCGAGGGATGGCTCCAACTATGCTGTCGTCCATTGCACAGGCTATATTAAAAACTGGCCACCAACAGATATGTTTCCCAATGTGCACATGGAACGGGATGTCGATGACATGTCCTCACATTGCTGCCTGGTAGCCATAGGCAGATTACAGGTCACCTCAACGGCTGCCAATGATATGACGGGTAGCAATAATCAGAGTGAGTTCATCACACGTCACGCTTTAGATGGCAAGTTCACGTTTGTGGATCAACGTGTTCTCCAAATATTGGGCTATACGCCAACAGAACTGCTGGGCAAGATATGCTATGACTTCTTTCATCCCGAGGATCAGAGTCACATGAAGGAGAGCTTCGATCAGGTGCTCAAGCAAAAGGGACAAATGTTCTCGCTTTTATATCGTGCACGTGCCAAGAATTCCGAATATGTTTGGCTGCGCACACAGGCCTATGCCTTTCTCAATCCCTACACCGACGAGGTGGAGTACATTGTCTGCACGAATAGCTCGGGCAAGACGCTTCATACTGGCACACCGGAACAGCAACAACATCAACAGCAGCAGCAACAGCAACAACAGCAGCAGACAGAACAACAACAACATGTCTATGTGCAAGCGCCGGGTGTGGATTATACGCTGCAGCCACCAAGGCGAGAAATCACTCCGACTGGTGGCGATGGTGGCATCTATCAGCTGCACATGCAGGCGCCACCGCCACCACGTCCTGCCTCACCAGTGGGCTATAGCTATGATGCTACGCATTCACCGTATGGAGCTGCAGCTCCCTCGCCGCTGGCCAAAATACCCAAATCCGGGGGCTCACCGACGCCCAACGCTTGGGGTGGACTGCGTCCGGCGCCGCAGCCACAGCAACCAACGGCAACCGAGGCATATCCAGCGTATCAGCAGAGCAGTCCGGCTCGCTCCCCCAGCGGACCCACCTACACCCAATTGAGTGCGGGTAATAACCAACAACAGCAGCAGCAGCAACAACAACAACGTCAACAGGCTGCTGCTTATCAGGCGGCGCCAGCTGCAACGCCATGGGGAGATTGGCAGAATGCCGGCACCACACATCCAGCACATCCGCATCCACATCCGCATCCGCATGCACATCATCCACATCCGCATGCGCATGCTGGAGCCGCTGTCGCTGGTGGTGCACAACAGCCGCAGGGTCAGGAGTGTTTCGATATGCTGCAAATGCTCGATCACAGCGGCACAACAACATTCGAGGATCTTAATATTAACATGTTCAACACACCATTTGAGTAAAAGCAATTCAGAAACATCATCACCAAGGATGTCAGTCCCAAGCCGAACAAGGGGCTAAATCAATGTTAGAAACGTAACGGTTGTTGTCACTTTGCGTCGCATAAACCAATACACTGAGACATGTCGGCTCTCTCACCTTGGACATCCCTGATCTTCTCTCACATTCTCTCCCACTTTCACACATACACTCTCTTTGAGATGAGCGCGTGTCACATTCAAAAGTAGCACATTGTCACAGTTTTTAATGAATGCAATGTGAAATTTGAATATGTAGTTTGGTTTTAAAAAGATTTGTCTATAACAATGTGTTTCTTACGTGACACGCTCAACTCAGTTTTAAAATTCTTACTTTCAAGTGCAATCAAAAAAAAAAAAAAACATTCTCTACAAAATTGTTGAAATATTTTAGCCAGTATAAATATTGTATGCAAAGTCAGATATAATGCGAAAATTTGTAATCTCGTAAATAGGCACTTAAGTACATAACGGTAGTCACGTACCGTACACGTTCTCATATCGATATCGTTTCTCGCTTCAACATATAAAAGCCGCTAAATCCCGCACCACACAAATTCGTGCACAAAAACACGCATCATATTGAGACAACATCTCTGTCTCTGCTCTCTGCCAAGCAGTGAAAAGTATTTGAAATGTGTATCTAACTGAACACATTAATGCAAATTTAAAAGTTCATTAACGAACAAAAGAACACAACTTTTACATATATGTATACAGAATTAAATACTTACATGTGTAATTCCTAGACTAATAAACAACAATTCTAATTGTAAGCACTTGCATGCACACACACATACATACAGACATTAAAAAAATTATTTGCCCGCGCTCTTTGTTTCGCCTCCCACTACACATTTCTCTCTGCACTGCACAACATTGACACCAATTTGTTGTTATTGTTGCTATTTTTTGTTTTGTGAATACGGAAAAAATAGTTCAAGTGCAAACAATTATTGCTTCATTTTCGGTTTTCAACACATGCGAAAAATTGCAAGCTGTTTTTTACGAGCTTTGCTGACAAACGCAGCTCAAATAACGATGACAGCTATGAATTTACGTTTAACAAACATACTTACATATGTATGTATTTCCATTTAACATTCATAGTTTTAACATAAAATAAGTAAACAGAAACAAACAAATTTAAATCAATTTTTATATGCTAAGACTTTGTAATTAAGCTTATCCAACGCTATATACATACATAATTATATCATAGAATTGGGTAATGATAACAAAATCTTTTTCGTTTTTAATGCAAATAAATTTTGAATAATGTAAAAAAAATTATCTTTCCAATATTTGTGATGTTGTAGCTTAGTTTTAGTAAGGATAGTGACTATATATTAACTATAGAGTCAACCATCTGTGACCTCTGATTTAACATCGATATCTGTCTCTTTCTTAAGTATCTCACAGCGCGGCCGCTTGGCGGCGCTTTCAGTTATTGTTGGTGAACTTGGAATGCGTTTAACAGAATCTGGAATTTCCTGTTGCTGGCTTTGCTGTTCCTCGCTGCACTTGGATTTGTTTTCATTTACGCCTGTTTTGCGTCCAGCAAGCCAGTGCAACATGCCCTTAGGTTTTTCCGGTTTGGCGGCTAACTCAAGTGGCTTGTTGCACTCTTCGCTTTTGTTGCGTGAATTGTTCACCAATTTGGTAACACGATGCCATTCCAAAGCCGTAGCCGGCCGCAGTGCTGCCAAAGCCTGTGAGTCACTCACTCGCTTAAAGTCCAACCAATCCTAAAAGAAAAAAAAAAAAATACTTTAGCACCCTTATAGGAATTTACTAACTCAAATGTTAGTAATCGGGCTCACATTCATTTGCTGTTCGGATTCAAGTATTGCAGGCATGCGATAATGCATCCAGGACATGATTTTGCTGGATTCAAATGTAATAATGCTGTAACTGTACATTTTATCGCCGTTCTCATCCTCCCACACATCAAACAGGCCTGCCATGCGGAGCAATTTAACATTGGACGGCGTCCAAGTGCTTTTATCATAGATTTTGACATTACTTTCTTGTGGCACATAGATCAAATACGCATCACGCTCTGATGCCTTGAGCTGCTTTGTAGTTTGCCATTCGTAGAATCCCTCGCAGATAACAACACACCGTTGACCGCGCTTAAAGGGTCCCCGATAGAGTTTTGAGTCCATGAGGTGCTCCAGTCGACAGTTGTTGGTGGTCAGACCATGTTTGCGATAGTCGCCTTTGTGCCAAATAGGAATCATGCCCCACATCATGGGCACAACAATGCGTGCGATTTTCTGGTCCTCAGCATCTGAGAAATGGGCCGCAGAAACACTTCCATTTGTATAAAATAAATTATCTTAGTTTGTTTTTTGTAGATATTGTTATATTAGCATAGGATCAACATACATAACGGGTGTTATATCTGTGGGCGCTATGTTATAGGATGCCTGATAGCGTCGACCCAAGTTGAACTCAGCACGCCATTCCGGTGTTTCATATTCCTGTTTAATGTCTTCCGGCTTTATTAAATTTTCTGGTTTGGGGTATTTGCATGCGCATATCACTTGATCGGGATCAAGCGTTCTATTCGAATTTAATTTAGATAATAGAGTTTAAAATAACAAGTTAACTTACAAACAAGTTCGCCCGCACATTTTGTTTGTGAACAGTAAACTAAGACGCTGTTAACACTGGTCGATTTCATAGACGAATAATGTCATTGACCAACTAACAGTATAGATATATAATTCGTCTATGGAATAATGTAATGTATGTATGTTAAATGGTCGTTGAGTCAACTCATTTGTGAGTTTAGTTCCATTGAACTAGCTCAGTACTAAACAAGCCACCACTAAAAACAAGCGCTGTATTTACCTCCGCAATTTAAAGTAATTTTTTAACAAAATGGGCGAACGTTATAACATACACAGTCAATTGGAGCATCTACAAAGCAAATATATTGGAACGGGACATGCGGACACCACTAAATTTGAGTGGCTGACTAATCAACATCGCGATTCACTGGCCAGCTATATGGGACATTATGATATGCTTAACTATTTTGCCATCGCCGAGAATGAATCAAAGGCGCGTGTACGATTCAATTTAATGGAGCGCATGCTGCAGCCTTGTGGTCCGCCTCCAGAAAAACTAGAAGATTGAGAAATAATTGTAAAAACAAAATAAATGTAGGAAATACAAGAAGAATATTTGCATTTTATTAGGGATGGAAAGACAGCGATAAACGCCAATTTTCAAAATAAAGTAATTTTGTGTGTTGCAAACTGGCCACACTTAAGCTGTACTCGGGAAAAGCTTTCAACTCGACATAACTTATTTTCGTTTCAATTATATATTCATTTGAGTGCTAGTGTTTTATTTAAATAGTAAATAACTTATTATTCAATGTTGCAGCACAAAAAATAAAATGTACGAGCTTCCATTATATTAGTGCTTTTAAAAGGTGCCACCGCGGTTGCCAATAAAAAGAAAGGGAACGTGTAAAACAATACATATGTACATATGTACATGCGTATAAACTTGCATGCGTCAGTATGAAAGGCGAATTGACCACACAAAGTGCAATAGCAACAACAAAATCTACACCAACAAAGCAACTTATTTTTATTTAGGCACAATGAAAATTTGCCTCAAACAAAGATTTCCTCTGAAATCATTTCCAATTGCGTAGACCATATATGCATATCATACAAACCACACACGCAAAACAAACTTACTTGCATACATTTAAAAATAAATTTACCATAATTACGCGCCGTTAAATTCGGAAAATCGTAAAATAGTGTCAAGTATAATTAAATATGATTTCGTTCAACCAACAATAGCGCGTTTATGTCGTAGTTATTTTACAAGATGCAGCGGATCAGACAACATTTTAAAGATTAACGATTTCTTACCATTTGAATAATAGCATGCACAAATAATCAAACTCGATACTCGCCTCCCCCGCCAAAATTAAAAAGAGTACCCGCAAGTCATCTAAATACCTGAAGTGTGTTTATCAGCTGCCAATCAGCATGTAGGGTCATGCGCTTTAAGTTTACAGTTCCTATTTTAATGTCAAGCATTGTACGGTGTGACGAATAATTACGAAAAGCTCATGCACTTCGATGAGGCGCTGCCACTTATTCACCGCAGTGTGGCAACGCCAATGTGAAAAGCTGATTCTACAATACATATTGCGTGAAAAAATTTGAGTGCTTAAGGTGTGCTAATTGTTTATAAACAATTTGTTTATATATTCTCAGAAACAGCAGCCGCTGTGTCTTGGTTTATTTAGAGTTGGCCATTGCACAAACATTTTGGCAAATGTGGCAGCACTCGGCAAACAGCAGGAGGTGGAAAGGGGGGCCAGCAGCGCAGCGACACACAAAAGCACACGACGACGACGGACGGGGCGAATGAGTTGAAAATTTTCGCGATTCGAAAAAGTTAAAAATAAATGTTTACTGTGCATGGTTAAAATACATAATATATAGTACTTAAATATTATAGTGCACTGTGTTTATGCTTTTGCTTCGCTCACTGCCCATATGCCATCGATTTCGCTATTGTATTGAAATATTTCATTGCTTTCAAGCTTGTGGTAGTGCGTGCTGCCAATGCAAGACGTAAGAAGTGGGGGAAAGGTGTGCAATTTATACCTTTTACCATTTTCTATTTCATTTCTATTTCATTTCGGACGACAAACGCGAAAGGTAACACCAAAACGAAAGAACCGTAATCGTCTTCTGAGAGCAGTGCAAAAGAAATGCGAAAAGAAAATCAGAAAGAAAACGAAAAAAATGTTGCATCTGCGAGGGCGGGCTGCTTTTGTGAACGCGTGTGTGTATAAGCGTGTGCGTGTTAGGCTTGTTACTTAATTTCGCCGTTTTTCCTTTGTTGTCGTCTGTTTACATTTGGTGATTGTTGTTTTTTTTTTTAATTTTTCCTTGCAGTCCCTTGGCTTTCAACATATGTGTGCATAGAAATCTCAAACAAAAAAAAAAACTGAAAGCTTACACGAAAGTTCAGTAAAATAAAATTCAAACGACATCTCCGGTAGCCTAGTGCACCTAAAAGCGAACGGCGCCTATCGAGTGGACGCGAAGACGTCGTTGCTGCTGACTCTGCTGCTGCTGCTGCTAAATAATGAGTCGTCATGAAGGTAACTCATTCTCTCTCTCTCTCTCTCTCTCACACTCACACTCACTTATCCTCTCGGTCATTAATGCTTGTGTATCCATAAACATCCTGTTTATATGTCACGTGCGAATATTATTTATTTATAACTTAGGTGTGAGCTGCGATTCATGTCTAAAAAGTAACTTCAGTGGACGTCGATATAAGTGTTTGATCTGTTATGATTATGATCTGTGTGCCGATTGTTATGAGGATGGCGTCACCTCCACTCGCCATTTGGTCGAGCATCCAATGCAATGCATTCTTACCCGTTCCGATATCGAACTTTATTTTGGTGGCGAGATGCTAACAACGGATCAGCCGCAATCATTTACGTGTCCTTATTGCAAAAAGATGGGCTTCAGTGATGCCACCTTATTGGAGCATGTCTCTGCTGAGCATACGGAGACCAGTCTGGAGGTGGTATGTCCCGTTTGTGCCGGATTGCCAGGCGGTGAGCCGAATCTAGTCACAGATGATTTTGCTGGTCATCTAACATTGGAGCATCGGCAAGGACCACGAGAGTTAATCTCATTTTTGATATCCTTTTTAAAACACTCAAACTTTTATATGAACTAATGCCAAAAGAACAATACGAAGAAAGGTATACTTAAGAATTTTTTATTGACTTTTACATTTCACTTTAGGTTTTGGCAAAAGAGAACAAATTTGAATATACCAATGCAAAGTTTAATACAACTAATGCGATAGATATTTCTGTATATAGTATTTATCTACATTCATAAATTGCTTGTGACATTCATTTATACTTATAATTTATTTGTGCAGATAGTTGATTTTCTCTATTCACACAAGATTTTGGCAAATGTACAACTTGGCAACAGTCGATTAACTTTGAAATGCAATATAAGGCAATGACTTTGTGGTACTAAATATAGGTATTATTAGTTTGTAAACAGATCTCAATTAAATGGTTGCCTTAACCTTTAGACAATACGACGAGCCCTCAGCCATTCGCCATGGTGGTGGTGTGCGTCGCATACCTGGACGCACTTTAGGCGGTCCACGCACACGTCGCTCCAATATGCACTTTAGCTCGTCGAGCGGGCTGTCGGCATTGTCGCCATCCGGCCGAGAATCGGTCGATCCAATTGCGGAGCTGCTCTCACAGCTGTCCGGCGTTAGACGTGGCGTTCCACCAACATCGCAATTGCAACAATTGCAAATGCAAATGCAAATGGATCGGCAGCAAGCGACGGTATGTGTTTGTTATTGTTTTTTTTCTTTCTTTGCTTGTGCATATATAAGGAACAAAATCTAGATATTCAACGTAACGCTTTCATTATTTTAGGCATCGCGCCAAATTGATCGGCTGCCAAGACGCACGCATCCCATAGTCTCAACATCGAATTCGAATGCCACCATGGCCGAGGTGATTAGTGGTGGCAGCGGCAGCGGTGCAGTTGGCAGTGGTGTAAGTGCGCCGCCCAATCTCCGCACTACCGAATGGCCGGTGGGGGCGAGCTTCTCATCGACCAGCACCCATCAGCAGACGCAGTCGAGCAGCCTGGCTGCTAATGCACTCAACGCCAGAGAAGTAAACACCTCTTAACAATTCACATATGCACAAGACTAATTTGCTATACATTCTTGTATCCTCGCAGGCGGTCGGCAACAGTTGCATTGGCAGCGGTAGCGGTACTAATAATGCACTCGGCATTAATGTAGGCGCAGGATGCGCACCAACGGCCAATGGTAGCGGCAATGGCGGAATTATGTCTTTCCCAGCTGGCGGCCAAGCTGCAGCTGGCGAGTCATCGCAATCGCAGTTCTTGTTGGCCAAATACATGCAGCCCACGCTTACGGATGCCGAATGGGCGGATGTTGAGCGCAAACGCGCCGATCGGTAAGTATCTTTAACAACCACTATACAAACTAGTCATTTTCACAGCAATGACACTAATATTCCTTTTCACATATAACAGATCCATGTTTGTGCAGTCGTTAGTGCTATCGCTGCTGTGCACGGAGGAGCTAGACATGAATCCAAGCAACGATGAGGACGATTGTTTGATCAAGGGTGATAATGTAAATAAGGAGCAAATTGGTAGCGATAGCGAACAGCAGCAACAAGAGGAACAGGAAACGCTGCTCAACAACAATGCAGATGAGCAGCTGCAGCAGCAGCAACAGCAGCAGCGTGCTGTGGTACGACAGGTCAATCAAATGCAACAAACCTCGCCGGAGGATTTTGTATGTGATGAATATCGCTACAAAAACAAAAAAGCCAACAACACAACAGCAACGACACAAACGAGCGGCATAGCACCAGCACCAGTAGGAGGTGGTGGCGGTGGAACAGGTGCAGGAGTAGGAGGAGGCGGAGGCGGTGGAGCGGCAGCAGCAGCATGTGCAGTTGTTGCTGGCGGCAGGCCAACAGCAGCTGATCGAGTTGGCATCGAGAGACGGGGTCGGCAACAGCCAGCAGAGACTGCCACGGGCTCACAGCAGCAGCTGCAGCAGCAACAAAAATACAAGCAACAACAAAATGCGAACGCGGTGGCAAACACAAATCAAATACCCGATACTAGGTAGTGTCTTAGTTGCTATTCAATAAAATTAACAACAAGAACATGTTGTAGCTGCTGCAGACAAAGTAAAAACAGCAATATGCCAACATCATATGCAACAACAACAAATGCAAAACAATACCAACCACAACAGCAACAAGGAAACCACATTATCAATCAACACCACAGATGCAGTAACAGCAACAACAAAAAACACAGCCGGTAGAGTAACAACAACAACAAGAAGAAAAGCAAACGCAGCAGCAGCCGCAATTTCGTCAAAAACTATATTATATGTATCGTTTATTAAATATATTAAAATTTATATAATTATAAAAAAAAAAACAAACAAAAAAATTGAACAGAGATGTGCAGAAAGAAAAATTATTGTAATCATTGAATTAATTATAATTTAAACAAAATCATAAATCATTTTTAGTATTATTTTGGCTTATAGAAGAAGAAATTCATTCGTTCTGATTGAGACGATTAGGTAATATCTAATGATTTAATTATATGTATGAGTACAAAGGCGATAATACATAGGATTCTCATAGGTTTTTCTACATTTGCTTTTTGGTTATAGACTCAATTTTCTTAAATCGAGCGTATGACACTGAGACTAAAAGTTTGTAACCTTATTGCTTATATACATTTTCAATAGGAACACAAATGTTAAATAACAATTGAAATTTCGTTCAACACTGATGTTTCTGCAGAATGTAAAAAAAAAATATTTTAAATTCGATCTCGAGCCGAAACTTATCTAACATTTAGTTGAAGCTTAAAATCTTTCCACAAACACGGGCGGCAGCGATTCTAAATCATGTGCATTTTGAACGCCCCTCGGTTGATAGCAAAACATATACTCCACGACCTGCTTGACCTGACGTTCGCTTGCATATGGATTGACTAGCACAATGCTGTTGGCCAGCACTTTGGCCAGCTTCTTAAAGAGAAAACGATTCGCAATTAGGCCCTCCTGCAGCGGACGCATCAAATGTCTCACAATCCAGGGACGTATGCGTAGAATGCAGCTGGATAGCAGGACTTCATCGACTAGATCGATACTAGGACTTGATATATGCGTGGAAAACTCATCGTCACTATCCTCGCCAAATAGCATATGAAATTTATATCTCAATGCATCCTCACACCGCCAATCCGTATCCAGCAGACGCACCAAACAAGCGCTTAGACGTCGCCTTTGTGCGTAAAGTTCGCAGGGCCAGCGACTTTGGCGCAAATCTGGAGATTTTTTTTTATGTGAGTGTGGAAGAGATGGCGACATAGTTGGCGATGCCAAAGGTAACAACTCCAGCTCTGCCGTGTCACAAGGCTTATGTTCCTCATCCCTGGTAGCAGACGCTTCAAAATCAATGCCAAATAAAGCATTTAAATCGGTGGGTTCATCGTCAAAGAGCTTAGCTAATTCCATTGCAACTTCATCCTCTGTGCCGGACATAGGTGTTGCTGGCTGCTCCTCCTGCCCATTTCCATTCAATTTCAATGATTGCGATTTACATTCCCTTTCTGCAAGTTGCGATTGAAACAAATCGATTTTCTGGCCCAGCGTGTAGCTTGTATAATTGTCGTTGTGCTCGTTAAATGGCAAACTTTCTGTTGTTCCTATTGTTTGTGTGGTCTTATCGACCAGTTGCCGTTCGATATTTCCGCTGCCATCATTTGGCCCAACATCATCGAGCAATTGTTGTCGCTGCATGTGGTCAAATAGCGCATCAGCCAGGCGGCATTCCTGCGTATTGCGTCGCACAGCGGCTATCTGAATAGAAGCAAAAGTTAAGCTGAATGCATACATGGACTTATCAAAGTGTATTCTTGTACCATCTTGACCATGGCACGCTGATATAACTGGGCTGCCTGGCTGGCTTTAATTGCATGCGTCTCCAGTGCTTTGACGCTGTGCGAAATGCATGCCCAGGCCGTGGGCTTATGATGGTTCCGCGAATTAGCTGCCCACACGCACACGTTCTCCTCCAATTGACGCTCCAAATAGCGCACATATTGCTCACGCACCTGCAAAATTAGTACTTAAAGTTAATACAAGTGAACAGTTTTATTCTATTTTTTTTGCTATCCTACCACTTCTGTGAGCAAAACAATCTCGCTTGATGTTGTCATATTTGAATTCTCTTATGATGCAGCTACTCCACTTGACTACGACATTTTTGTTGTTGCCATTAACAAATTAGTTTGCTTAAAAGTTGCGCCTTAGTAAAAAAAACAAGAAAACAATCTTATGATTGGCGTTGCCACATTTTGTCGTTTTGCTTTCAGCAATTAAAATTAAAGCGTTGCCAGATAGTTATACAGGCTATGAAAATATTTTTGTTTTTAAACATTTTTTTCGACTTTTTTCTTTGTACACCTCCACACTAGTTCCTTCATTTTCTCTATTGAACCACTTGTTTGATTCATTAACATAACATTCCAGCTTCATTTACCTTGTTACCCTAATTCTGTGCTCCATGATTTGGGTCTGAAAAATGATATTCGTTCTGCGCAACTGCAAAAATAAACCAATATTGTTGCTTTGATTTTATTAAATAATTATTGTGATTTATGAAGCTCACAAAAAGATTTTGCTTTACAACTAGTACATAGCTAGTTACAGGTTTTATATAAATATTGATAAAGCAATATGAAACAGTTGTTGCAATTTGAATAAAGCGCAAATACATTATGTACGTTTTCTATTTCTGAGTAATTTTTAGCAATAATTTAATTAATTTAATACATATAATTGAAGGTATTTATCTATATATTATTTGTATAATATATATTTACCATATACAAAATCGGTAACTGTCTGATTAATTTTACAAAAATGTTTATGTTGGTAACCAAAGTATAACAAAAAAAGAAAACATATTTATAATATTGTTTACCAACCCTTATTAGAACAACAACAAAATGTAAGTGTGGCATGTGTAATCGGTTTTGTTTGCATCTTCATATTTTTTTTTTTTTAAAGAAAATTTTTATAAATATATGCAACTATTTTGGATTTGGTTTGACTCCGCTCGAGTTATGCGTAGCCTTATTTAAATTTTGAAAATCAGTTATTTTTACCATTACATCGTATCGTTAGATTGCCAGCTATGGATTAGTCCAAAAACATATTGTCATCATCAAAGGTAAACACGTTGTTGCGCTGTGTGTTTGTTGAAGCTGTTGTTGGTTCCGACTGCGTTGCTGTTGCTTGACTAGATGCATTTGTTCCGGACACAGCAGCCTGGCCAATGTTGCCGACTGCACGTCCAATACGACCTCCCCCAATACTGCCATGTTCATCATTCACCAGACTGTTGAGTAGCACATAATCCTCGTCGACATCGACGTCATCGTCATGGTCATCATCGTTGGCCAACGACTTGCGGCAAATGGGACAGGTACTATGCAAATTTAGCCATGGCACAATACAATTTTCGTGATACAAATGTGAGCACGGTAGCTTGCGCACCGTTTCGTCCAGCTTAAAGTCATCCCAACAAACGGAGCAGTGCATTTTGCGTTCCACCTCGTCGGCACTGATTTTCACATTTGGTATTTCGTTGATGCGCTGCACGGGCAATGGTGGCGGGCCTGATGTCTCCATTTGATTGAGCATCTGTGTAACAATAGTGTCAAGACCCTCACGCCCCCATGCATAGTCGCCCGGATTGCCCATGAAAAACATGTGCGAATTGGAGGTGCCGCCAGTGCCTGGACCAGTTACAATTTCAGCCGTTGCACCGGCCAGTGGCAAACTCTGCAGAAATTCATACAAAACATTATCCAATCGATCTAGATTTGCAGGTCGCACGCGACCGCCACCGATTCCGGGTGCACCACTAGTGGGGGTACCACCTGCACTGGCGTTGCCACTCAGATGCATTACACTAGCATGTCGTCGATTCGGTTCGATGGTTATTTCCAAATTTGGCACATTTCGCATGCTTAGCAGCGATACAATGTCATTCCGTAGCGATTCCACATTGATCAGTCCACTGCTGGGGACAGTGCTGGTGCTTGAGCCAGCATTGGGCGGATCGTGATTGACGGTGCTGCTGCTGCTACTGGAAGCGGACAATTCGGGCGCATTTGCCGGCAGCTCCTCGACGAAACCGTTCGAGCAAAGGGGGCAAGTGTAGTCGGTGTTCGGAATGTTGATCTCCACATTGCACATGTGACAGAAAAAACGTTTCGGCACCAAAGGGCGTTCATCGACGACCATTGCTTCAGCCATAATTTTTTTTTTTGCTGTTGCAAATTTGTTTTTTTCACCAATTTTTATATTTGTTGTTGTGCAAGCTGCAGTCGGCTTACCAATTTCTTAGTTATTCTTATTTGAATAGTGATTTTGTTGCAGTTGTCGAGCGGGGAGCGAGCAGTGTATCAACGTGTGCACCACAGTCACCACTTTAAACATTTATTATTGTTGTTCAAGCAAAATTTTATACAATTTTTTAAGAAGACATCATGCTGCTGTATTCTATTGTAACTCGATTCTTATGACAGCCGACGATACACAGTTTTCGATTACGATAAAAAGGTGTTCCGAAAATTCCAATAACAAAACACACGTAAGTAAATAATATTCGATTGTTTTAGCACTGTGAATTTGTCATAATGTTCTGAGCCTGCATACTTTGCACCGGCTTTCAGGAAAACCATACAAAGTATTATTGTTTTTTTTCCATAGCTTAAAATCTACATTTTGGTGCAAAAATAGCAACAGCCTTTTACTTTGCTGGCAACAGGCAACTGAGCGTTTCACTACATTCATTTTAAAATCCTGTTTTTTTATTTGTTTTTAAGTTACCTGTCTCATTTCGATAACGTATTTACAGCAAATCGGACTGCCAGTGTGGTATTTAAATTCCAGTCTTATTTAGTACATTAAATTTTGCAATCAGTCTGGCAACGGCGACCATACCAGCAGAAACAAAAAGTCATCTTCGAAGCGGCGTTTAGCATTTTGCAAGTCTTATTTACGTTCAACTTTAGTAAAAATAGTAAAGAAATAGTAAAAATGTCAATTCTGGCCTATAATGGTGGTTGCGTTGTTGCCATGCGTGGTAAGGACTGCGTGGCCATTGCCACAGATCATCGCTTTGGCGTGCAGGCACAGACCATTTCCACAGACTTCAAGAAGGTGTTCCACATTGCGCCGCGCATGTTCCTGGGACTGACTGGTCTACAGACGGACATATTGACGGTGCGTGATCGTCTTATGTTCCGCAAAAACATTTACGAAACGAAAGAGAATCGTGAGATGGCCCCTAAACCATTTTCGGCCATGTTGTCTAGTTTTCTATATGAACATCGCTTTGGACCGTACTTTATTGAGCCAGTGGTGGCTGGACTGGATCCCAAGACGATGAAACCCTTTATCTGCAACATGGATTTGATCGGTTGTCCAAATGAGCCCGATGACTTTGTAGTTGCTGGCACCTGTGCCGAGCAGTTGTACGGCATGTGCGAGACGCTATGGCGTCCGGATTTGGAGCCGGATCAACTGTTCGAAGTCATTGCCCAGTCAATGGTGAATGCTTTCGATCGTGATGCCATGAGCGGTTGGGGTGCCACTGTCTACATTATTGAAAAAGATAAGATTACGGAACGCTCGCTGAAGACGCGTATGGATTAGGCATTTTTCATTTTGTACACCTAAAAAAACCTAAACAAGAAACAAATAAAATTTGTAAGATTCTCCGAAAAGGCCTCAATTTATTACGTATAAAGTATGTACACAATTTCAAAATCATTTCATTCATCGGCATACTCCATGCTCTTCTTAGCCATTTCTAGTGCAGCTTCTTTTGTTTTGGCACCACCAATAAATCCAGTGTGGTGCACAAATACTAAGTCTTCGATACCAGCTGTTCGGCACAACTCCTCATCACGCAGACCCCGCCAGGGAGTGGGCAGAAATTTGCGTCCTATGTAGCTGCTGGGCGAAACGGGCACACCAGCGACACGCCAGCTTTGGCCGTCACTGAATATAATCAATTTGGGCACACCCTCAACCTTGTATTCCTTTTCTAAGTCGGCTAAATGCGCCTTCCAGGGGCAGAATGTATCCAGCAAGAGTATTTCCCCACTTGGATGCACTGATTTTGCCTGCTCCAACGCATGGCGCACATAATCACGTGCCGCGATCCATGAACAGCAGACTTCCAGCACATTTTCGACAAACTCATTGCCTGCCACCTTCATGGCTTGTTGGAAGCGCTGATCCTCATCACGATTTGTGTCCTGCCATGACGGATTCAGCTTGCCAATGCGTGCCGACAGATGCGTAGATATCTTATAGCGTGGCTCGCCTCCCTCAAACATCGGCACACCATTGTCAATGGCATCCAGTTCGCTAATAAAATTGCGATAGATTTGCAAGAATGCTAGCTTGAGGTTTTTCTCCGACAATTGCATATTGCGTTCGCGTAATAAAATACTTTGAATGACACGTGCGCCATAAAAGCAGAAAATTAGTCCGGCGCTGCTCAGTCTGTAATTTACATATAAGATTCACATAGTTATGGTTAAACTAAATAACACAATATTCAGCTTACCTTATGTCAAAGTTCGAATTAAATTCCGGACACACAGTGCTAAATGTATCCTTAAATGTCAACTGATGATGGTCATACCACTTCTTATCATGGTCAAACTCGCCGCCCACATCCACAATTATGTCGCATTTCTCACGCAATGCATTAGTGTCGCGACTGCGAAAGATTTCGGCATTTTCATATTCGGGTAATTGTTTCAGCATAAAACATGAAACAACTTCGTCACAGTGAAATGTACCATTGTGGGTTCCGATGGTTAGAGGTGTGGCTCCGTTACTTACTGCTGTGGTCATTTTGCTGTAGAATCTAGACTGGTTTAAAAGGATGGATTTCCTTTGGAGTGTTGGCAGTAAAATCGGCAAGAATCGTGACACCATCAGATTTAGTGTGTACACATTCTGTTGTCTGTTAAATTTTAATAAATGTGTGCACACTTTCAAATATGTTTACTATTGTGAATTGTTAAAACACAGGGTGCCTATATAAGGGGCGCCAAATGCAAAAAAGGAGTTCTTTAAAGCAATATTTTATTCATTTTAAGCATCCATTAATTTATGATTTAAATATTAAATCAGCTCGCTTTATATCTTTAATTAAATGTAGCTTACCCAAAGGTAATTGGCTCTGGCCACGTCAAAATACACTCTCTTCAAAACAAGTATGTGCGTTTATATTAGCCTGTGCAATTAACAGATTGTAGCTAATTTGCTAAACAAAAGTTTTATTGGTTCGCTTAATGCGATTTTTGGCTTGTATTGGAAAATTTTAATGCTTAGAGCAAAGAAAATCACCAAGACAGTCTTTATGTTCAGTTCGCCGTTAGAGTTCAAGAGAAGCGAATGGATAAGACCGTATAAAGACTCTTAACCATTTGGAAATAACGCATCTGTAACAAAATGACAGAGGCTCGATTGCGTCGAAACATTAGTCGACAAACGCCCACGATGTACGTAAAAAGAAAAAACAGAACATATATAAAGTTCTTTAAAAACTCAAATTCAAATACAAAATTAAAGTCATGCCAAAAATTATATTGTTGCCTATTAAGTATGTACTTACTACGCTGCCGTACAAAATCACGTTGCTTATGTAATCTGCTGCCTGATGCTTTAAATTATTTAAATTTCGCATTTCCGTTAATTGTCCAGTGAGAGAATTTGTTAGTTTAGAAGTGTTGTTGTCAGCGTATACAAGCAATTATAAATAACTCACCCGGCATACTAAAGCTAAAGCAAACATAAATCAACGCCAATAATCACGTGCGCGAGCAGCTTCAAAAAACGTTTATTTCAAATTGTACGATTGTATTAAAAATTACTGTTGTTGTTGTTGTCGTTGTCTCCCATAACCTTCGTTTGCATGCGAGTTCGGAAATCGACAGAGATTCGAAAAGTTGTAACGGATATGCGCGTGTGTGTGCATGTATGAGCTGCATCCAAAAAGCAAACTTTTTTTAAACAAACTCAAGCAAATCCAAATTTCTAATTTTCTGCGTAATGATGCGGCTCGATGGAATTACGTGTCTAAAATAGTGATTTTTTTCTTCTGTGACTTCAAGCTTAAACAAATAATTACTTTGACGATTATGATTAATTTCTAACACCTTAAAGCCAGGTCCATATTATATCTCACATTAGCGGTAATGTGTATAATTTCTTAAACAAATGTGATAATTCAGGTGCGCCTTAAGTAAAGTAATAATTATTTTTATTTAGCCAGGAATGTTGTTCACTTGCATTTTAAATTCAGTTTCGGTTCACAGCGTATCACAATTCCACTTGTACAAATGTGAGCTTTCGGCTTAATTGGTATTTATTATTTAAAAATAAAAAAGAAAGAAAAAGAAAACCGGTTGTAATTTCACGCATTCACTGTCTCTTTTGTCGTAAAATCAATTCAATACTAAAACTGCCTTTTGATTTTGTGTAAATAATTGTTAAAGTGTACATTTTCATTAAGTCCGCCCGGTCAGTCTGGCAGCATTATGTATGTATGTATGTAAGTATGTATATGTGCTATTATGTCTGCCTTCGCTGCTTTGTTGTCAGCTGAGGCTGCAATGCGTTGTTAAACTACAATAACAATAGCATACATTTTATTTGTGTACGTTGTTTTTGTTCACTAATCGCAGCTTTGATTAATTCTATTTTGGATTCTTTGTATAAATAGGATAAATTTAAATACCGGTTTTTGGCTGAATGCACCGGTAAATCAAATGTACTGTTAAGTCAGTACACAGTTGTTGTATTTATAGATTTTTTCTTTTCCTGCTAACAGCAAATCAATGCAAAGACTTAATGTACAGTAGTAAATGAAGCTTAATTTTTGCTTTTACATATTTAAGCTCATACATGCAGTATGTTTGTTTTTGTGAATATATGTATGTACATATGTACATTGACATACGTAATTTTCTTACAACTTGAATTTGAATTGGCTTAAGGCAAATGAGTAGTTTTAAGTTCCTATTTAAACTAACGAAAAGCACTTGGATTAACACGTCTTTTATTTTTAATATGCAAAACGATCGTTTTCAAATTACATTTTTATAATTCCTAATAAAACTTTCCCTAAACTATAAACTTAATCTGTGCTATGCACAAGTACGAATTGTTTGACCCGAATGTAAGCAAGGCTTAGAAATTTTTTTATTGCATTTGTTAAGCCATTCACAATCAATGCGATGCAAGCAGCGCTGTTTGCGACCCGAACGAGGAAGAAATAGAGAGCCAGAGAGCGAACCAGAGGCTTTGTTTTGTTTTGTAAGCTGCGTTTGCGCAAACATATGTGTTTGTTTTTGTTTTGTTGTTTTTGTACAACCGTAGTATGTGACGAACTCAGCTTCGGGTTCCAGATTCGTTTGGGCTTCAGGTTTCAGTTTTCAGTTCGTTTTGACCGCGCGTCGTGTAATGATGTTGGCCTAAAGCAAGGCGCACGAAATATTCATAATAAAAACAAAACATGAATCATTTTAACGGCTAATTAAGCGCGTTAATCAGTGAAATCGGTTAAAAAAATTAAAATTTAAATAAATCAATTTTATAACCAATCAATAATACGTGTTTGTGGTTCGCGTGATTTCAAGGTTTTATGTTTTTTTGTTTAGATGCCTGCTATTCCGGTTGCGGCTTTTGGCATTTGCATTAACAATTAGTATTCGTGGATTGTGCAACATATTTTTTCTTACATTTGCATGTAGAATACATATGCCACAAGCATAAACAAATCGTAATTTCATTGGCAAGTTTGGCTCGTTTACTTAAATCGATTATAAAGAATATTTAATAAACATTAAGATCATAACAATCGTTTATTGGGATCATTAGCAGTATATTTGATTGTATTGAAATTCACACAAGACATTTCTAATGCATAATAACAAACCAGTTTCGAGAGCAAAAAGCAAAAAAAGCATTATTATTTTATTATTTTTTTTTATAAATTCTTCTTGTCATCTCTTGAGATAACACCTGAGTAGGTGTCAGCCGGCTCAAAGTACTTCAAACAGCTGGCGAATCAAAAAAAGAGGATGAAGTCGAAGAAACTCGCTTTAGAAAGCAATAACTTCAATTTGTTGTTGCCGGTGGCGTTAATAAGAAAGATGAAACGCTTAAAACGCAAATTGTGTGCACGTGAAATTGTAGGTAAAAGTTAAGCTCACAGTTGGGCTTAAACAGGTGCGGTCACGAGATGTGCATCTTAAAACGCTAACTGGTTTGTGTTTAAATTAAAGTTGTATGACTTTCACGGTCTGTCCTAACATTGATCTATAAATGTTTAACTGAACAGGAAACGCAAACAGCCAATTAAATGTTATTTTTGGGAAGTCATGTTTTAAAACTTTTAAAGTACGTTGAACCTGCGATCTTAAATGGTTTTATAATCAAACGTATGATAATATAAAAAGGGTCTTTGCACTTGTCGCAAACACAGAAAAAGGACAAAATATCAAAATTAACAAAAAAATGTGAAAAACGCACATGCATACAAATACTTACACAATTTTACCGTTCTTGGTTGTCGCTGGCCCGCCCCTTTGTCGTACAATTGACGGGCCGCTGAGTGCTAAGGCAACTGAAACAAAAACGGCCACCTCACATTTATTGCTTACTTCTTTTGTTATTCTCTATACCATTCGAAAACACCACTAGCAAAGGCAAATTACAGTTATTGCCTGAGACAGAGCTTTTCTTACAAATTGCAAACTTTTGAGTTTTTCTATACTCTTTGGTTCAATCAATATGAGTTCTTAATAAGTTAATTGATACATTTATTAAATAACGCCCACAATTAAAAAAAAAGAAGAGATTAATACAATTTGTACATATTAACACGTAGCAACATTTTGCGTTAAAAACAGGCGCATAATATAATACTAATATATGTGTCATAGAAAGCAGTGAAAAGTCGCAGTATAAGTCGCACAGACGCAGATTGTGATTTTTTGAGTAATTAAATAATTCGGTAATTCACAATAGTGTCGCATAAAGTCGGCTGCGTTAAGTTCATTGAGCAAGCTTTGACGCGTCAAGTAAGGGTACAATTATGTTGGCTTCGTTAAGTTTGACGTGTTGAATATACGTTACGTTTTAAAAGTTATTTAATCCCACATTTGTAGTTAATATTAACTGCTGCATTAGCTATGCCAATAACTTCAGCAACTGTGAAACGCAGAGCTTAAGCACAAATATATATAAAACAAAATCAAAACAAATCAAATCAAATATACGTCACGATGTTGAACGGCAAAGCAGCTGCATCAGCTAAGAAAAAACGGTAATAAAAAAAACAACAACAACACAGAAGTCGCCGCCGTTTGGCGCTAACAACAATCTGTAATTGACTTTAAATAGTAAAAAAAAAAGCGAATGATTAAAAAACTTGATTTTTGTTTAATTTGTATTAATTTTAGTGCGCTGAACGATCGTCCTCTATTTATGCAAAATGGCAACAACAACAACAATCGAAACATTTCCGGTGTGAATGATGTGGAAGTAAGCAACTTTCGACGGGCCCTGCCACAGTTTCTAGCTGTTAGTATTAAGAACATATTGCTATTCGGTAAATAACTTGTAATACTCGGATTTTAAATTAATGTACATATTTAATGCACAGCTACAAAGGCAGGGAATAAAGTAGAAGATTCACAGTACAGTGATGTATATACATTAAAAAATTGATTAGCGCTTGATATAAACAATGAACAATGGAAAATTTATATTTCTTATAATTGTTTGAAATTGAATTGAAAATTATCTTAAAACTTACTTGAAATATACAGCCTTTATTCCTTGTCTTAAGTAAATTTAATTTAAATACAAATACATAAAAACATTAAACAAATCAACTAAATTATTATCTCTGTGCAGGATATGGCATGACTCTGGGATTCCCCACAATCGTTATACCAGCTATACAGGGCGGCGATGGACGCAGAGAGGGGCAAAGTAGCGATATAGTACTCAACAAAGATGAAATTTCGTGGTTCAGTAAGTTGCACTCAAAACAATTGCAAACGAAACAAATCGTCATAACTATAACCCTTAGGTTCCATTAATTTAATTTGTGTACCGCTGGGTTGCCTCTTCTCTGGCTTATTAACCCAACCGATGGGCAAACGAAGAGCCATGCAGGTGCGTATCTTAAGCAATTAACATAAATGTATGTACATACATGTATGTATGTATGTATGTACACATATCTAACAGCTTGTCGATAAATCTAACAACAGCTAAAGAAAAAACAACAAATTCAAATGAACCGCGTGATTATGTTGATGCTACCAGCCGCGTGATCTTTATATGATTATCTTTAACTATAAATCTTGTATATGGTTTTATTTTGCAGTTTGTCAACCTGCCCATACTGGCCGCCTGGCTTCTGTTTCACTTTGCCACCAGCACGGATCATCTGTATGCGGCTTTATGCTTGGCTGGTCTCGGCGGCGGTCTCATGGAAGCACCAGTAAGTTACCATAATCCGTCCCGACTAACCCACTAACTAGCATTAATCGCTGGCCAAGTTTTTGTTGGCACGTTTTATAGTAGTTGACCTTGCTAAAAAAAAAAAATAACAATACTATATCCGTTTATTACAATGATACCACAATGATTCTTCTTGATTGAAACTAATATCTTGCGCTTGCAACGTGCTGCATTTTTGCATATTTACTCGTTAAGACAAAATTTGTAAACTTTTATTATGTTTGAGAATTGAGTTTCTTGTTTATTTTTGCGGTTCAAGCATACAATATAAAAACTGAAATGAACTTGAGTTCAGCTACCTTAAGATTAAAAAAAGAATATAAATTAATGAGTTATGAGATACGAATTTTGTATATTTATTTTTCTTTTTATGTAGAACAAAAGCTATCTTTCATAGAATAATATATATTTTGTAAAAATTTTAAATGAGTTTATTCGTTTCATTTTTAAATCATGTAATGATAACGTTATTGTCTTTCATTAAGACCTTTGAAGATTTAATTATTTGTACAGTCGAACTTCTAAGTAACGAATTGTACAAGAGAACAAGAAAAAACTTGGCTATATAGAAGTTTGTAATATGGAAGTTTAACTATATATATATATTTTTTAACAGCAATTATTCACGATCTTTGCATGAGAATGTTAGATTTTTCGAACACCATCTTGGCTTTTTTTACAATCTGTTCGATATTAAAAAAGCTTGCAAAGAAGTTTAAAATGACCTTGCTTATTGCTGAGATTTATGGCATTCACGTAGCTGATTTTACTTAATAATCAAGATAAGAGTCATTCGATACTGTACCCAAAGTTAGGTACACTTTTAAAGTTTCTCAAAATAGTTAAATCTTGCCATTGTCATTCGTTGTTACCTTGAAATGATGCTTGTTGTAAATGTCAAACAAACGCTAAAAAAACTTTTTTTGCACGCTGCAGGTGCTGACATATGTGGCCGAAATAACGGAGCCCAAGTATCGTGGTATATTATCGGCCCTGGGCACCACTTGTGTCATTACCGGTGTCTTTGTGCAGTTCATTTTGGGCTCTCTGATGGATTGGCGCAGTGTGGCAGCTGTGAGCGCCGCCTTTCCAGTTATAACCATTGTGATGCTGAGCTTTGTGCCCGAGAGTCCCATTTGGCTGATACGTGAACATCGATTCCTGGAGGCGGTCAAATCACTGCAATGGCTACGCGGCTGGGTGCCAGAGCACATGGTTGAGGCGGAGTTTAATCAGCTGTATGAGGAACTCATTACCCAGAAAGAAATCGAGGAGGCGGCAGAGAATAGTGCCACAAATGGTGCATCAATTGGCTGTCGACAAAAGTTGCAGAAGCGTTTGAGAATGTGGCGCAAGAGAACCTTCCTTGCACCCTTTCTGCTCGTCTCGTTCACCTTCTTTACGGGCCACTTCTCCGGCAAGACACCGCTGCAGACATATGCTGTACAGATCTTTCATACGCTGAAGGCGCCAATGAATAAATATCATGCAACCATATTGCTGGGCGTTGCCGAGATGTTGTCCACAATATTGGGTGTTATACTGATACACTTTACGGGTAAACGGCCGCTGGTACTTGTCTCTACGGTGGGCACGGGTCTCTGCATCTTTGGCACGGCAACCTATGCGTATTTCCTCAACGATGTGCCCGGCTTTGCTGTCAATAATGTGGTGGTGAATGCCTCGGCGATTGTGCCACACGAGAGCATCATATCGCAGGCAAACCTATCCAAAATATTCGAGGATGAGCACCAGCAGCAGCAACAGTTGACCACTATGCTGCCAGATTTGGAACTAGAAACAACCACAATGGCAATAACATTTGATACCACCATGGAGTCAGTTAGTTTTCGAAGCAGACGTGATCTGGAAACCACACTGGAACCAGAGTTAGAGGCAACAACGTTGCTGCCACAGTTGCCAGTGAGCACTGTCAGTGTAACTTCAACGCCCTTAAAGCCGCCCATTGCAGAGGATCTGCTGTTGACAGTGCCCAAGCAGGAGCGCAACTATTTGGTCTGGGTGCCATTGATACTATTGCTGATGTCCGCCTTCTTTTCGCATCTGGGCATACGCATGATACCCTGGGTGCTCATTGGTGAGGTCTTTCCCGCTGAGATACGCAGCACTGCGTCAGGATTTGCTGGTGGCGTTGGTTACGTATTTGGATTCTTGGCCAATAAACTGTTTCTGGTCATGATCAGCAGTCTTACGTTGCCGGGCACCTTTGCGTTCTATGCCATGGTGGCTTTTATTGGCACCATAGTGCTTTACTTTACACTGCCCGAAACAGAGGGTCGAACATTGGGCGTAAGTTAATTAATTTAATTTCAATTAATCTCTTTAAACGTTATACATAATTCCATTTAATTTTTATTCAGGAAATCGAGGCACATTTCTCTAATAAATCGGATGTGAATCTGTTGCGCAAGCAACCAAAGCAAAAAGATAGCGAAAAGCAGGCAAATCTGAATGTGAATCCAACCAATTCTACTGTCATGCAATTTGAGAATTTACAAAATCTGCATTTGCCAATTAGTTCACAGCAACAGGCAAAGATAATTCATTTGCAACAAAGTGATTTTGTGCCACAAACAGTCGGTGGCGCCACCAATCTGGCTTTTGAGGACAGCACTAATACCACACACCTCTAAGATCATCAAATGATACATACTTATTTTGTATCACAGTTTTGACAATCCAGTGATATTTGTATGCAATAAAGTAATAGCATATCTAGCTCTACTACTTATATAGAAAAACACGTGAAGCTATTTTATTTGATTGATCATTACTGCCTATTTCAACTGCTATTTATTCATCTCGAGAATACAATAAGTCGTAGCATAATCTTAGGCTGTAAAAATTAAATCAAGACTATTGTGAATTTTAAACTTAACGAACGACTTCAGGATTAACAGAAACAAACTGCAGCCCATAGACCATAGACGAATAATGTAACTGGTCGCCATACAACGACCATTTAACATTATTCTTACACTTACGAACGTTTTCAGAATTACCAGAACCCAACTGCAACTAACCAAACAATTTAAACAGTAAAAGAATATATAATATTAGAAAAAGTAAAAATGCCTTTAAATAATTTGTATACATTTATTAAGCTTTCAAGCCTGGTGATTCTATAGATCCAGAATTTAATCTTGCTTCATTAGATTTATTAGTTCCATTTAACTTTTCTGTTTCATACACTGGCTCACCTGGCTTGATTTTATGATTATACAAACAGGTGAAGTACACCTGGTATAAGGTAGAAATTTTACGTATCAACATGCCACAACCAATGTAGACATTCTTCTGATTTACCATATTTGCAAACTTACGATCAGCTTGTGTTGACTGTTGTGGAAAACTGTTTATAAATTTTGGGTTAAAAGATTTGATACGCATCCACCATTGTTTTCGAATTATGTTAATAAGTATCTCATCAATTTTGCTTGGATCGTTGTGATAAACCATTTCCGAGTTTCTAGCTACATTTAAAAACCGAGACGTATTCACACACATGCTTGCGTTTTTGTCATTACAATAGTTCGTTACTCGCATTGCAACTACGGACAGCTCGTCGTCCCATTTTAGTTCGGGAAGTAGTTTGGACGATCTTGGCAACTTTCCTATATTTGTCGACTTCAAACGGCTTCGTAATATATAATGTTGCGTCAGTATGGTGTTTTTATTTTTCTCTATGTTGACACCTTCCCGCGGCTTGGGACAGTTATCGCCCCACTTTAAATTATATAAATTCAATTAATAAATATTCAAACGTATAATGCTAATCGGGTTTCGCAGTTGGTTTTTGAACACTTACAAATTTGGATCTGCAGGCAACGTGAAAAGTTTTAGGCGGGCAAAGTCCCTTGCGGCAATAGTTTTCAGGTTTCTTAGGGGTGTGCAATTCGCCACGCATCTTATATTTTGGCATTCGGGTCCTATACAGTGGCGCTGTCCTGTGGGCAATTGTCACTATGATATAAGACTGAAAAAGTACGAATACGAGAGCTAAACGAATTTCCATTATGGAGCAACTCAGTCCACTTACTGTGTAAAGAACTTTAACTTTTAAACTTATATACACATATAAGTCAATTCGATCCGCGTTCCATTTATTTAATGAACTAAGCGCTTATTGGAAGCGTTACTTGCTGATTAAGTGAATACAAAATAGCATTTACAATTGTTAACTACCGTTTTATGTGAACTTCGATTTGTAACGTAAGTTTAAAGCATGCTTAAATTTAATATTGTATAACACATTTTATATTATATTTAAATATATATGTAGGTATATCATTAATATGTTTGCTTATACACACATTTAAAAATTGTTTAATATTAAGTTTCGTCATCCTGGAGCTCCAGGAACTGCGTGCAAACATCACGACTACATTCACCCTTGTTATTGAATAGGAATTTATAATAATGTCCATCCGCACAAATGGCTAAAAACCGCCAAAAGTTAAACGTTATTTGTATGTTTTAATGAAATGTTATATTGGAACATACCCACAACCGAATTTGAATCGGCACCAAAGGCACAAATACAGCGAGGTCCCTGCGGTATTGAGAATTTAACAAAGCTCCATTGACTTGAGAAATACTTGGGTATTATTGGTAGCGATGATTCGCGCGGCTTGTTATCCTCAAAATTGAAAACATGGATGGTGCCATGATCGGACGCCACAACAATCATAGTAGACTGATGATTAAAATTAATGCAGAATATGTTTGCATGATTGCTGCCGCGACGCAGCTCCGACACCTTTTTACCGTTCTCTGTATCAAAAATGCGGATAAGTGTACCCTTCTCGCCGGCGGTGGCCAATCGTGTGCCCTGTAAGTTTAATGCAATGCAACTGATGGCCGCTTCATGGGCAATCACCTCCAAGGGAGCACGCTCTGTATTGGCAAGATCGACGATTTGAACATGGCCGGTACGTCGGCCCGGGAATGCGAGTAAACTTTTGTTGCTGTGCGGACACAAGACACACAGGCCATTGGGATTGGCGCTTGTCTCAAACACATGTAGCTGCTGTGGCTGCTGTGTGAATGTGTACACTTTTATCACGCCCTCCAGCACAACGACAATCCGGTCACGTCTGAGACGAACAGCGCGCACTGGCTGATTGAAATCCAGCGAAATAGCCGGTGATTTCTTTAGATCATCCCAAACAATCACTTTATTGGGGGGATACAAAGGCCGAATGCCACCGCCAACAAGCGCTAGATAATTGCAGCGGAACAGCATTTCCACATGGCTGAGACCACCTGTAAGACGCCAACACAATGCAAAGTGTGAAACATTGTTAATGGAGCTTGGGAAAAGTTACACACTACATACATAAATACAGTAAAGCTACAATAAGACAAGCCAAATAAAAATATATTTTTATACTATGAAATTCTTTAATAACTTTACTCGTAATAAGTGCCATAAACATTGTGTAAAACAAGTTAAGAACATGAATTTAAATTTATTTCTCGATTACAAATATTTATCGAATTTCCAGCACCTGTTATCGACAAATAAATGTACATATGTAAGTTAATAAACTCCTTTGTGATTTGCGTAAGTATATATGTAAATTATAAATAATTTGTCACTAGCTGAATTATCAGATATTGTTATCTGATGTTTTTACGCATGTTATTTAGCCTATCTGACCGTAGCTTAAGACATACATACACTCTACACACTCACCTTCGGGAAAATATTGGCGTTCCTTTTCCTTAAGTGGGTCACAATTGTATACCCGAAATCCAGTGTCTGTGGCACAAGCAAAACATCCTGCGGCGCAATTTAATTTTTAGTCATAAAAATTTCGTATATCGTAGGTATATAAGCACGTTGAAACTTCGTGTCCATTAATATGTAAACAACAAAGTAAGTGACTTACCTTGGTCCTGGTTAAAACCAGCATAGAGCAGACCATTGCCATACGGATTCTGCTCCGTCAAATTCATTATTTAGGCGCTAAACTTTTACGCTTAACGGTTAGTAAAATATTAGCGCCGCTTCACCACCCTAAATATTTTTTTACTGCGTGATCTATTTATTTTTTTTAATGCACTTGCACTAGGGCTGCACAAATATATGCGACAGACATCTTCATGCCACGCAAAAGTGAGAAAGCAGAATTCTCTGAATGTCAGTATTATTTTTTTGGTTTCCTGTGATATTTTTGCGTTTTTTTTTTTTAGTATTATTAGTTAACCAAACAGTTCACAATTGACTTGCAACAATAGCGAATTCGTTTTTAGGTCTTTTTTAGGCTATTTTTATTTTTTCCACTTTTTTGCGCCAAATATTTCAAATTTGCCTTAACTTGTTAGTCACACTTTTTTCTATTGGTTAGTCGCACGAGTAGTATTTTATACGTATTTTCCAGATTTCAACAGCCACTTGTGTGATTCTTTTTCTGAACACACTCTTTGATATCGTTCTTTTCTAACATTGACCTACCTCACTATTTGCTTGTAAGCATGTGTGTTGATTCTATTGGAGAAAGAAGAAGACAGGCGGCGGGCAAAAATTTTTTAGTATTTGTGTGCATGTGCGTTTGTTTCATATCTTGCTGGGCCTGCTTTGGCGAGATTTTTCTTTTTCGGCGGCACGTTTTTAAAAAAAAAAAAAGTTATTTTTGAAAACACAGAAGGCTGCCATACTATACGCAAAAGCGGAGCGTTCGTTGAAATTGATTTTGTTGATAAAACTGCAATAGCAATGGACATCACAGACCTATCTCCATTTGACGATGATAATAGAATAGAAGCGTGCCGCACTTGCTCCATTTATTTCATGTGTAACCATACACTTATTAGGCCAATATTTACAAAAACCGGAACCGGCGACATGACGGAAATAGTGCAACAAATGAACGCCTGGAATCTGCAGGTAGACGTGATAAATGTTATTAAAGTAACCATATTAATTATGTTACTGCGACAGGTGAAGCAAAACGACGGACGTCCTCAGTACTTGTGCATATCTTGCATTAGCGAATTCCAAAATTTGCTTAAATTCAAGAGAAGCTGCATGGACTCGCAAGAGCAATTCGATGAACTGGAATGCAAACGTGCACAAAACGGCGTATTTGTAAAAAAGGAAATAAATCCAGACAACAAGGAGACATTTTGCGGGTTCATATATCTCGATACGGATGATGAGGAGGATGGAATTGAAGAGGATGGGAGCAGACGTGTCTGGGCGCCCCTTGACATACCACATGTGCCCATTAAGGAAGAGCACACGGCACGCGTGCCGCAAGAAATGCAAAATCAAGCGGTCGTTAGTGATCTGCCCGAGGAGGCAATATTCGCCCAATTCAAGCCCGAAGAGCTGGCCGCTTCAAATGGCTTAGGCTCAACGCTTTTCAATTTTTCACCCCAGCCACAAGAAAGCCAGGATAGCAATGATTCAATCATTCGATTCACATATGATGATGACACCTATGGCGAAGCAGTGAAAACGTTACCGCCACCAATACATGAGCCGGGAGTCTTCTGCAAACTCTGTGGACATTCTTCAATCACGGAGGCCCAGCATTCAGAGCATATGAGCCGGATACACATGCTCAAAGATTGCGAATGTCATATTTGCGGCAAAAAGTTTACCAACGCAACCGAATCGCGTCTCAAGTTTCACATGAAGTTTCATAAACTACAAAAGCACGTCTCATGTCCAGTTTGCGGCTTTTTCTGTAGCTCCAAAGCCACGCTTCAAGAGCACAAACTTGCAGTTCATACTCGCTCAAAATGTGATATCTGTGGGAAGAGTAAGTAGTATTTAACCCAAAATAAAAATTAAATAATACTCACTTAACTTATAGCAATGAAGCACCAACAGTTGCAAGCGCATTTAAAACGACATATCCAGGGTAAATACTGTATTTGCATATTGCAGTAGACTTTTAAATTCATTACAAATTTTTTGTCGCAGAGCGCGAGTTAGAACTGGCGCGCAAGGTTGAATCAATGCAAACGGAACAAACGCCGGCCATAACGCCGCCTTGCTTAATACAGTGCGCATTTTGTGAAGGCACTTTCGAAGACACAGATCAGCTGCAGACGCATGTTAAGCACACACATCGTACATCGCCGCCAGACGAACCATCGCCAACATCGGTAAGCATAGCGAAGCAAATTCAAACAAGCGACTCTTATACATTGGACTCCTCCTTGTTGGAATCATGTCATACATATGTTGTAACGGAGTCGAACACAAGCGCAAACAACTCCATTAATAGCCCGGACGCTGGGCGCAATCAGCGGGCCAAGCTGTCCATGCTGGAGTGTAATATATGCGGCAAGACTTTTAATTTGCAAATTAAACTAAATCGACACCTGAGGCAACACAAAAGTGTCCCGATCTAAAGGAAAAACTTAACAAAACGCACACTCAAACAGTTTACACACATCAATCTGTACAGACTAAGCCATAAGTATGATGATAGTTCTTAATAATTCATCAGTTCATTAGGCTATGGTTCTTATTCTAATTTTCTTGCATACTTTCCAAAATTCGTTTGCCATTGTTATGAAACTTTAGATTTATTGAACATTTATTTTAGGTAGGTCTGTCTGTTTTGCGATAGGTCTAAATACAATAATATTAACAGATTTAATAAGCTGCGCAATACGAATTTGTTCAGCTCATAAATATATTACAATTGAGAAGCAATTATTTTTTTGTTAAATTTTTGTTTTTGCTTTTAAATCCTTAATTACATATATGTAAACTATATATATATATAAATGATGAAGTTTATTCCAAACAAACTAAAAACGTTAACAACGTTATAAACAAGCCTCTTCTTTCATCTTAATTGGGTGACGTCTTTAGCACAGCTGTGGTCAGCAATTTGGTGTTTAATGTCTTGCCTGCAACCGCATCAACAGTTGACGTCGTCACATTGCCCAGCTTAACACCGCTGACGCTTGTCGTCGTTGACATGGGTATCACTTTCATGCCGGACAACGGCTTTAGGTTGACACCCTGCAGGCTGGGCGTAAAGAACAATTGGCCGCCATTGTTTTGTACGGCAAATACAAGATTATTGGCAGTTCCTGTTGTTGTTGTCGTGCTAACATTGCTGTTGTTGTTGCTGCTGCTGCTGCTTGTGGCTAGCAGCACATTCTTGCCCAAACGCAACGTTTGCCCAGCACCGCCTCCAATGAGCAGTGTTTTGGGCACACTTGCAATACTGCTGGAAGTGCTGGGTTGGCTGCTGTTGCTATTGGTGTTGCTTGTCGTGGTTATGGTGCTGCTGCTGCTGCTACTGGTCGCCAGACGCAGAAACTGATTGCCCATGATGACTGTCTGCATCGGCGCGCCTGCTGCATTGCGCGTTGGAATGGTCTGCAATTTTGAATTTATGAACTGTTTAAATAACAAGAATTTTGGACATGCTTACCCCTCCTTGTAGCTTGACTGTCTGGCCGCCAATCACAATATTTTGCGACGACTTTATTGCACCCGTTGTTAGTGTGGTAGTTGCCGTTGGGCTCTGTGTGCTTACCACTGCATTGTTGCCTAGCTTGAGCGTTTTGGCTTGCAGCAATAACGGCTTGCCGGGCACAACAGTCGTCTTGCCAATGATTTTGGGCACCATTGTACCATGACCGGTGGTCACAATGCGCGTTGCCAGCTGCTTGACGCTGCCCTGCTGTTGCGGCTGTTGTTGCAGGTGTTGCTGCTGTTGAATTTGTCCACCGGGCGAGAGTGTAATGATATTGCCACTAGTATTGGATGTGGCAAGCTGTATGATGTTGTTGCCAGTTGTTATGAGCTTGCCAGAATTTGATTTTTGCAGCAAATTCTCCAGCGTTAATATCTGACCGCTCTGTGTGACAGTCGAACTAGTTGACGATGACACTGGTGTCGTGCGTATTATTCGTGTTGTTGTTTGCGAGGCAGTTGCTGATGTCGCCACCGGCTGTTTAAAGCTCTGCAGCACAATCCGCTGCTGCTGAGGCGAGAGATTTGCGGTGGCCAGCGTCTTTGTTTGTCCGGGCATAGAAGTACTGAGTAATTTTGATGTCGCTTTTGGCAGCGTTTGGAAAACAATATTTTTGTTTGACGAAATTGCCGTGTTGCCTGCAAGAAAAGTACAATAACGGATCTTCAAGATAATATTCATCCATACATACAAACATACATACATACTTTCAATTAAAGGTCTTGTCCCAAAAGCTCTATATATATTCTAACTTTTATACTATACTCTTATATTAGCTTTTTAGCTAATGCAGTTACAGTTACACAATTATTTGCCCATGTTTTTCAACACTTACCAACAAGTATTCGTTGTTGTTGTGGCTGCTGTTGTTGTTGAGCTTGTGCAGCATTTGCTGCCTTTTGCCTAAGTTGTTGCTGTTGCAGTGTGGCAAATGCTTGTGGAGACATCTTGACAATTGTTCCGCTGGCATTTGCCATTGGGCTACCGCTAACCGTTGTCGCTGTCTTATGGCCAACAATGGAAACAGCGCCAATCTTTTGTTGCAAGGGACGCACTGTGGTCTGGGCAAGCATGCGTGGTCCAAGGATTTGCACTGAGGCGGGAGGTTTAGCAGCAGCTGTAGTTGGCAGCTGCACTATTGATGGCTTGCTGGCTACTGATGTTCCAATTGATGCAGTTGCTCCAGCAGCGGGCAGCAAACGTATAATATTCTTGGGCATTGGCTGGCGTGGTGCAGGTGCTTTGTTTGTATGCTGTTGCTGTGGCTGTTGCTCCAGTGGGACAACGAAGCTTCCCGATGTTGCTCCACCGGTGACTGGTGTCTGTGCATTGGGCGTATTAATTAAAATGGGTTTCTTGATGGCCAATTTTTTGTTAGGCGTGGACGCCACATGCACCGTCTGCAGTCCACTCGGCGTCGACACCAAAATTGGCGTTGTATTGCGTGTAGGAGTGCAGCTAAGCGGCGTCTGCTGCTGCTGAACCTGTTGCTGTATTTTGGGTGAAGTTTTCAGAAGCTGTATGGACGCTGTGGGTGATCTGTCGAGAATAGTAACGACGCCGCTGCGTTGCGTGGTCTTTAACAGCGATTTCTGTGGCGTCATCAGCTGATTGGTAGGCGTGGTGGCACTGGGCGTAACAGTAGGCGGTATGTGATATTTGAGTGGCGGCACAGGCGGACATTTAACCTTGAGGGGAAGTGTTTGTGCTAGCGACTGCTTCCTAATGAGCACTGGATTAGTAGGGTTAACGGAAGTAGCAACAGTTGCTACTGATGCTTGTTGTGGTTGTGTTTGTGGAGCAGGTGTGGTGGCCGCCACCAGTGCGGGCGGAACTTGTGTCGCCTCTATAGCCTCGTCCTTCTTTGGCTTTTGCTTGCGCTGCTGCTGTTTCTGTTTGACCATCGTTTGATTCTGGCGATGCATGCGCTCAAAGTCCGCTTCACTACGATTGCGATGCAAATATATCCAGATCTTGCGGCGCGCATCGTATCGCACACACGGATCCAATCCACCATGCATGCGATCTAGTGCACCACTAACAATTGTCTGTAGCACATTCTCTGCCGCTTGGCGATTGATGAACTGCGAGCATTTCAACAGCTCGGATATTTCTGAGCGTGTGCCCTCGCCATTCGGCAGACGTGCTGTTGCGTCTCGCACCAGCGTCAATATGGTCACATACGGTGGTCGATCATCAACCATGACGGCATGACCACGCGCCTTGTTCAGAGCTAAACTCTGTGTATAGATACCCTTGACGGGACCCACAACGCTTTCGTAGCCATGCATACGATAAGTGAACGGACGATGCGGCTGCTCGAAACGCAAACGCTCTTGTCGCTGGAATTCCAGCATCTCTGCTTGTGTGGCTACACGCACCGACCAACTGGTGGGGCAACGTGGTGGCGGTGTTGGCAACACATCAACAACAGGACTCAATTGCTGCTGTTGTTTTGCGTTCAGCTGTTGCTGTTGTTGGGGCGACAGAATTGATGTGTCCTCCTTGCGTCGCTGCAGCCAGTACTGACAGAGCGTTTGCAGACGTGCATCCGAATCGCGGCCAGCGCCAATCCATTGATAAATATTCAACTGTGTTTTATGTTCTATATAGGGTACATATTCGGCTGGCAAAGTTACAAAGTCTCCCGCCAAGAAGTTAATAGCTGATTGTAGTAAATTCATCCAGTCTGGAGGTAGCTGGCGTAGCCAATCCGGCAAACCGCCACTACAGCTCTCTGTCCGCCAATTGAGCAGCAGGTCGTACAGTTCCGTATAGTTCAAACGATGCTGTGGCGTCGAGACGAACAAATCCCGGATCAGCGAGAAGTAACAGGCATTCCCATGACGTGCCAGGGTGGTCGTCGCAGTCGTAGTCGCTAATGCGTCCCTGGTGGGACTGCCAGTGATATGAGTGCCTGCCTTAACCAATGCCCGGGGCGAGCAGTTAATTGTAGTGCGCGCAGCAATGAGTTCAAGTTTTGGTAGCAATGCGGGTGACATTGTTTTGGAAATTATATCTGCCGGCTCCTGTAACTCCTGCTCAATTTCCTCTTCATCGGGCTGCAGTGCGGCACGTCCATACAGCTGCTGCGGCTCATCTGTAAGCAGTTCGGCCATTGGCTCAGGTTGCTTCGCTTTGTTGTTGTTGGTGTTATTGCCAATGGGAACCAGTGCTGGCGGCTCGTTGACATTGTGATTGAGACGTGCTGTCAACGCCTTCGGCTTGCGTCCTGGTTTAAAGTTGCCAACGAACTGCGCACGTGTGCATATATCACGCAATCGGATATCGGCGGTGTCAAAGTCCGGCAGATGCTATACAAAATGAATAGCATATTAATTTAAATATTGAAATGTATCAATTAATAGTAAGCTGATAACAGATATTGTGATAATAGTTTAAGCTATACGGATGTACGACAGGGAACTTGCGGTGAGTATGTAAACACCACTACTTAACCTTTTACATACTGCATGTAATATCGATAAAGATCAAGACGTGAATAAGGTGTTCTATAAATTCAAGCACGCACACATCTCTTGCTTACGAATTAAAAAAGAAATACATATATAAATAGCAACTTACCGGTTGCTGCATTTTCCGTCTTTTGTAGTCACGTAAGTATTTCTTTAAGTTCCTCTCATTGAGCGGCTGCATTTTGTCCGACTGCATGTCCCGCAGCACTTGCTCATCTTCTTGGCCGGCACGGCGTTTAAAGAAGGTATTGTAAATGCATTTCTTGTCCGCCGCATTCGATGGCCGAGTGTGTGTCTCTATCTTAAGCTTTTGCTGCTCGACAATTGCAGCTAGTTGGGCCACCTGCTCTTCATCTTGTTCGTCGGCACTGATGTCGCCCGGCTGTAGCTGTAAATCGCGTGCCAGATCCGCGAGCTCCTGGCAGTAGCGTTTGCGGGCACGTTCCATACAGAACTTATTCTCCCTGTGCAACACGGGTGCTTTACGTTTGCGTGGGCGTGACGGCGCTTTGAATGTGTCGCCCTCTGGCGGCGGTGCCATGTTGTAGGCTTGCTGTAAAAATTGCTCGCGGGAAAGGAACAGTTCTTTGGCTAGACGACTGAGACGTTCGGCATGCTGGAAGCGACGCTCGCGTCGCTTTGAGCGCTCAATGCTGCGACGCAACTGGAGTACATCCGGCCGCAGGTTGCCCTCTTCCAGTTGGCGTTGTAGCCGAATCATAGGAGATTGACCAAAATGCTGGAGTCCACCGTTAAATAACTGTAGTAGTGTGCGCTCCTGTTCCTGTGCCGCCTGAGCTGGAGCAAACAAATTCGCATAGCTGGGCAGCAAAGGTTGAAGTTGTGCCTGTATCTGAGTGGGAAGCTTTTGCCAGGTTTCCATGGAGAAGAATTCATGGAATATGGACGCTCTCTCGCAGAGGCCGCGGGGCAAACGGAAAATATGCTGATCACTAAATTGTGCTAGTTCTAGTTCATCGGATTGTGTTGTTGTGGCATCATCAGAATCTGAATCACTTTGAGTATCCTGATCTGTGGCATCTTCATCATCTTCGTCAGCGTCGTCGTCGCTAGAGCTGCTACTGGAACTGCTTGCCGTTTTTCCACTGCTGCTAGCGGCAGCGGCGCTACTGTTACTGCTGCTGCAGTCAGCATTGTCATTGATGTTGTAAGAGCCGCTAAACTCCTCCTCCTCTTCCTCGGATTCCGGGCATGGCATGCTGTTCATATTATTTTTATTATTGTTGTTGTTGTTACTGTTGCTCATAACTACTTGATGATTTTTTGTCGATTTTAACACAATTAATGAATACAGCTTTGATTCTCTTCGCACACTGGGCAAATTTTTTCTCTACACTAATTTATAATTTTTGTCTCTTCCGCTGCCTCGTTATATCAAACATATTTGCTGCTTGTTTTCCTCTTTTCATTGCCTTTGCTTCGGATAGTAGCATGTTTTCTCTGCGTTTTTTGGTGTTTTTCTTTGCTTCGTATTTTTCACACGCGTTGGCATCTTTTACCCGCTTTAACCAAAGAGTGGCAACCCTAGGTGTAAATCAGCTGGCGTTATGGGCTTCATTGCAAATAATTACATATATGTATTTATTTAAATATAAATGTATGCAAACATATTTTTGTTAATGCCACCGACATTAAAAATATATACTCTTACGGCACATAATATGCTCCATAATAAATTAATTGTTGGTGTGCGCTCTTTCGAAGTTACAGTGGTAACTTTGGTGATAGCAGTGACTTTGGTATTTAACTAAGCTAAATATTCATCCATTATAAAAATGCAATTATAGTTATAAAATTTTGAGAAAAGCAACATATTAGCGGTTAATAATAACTTAAATGGTAAAAAAATAAATTTTCACAATTAAAACAAATATCAGATAAGCGATGTTTGCTCACCTCTAGTGTCGGCGCTAGAGTTGCCTTTGCTATGATCAACATCTGTGTGCTTGTGTGCTGTGTATACTAGCAAATAAAATTTTTATCGGCGGCGTAGGCAGACCGCTGCTTCTCGTTTTTTAAGCATATTAAATTGATTTTAATTTAATTTAAGTATACACAAATACTTGATAAATGTGCAGTAAGTGCACTGCTAGTATTGTGCGAAATGCAAACGGAAAGAAAAATTCGCAATTGGTAAGCGACGTACTTGCATGCATATTTTTGTAAGTGTGTGTGTTTGGGCGAAATTGTGTATGTGTGTGTGTACGTTCTAAGCGTCTGTGCCAAAAAAGCGCGGCGGTGGAATGTTAAAAAATTAACTACTAATTGAAAATGTTTGACACTGCGGCCAGTGTATTAGTTACCATAACAGCTTAAATTGTTGTTTTCCTAAAACCAAATAGCCGCAGCCTAATAAATAGAGAAAAGTATTTGGCAAAGGAAAAAAAATAAACGTATTAAAATAACCAGAGCGCAACAAAAATGCCGAACGCGGACGCTATGCATTTAAGCTATTCGCGATTTTAACTGAAAGCAAAATAGCAACAAAGGAAGAAATATAGTGTTCCTTTGCATACCTTATGTTTAATAAAAATGTTTATAAGACGATAAGCAAAATGAGACCATAGAATAATCTAAGAAACTGAACGAATAATATATTAATGTGTCAGGCGGCTTTACAATGCGTTGATGTCAGCAACTCCCAAAACATAAAGAATTTAAAATGTAGCTACTAACTACTGTATTTTGTAAGCTTAGAAAATCTACTTACTGTATAAAATTATCTGATTCTTTTCAGCTTTGTTTTAAATTGAAAACCGGTGCATAGAGGCTCGTGGCACTCTGTTACCTATGGGAGAGGAAAAGTCGGACTCTTGCGAGACATTTGCTGCAACATTGATCAACCCAGACAACGGCGACGTCGTTGGCAGCAACAGCGCAAAAAAGATCAAATCTAAGCAACCAGAGACAAAAGATGAAATCAGCGATGTCAATGCAAATTCAACCAAAAAAACAACAAAAGCCGATGTAGAAAAAAAAAATACAACTGGCGATAAAAGTAATGGAACAAATGGAAACGGAACAGTAAATGCTGTTTTAGATGAATTCTCTAACAGTTCTGACGATCAAAGTGCTCTAGAGAAGCCAGCATTTAAAATAAGCATTGTTCCGTTGGAGAAACTGCTAGCGCAGCCAAAAAGCAAGAAAATAGCAACAAGAAACTCTAACAACATTAATATTGATGCAGAGTCGACAAGTTTGCGGGCATCGTCTGTTTTGCCGCCTCGTAAAAGTCGTAGCAATAACGTTTCCATTATCGAACTAAGCGAGACAGAGAGCGACGAAGACGATATTATTGTGTCGCGCAAAACACGCATTAATTCCAGATCTGCAAAGGAGCCAGCCAAGAAGTTACCAGCTAAGCAAAGTTTGCTCTCTAAACTATTAGTTGACAGCGATAGTACAGCTAGCGAAGGGTCTACACAAAAGTTGCGTCGTTGCGTGGTGCGTGTAAAGCGCATTAAGCTGCTCAAAGCAACAGCGACACCGACCCCAAAAGCTGCAACAGCATCAACAACAACAACAGAAGCGCCAGCTAAAAAAATAGAGGCAAAGCGCAAAATGAGCACAGACTCAGAGCATGAACAAGCGAGCACTTCGAAGCGTAATCGGCGCGATAAGAGCGTTAGCGCCAGCGATAACGATAACGATTCCGATTACAAGGCAGCCGTTGAGGATCAAGTGGAATCGGATCAGGAAAAAGATGAAAAATCGGATACAGAAACTGGTCAAAGCAGCGGCAGCGAAGTAATGCCGCAACGCAAGCGTCGCAATTTCTCGGGAAAGAAGGATGCTATCTCTGATCAGGACTCGTCCGATTTTGAGCCGGACGATAAAAAGAAAAAGAAAAGACGACGCATTAAAAAGGCGTCTAGCGACGATAGCGATGATGCTGACGACGAAAAGAACAAGAACAAGCGCAAACACATACGCAAAATTATCAAGACTAAAGATTTGGATTTGACCACCAAGGAGGCCGCCAAGGAAGAGGACGATCGTCGTAAACGTATCGAGGAGCGTCAAAAGCTCTACAATCGCATCTTTGAGAAATCGGAGAGCGTTGAAATAAGCGAATTGATATTAGATTTCGATGAGGAATCAAAAAAAGCACTACTCCAGGTGGACAAGGGACTACTTAAAAAGCTAAAGCCCCACCAGGTCGCTGGCGTCAAGTTCATGTGGGATGCTTGCTTCGAGACGCTTAAGGAGACCGAAAAAAGCTCTGGCTCCGGATGCATTCTTGCCCATTGCATGGGTTTGGGCAAGACGCTGCAGGTGGTCACTCTATCCCATACGCTGCTCGTAAATTCACGGCGCACGGGCGTCGAGCGTGTGCTAATCATCTCACCACTTAGCACCGTCAATAATTGGGCCCGTGAATTTGTACACTGGATGGCATTCGCACATCGACGTGACATCGAGATCTATGACATTTCACGGTACAAGGACAAACCGACGCGCATCTTCAAGCTGAACGAGTGGTACGAAGAGGGCGGCGTCTGTATTTTGGGCTACGACATGTATCGAATACTTGCCAATGAGAAGGCCAAAGGTTTGCGTAAGAAGCAGCGCGAGCAGTTGCAGCATGCACTCGTTGAACCTGGCCCTGATCTGGTTGTCTGCGATGAGGGTCATCTGCTTAAGAACGAGAAGACATCCATTAGTAAGGCGGTGACAGGAATGCGTACCAAGCGACGCATTGTACTCACGGGCACGCCTCTTCAAAATAATCTCAAAGAATGTAAGTTAAATATTATATTATAAAGCATCAAAAGCTTATCCTTAATATATGCATCTTTTTGTTTTTCTCCGTTTTTATTGTAGACTATTGCATGATACAGTTTGTGAAACCAAGTCTATTGGGCACATATAAGGAGTATATGAATCGCTTTGTCAATCCAATTAGCAATGGACAGTACACAGACTCCACTGAGCGTGATTTGCGCCTGATGAAGCATCGCTCGCATATTCTGCACAAGCTGCTCGAGGGTTGCATTCAGCGTCGGGATTACTCAGTGCTGGCGCCATATTTGCCGCCCAAGCATGAGTATGTCGTCTATACGACATTGTCAGAGCTGCAGCAACAGCTTTATGGCTACTATATGACAACGCATCGGGATCAGGCTAGCTCTGATATTTGCGGCAAGGGTGCACGTCTGTTTCAGGACTTTCAGGACTTGCGGCGCATCTGGACACATCCGATGAATCTGCGCGTCAATAGCGATATTGTAATTGCAAAACGTTTACTAAGCAACGAAGAATCAGAGGAGGAGGGCTTCATATGTGATGATTCCGAGGAGGAGGAGGAGGCGGTCTCAAATTCGTCGGATAGCGCTGATTCGTTCAAGTCAGATGCCAGCTTAACCATTGTCAAGACAAATGCCGCAGGCGGCAGCAAAGTTAAGAGTCGCAAGACACGCAACGGCGTTCGCTCTGGATTGGTAGACAGTGATTCGGATGTCGAAGTTACGGGTGGCGCTTCTGTGCAGAAGGATGATCCCTCTGAGTGGTGGAAACCATTTGTCGAGGAGAAGGAGCTGAACAACGTTAATCATTCCCCTAAGCTGCTAATGCTGCTTCGTTTACTGCAACAGTGTGAGGTCATTGGTGACAAGCTTCTCGTCTTCTCCCAATCCCTACAATCCCTGGATGTTATCGAGCATTTCCTTTCGCTCGTAGATAGCAACACCAAGGGCTACGAATTTGAGGGTGAGCCATCTTTTATGCCAAAAATCATCTTTGTCTTAATTAATATTTTTTATAATTGTAATGTCGCAGGTGATGTGGGAAACTTTAAGGGCTCGTGGACACCGGGCGAGGATTACTTTCGTTTGGACGGCTCCTGCAGTGTAGAGCAACGCGAGTCCATGTGCAAGCAATTTAATAATGCAAGTAATGTGCGTGCCCGTCTCTTTCTCATCTCGACCCGAGCTGGTGGATTGGGTATTAATCTGGTGGCAGCAAATCGTGTAGTTATTTTCGATGTTTCATGGAATCCCTCGCATGACACCCAGAGTATCTTCCGTGTGTACCGCTTTGGGCAGGTGAAGCCTTGCTACATTTATAGACTGATTGCCATGGGCACCATGGAGCAGAAAGTCTATGAGCGGCAAGTGGCCAAGCAGGCAACAGCGAAGCGTGTAATCGATGAGCAGCAGATCTCTAGGCATTATAACCAAACCGATTTGATGGAGCTCTACACATATGAACTTAAGCCGAGCGTTGAGCGCGAAATGCCGTTGTTGCCCAAAGATCGACTCTTTGCTGAGCTGCTGACAGAGCACGAGAAGTTGATATTTAAATACCATGAGCACGACTCACTTCTCGAGCAGGAGGAGCACGAGAATTTAACGGAGGAGGAGCGCAAATCCGCCTGGGCAGAGTATGAGGCAGAAAAGACGCGTGCCGTACAAGCATCACAGTATATGAGCTATGATCGCAACGCCTTTGGCGCAACAATGGCCAGCCAGTTTGGTAATGCTTCCGGCAGCGTCACATCCAATAAGATATTTGGCTTCCGGTCAGATATTCTGTTGCAGTTGCTTAACATGAAGATATCAAAGGATCATCCAGAGCTAACACAGAATCAGGTGATACAACTGGTGCCAAGCTATCTGCAGCAGCTATACAATGAGATGAACAATGGTGATCCCACCATGTACAAGGATCTTCTGCAGTTGCACACACACATTGTGCATCCCAGCGGCATGTACATGAATCCCTTGCTCTATACCAATCAAAACCCATCGGCAGCGGGCTACAACCAAGCAACCGGACAGCCACCACCAGTCGGCGTTGTTCCACCCGCTGGCAATACGACCGGCTTTGAGGCGGACAAGGTATACGAGATTGACTAAATGAAAATAGACATAGTATATATGTTCACAAATCCATCATATGCGCACACATTAAATAACGAACGAATTGGGTTTGCCTCATCAGACATCATATACATATGTGGTTTTTTGTTTGTTTAGCAATTGGATTTAATGATAGTTAATTTGTCGTATTGTATTCATTTGAAAACAAAGCAAAACTGTCTTTGTTATTACAAATTGATCATAAATTTAGCCCAAGCATAAGTTGATGTAGTTTTTACTTTTGAACTAAGTTAAAGCAGTCCTAATACATTTAGCAATATATTACCAATATAAAAAAAAAAAAAAAAAAAAAAAAACTTAAAAAGAGAAACAAAGATAATGAGTTATATATAAATGAATATATTAGCTATTATACGCGATCTTTACAATGGTTCGCATAAAAATTATCTACACACCGCTGCAAAAATAACAAACAATAAATGGCACACAATACGATAAATAATAACATTGGTGTTTTCAATTTCAAAAATGAATGACAAATTTCTCGGTACTATTTGTCGATGGGTAATTTAGTTTTAATTCCACATGTATCCTCTAAATTTAGTAGGTATAAATAGGAAAACTTAATATATGATCTGTTAATATTTTCCTGGTTTTCATTCGAAAAATTCGTTAGATAATAACAAAATACTCTCGGGAGTATTGAAAACATATCTCATAGGCAACACTCGATGGCATATGAATGAAATTTCGTTTTTATTTTCTGGTCGGTTTGTTTATTTGTTTTTTAAATACTTGTATGTATGATTTTTGTTTACTGAAAGGTTACTTAGTAATTTTACTTGCTACTAATCACTTGGGCGGCAGTTTGCCCATCATGCGCAGCTGTTGCATTTGCTGTGCCTGCAGTAAATGCTGTTGTCCTGCAGGTAGTTGACCCACTGGCGGCATTCCACCTGGTGGCATGCCACTCATCAGGCCAGGTCGCGGACCAGGTCCACCCATCGGCTGCATGCCAGTTGGACATGGGCCAGGCATCATAGGTGGTGTAGGACGATTGTGCCCACCCTGCTGTATATCGGATAGACAAGCTTTCCACTCTTCCAAACGATTGTAGTGCTTTTGCAGAAGCGCTTCCTTGCGTCCTATTTCAATACTTAGATCTTGATTCTCATCCTTAATGAGCATATGGGGTTTAAGTGTAGAGACTAGAAAGCGTTTTTGCAAAAAGAATGCTTCCATTTGACGCGCCACATCGATGAAACGATTTGTTGTTTTTTGTACCTCCAAATCAATTTCCTCTTTATTTGTGCCGGAGTTGGGCTCCTGTTTGGTTAGCGAGAGTAGACAGGCCTGAAAAGCTTCCTCGAATTCATCCATTAAATTACCGCCACCGGCTTCGTTGTTTGGCGTAGACATATTTGATTTTATATTTGTGTCTGTGGATTTTATTAATAAACAATTTAAGAAATTCACAAAGAATCGCGCACGGGACAAAAGTACTAAAAAATCCATAAAATAAGATATCGAAAAACGGCTGAATGTTAAGCTATCGATAAATTTTAGCATTGTTCGACCATAATATGTAACTTGTTGGTTGCGGCAATAACAATAGTCTGAAATTGATAAAATGACTGCAGTTCAGGTAATACGAAGTCTCTACACAGCACATTGGAGTCTGCTAGCCCGAGTGCCACGTCGTGCTAATCCTGGCCTGGGCTATCAACTACAAGATCTGCGTCAACATGATGCCGACGATGCTAGTGAGGATTATGCCGACATGGAGGCAGACTTTATGTCCTTTCATAAAACACATAAACAGCATGAGGCGCAACAGCAGCAACAACGCGATCGAGTTCGTCAGTTTATGATTAAGCACAAATATTTTCGCAATGCCAAGTTACCAAATTTGCTGCTGTATGCGGAAAAAGAGCAAATGCGTTTGCTCCACGAACGCGATGCGGAGGAATGGAGTGTGGAGCGATTAGCCGAAAGCTTTCCAGCCACACCAGATATTGTACAAAAGGTGTTGCGCTCTAATTGGCGTCCACAAAGTGTGAATCGCATACGCAATCACGACGAAAGTGTTATAAAGAATTGGTCGCAGTTGCGCGCTGGTAAATGTGAAGATGTGCCGCCTGAGCTATTGCAGCACCTACAGAAATTTGCGCAGCGTCAGCGACAAGATTTGCAGCACATGATGCCAGAGCAGTGGCCAACGCGACCGGAGCTACCATTGCCTCAGGGAAATGAATTCCGTGCCCTGCTCGGCAAAGAAGGCAACAAGCAATTGGAATCAGGAATATCAACACAACGATCATCAGCTCATAATATGCCACCCTCTGCAGGCGAGGATGAAACCTATTTGATGGACAAGGTAAAAGATAAGCGTAAAATGCGACTGCAGGAGCTAAAAGCATCGCAAATGCTGCCCGATCAGCAGCAGTTGGACCAAAAACTTCAACACCCATTGTCCAATCCAAACGGCACTGGGCCATTGCCAAATTTTGTACAAAAATTTGAACGCACTGAAATTGTTGTCAGCGTTGCGGATCAACGCAAATACGAGATGTCCAAAGTAAAGGATCGTATTGTGATACCACGTAAATTATATCGCCAAGGAGCTACGTATCGCATAGAGGATGCCTACTACGATGACGATGGAGAGTTTCTTTATCGTGTGCCCGGCATGACGGGGCTTTAAATTAGTCCAAATGTAAAATACAATTACATAGAATGTAATACATGCTTCTTAAGCTAGATAAAAATGATTCTGAAGCCACTCAATATTCACTCTCATTTTGTATCCTTTTGCAAGTTTAAAAATGCTGAAAAATTATTGAACGGAAATGAAACTGAAGTAATTTTCAGTTTAAAACTTTTTATTACAAAAATAGTAAAAATGAAAACTTTTGATTGTTATAGCTTTAATTATTGAAGGCAGCAGCGATTAGATCGCTGCCAGCTAGTATTGCATCCGAAGCGACAGTTATTTTGGTACCTGTTAGCTTAGCCACAAAATCACAGGCGGCTATTTCCGCATAATTGGCGCCGCCAACAACAAAAACAAACAAATTCCGCAAGCGCAGTGGAAATGTGTCTGGCGTTCTTAAATTCGCAGCATAGGCTTTGGGCGTGCTAGCTTGTCCGCCCACATGCACCAAAAGGCCATCGACCATGGCCAGCTTGTTGGCCAGCTGCTCGGGATTGTTGGCATTGAGGAGTATTGAGCACAACTGCGCGGCAAGCGGTATGTAGGTACCATTGAACACAAAGCTGGGGCAGGATTGCTTTGCAGACTGACCTGGATTGGAGCCGGCAGCAGAAGTGCCTGCAGTCGACTTCGTCGCCTGTTGATCTACATCTGCTGATGATGTCAGCAATTTTAATCGATTGGCATTGGCCTGGAATTCGGTTTGTTGAAATTTGGGCAGCGGCAAATTGGACAGCAGCTTGGCCGAAGCTTTGCGCTCGGGCATCAGAACCGGCAGTAGACCCGCCTGAGCCAGCTGCTGGAATACACTCAGTTCCTGATGGCCAAACATATTACAATAGTTGCGTGCAAATATGTGTAGCTCCTCAGGAGCAACGCCGGCACACAAGTGCAACAGACAGAGCAGACGCAGAGTATTATAACGTTGTCCATCAGTGGTGAGTAGCTCGTCGACTTCAGCTAATAGACGTTTGCGTGAAACATTGTTAAGGATGTCCTCCTCTAGGGTTTGCAGACGCCGAAAGTTGCCCAGCATTTGGATGACAATCTCGGAAGCATTTAAATGTCGCAACACTTTGGCTTTTAGCTCTGTCAACTTGGGCAGCTTGCGGGCAACATAATCGTGCATCTCCTCCAGCTTCATGTCATTGAGTTTTTGCAACTCCAGACTTAGGGCTTTCACTTGGGCGCGCACCAAGCTGCTAGCTTGTGCGAAATGTTTGTAACGATTATCACCATAGATTTCATCGCTGGCGGTATTCAGGCGTATTAGGCTAAGCTTGCCAGTGTTTGGCTTGTGATCGTTTTTGCCTTGGAGCAGCTGCAGCTTTTGGCTGCGTATCTTATTGTTGGCATTGTCAATAACAATTTCTCCAGCACGTAGCTGAAACACCTCCAGCAGCAGGCCAGCATAAATGGCCGGCGTTAGTAATGACGATGCGTAATCCTTATCCCTATCAATAATCAGCCAGGCGCCAAAGTCTGCTGGATTTGTTGGCTCTGGCACTGTTCCCAGCGACTGCATCAACTGCACCAGCTGCCCTGCATGATTGCCAAAACTAAGCGTAAGCGCAGGCTGTCCACAAATCATTTGCAGCAGGCGCAGACTCTGGGCCACAGCGGGAAGCGCAGAGGTATTACCTTGTAAGTAGAGGCATTCGTAAAGCTGCATTGAAGGAAGGCATTACAACATGTGTGTTTAATTCTTCGGAGTTTCGCTTGGCACATCTACTCACATTTGGAAGCTCAAGACTGAGCACACCCTGGTCGAGGTATATAAAATCCCAACTGTAATGATGCAGCTGCACAAGACCCCAGAGGCCGGCCTGCTCGAGAAGCGCATGGAAATAGGCATAGCAGCTCGGCACGCAAATGATGTGAAACATGCGTAACGCCAAATCGGATGACTCACTGGGTGCGGTCAGTGTAAGTGGTTGCAGTTGACGCAACAGCGTCTGATATGTGCCCAGAAAACTGCGTATCATGTAAATGTGAACCCGATCTTTGTCACGATGCAGTGTTTGTTTTAAATCCAGTTTGTAAATGCGCTGGATGCCTTTTAATCTATAACAAGTGTTTTAATGGACTAATTGTATAAATAAAATATTTGCATGCACTACTTACTTTAACCAGGAGGCTGTGCAGACATGTTCTAGCGGCTTGATCAGTTCTGTTTCCAAGACGAGCTCTTTTTTGCCCGGTATGGAGCATATTATTGCCTGCAACTGTAGCAAATTATCACAGCATTATGCTGATATAATGTTAAATTATTTGTTGCATACACACGAACACACCTTTTCCTGCGCCACTAGTTGAAATCCTTGCAATTTCTTATCTAGCGTCACATCCATTTGGGGGAACTTTTAGCGATATTATTGACTTCGTATCGATAAAAGCTATGCGCCGATAATGTAACAGCTGTGTATTCTAGCAAAAGCCGCCCTGAAATATCTCATTCAAATTCAAAAATTATTTTTTGCTTGGGAGGGTTATGTTATTTTTTTATCAACAGATTTTTATTTATTTTAGATACTTATGTCACCTTTAAAAATGCATGATGTTGAGAGAAGAAAATGTAAGGAAAAGTCAATTAAGCTTTCAAAGCTTTATAGGGTTTCCCCACTAGCACTTTACATCAGCATTTACAGTAATTATCGATATCAAGACGGAGAGCTGTCCTCATGCACTACATCTCCGTCTCCAACTTGTTGACAGTTAATTATAAATTCAGCTAACAAGTGTGTAATATGGATCCGATTTTATTATCTATTTTGGAGAACGACGCTAAAGTGGAAACAATGTGGAAGAGGTGCAAAAGCTCTAAAAAAGTTTTTGCAACAGAAATACTTTGGAGCAAGTGGAAATGAAATGCAATTGTTACGTATACGTTTTCTGTGTGTAGATATACGAATATTGAAAGCTTATTTGGGAACTTAAACATTTTGAATAGATAGAATAGATAGATAGAGATTATTAACCAAACAACAAAGAACTGAACGTTTGTAAGTTTAAAACAAATATTTGTATGATTGTATCTTTGAAAAGTGAATTAAAAGCTTTGCTTTTCGAATGCATAAATATATGAGGATGCAAAAGGAGCGCTTCACTAGTATGTTGTTCATTGACTAACTGCATTCATAAGTCAGCTGGTAGCAAATCTAACACTATGGCGTCGACAACAAATGACGAAAGCTTTAATGCTGATGAGCTGGTAGCACCCAATTGGCTAAATGCGCAATTCTTTGAGGAAGTACTTGGAAAATATGAAAATGCCTTAGAACTCAAGGTCGTGGACATACAAATGTCTCCAGCAAGTGGCAAGGGAGATCACTATGCAAGTGTTATGTTCAGGGCGAATGTTTCGTATGCCACACAAAAAGGAAAGCTCTCTAAATCTCTGATAATCAAGACAATGCCCGAAGAGGAGGGACATAAAAAGGACATGTTGAATGGATCGCACCTTTTCGAGACTGAGATTGAAATGTATACAAAAGTACTGCCCAGATTTGAAGAGATTCTAAGAAAATCGGGAGATAACACAAGGCTCTATGTGCCCTGTCTGTTTTATAGTCTTGAACCGCGACAAATAATGGTGTTTGAAGATCTAGTCTCACAGGGATATTCAGTATTGAGGGATCGTGGTGGCACTATCGAGGAACTAAAAGGAGCTTTTACTAAGCTCGCCAAATTGCATGCTGTTAGTTTTCATGTTCTTAAAGAGGTAATATCATAAAATCGATCGTAAGAAAGTAAAAACTTATAACTCTTCTGTCTTAGGCACCCGAATTTCTACAGGAATGCAAACATGGCTTAAATACATTACCAAATATAATGAATGACCCCTTCATAACATCAGGAATAAGTAATTTTATAGAATTTCTTGAACAAGTACCCGAGCTATCCAAGTACAAGGCATATTTCAAGAGCGTTGAGGATAATTACTTACAACTCTTCAGTCAAGTAATGGAAGAGTATCGGGAAAATCGCCAACCTGATGGTTATTACGTTTTATCCCATGGTGACTTTCATTTGCGTAACATGATGTTCAAGCTTAATAAGTTAAATGAAAGTTTTGAAGATTGTATGCTATTGGATTATCAATTAAGCAACACTTGCCCCATAACTATTGATATTATCTATTCGATTTATATGCTGATGGGTTCGGAAGATCGTGTAAACAACTACGATGAATTAATTAAGTTTTATTTCGCCACTTTCATTGAAACTTTAAAAAACATTGGATTTAAAGGCGAACTACCACATTATGCAGATTTTCAAAAACAAATGCTCCGTCATAAGTTCTATGGTAAAATTGTATCTTTTGAATCCTGATATATATTACATGAACACTTTAATGTTTTCAGAGATCTTTCTTCTACCGACACTTCTCCCGCTCCTGCACGGTGCGAGAGCCAAGGCTTTTGAAATACCTGACATGCTGCAAAAAAACGAAGTGCGTAAAAAGTTGTACTTCTTGGACACATATGTCGAAGATGTCAAGTATTTGCTAGCCAGATTCGAAAAAATGGGCTATTTTAAGTAATATTATAATGCATTTTATAACAAAGCTGTCAAGTTTTTGCTAGCTTGATAATAAAAGCGGAGCTTTTTTAACTCACTTAAGTGTTTCTTAATGAATTTAAATAGTGTAATGTTATAAAATGCAAACATTTCATCAGCCACGTCTGGTGTGTTTTAAGTGTCTTTATTGAATGAATTCTCTGTTATAATTATGTTCTTATGTTTATGGTTAACATTGGTATTCTTAATAGACGAATAATGTCATAGACGAATAATGTAGCTCGTCGCTGAATGATGTAATGTATATTAACTAGTCGCTGATTACTTGCACTTGAAATGTGCTGGTGACTAGCGTTATGTTTATGTAACGACAAAGTGCCGTTGTTTGTATTATGTTTATTTAGCAACAAAATGTTGCTGCGCAATATATTTGTAAGACACTGAGTACAGTGTATTCTCGATATATGTGTATACTACAATAGTAAAATAATATAGGCAGATAAACCTCGTTTTACGCCGGTTCGATTTACGCCGATAGGCGAATTTAAACTGTATTTATTATTTTTATGCGTTCAACATTTATTTTCAATTTATAAACATATTGGAAATGAATTAAATAAACATGTAAGATTATTCTAAGAATTTTGATAAGGAACCTAGCCTAATATCGTCCATTTTTTTTACGACGATTTTTCTTGTAACGGAAACCAGGCGTAAAACGATGTTTACCTGTACATACATAAAAATGTGTAAATGGGTAATCAACGCAAAACTCATAACCTAAGAGCTACAAAGTTCAAATTTTAGCAAAAGTTTCCGTTTGTACTGAAAGTCAATAAGATGTGATGAAGAAACAAAAAATAATGTTCATTCAGAACATTGAAAAATATCTTGCTGAAAGTTGATCAAGAAACTCGAAAATTTAAAAACACAAAGCAATAACAAAAACGTTTACACAAATTGTGTAGCTATTTATCACGTCTACCATAAAATTTAATTTCACATAAAATCGTTTTTCGCTATCAAATGCATGCTAAAGCTTCCAAAAGCTTTAAAAGCTTTCATGCACAAAATCACTTAAATAGTTGAGCTCAATTTTGACAACTTTTAGTAACCAGCATTTTGAACCGCGAGCTTATACAACTGTTCGTACAAATACCCAATACGAGAAGTAAAAATATTCTACCATGACATCGACAACAAATAATGATAACTTTCATTCTGATGAGCTGGTGGCACCCAATTGGTTAAATGCACAGTTCTTGACGGAAGTACTTTGCAAACATGAAAACGTCCCGGACCTCAAAGTCGTGGATGCTCAGATGTCTCCAGCCAGTGCCAAGGGAGATCACTATGCGAGCATTATGTTTAGATCGAATGTTACATATACCACACAAAATAGAAAGCTCTCCAAATCGCTTATCATCAAAACAATACCAGAAGAAGAGGGACACAAAAAAGACATGTTGCATGCATCACCCCTCTTTAAGACTGAGATTGGGATGTATACCAAAGTGTTGCCTAAGTTCGAGGAAATTCTGCACAAAGCGGGAGACGATACTAAGCTTTATGTGCCTTGTATCTACTCCAGCTTGGAGCCACGTCAGGTTATGATCTTTGAAGATCTTGTACCTCAAGGCTATGAGGTTATTAGGGATCGTGATGCAAGTATCGAAGAGCTTAAGAGCGCGTTCTCCAAACTAGCCAAATGGCATGCAGCTAGTTTTTACATTTTTCATGAGGTATGTTTAATGAATAATATGTTTTTCAACTAAATTAACATTTTGTTTGTTACTTAGGAACCAGATTTCCTGCAAGAATATACAAATGGTTTGTTTGATATACCCCATTTCTTGGATAATCCTTTTATTAACTCAGGCATGCGACAATTCATCGGGTTACTTGAGGAAGTTCCAGAACTGAGAAAGTATTTGCCATTCTTTAAGAGTATAGAAAACGATTATTTGGATCGTTGTGGACTTGTTATGCAAGAGTATCGCAAAAATCGTCAGCAGAACGGGTATTATGTATTGTCTCATGGCGATTTTCATCTTCGCAACATGATGTTCAAGCACAGCAAAGCGAACGGAAAGCTAGAAGATGTTATGTTGTTAGATTTCCAAATGAGCAACATATGCCCCATAACAATCGATGTCATGTATGCGATTTACATGCTGATGGGCGTAAAAACTCGTACAAATAATGATAAGGAGCTCTTAAACTATTTCTTTACTGAGTTTACCACAACGTTGCAGAAAATTGGTTTCAAGGGTGAAATGCCAAATTCTGTAGAGTTTTGGAAACAAATAGCCCAACATAAATACTATGGTGAGAATTGTCTTAAAATACTTTGCATTTAAAATATGTCAATACTTTTATTTTCGTTATTTATATTTTCAGATATCTTTTTACTAACTACGGTTTTGCCAATGATTTTTGCCATAAGGTTAAAGACGTTTGAATTTGCCGATATAGTCCAAAAAGAAGAAGTACGAAAAGAGTTATATTGTTCAAAGATTTACATTGATGATGTGAAGCACCTGCTTTCCAAGCTCGAAAAACAGGGCTACTTTCAGTAACATGAATGCGCTAATAAAGCTTTTTAGAACCTAAAGATTTTATATGGCCTTTAATAAACAACTGTTTTAGTAAAACATTGAATTCTGATCGAATTGCATTTCTTACGAAGAGGAGCATGTTTATTATAATAATTGAAGGTGCCAAAAATAAATTATTAATCTGATTGATAAACATACTAATATCAATTAGATTGAAAATGTTCAAATTGTTATTAGTTAATATCAACACTTATGCAGTTCACACCAGATGGTGATTTTACATAGACCAGCTGAAAGTCCACCTGTAGGACAAAATAATATATAACTTTACATTATTTTGTTTCATTATATCTTTATGCAACTGGAACCGTTATAATACTAATATTTTAACTCACAAAATATTAACATATCGGAAATTTTTTAAATTTAATCTCTCTGTTGGTTGCTCAATTTAATATTATATCTTTTCATTTAAGAGCTTTGTATCTCTGTAAACGCTATCACCAGCAAAGAAAATCAAATTTTATCATAAATAAAATATTTTGTATATTTTTATTTAAATTATTATTTTATTTTATTATTTATTATTATTCTTTTAATAAAATTATCAAGAGACTGCAATCTAATGATAGTTATCGATCGTTTTTTTTACCGCCTGCCCCCCTACCTACAGGTCTGGGGACGCTCTTTTATCTTGATATTCTGAGTTCATAACAAAATAAATTCTATAAACATGGTGAGAAATAATAATTATGGTGAATAATAATAATAAGTTTAAACACTTTGTTTTATAATCACAATTGGTCAAGTAATTATAATAACCTTCCAGACAGAAGCTAGTAAAAACTAGTTCGACTGAAATACTTTATAAATGAAATACTTTTAAGCTATTTTTTGTATCAGTCAACCACTATAACAATATTTTATTGTTTGCTTAAATTGTTAGTAATAAAATACTAAAATTATGCTTTTTGAGATAACAATTATGTAAAATTTCGAGCTATATAATTATATATATAATTGCCAATTATACGACTTAATACTGTTATGATTGCAATATTAAAGCGGTTCAAAGTACCCCAAATGCAGCATTCGAGGTAAAAGTTCTTCCAATTCATCTTGGTATTCTCTTTGATAATACAACTTTCGACGCTCTTCTGCATCCACCGACAACTGTGCGGGATCGGTACCCTTGCGCATTTGCATTACAAAAGGTTGGAAGGTGACAAGCAATAAGATATCTAAGGATGGCATTATCATGAACAATTAGTACAAATTGTGCAGTATTCGTATTTAAATTAAAAATTTACCATTGTATCGTTTTTCAAACATCTGTCGCCGAAACTCTACCAAACTGGGCATCTTGCCTTTGTATCCAATCTTCTTGAGGGTGTTCAAAAATGTTTCAAAGTAGTTGTAGATAAGTTCATTTGATTTCTCTTTGCGTGTTGCGGGATCAAAGAGCATATAGATTGCATAAATAATATCGTTGGCCATAGAACCCACATAGGACACTTGGAAATCCAGAAGCATACAGTCGAGTCCTTTGAACATCATGTTACGCAGATGAAAATCTCCATGACAGAGTACATAGAATCCATTTTCCTTCCGACTATCACGATATTCCCGGATAATATCCACCCAACGTTGGATAAAATTATCGCGCATTGGCTCAAAGTATTTTTGAAAACGTTTTAGGCTCTCCACATTGCCCAGCATATCTATAAAGTTGCCTAACGATGTGGTAATTAAGTCCTGCTCTAAAAAGTGCGGCAATGTGGTCAAATCATAATTTAGTTCCTTAAATAAATCAGGCTGCTCCTTGAGTAACTTATGGCTAACTGCATGCCACTTGGCGAGCTTATCCAGTGCGGCAAGAAGCTCATCCGAATTGGCTGAACGTCGAATAATAGAGTATCCTTTTGACACCAGGTCCTCAAAAACTATCACTTGACGCGGCTCCAAGCTATGGTACATACAACCAGCACACAATGAAACCTCTTCCCCAGCCTTGCGCAATATGGATTCGAATAGGGGCAAAATTTTGGTGTACATTGTTACCTCCGTTTGAAAGATATGCGATTCACCCAAAAGCTCCTTCTTTTGACCCTCTTGTTCGGGCATTGTCTTAATGATCAGCGATATCGTTGATTTATACCTTTGCTCCTTACTCGTATACTCAACGGCTGCCCGGAACATAACACTCGCATAGTGATCTCCCTTTGAACTGGCTGGCGTTAGCTTAATGCCAACTATATTTAGCTCTGGCTGCTTTAGATAATTATCCAAAACTTCTTTCATAAAGTCGGAATTTAGCCATTTTGGTGCTTCCAACTCATCGGCGTTGCAACTGTCGTTGTTTGGTGCCATTATGATGCGGCTATCAGTTGATGTAGGAACTAACTAAGCGTCCGATCTATTCAAATACTCAATTTATGTGACTTGCATTCTGAGTTTTAGCAGTTTTCAATGCAAATAATGACCAGCATTCTACAGATCGAATGAGATCTGTGTAGCTACGAAGTGTTTGGATTTTTACGAGCTGTGTATAATTAAGTATGTATATTTTATACATCTAAATTAGTATTATGTCAGTGTCAACAAAAATAAAGAGCGTGTAATGATTATTGCAGGAAATCTAAAAATCAATACTGTTGTCGACTGGTTGGTACTCTTCAAAAAGATTAAAATTATTCTTTGTATGAAAGTTACCATCTTAAATATACAAAGTAAAAGTATGATGACAAATAAGCATGTAAATGATTTTAGAACTTTTGTCTTTGCATCTCTATTTAATTTCATGTGATACGAGGTAGTTTCACAATGTTTTGTTTGGTTTAAGCTTAGTTAGGGTAAATAATTCCTGTATAAACTCAACTTTTATCAAATGTTTGTTCTTGCCTATAAATATTTGCATACTGCGAAAATATTTTATTTTATCAATACAGGGTGCACAGAATTTAGGTTATGAATACGGTTAATTTTGTATTATTATTATTATTTTAATGGTTTCAATTCTATATTACACTCACAGAAGAAGACCGTGCTTATATTATGTTTAGATGCACTTAAATTGAGTTGTCTCGGTTATAGAATTTCGTTCATGATTTTTATTTTATTGAAATCAAACGCCTTTGTAATTTTTATACCCTAAACCCATAAAATGGGTAAAAAAGGGTATAATGGTTTTGTGCAAAAGTATGTAACAGGCAGAAGGAAGCATCTCCGACCCCATAAAGTATATATATTCTTGATCAGCATCAACAGCCGAGACGATATAGCCATGTCCGTCTGTCCGTCCGTCTGTCCGTTCTGTCTGTATGAACGCGTGGATCGCAGAGACTACAAGAGCTAGAGACTTCAGATTTTGAATATAAGTTCTCCTATACCATGAGCAGAACAAGTTTGCTTTAAATTATCGATAACTATTCTGGTTTCCGATATACACATGGAATCGATAACAATAAAATATCGAATTTGGAAAATATAAAAATGAGGGTTGAAATAATGGATAACGATAGAACTTTTCTGAAAGTTTCGTCCAAATCGGTTAAGAAACACCGGAGATATCGAATTTTATCGATTGAAGTTAAGTCAGTATTCCAAAGTCTTATATAAACTTAATTTATTTATTGCAACTGGGTTCAAGGTATCTTTTAGTCGGGCTCTCCCGACTAGAGCCTTCTTACTTGTTATTTTTTATTTTGCTTTTTCAAAGCATTTCATACAAAAAGTTATTATTTTTTAAACTCTTTTGTAAAAGCCAATGCGAAGTAGGCCCAATCAAATTCTTAATTAAATCAATACTTAAATTCAAATCACAAAATACTAATTTTCAAATTCTTTTGAAATCAAATTTTTAGTTCTCACGAATTTTAATCCTGTTCACCAACCAAAAAAAAAAACTTGATTAAAGTTTTAAATATGTGTATTTGGATCAAGAACAAAAGAACAAAAACAAAATCGTACTTGAATCAAGAGTAACATTCTCGTTTTTAATAACTCCTCACTTAAAAGAGAAATCAAGTTAGAAATCTATTCACGTACGAAATAATTGATTATTTCAATCAGTGCTGTAACATTATATCACTTAAACTGTTATCTATCAAGTGTAATAATTTCTCTCACTTCACAAAAAAACAATTTCCGCAATCATGTGCTTATCAGAATCTGTAAAAGCTTACAACAGCTTTGGTACGCAAAACTATTTAAATAGCTGAGCTTATTACTGAAAACATTTAGTAGACTGCATTTTGTGTTGTCAGCACATTCAACTGATATTTCTATTGGTACAAATACCTTAAACGGATAGTACACAGCATTTTATATGAAAATGACTTCGACACCAAATAATGATGGCTTCAATGCTGATGAGTTGGTGGCACCCAAGTGGCTAAATGCAAATTATTTTGCGGAAATACTTAGCAAATATGAAAAGGCTCCAGAGCTTAAGGTTCTTGATGTGCAGATGTCTCCAGCGACTGCGAAAGGAGATCACTATGCGAGTGTTATGTTTCGGGGTAACGTTTCGTATACCACACAAAAAGGAAAGCTCTCCAAATCGCTTATCATCAAAACAATGCCCGAAATAGAAGGTCATAAAAAAGAGATACTCGGGAACACAAGTATTTTTCACACTGAAATTGGGATGTATACCAAAGTGTTGCCCAAGTTCGAGCAGATCTTACGCCAGGCGGGAGATCATACTAAGCTTTATGTGCCTTGTATCTACTCCAGCTTGGAGCCACGTCAGGTTATGATCTTTGAGGATCTAGTGCCACAAGGCTATGAGGTCATAAGGGATCGTGATGCAAGTATCGAGGAGCTTAAGAGCGCGCTTACCAAACTAGCCAAATGGCATGCAGTTAGTGTTCACGTTATGCATGAGGTAAATTGATCGATTATTAATTAACTTAAAATAACGTTCTCATTGTTACTTAGGAACCCGATTACCTGCAATGCTACACAAATGGGTTGTTTGAAATTCCAAATCTTTTGGATGATCCCTTTTTCAATTCAGGCATGCGCCAGTTCATTGGGTTACTTGAGGAAGTTCCAGAACTGAGAAAGTATTTGCCATTCTTTAAGAGTATAGAAAACGATTATTTGGATCGTTGTGGACTTGTTATGCAAGAGTATCGCAAAAATCGTCAGCCCAACGGGTATTATGTATTGTCTCATGGCGATTTTCATCTTCGCAACATGATGTTCAAGCACAGCAAAGCGAACGGAAAGCTAGAAGATGTTATGTTGTTAGATTTCCAAATGAGCAACATATGCCCAATCACAATAGATTCAATATATGCTATTTACATGCTGATGGGTGTAGACGTTCGTCACAACAACTATAAGGAGCTCATAAACTATTTCTTTACTGAGTTTACCACAACGTTGCAGAAAATTGGTTTCAAGGGTGAAATGCCAAATTCTGTAGAGTTTTGGAAACAAATAGAGCAACATAAATATTATGGTGGGTATTGATATGAAATATGTGCAATAAGAAATTATTCAATAATATTTTTATATTTTTAATTCACAGAACTATTTTTACTAACAACATTTTTACCAATGATTTGCGCACTTAAGCTGAACACCTTCGATCCAGCAGATATAATACAAAAAGAAGAAGTCCGAAAAGATTTATATCGTTTTGAAATCTACATTAACGATGTAAAGCATTTACTTTCTAGACTTGAAAAACAGGGATACTTTGAGTAAAATATCTTTAATAAATCACATTTTAAGTAGAATTTAAAAGAACTTTTTTACGGGGATGTTTTAATGTAAAGGGAAAAAATTTGCATTATGATGTATTTTGCATTGTATTATTTTGGAACAGTTCATTTATTATAGTCACTAAATTTTATATCAGACATTTTTGGTATTGAGTATGTTTTTATACTCGTTTCCGAAGGTAAAGAGTATATTGGTTTTGAGCAATGTCCGTCATAGTGTCTGTCCGTCTGTCCCTCTGTCTGTCTGTACGTCTGTCCGTCCGTATGGTTGCAAGTTTTTTCCACACCCTTCAAGCTAGAGACTTGAAACTTTCCAATTCAAGATGGAGTTTCTACGATAACTGGGGGGGGCTGGCAAATCGATAAATTCGATAACTCAAAACCGATAAGTCCACATATTTCGCACATCCTTACAGCTAGAAGTACCAAATTTGGTAAGCAGATAGCTACTAGCAACCTCCAAATAACCTGCATTAAAAATTGTGGAGCCACGCCCACTCATTCCGCCCACAGCCTCCCCTCATTTTTAAGTCAAAAAAGCCTATATCTCCCACAGTTTTTGAGCTATAGCCACCAAATTTGGTGCCAAGATAGGTGATGATGACCCGCCAAAAACTGCAGCAAAAATTTGAATGCCACACCCACCCAATCCGCCCCCAGCCCCCTTTTCCCCACCTTTTACAAACTTTAAGCTAGAGTCGCCAAATTTGGAAGGAAGATAGCTGGTGGCATCCCCATCTGCATCGGACTATCTTTGAGAACTTTGAGCGTAAACCCCTCACGCATCCGTACCCCTTTGCAATCAGGCCTCTTTTTACCGGTTTTAATACTGGTAACGAGTTTACTGCAGTCGGTTGCGTCCGACTGCAACGTTTCCACTTGTTATTGCAAGAGTTTTGATTCATGTACAGGTTTTTATCCGGTTTAATCAGCATTTTTCTTAAAATTTAAAAACAAGTATACTTACTAAAAAGTCCGCTATTTATAAGCTTATTGTTTGTTTGACAAATTAAATCAGCTGGAATTCCAGCTGTATACAATTAAGTAATTTAACATTATCTGGGTCAATTACAGCAATCTACGCCAAAATTTGTCAGTCATTATAGTTAACAATAATAATAATAATAATAACATACTAATACTAATGTATATCTCAAAACATTTAAACAAAAGCCCTCCGTTGATTTTTTAATTGAACCTTATCTTTTATTTTTATACTCGATACCGAAGGTAGAGTATATTGGTTTTGTGCAATGTCCGTCATGGTGTCTGTCCGTCTGTCCGTCCGTATGTATGCAAGTTTTTTCCACACCCTTCAAGCTAGAGACTTGAAACTTTCCAATTCTCTTTATCTATGGGATAGTAAATTAAAGTGTCAAGATGGGAGTTCTACGATAACTGGGGGGCTGGCAAATCGATAAATTCGATAACCCAAAATCGATAAATCCACATATTTCGCACATCCTTACAGCTAGAAGTACCAAATTTGGTAAGAAGATAGCTAAAAAACTGCATCAAAAATTGTGGAGCCACGCCCACCCATTACGCCCCCAGCCCCCACGCATTTTGAAATCAGAAATGGCTATATCTCCCACAGTTTTTGAGCTATAGCCACCAAACTTGGTGCCAAGATAGGTGATGACGACCCCCTAAAAACTGCATCAAAAGTTTGGATGCCACGCCCACCAATACTGCCCTAGCCGCCCCCATCCGCCCCAACGCTTCGTCAAAAACGGGAATGCGTGTATCTTCCAGAGTTGTGGAGCTAGAGCTTCCAAATTTGGTGGGAAGATAGCTGTTAACGACCCCCAAAAAACTGCATCAAAGTTTTGGAGCCACGCCCCCCATTTCGCCCCCCCTTCCCCACTTTTTACAATTTTCGAGCTAGAGTCACGAAATTTGGTATGAAGATAGCATTTGACATTCCACATAGATCTGCATCAAAAATTTGGATTCCACGCCCAACCATACCGCCCCCAGCCCCCCTCTCCCCACTTTTTACAAACTTCGAGCTAGATTCACCAAATTTGGTATGTAGATAGCAATTGACATTCCACATAGATCTGCATAAAAAATTTGGGTGCCTCGCCCGCCCATACCGCCCCCAGCCCCCTTTCCCCACTTTTTACAAACTTCGAGCTAGAGTCACCAAATTTGGTATGTAGATAGCAATTGACATTCCACATAGATCTGCATCAAAAATTTGGATGCCTCGCCCACCCATACCGCCCCCAGTCCCCTTTCCCCACTTATTACAAATTTCGAGCTAGAGTCACCAAATTTGGTATGAAGATAGCAATTGACATTTAACAAAGATCTGCAACAAAAATTTTGATGCCACGCCCCCCCCTACCGCCCCCAGATGCCCGCCCCCCCCCCCCCCCCCTTCCCCTACATTTTACAAACTTTGAGCTAGAGTCCCCAAAATTAGGAAGGAAGTTAGCTGGTGGCCCCCCCCCTCAAAACCAAAAATTTTAAAGAACCGGAAACCCCCCCCCCCCCCCTACCTACTAAACAAGCCCCTTTTTTTATTTTTAAATATAATAAAGAGTATGCCGCAGTCGGTTGCGTCCGACTGCAACGTTTCCACTTGTTATTGCAAGAGTTTTGATTCATGTACAGGTTTTTATCCGGTTTAATCAGCATTTTTCTTAAAATTTAAAAACAAGTATACTTACTAAAAAGTCCGCTATTTATAAGCTTATTGTTTGTTTGACAAGTTAAAGCAGCTGGAATTCCAGCTGTATACAATTAAGTAATTTAACATTATCTGGGTCAATTACAGCAATCTACGCCAAAATTTGTCAGTCATTATAGTTAACAATAATAATAATAATAATAACATACTAATACTAATGTATATCTCAAAACATTTAAACAAAAGCCCTCCGTTGATTTTTTAATTGAACCTTATCTTTTATTTTTATTTCAGAGTTTTGTTACTCTTAATAAAGCTCACGACAGCTTTCGCAATCAAAATCATTTATATAGTTGACTATTCGCTGAACACTGTTAGTAACCTGTATTATGCATACCAAGCATATACATACAAAGAAAATTCTATAAGTGCAATAAATGTGAACGACAACAGTGTTTTTTTAATGCTGATGAAATGGAAGCACCCAAGTGGTTAAGAAATATGAAATATGGCAAATATGAAAAGGATCCAAACTTACCATCAAGAATTTAACTTCGACTTTTTTGAAATGCCACAACTCTCAAATGATCCATTTGTTAACTCTGGCATACATCAGTTTATTGATATTCTAGAAGTTTCAGAACTACCAAAAAATATTTACCCCACTTTAAGAAGATGGAATTTTGTTATTTTGATGTTATGCCCTTTGTCTGTCCCTCCATCAGGCTGTATGAACGCATCTTTTTTCGACACCCTTCAAGCTAGTGTCTTAAAACTTTTCAAATATCTTTATCTATGGCCGGGACAGATAAACGTCAAGTTTGGGGTTCTAAGATTACAAGGCGGCTGGCAAATCGCTAAATTCGATAAATTAATATCGATAAATTCTTATATTTCTTACACCCTTACAGTTAAAGTTACCAAATTTGGCGAGAAGATAGCCATTGTCAGCCAAAAACGGAAAAAAAATGTTGGAGCTACGCCCATCCATTTCACCCCCAGCCCCCCGCGGTTTGAAATCTATCTTGTACAGTTTTTTAGCTAAAGCCACCGAACTTGGAGTCAAGATACGTGATGACATCTCTCAATTAACTGCATCAAAACTTTGGATGCCACGCCCACCCAAACAGCCCCCAGACCCCCACCATTTACAAAATTTTGGATGCGACGCCCCCAATCTATGCCTTACGACCCACCACTTGTTTGTAAACGGGAATGCTTGTATCTTTCTCAATTTTTTAACTAGAGTCACCAAATTTGGTAGGAATATAGCTTCCTACCGCATCCGTACCTCCTTGCAATCAGGCCTCTTTTTACCCGTATTTAAACAGGTATCGAGTGTATCGCAGTCGGTTGCGTCCTGCCACGTTTCACCTTGTTTTATCCTTACACACTATGGTGAGATTGAGGTCGCTCAAATCAAAAACTATATTAATAAAGCTACTATTTCAGATTTTTTCCTCATAACTAAATTTTTGCCAATGATGGGTGCCCTTAAGTTTAAAAAAATGGTTAGATTCGAGGGAAATGGCCTTTTCGAGTAACTTGAATGATACTAAGCACCTTTTAGAGCTTCTTTCAAACTATTAGATTAATATTATAAACATCTTTGTTTAGTTATTTAGAAAAATAAAAACAAGAAATACCATGTTTGGGAATTGTCATTAAGTTAATTTAAGTTTTGTGTGTGTATTATTCGGGCTTATAACAAGTTAATCATTGGATCACTTTTTTAAAGAGTCAACTATTGCAGGCTAGATTTAACTGTAATGCTAAGTTGGTGTGTTTAAAAATAATAGAATAGAAAGAGTTAGTAACTAACTTTTAGGTGTTGTCTCTTTATGTAATATTGCCTGAATGTTTTATTTTTTTACAAAGCAAATTATTTAAAGCTTAAAAGATGCATATTGGAAGCCTATTGATGTTTTCAAGCTCTTAAACCTCTTCTTAAAAAGCGTTATGTGTCCAAAAAACCTGAGAGTTCAAACTCTTTAACAGTGCGTTGCAAATATGCACGATACTTGGGATTTTCAACGTTCTCGCGTCGGAATTTATCGCCATTCTCAGTGCGAGAGTTTAAATCTTCTAGATTATCAAAGCCAGCATTTTCTCTGAATATCAGAGGTGTTAGGCAAGTGGAAGCAATAACACCTGCAATAAACATTACACTTTAAGTGTCTGATAACGCAAATGGAATTTAATAAAATCTCACCAATTAAACTATTGTTGATCAATTCAATGTGAATCTCTTTGAGTGTGGGAATGTGTCCTTGGTATTTCAGTTTTTCCAGGGTTGTTTGAAGCACACGCTGGTATTCCCGTACAATGAACTTGAAATGCACTTTCCGTACATTCTCATTTAGAGAACCGTACAGAAAATAATTAAGATCAATAGCTGGTGAGCCCACATAAGCCAGCTGAAAGTCCAACTATAAACAAATTGAAATTGTTAGAGCATGAAGTCGAATAAATAGTAGAATCGATTTACTTACAGCCACAACATTATCGGGTTCCTTGGTTTCATTATTAATATGAAACATTAGATTGTTGATCCAAATGTCGGTCATGTTAAACACCTTAAAACACGAATCTTGCTCATACATCTTGATAGAGCTCTGGAGCACACTTTCTGCCAGCTTAAACATCTTCTCGGTGATCTCGTCAAAGCCCTTCCAGTGCGCAATTTCCTCGGCCACGCAGCGTATATTGACCGGAAAGAAGCTCAAGAAGTCACGACGATCAGGATTCCGAGAAATTGGCGCCTCATTAAAGAACTCCAGCACCTCCGGATTCTTTTTGGCAATGACAGCGCTACAGGCATGCAGCTTGGCCAGCTTCTCAATACTGGGCAGCACATAGTCCAAATTGAGCAGACGACCACGTTCAAAGTTTTCAAAACCGCTCAGCTGCATGTCCTCCAGTATGAGAAACGGTTCCGGACTCTCCGTCGTATAATAGCACGTGGGCGCAATTTGTGACTTGTCGCCAATGGACTCCAGCAATGCCTGCACTCGAGGTAATACCTCCTTATAGGCTAGTATCTCTCGCTTGAAGAGCTTGCTGCGCAGTGCAATTGCACCCGTTTGTCCCTTCGGATGATCCTTGACCAGGACGGAGAACTTGCTCTTCACATCGCCACGCTGCAGCTGAAAGCAGGCACGATGCATTTCGCTGGCAAAACCGGCAACCACATCACCCACTTGGGCGCTTTTCACCAGCAAATCAGTTACAGTCAGTGACTCCTCTTTGAAATGCTCCTTTAGCACATCCTGCAGAAAGTCTGAGGTCAGCCAATCGGGTGCCTGATAGTTTTGCTTGCCAGTGCCCATTTTAATACAATTATTCTTTTCAACTTTTAAAAGTCACCTGACTAATAATGAAAAGAAAAAACCTAAATAAACACTGAGCAGCTGAGTGCTTGCGGCTGTCGCGTTAAGCTGTTAATCGAAGAGCTTTTGCCGTTCACACCACTCACGTGCTCACAAAAGTTTGCTCTGTTGTTAGCTTTCTTTGTGTGTTATTTGTGCTTCTGAGGCTTATCAGCTGACGACCAGCAGTATTTGAATGAGAGCGTGGCGAATGTTGTGATAATGCGAGAAACGAAAGAAAATTTGTTTAAGTCAACCGTGTGATACCCTAAAAAAAACATGACTAAGTGAAACAATGTTCTAAAAATTCCATTTTCATATAAATAATAATAAAATTAAAATAAATAATAATAATAAATTAAGGTGCAAAAGTTGTCAAACTAAATAACCCAAATTTTCTATGGACTGCTCAAGATGGTTGAATGGCAAACATACTTTCTTGTAAGTAGAGTAAAATATATAAAGGTAACGTTATATTCCTTGTCAAGTGAACATAATGTTTATTTTATCACCCTGTACCTTTTCAAAATGGGTAAATTGGGTATAATAATGTCTTTTAACAGTACGTTGCACATCTTAGATAGTATAAACTAGTCTAAATAAGTGCTGATGCAGCGTATCTTCTAGTCAATCAACGCGTCTCCCATTTCTGCTGGCTTCACTATGTTCTGCTTCAGTAGCTAATCGCTCTTGATGTGTATGTTTGTTAAAATACCTAAACAGACTTTGCCGCAGAAAAATAAAAGATAAATCTTTAAGATAGCCAAATGTGACTTGTTTTTACAGATACTAGAAATTCGTCTACAGCGGAATATTTAAACAAAAGTACTTGCTTAAAACTCTAAAAGGCCACGTCTATGCAGGAACGGAAATATGCTTAGGCCGGCTCGGACATACAATGGATTTGTATAGACTTTTGCACGAAATCGATCCCCATCTTCGCCGGGTAGCATTAGTTTTGGTACACTTCCCTCCTTGTCCACGGGTAAAAGAATTAGCGCCAGATGCATAAAGGTGGTAAAGTAACCTGAAACAGAAAAGTTTTTTTTAGATAAAGGCTTACTTGCTCCAATAACAAACCCACCCCAGAATCCATGCTTGATCATGCTCATGTGTAGTTCCCGTAGCAAAGGCAGCGGTTTGACATAGCCTAGCAGTTTGAGGCACTGTATCAGGTGTGTATGATATATTCTGACAAAATAATCGAACTGTTTCGTTCTCAGACTGTGATGCGCTGAGCAAATTATCAACTCCCAAAGATCTTGGGCGGGACTACCCCATTTGCAGCGTTGAAAGTCCACAAAACACAATTCTTTAATGTCGCCGGCTTGAGTGTTGTTTAGTAAAATATTCCCCGACCAGAAATCACCATGATTAAGTACTTTGAATTCGTGTGGATCGTTGTTAAAGCAACGCGCTGCAGATTGTACAAATTGATCAGCTGTGGGCTAAAGAAGAAAACGGTTATTGTTTAGGAATAACTACATAGCTTTTTTCCTGAATTCCACCACATTGGTTTTGTATAGATTACTTACTATCCGGCTTGTATATTGTTCAGGATTGCTAAAACCCCATGAGGCCATGGCCGTCCTATAGCTCTGTATCCGTGCCTGGTACGTCTTGGATTTATGATAGTTAGCAGGCAGATAGATACGCTGAAAATCCTCCGGATATGCGCCATTCCGTTGATGCCAAACAGCACTGGCCGCATGAAACTCAGCAAGTTTTTCCAAAACGCGTTGCATTTGCTTCATATTGAATCCTTTAAGGCGATTGATGTTGCTAAACTTTTTCGTTTTCATATCGTCCAGCACTAGAGAAATGCGTCCGTTGACATTCTCAGCCCAGTGACATTTGGGCGCAAGTTTAACAGTTCTGCCCTGTTCCTGATAGAGCTGCTCCAGCTGTGGAATGATCAACTCATACATTTGCTTTTCCTTGGGAAATATGTTTAGGGTATTAATAAAACCGATGCCCTCAGCATCAGCCAGCATTGTCTTCATAATATACGACTTCTGCTGTGTGAAGCCATCTATAATGAATTCATATAATTCAGTTAATATGCAATTTATATTTAGTTCTAATATTACATATTGTAATCTAAACTAAATAATAATAATAATGTAGCTGTATTTTGGCGTATAAAACTAAGTTCATTTATTGGGTCAACCTTGTCATTGTGTTTACCTTTATATAGCTCAGCTCACCTTTCATTTCAATGTCGATGATAATGCGCATTAGCAACGAGGTGTAGCTTTCACAATCGCCTGGCGGCGAGGCCGGTATTATTGAGAGATTCAGTATTTTGCGAAATTCGCTAAGCTCCCGCTTAAGTATCTTCTTGAAGTACGATTCATTTATCCATCTGGGTATATTAACGAGTATATCATTGGATGCACAAAATTTGTTGCTGTTATCGGGCATTCTGGGAGCTACCGCTACTGCTGCTACTGGTGATACGTTTGATATGTGTAAGAAACTTTTGCCTCTTTGGAACACTTCGTTCTGCTCGTGTCGAACAGCGAGAAGCAACTGCTGTTTGCATTCTTATCAAGCATGATTTGCAGGCCTCTGTTTCTGTGCTATTTCTTGGCACGCACAATACGACCAAATGTCAAAAGAGAAGAACATATGTAGTACTAGTATATGTAGGCGTATTTCAGGCAAGTGAGTTTATTTTTTGTTATTAGGAGACGCTTATCAGGCAGTGTTCTCCTTGTTTAGTTTAACCGGTTTGTCAAGTGCAACGTTAATTGAGAGTGTGATCATAATAAAGAGAGCGAGAGAGAAGCGGCGAATACAAGTGAGCAAGAAAGAAAGCAGAAGAGAGAAGTGCGAGCGTGTTTTTGGCCAAACATTCTAATTATTTACTGGGTGTTCTGCACACTCATCTATCAATTGATGAGCACATTTTTCTATAATAAATAAACAAATGTTCATTTTGCACATATCACACACTACTACATAGATTTGGAACTTAAAGCAAAACCCTCTAATAAATTAAACAGTTTCTACTATTATTAAAGTCTTTTATCATAAACAATTCAGTAATATATACGAATTATTAATCTACTCTATTAATTTTTTTTTTTTTTTTTACAAGGCTACAATTGCAAGCGTGCAATAAATTGAAACTAGCTCAAACTGGACTCAATAAAGACACGGTTCTTTTTGTTCTTGTTTGTTATTGAATAAAAAAAAAAAAACAATATGTAGGGGATACATATTCACAATGTCATTTGACAAAAATTTTAATATTCAATGTTATCTCTAAAAAATTCCAAAGTTGTATTCAAGTTTGATTCTTTAATTATTCAGATGCCAATTTTAAATCCTTTGAAGAATACCTTGCTTTCAGTTAGATACTATCGCTCGAAGATAAAAATATATTCACAGGGTGCAAAAGGGTTACTCACTTACTTTAAGTATGTTGTATTTTTTATTTTAATGCACAGATAGTATATAGAAACTAGGTTTATACATATTTTAAGCTCTTTAGAACATTTTGCGAAAGTATATTGCGAGCATTCGATTCGAACATTATTAAATGTTATTTAACTATTTTAAGCATAAGCAAAGCTCAACATATATTCAATAAACATTTACCCGTTATCGCAGTAAAAGATAGTTCAAATCAAAAATGTCCAGTTTTTAATATCTGCTGTGGTATTATCTAACTTTCCCAGACAATGATAAGACAGGTATTCTGAAGATAACGACAAAATGTTTGTTATAAATTTTTTTTATACTTATATTATTAACAAATGAACAAATAAAATCAATAGTCACCAAAGCTAAACAAACCACTATTAATAATTATAGCTACGGAGATAATAAAAAATAATAATTCAAACCAAAGTGATAATAATCAATAATTAATCGGATACAAACCTTTTATAATGCTGGCAAACATATGAGATTTGATGCAAGACGTTGTCAAAGCTTTTCGCCCGCTTCAGTTTTAGCCATAAGAGAGTTTATATAGCTATCCTTTTCGCTGGCTAACACAATCAAAGACAAGTGATTAAAGACGGCAAAGAAAGCTAGATAAAATTGTAAAAAGTTGTTTAATTACTTCTTGATTTTTTACTTAAGTTCAATCATACAACGAGTTGATCTTTTTGTACATGTAGATCATGTAACATGAGCAAAGATTCCTTGTATTTCAATAAGTAATGACACTCCATCAAACGGTCCCAATAGATAAACACAAAATGATCAAATTCTTTAAGGCTTTTATTATTCATAGCCGATAGTGCAATATATTTTCGTGCATCGAGTGCCAGACGCTTTTTGCACAATTATACCAGAATTTTTCGATCATTAATGTCTTAAGCTTACTTGTAGAAATTATTTTTTAAATTTTTAGTTCTAGTCTTTTTTTAAACATAATCTTTAATGTTTTTATCACCGTTCTTACAAAGTTCTTCATTCATTGTTGAGTGAAACAAATCCCTCAGATCAAATCCCTGAACCCATTTGAAAATGGACCTTTTTGTTCTTCACAAACTGAGGCGGCTTCACGCGATTCGGTCAATTTGTGTAGAACACCTTTCATGTGTTCCATACCTAAACTATTAACACGGCCGCACAAGTAATTTTGTACGACGTTCTTTAAATGCGTGTTTGTTAGATTTCTTAACTATATTTATTATAACTTTATAGTTCGATAAAGTGAAGCTTAAAAAGCTTATTAAAAAGAACTAAGTCATTGAAGGCATCTTAAGTTTGTACATAAATTAATTCATATTTCCAGCAGCTGGCTAAATGCTTAAGTGCATAACCAAAAACTTGTTGATAAGAATATATGTACATCTATAGAACATGAGATGATATCTTTATTGAACAATCAAACAAAAATTATCTTTTGTATGAGAAATACATACATGCACATTAAAAAACAAGTCTTGGTAGATATTTTCTAACTCTTTGAACCAATTTGTTATTTTGATGGCAGGCCTTAAACGCTGGGCTTTTCTTTATAACCATAGAAATCCTCATTAGGTTTAGTGCAAACATGCTAATAAAACGCTAAAATCAAAATTTACAAATTGAAGAAAATTCAACCAAATTGTAATAAATTTAAAGAATTACAGATTAAAAGTTTAAAAACTTTATAATTTCCAAATAATTATTCAAACAGCCGCTCGATTAATAAATTTGGTTTTGTGGTTTCTATTTTTATTATTGCACAAATTTAAAATAATTTCCATAAATCGACGTACATATTATTTGGGTAATAATTATTGATAGGCAAATCACGCGGATAAGACATTTTAATTATTTTGAGTTTTACAATATTTTGTTTTGTTTTGACCGCCAAACAAAAAACCAAAAAAATATGATATCAAATACTCAATGGAATGTCCAACAAGTTCTCTGAATGCTAATTCATGAATGATTTCTGTGGTTTTGCAGTTTATACACTGAGCATTCGAAATTCAAATACGAACTGCTGAATAAATCAAATATCAACTCATTTGCATCAATTTGTTTGTTTTTCTTTTGTACTTTGGTTCAGCTAAATTAGTGCCGCTTTTGATAATGCGAAGCGTGCTGCTCAAAAAATATTATATAAGCATATGACGTCACTTGTTAAATAATCTAAAAACCATTTGTTGCCATACCCTAATGTGGCTCCATTGATAAAACTATAAATAAATATTCCCAATAGCTTCATCCCAATATCATTAAAGAGTGACAATTAAATTGTTAACATAATATGTCTAGTAAGAATGACGCGTGATTTATATTCATACATACAAATTTCAAAACAATAGATTATTAATTAAAAAATAATATTTTTTATTATTATGTATCATTGTTTCAGTATCTGTTAAAAAGTGTTGTCAAAATAAATTTTATTATTTTTATTTTAAAAATAAAGTAATTGATATTTGTTTAAAGTCACAAAGGCAGAGTTTTCTTTCTTAATAAAAATTACTAACACACACCTAAGTAGGTAAGAGTACAACAGCTTCGCATATGGAATTTAAATTTGGGGCACCTTAGCTACTAAATACAAATTATTTTTGCGTTTGTTTTTTGCCAGTCATCGTTATTGTTGATTCCGCAAGTTATTTTGGCATTAAAATAACTATAAACATAGATAATGTTTTATAATGTTGACAGGGTACATGGGAGTGTAGAAAATTATTGTACTTTATTTTTATCATTTACTAGCTACATCCTCATAGAAGACCCTTGTTTTCTAAGAACGGATAAAGTTGCCTCATAGCATTGGCGTAATACGGATTGATAAAGGTTTTATAACGAAAAGCGTCGCCCTCGGGTCCTGGAGCCATCATCATATCAATGCTGGAATCTTTATCAGAGGGCATAAGTACGGCAACTAAAACAGTACATGCCGTTAAAAGTCCTATAAATGCATATAAACATAATACTTTATCAAACTGATTGATTAAAAACGAAATTTAATTAAATAACATACCCCAATCGCCATATTTCAACATCATGACATGCAATTCCTTAAGAGTTGGAATATGTTTCGAGTATTTCAGCAATTTGAGGCATTCCACCAAACGATCATGATAGATTTTAATGAAATGATCAAATTCCTTGACTTTGATATCCAGCGCAGCTGATGTGACTATCATATACCAAAGATCTAGAGCTGGTGAGCCCCATTTGCCCACCTGCAGATCCACAAATAGGGTACGCTCCTCATCTCCATCATCGCAGAACATAACATTATTGCACCATAGATCCCCATGATTTAAGCAATTAAATTCAGTTTCATCCACTTTGTTCAATGCAACGGCATCACTAAAGAACTTCTTTGGACTCTTGGCCATTGCAATATATTTTTCAACATCCGGCATTTGCCACGATCTCATTGCCTTGAAGTGAGTTTCCATACGCATTTCACCAAATCCCTCAAAAATTTCACTATTGCTCTCCATGTACATAGTTTCCATGTACATTTCTTCATAGGGTCCATTTTGTTCATAGTTCACCACAGAGGCGGCATGCAACTCAGCCATCTTTCGCAAAACTCTTTTCATATGTGGCATGTCCAGTCCCTTAAGACGATCAACATTGTGAAAGTTTTGACGCTTCAGATCTTCCAGCACTAGAGTAATATTCTCCGGTGTTTGTTCAACGTGCACACATTTGGGTGCCAGTTCAATGTCCACACCTGCTTCCTTATATAGTCGGACATAGTTGGGAATGTGTACTTGATACATCTGTTTTTCCTTTGGAAACAAATTCATCCCAGCTATAAGTTCAGCTCCATTATTCGCATCTAGCACTGTCTTTAGTATATATGAAACCTGCTGCTCACTGCCATCTTAAAAAAATAGACTTACAATTTATTTAGCAACTTGATTGAAAGTTATGTTGAAGAGACGCACCTTTGAGCTCTATGTCAACAACCACACGCACCATGATCGATGTATAGTTTTCACCTGGCTGTGTTGCCGCAATGGGTGTAAAGTTTTTAATGTTTACAAAATCTGGTACATCTTTCTCAATAATGGGACGAATGTAATCCTCATTAATCCATTCGGGAATGACAAGAAATTCGTTTGGATTCGTGGGTTTGTCGGTGGTATCACCGTTGATACTTGGAGCCATATTCTGAAAAAGGAAAACGTTATCATCATATATTTTTCAGTTTTATTATTAGCATATAGCGACCAGAAAAAACTTTGCTGTAGAGAAATGGGATTTTCATTGAACTAAATTACTGGGTTCTGGAAATTTATTTGTTTTATTTGTTATATGGAAGTTCGACTGTGTATCTAAGTTTTTGCAATTTTTATATGCAAGTAGGACGCAATTAATGCTTTATTATCGATCTTGTTAATTTTTTTTAATTGACATCCACTTACGGATATAGACTTTATATAAGTTAAATGAAAAATATCAAAGTGAAGCGCACGGCTAACAAATGTCCGACGTTTTCAGACGCTTAACATATACTGAACGCTCGTTTGCCGAATATCACTTTATAAAACGGTACCGAGAGCCGAGAAACAAGCAGCGGAAATAAGGGTCCGAATGTTGTGGCTTTGCTTCACAGAGCAAACCGGTTGTGTGTGAAAATTTCTCAAGTTGTATATGTTTTTTGGAGGTATACCCTGTACGAGTACTACTAAATACATACATGCGTCATTAACAAGGTTTAACTGATTGTAGGCAACTATGTACCTAAAACTGAACATTTCAACGTTCTATATATGGAAGGTGCGTCTTTTTTTTTTTGCAGGCAGTTGTTCGCGAGCTCGACAATCTAAAATACGCCCTAGTTAAGCAATTGGCGCGTGCGAATATATTTGCGGTTGATTTGTGTCTTGATAATCAAAATTAATTGACATAAACATAAATATATGCACATATGTATTGTTAAAGTTTTAATATGTTAAAGTGTTAGCAATAAAATACCCATGGCACATGGAAATTGTCAAAAGTGTTTTGATGTTTTCTCTGTTAATATAACACATAATAGAATTGAACACAAAATACAATTTTGGGACGCCATGTAAGTCGCTTGCTGAAGACGCCGAGCTTAGGAAGCCCGTTGAGTTGCCAAATATTATGCGTTCTGTTGATGTCGAGCTTGACACTGTTCGGGTTAAAATCCATTCAGTAGTTTTTACGTGAAAGAGTAACAAAGATCCATACGTACAAACTTTAACGTTTATAATATTAGTAGGATAGAATATAATATACACATACATATATATGTTATGCAAGAGTTTTGGCACAATGTAGGCGATTATTATATTGCATTGATAAGGAATTGCTTTGATTAATTATTAAAACCTGCGACAAAGGCCAAAATAATTATCTTATAATTGTTTTCAACCAGATAAGTTTTTGTCGACATCATAAAACAGGTTTAATAGCACTAATAATAGGAAAAATTATTAATAGTTATTTGAGCATTGTAAAAAAGGTCATTAGCTGATAAATACACTATTCATTCATATAAAATGACTAGTTTTATAGAACTTGTAACTCTTTTAGCTTAACTGCTTTCTACAGCCTTATCCACCGAATGTTATCTTGTCTTGGTGATAAGGCTTATTCATTTTCATGCATCTTTTGTTTACCTTTTTCCTTTTTCTCCAGACATCAGTATTTTTAAACAAATATTATGCCGTTACCTTGCATGATTTTCGAATAAAAATACTTTAATATGCATAAAAGTAGTTTTTTTAGTTTAAAAATTTTTGGTATACCTAAAAATAAATTGTTTATTTTAAAAATTAGCTATAATACAAAATAATACTAAAAACTAAGTAAGCGCTAGCGTCCAGGCACTCAGTTCTTAAAGTAATTTATAACAACCTTACCTTTCAATCCTATGTAAATGATCATAAGAACCACACTCGTTGTCTTCAATTTTTGGCTAAGGGACGAATTAAGTTCTCATTGATCCCTTTGGGTATAACAATTCAATCCGTTGCAATTCATACTATTTGTTTATTCTTTGAATGATGTTATCTACTATAAGCAACCACTTAGCTATGGTCAGTTCAGCTACTTTTTGCTCTCAGCGTTCTCACTTTGAAATTCTTGAGGCAAAGTTATCGATAACCTTATCAATTTGTTTTGAGTGCACCATCTATTTAACTTTTTGACGTGACAACGTCTTATAAATCAAAAAGTGTTACAAAAACTGCCTTACACAAATTACGTTACCATAATGCATTACGCTCGTGGCGAGCCAAACAAACGCTTTTTAATGTTTTTCAACACCGCGTCAAAATTTTTTGAATATGTTTTTTTTTTACGGCTGATGGCGTTTTGGACGGTACAGAAAAGTACCAAAAATTTCAATAGTTCCAAAAATAAATAAAAAAGTCAATACTTCCAAACAAGAGAAAAAGAGAAATATACAGAGAAATACAGGAAACTACAGAAAAATACTGAGAAATACAAAAAAAACAAGCGGAAACATTTCAGTCGGACGCAACCGACTGCGGTATACTCGATACCTGTATTTAAACCGGTAAAAAGAGGCCTGATTGCAAAGGGGTACGGATGCGGGAGGGGTTTACGCTGTCTCAAAGATAGTCTGATGCAGATGGGGATGCACCAGCTATCTTCCTTCCAAATTTGGTGACTCTAGCAAAGTTTTTAATAGGTGGGGGAAGGTGGGATATTGATTGCTATCTTCCTTCCAAATTTGCACACTTTAGCTCAAAGTTTGGGGGCAAATTTTGGCATTCAAATTTTTGATGCAGATCTTTGTGGGCTGTCAATTGCTATCTTTTTTGAGACTTTAATAGTCCATAATGTTTCAGTTGGTGCCTATGATGCGGAGCAAAAACTTGTAGCCTGGTGTTTAAGGTAAATAGTATATAGTAAAATAAATCATATTAAATTATACTTCTTATGTAATAATATTTATTACAGAATGCCAAATGGGTCATTGGGCTTGCTACAAGTCCTGGAAACCCATAAGCGTCTTGGCTTGGGCAGTTTGATGGTGCGCTATTTATCCAAAAAAAATATCGGAATTGGGTGATGAAGTTTTGGCTCTTGTTGTCGTTGAGAAAATGATGGTGTTGAGTTTGAAATTTAAAGAACATGACTTCGAGGGCGGTTCTGTAATTTTACTAAAATTTTATTTATTTTTAATATTAAAACAAATAATAAAAGATCGCATTTCCAAAGTCAAATGTTCTACCATTATTGGGAACGTATTTATGATTCATGCAAGAAAAATTCTATACAAATTTAAGGAATTTTGTATGGAAAATTGATGTAAATGAATTTGAGGTGGAATTTGCAATTACTTAACAAATAAGTATGAACGTAAGTAAAATAACTTTATATTTTTGACATGACAACGTCTTATAAATCAATTGACGACAGATGGCGTTTTGGTTGGTACAGAAAAATACCAAAAATACAACAAACCAACAATAGCGCCAAAAACACCACAAAATATCAATAGTTAAAAAATAACAGAAAACCAAAACATATGAAAAAAAAAAATACAGAAAAATACAGAGAATTATAGAAAAATTAAAAGAAATATAGAAAACTTAAGAGAAATACAGAAAAATTAAGAGGAATACAGAAAAATTAAGAGAAATACAGAAACTACAGAAAAATATAGAAAAAATCACAGAAAAATACAGAAAATATAGAAAAGTCACAGAAAAATTAAATTAAATTGTAGATTTCATTTCACTCCTTCTTTGTATCCATACAAAATGGGGATAGGTCAATAAAATAATTCAAGTGTCACACTTGAATTGCAATTATTTATTAAGTGTCTAATGTTGGCAAGCGCAAAAAATATAACTGTGGAATTCGTATTAATTTTAAATGGGAACTGTTTGATACTAAGTGTAAAACTGAGTGTTAATAAGAGTGAATACTCGTATGCAGATATGAGTATATCAATTCAACTGATATTATATACTGTGCAATATCTCATGTCTATGTCAAAGTTAACATCCTTTCCTCACTTTCCAATTAAAAGGGATTTTTAATAGCATAGTAATACACTATCATAGTGTCTATGTGATATCTTAATAAAGAAACAACAGCTAATTTTAATTAAAAGTTTAATACGAGTTTTATTTTATATTATTTATTGAAGGAGCTATTGCTAATTTTAAAGCTTTTTAGAACTTCCCACATTTTCAATTAATTACATACTTTAAGTGACTCAATCTTGACAACATTTCGTGACTCCCCTATAATTGACAATATATCGTTATTGCCTGTTATAATTATACATTTTATGTATCGCATGACCAAAAGATTATCCATTGTTTACGTTTAAATTGGTAGCAAATAATAACTCTTATTCTCATATACACACAATAACTTTTAACTGGCTATTAATTCCAATCGAGTAGACCGCGGTTATCCAACCATGGCAGAATTTCGGTCATTAGCTGCACATATTTCTGATTAGTATACATAGCGGCCTTCATTTTTGAATCGTCATTCTGATAATTCTCGAAATTGGTATGGTCAGCTTTATCCAGCATGACAACGGGCAGAACCTTAGAGACGACCATATATGCTGGGAGTTTAAAAAACAATTATTAAAGTGGGTTTTCATATTAATATTTGAAAAATGGTTACCCGCTAATCCATTACGGAATAATGCTGCATGCAAGTTTTTCAATTTGGGCAATGGACGATGGTATTGCAAGAGCTCCAGATTTTCAATCAAATGATCGAAGTAGTAACGAATCATATAATCAAATTTACTGATTTTGATATTTGGTGCCGCTGAGGACAGTATTAAATAGTATAGATCATTAGCTGGCGAACCATATTTGCCAACTTGAAAGTCAACAAAGAGCGTCTCTTTGATCTTGCCAAAGGCATCATATTGAAACATGATGTTAAGGTTCCAGCAATCACCATGATTCAACACGTTAAAGTCCCGCATTGAAACCTGTTGATCCTGCAACAGACGATCCACCAAATATTCATCGCTATTGGCCTATACAAAATGCTTTTACTTTGGCGTTAAATGTTTCATATCTCCATTTAAGCACTCACCAACTTCTCATAGATCTTGTGGCAGTTCTTCCACTTCTTGAGCTGCGTTAGAAATGCTCCAGAGGCATTAAACTCCTGCAATAGTGGACGGTTAGCTTCACTGAACACGCCAACTGTGAACTCCTCCCCAAACATGCCATTATGTTCCACATAACAGGCGGAGGCTGCATGGAAGGCAGCCAACTTCTCCAGCACCTGTTGCATATGCTCGAGGTCCAGTCCAGCCAGACGATTGGCATTCTTAAAGCTCTTGGTATGCAAATCCTCCATTAGCACATAATCCACACCTAAATCCTGATCAAACTTATATGCCTTCGGAGCAAATTGTATGGGTTTACCGGCTTCAATATAAAGCTTTTCGAATTTGGGCAGAATGTTGTGATACATCTGCTCCTCTTTCTGGAAGAGACGCAGCTTCTTGAGTATGGCAGCCATTACTTCATTATTATGCTGAGCCTTTAGTACAAATGAGATGCTCTTGGTGCTGTGATCTGTGGTGTCAAAATATTGCGATTACTTTTTTATTTGGTTTAATTAATGTGTAGTAAATATTCGTTAAAAATTTGCATTTCCCCCTTACATTATTTATTTGAATCAATAAGGATAGAATGCATTGCGTTCGACTTAAAAGATAAAGATTGCTCGAAAACAATGATTATTAAAAAATTGCTATATTTGGTTAAAGGAATTCAGTTTTGATTTTTTTGATATTTTTCTGCTTAGTTTTTGTTTATAAAGTTTAGAGTTCCATCTCAAAAACTACTATCCTTGGTATCGAGCCTACACTTCTCGTCTAAAGTGGATTATTTTGACATTAAATTTTAACCTAAATATAGTACGTATATCAAATTTACTCACCCATTAGCTCAACTTCGATCAGCAGACGCACCATCATTGTAGAGTAATTCTCTCCTACAGTTGTGGGCTGTGGCTCTACGGAGAGTATCTTCTCAAAGTCACCAATTTGAGCACGTACCGCATTCTCCAGCGAGATTCGAGGTAGCCAAGGTGGCAGATTTGTGTCCGCTACCTCAGCGAGTCCATTTGTTTGCGTGGGCTCCGACATTTTGGTACTACAAGAAATTAAAGTAGAGTCATATTAACAATTGATCCGACACTTAATGAAATCAATTTAATCTTTTGCAATAAATAATTGTCCAGTTTTGATTTATGTATGTTTGTTTGTAGAAGCGATAGGTAAACAGTTAAGTGTGTTATGATGATAACAAATTGAAAAAAAATTAAGAATTACTTTTGCGCCCAAGTTATTTAAGCTTAGTATGTTGCTATAAAGTGCGTTTTTTTAAGAGGCCGACTACATCCACATAAGCGATAGTTTTTTTTTTTAATCAGCAGCTCTAAAACATCTATTTGTATTGTTTATATACTTACGGCGTATATCAAAGAATAATATTCTATATTTTGTGCTCATATTTACAAAAGTTCAATCACGCCGATATGCAATCTAGCACCGGTATTTATTTTTGGTCCTGCCCAGTTTTTTAAGATTTTAGAAGACGTCAAACAATTTAAAGTTAACAAAATCAAAAGAATAAATTGTGCTGATATTTTATTAGCCAATTACCATATAAGTTTTTATTATTTTTTTTAGGCAATAAAAATGTTATTTGTTGTTCAAAGATAAAGCCGGGAGCAAAATAACGCCCATTTGTATCAATGTGATTCCTTTGTAAACAGTAAATGTAATAAATTCGATTGGCAAGTTCTATTTGAACAAATTTTGAATTGGAATTTAATTGTTTCATATCTGTTTAACGGATTTTTGTAATAGGTAAATAATTGTAGGCTGTAAAATAAAAATTTTTAACATAGAGTTTATATTGGAAAATCTGATGCATTATTGATTTTAATTTAAAAAATCCTTATATTCAGTTCTGTATTTTATATAATGTGGTAAATTGGCCAAGTTTTTTTAGTATGCTTTTTTTTTAGCAAGAAATCAATGATTTCCAATTTCAATCCTTTTAAAAATACTATTTGTTGTCAAGCCAATTTAGGGAATTTTTCGATTTTTTTCTATTCCTAATTAGCTCTCACTTATCAAAAAAAATTTTTAATACTGATATATGATTGTATGCCTTTCCCATATTGATTAGGTCACTATCAAATCCAATTCCATAATAATTATATCGGACGCAACACATACATCAAAGCGCATTTCGAAAATTACAATATTGAAACCACAAATTTGGTTTGTTTTGTGCATGGACTTCACATTTGGTGTAACTTTTATTTAACTTACCTGTAAGGTATGTTTATAATGTACTGCACTTAAACATATATCTTTTGTTAGAATTTTATATTAAAACAGTTTTAAAGTATTTTAGCAAAAGTATTTGTAATCATCTTATAAAGACAAGTTTTTCTTTTTTATGTCACACAAACCTTTTCCTTAATTGGCAAAAATGAAAGAGGGAGGCTCGAGTGATAAATTTGTTATCAAAATGTTGAGTGCAGTTCGGCCAACGTTTGATTTCAAATGACGGCCGTACAGTGCTAGCGACTTTTTACTTTGCCCGATTTGGAATAAGCCAAAGAAATTCCTTATCGCCACTGTTCAATTAGTGTTGATTTTGTAATACGATTCGCCAAAAACCCGGCGAAAAGCGTCGCAAACTCTTCAAGAATGATTCTTAAATAAACAGTTGATATGGAAGGCTTCGACAGTTGTTCGTGATTGATAAGGCTTGCTCGATTCACCTGTTGTATGTTTGTCGTACTTCTATCATATCTTTCGCATTGCGCTCTAATTATTGGGTGATTCTTTATTAATTGCTTCTGCTCGTGTCGTGACTGTGATTCACTTGGACATGTGATAGACAACAATCTACTTAACTATACATATATATAAAGTAGTGCATAAAGTGGAGTCTCCGGACTTTCTTCTTTAACTTAAGGTGGGATTTTTATTATTATAGGACAGTAATAATGAATAATACATTCTCCTTTACAAAGACTTCTAGTTGTATGTTTTTATCTGTTCAGATATTTGTCCTTTCACTCTGACTAATGATTCTTAGCTCTCTGTGCTCATTACAGCATGATCAATTTGTCACATTTTTTTGCATTTATAAGCTGAAGATCTAAGGAGCTATGCTAATTTTAAAATAGGCTAAAGGCTTTCACTTTCACGAAAAAAGAGTTTCATTTAAATTCATCAGGTGCTAGTAATTCTTTTGAAGACGGTAATAAGATATTATATTAGTTCTGCAAAAGGCAGTACAGACAACAGGAAAAGACTAGTTTGAAATTTTTTTTTTAGCATTTTTAAAAACAAATCTACGCTACATAATTGAGATACTGTAACATTTCAAATTGTAGACATCCACGGTAATACAGCCAAGTTAATATGGCGCTGACACGTTTGCTATACCGATCATTGGAATGCATGTGCATTTTCAAGCCATCGCCATCCGCACTATCCGTAATAAAATCCGAAAGATTAGCTTTATCAATGCGATCAAGTAAAAGTGGTGGGCATAAAATTAGAGCAGCGTGGAACCCTAAAGCAAACATAAAGAAATTGAAAAATTGATAAGGGTGTAACAGTTTTGGAAGATCAACTCTTACCAACAAAACCATGTTTGAGCAACTGTGCGTGAAGAGAGCGCAATGTGGGAATCATTGCATGTGGATATTTGAGTAAATTTATATGCTGAACAAGCTGATCATGATAGTACTTGATAAAGTTGTCAAAATTACAAATTTGAGCTCGAATTGTGTAGAGGAGAGCAAAAAGTCCGCCACAGAACCATAGCGAGGCAATTGGAAGTCCACAAAGTAGGTAGCGCTTGGCTTAGCGGATTTAGCCTCATACTGAAAGAGTATATTGTTGGTTCACAAATCACCATGGTTCAGTGCGTTAAAATCTTCGGGATCCGGTTTGTTCAAACTCAAATTAAGGTCTACAATTTTTGGTAGTATTTTGTGCTGTAAAAGAGTGAAACTTCAAATAGAGTTCAACTTTAAAAGTACACCAAATTTACAACTGCCTTGCAATAGGTCTCATAGTTAGAATATTTGGGCAAACAATTTAGCATATACTTACCCAACGTTTCAGCTACCTGTTTTATCTCAGGCTTCATGGCATCCATATAAGTGGGTTGAAGATAGTTTTGCTGATAGTCGCCTTTAACTCAACACGAACTGCTGACCCCGCATGCCATTGAGCCATTGTCTAGACCCAGCAAACGATCCACATTCCTAAAACCACTTGGCTGCAAATCTTCTAACAAAACATACTCATCTGGTGCATTGATCTGCACCAAATCTCACTTCCAGACCCACATCCCTATACATTTGACATTGAGGAACCTAACACGCTCTACAGCAAACATGTTGTTCTTCTTGAGTATCTTAAGATACATTTCAAATTCATGTGGCGTCTTCAGCATAAAACTGACCTCAATCTGATTATCTTTTAATAGAAATATGTTAGTCATAATTTAAATTGATTTTGTTTCGATTTATAATTCACCTTCAAGTTCCACTTCCCAGTGCAGTCGAGTAGTTTTCTCCCGGACTAAGACTAGCAATCGGCTTAAAGCCTTACAACTTCAAGAGTTCCTGCTTTGGTAATCTCTTTAAATGGATTTCATAATACTTAGTAATAAAGGCTTTTATGAAGTCATCGACATGGTTCTATCTCTTTAATTACTTTGACATCATCAAAACATTTAATCGGCTACCATTCGATAATTTCAGATCTTTTATACATATGTAGATAATTTTTCTTATGTTTGATTCTTGGTGGACTTACTTGTCTATGCCGGCTCCAACGCTGTACTGTGTCTGATCAATTTTAGGGATTGTTCTATCATAACAACACTTCACAAAAGCTTGCAAAAGCTCGATTTAGCTTAAAGCTTTTAAATGGATTTGCTTCAATTCATGAAAGTCGAAATATGTATGTACAGTAAAACCTAGATAGCGTGAACAAGAAGAAATTAACAATTTTGAAATTTTTTCACACTTTCCAGGTTTTTTTTATTTTGTTAATAAATAATTAAATAAATCATTAAATTTACAGCTTTTATTCAAATGTATTAAAAACAATTTTGTATCTGTGAACAAATATTTTCTAACCTGAATAGTGTGAACAAATTATTTTGTTCACACCATCCAGTGTTCAAACTATCCTGGTTTTACTGTACATATTTGCAGCACACAAATATGAAAGTTCCATATAATTTACACAAATATAGGTCTTGTCAATCTTTAAAAGTAATAATCAATACTCGTATAAAGGTACGTAACAGCAAATCAGATAATGATTCTTATTGAGTTCAATAAGTATATATGTATGTATACCGGTTTCTTACGTTTTCAGTTTTTTATATTGTTGTGTGTTATTTTTTATATACGCTGATTCTGTTTGCGTTCGAAGAATTTTTCAGTTTTTATTAGTGTAAATATTATAATGCATTAAAAAGCTTTTTTTTTTTTTAGCGCAACGTACACATAAAGTAAATGCATACATACAATGATTTACATTATTTTTGCTGTGAGTAGAGAGAATATATTAATTTAGAATTTTTTTGTAACAAAATGTGAATCTCATTGCATTGAACTGACTGACTCAAGGTGGAATCAATAAGGTAGCCTCGTTTTTGACAGCTCGCTCAATTTGTGGAACCACAGAGCCAAGTCGCACAGCTGATCTTAGCGCTGTATTGGTATTGTGAGCACAACAGCAGAGACGTAAGACACAAAATTAAGAGAGCAAAAAAATTTACACATCCTTTTGTCACTACTATGGACGATCATTTGGTACCAAGCAGTCACAAACGAGCCCACCTTATTAATTGCATCACTGGACTGACTGAAATGCATTATAAAAACTTGTCGTCAAGCCAAATTCACACACACACACACACATTTTAATACTTGTGTATAGTAATCTAATACCAATAAGGGAATTTTTGATCTTGTTTGTCAATTGGATGAACCCATTTCTTTGAACAAGCTTACATTTCTAGAGCACCACGATTGTAGAGCCAAGGCAGAACTGCTTGAATATGTTTGCGATAGCGTGCATTCGAATAGAGCAATGTCTTAAAATCTGTGGCCTCCGTAGAGTCACTAAGGATGTTTTCAACACAAGCGTTTTCAGTGGGATCCAGCAAAATGCCGCTCATAACACTGGTGGCAGTTATGAAGCCTACAAAATTAAGATTGAATTATGCAACAAGGTAGTACATTATAAGTAATATATTAACTTACCCCAAAAACCATGTTTGAAGAGCGACAAATGAATGTCACGCAGTGTAGGAATTTTCATATATTTGAGTATCTTCAGATTTTCAGCAAGATTTTCATGATAGAACTTGATATAGTAATCAAATTTAGTCAGTTTATCCTCGAATTTTGTGGATGACAACAGGAAATAGTATAAATCCTGAGCTACTGTACCAAACTTTGGCATCTGGAAGTCCACCAAATAGATTTCTTTAATTTTGCCAAAGGAATCATGGGAGTACATCATATTATTACTCCAGAAGTCACCATGATTTAGTGCATTAAATTCCGTGGGATCGATTTTAACATGCTTAAGCACTTCGTCATTTAAGGTTGGTTGAAGAGCTCTCTATAATACAAAAGTTAACGACATGTTGTATAAGAAAAGAAACTTGCTTTAAATCACTTACAATTTGTTCAATGTACTCCTCACTGCCTTCGTAGGTTGCAGCGCACCTGACAAAGTTTTGTGCCATGTGTTTGTTCATCTCGGTCATCAGTGCACGATTCTCTTCCTTATAAAACCCGGTCATAAGTTGTTCCGGATAGGGTCCCTTGTTGGCAAAACGCACCGCAGATGCGGCATGCCACAAGGAGAGTTTTCGCAGTGCAGCTTCAGTATGCACTTGATCCAAGCCCTCCAAGCGATTAGTGTTTTTAAAACCTCTGGGTGCTAAATCTTCCAGAAGTACATATTCACTCTTGGCACCCTTTAGAGTGTAGGCTTGAGCACCGAACTTTACTTCAACACCAGCATCACGATACATTTGTTCCATCTCGGGCACATAGATATTATACATACTACGCTCTGCCTCAAAGATATTGTTGTGCCTCATCATTATTTCAAACATTTCCAGTTGATGTGGCACCTTCAGCATGTACGACACAGACTTCTCTTTTCCATCTATAATATATGGATAAGAATTTAATATATTTTGTATTTATATATTATTAGCACTTATTCAATTACCCTCCAGTTCGACTTCAATATTCAAACGCAGCATGATCGTTGCATAGTTTTCACCCGCAGCAGCGCCACTGTTTGCCTTGAAGCTTTTGATTTTGGAGAACCCCTTGACCGATTCTTTAAGCACGTCCACAAATAGTTCGGGCTGCACCCAGTCGGGCACTCTACTGGCGGTTGGAGCTGCGGCGGTGTTGGCAGCGGGTGGATCGGCTTTTGCTTCGGTAGACATGATTTGAGTGTTTATTCGTTATTAAACAATTAAATTTTATTATGCAGCCGTAAATTCTTGTCTGTTGTGTTTCCAGCGCTTGCCACTTGGCTTCTAATTCGTCTCTAGCTTTTTTTGTTCTATATATTTCAAGTGGACAGCTTTCTGATCTCTCTCCCTTTGTGAAACTCACTCATTATCGGAGGTTTTTGCAATAAGTGCGCTCTCTTGCTTTGTGCTTCTCTTTCTTTTCTGATAGTGTCGCTGGGCATAAATGACATGAATATGTATGTACATTTTTCATTAAGCTTTTATAAACATTTCTTTTAACAGTATCAAATTTTGAGTTAATAAATGTAGTGAAGTACTATAATAAATTTAAGAAAGCACATAAACATCGTCTGGAAACGTTTGGACTCTACGGCGTCTTTCAAGCTGCGTTTTTTCTTTTATATATGTACATATAAAAGAAGAAATAATGTATTAAAAATAGGGGGTGCGCACTGCGCATACATGAAATTTTTTTTAGTGTTTATTAACTTTTATTTGTAGTAATTTATTAACATAATCCGTTGGGGTTTGTTTTGATAAAATGCTTTTTGTTCTAAAGCTGTTTGTAAAAGCTCTGCTGTTTTCCGCATTTCCCCGAATATTCGTTATGATTTGCGATTATTTACTTCCCTAGAAGTAGGACGCCCCATTACCGAGTGTATTGCCTGATTGATTAATTCATATTAAAAACAAAAAGCTTGCCAGTTCCCGCACAAAACATTACGCTTATTAATAATACTTGGCCAAATGTCTTATCTTTTTGCAGTATATAAACAAGTCACGTTGTCACAGCTGAAAATTCCAATTGACGATTGCCACTTATTAAAAACTTATTGTGTAGAAATAAAGTAAAAACTTATCGACCAGACCATATTTGTTATAAAAAGTGCATATGTATAGTGTTTCAAGACATGTGCATTATATATCATCAATGGCGCCACGATTTAGCAACCAGGGCATAATGATTTGGATATGTTTGCGATAGCGTGCATTGGAATAGATCAATGTTTTAAAATCATTGCCCTCTGTGGAATCACTGACGAAGTTATCAAAACTAGCAGTTTCCGTAGGATCAACCAAAACGGCGCTCATAACTCCTGTGGCAGTCAGATAACCTGGCAAGTAATTGTTATTATTCAAAGTATTTACAATATATAATAATTAATTATTTCTTACCCCAGAAGCCATATTTTAAGAGCGTCATGTGCATTTCGCGTAGTGTTGGCACATGTTTTGTATACTTAAGTAACTTCAGATTTTCTACTAAACAATCATGATAGAACTTGATATAATAATCGAATTTAGTCAGCTTGTCTTCGAGTCTTGTCGAAGACAACAGAAAATAGTACAAATCTTGTGCTACGGTGCCAAATTTCGGAATTTGATAGTCCACCAGGCAAATCTCATTGATTTTGCCGAAAGAATCATGTGAAAACATTATATTATTACTCCAAAAATCACCATGATTGAGGGCATTAAATTCATTTGGATCAATTTTGCAAAGCTTAAAGATTTGATCAGTTATCGTTGGCTGTAGCTCTTTCTAACCAAGATAAAGCGAGAAAAAAAAAAACTTAAAGCTTATATAAAGTTTTTAAGTCAACTTTACATCACCTACCGCACGGTCTATGTATTCCTCGTTGCCCTCGTACAACTTGCAGCATTTAAGAAAATTCAATGACAAATTGTTGTTCATCTCAGATATCATTGGACGCGATTCCTCTTTGAAGAAACCAATCATTAGCTGATCTGGATAGGGACCCTTAGTGGCAGCACGCACGGCAGACGCAGCATGCCACATGGATAGCTTTCGCAGCGCACCTTCAGTGTGTGCCTGATCCAAACCCTCAATGCGATTAGTGTTTTTGAAACCACTAGGTGCAAGATCTTCAAGAAGTATATAATCTGACTTCGCTCCCTTTAACTGATAAGCCTTGGCACCGAATTTAACTTCGACGCCAGCATCACGATACATTTGCTCCATCTCGGGCACTACAGTTGTGAACATATTGAATTCGACATCAAAGATATTGTGACTCTTCATCATATCACGGTAAATGTCCAAATCGTGCGGCAGTTTGAGCATATAGGAAATTGACTTTTCTTTGCCGTCTGGAATGGCATGAGATTATTTATTTGAACAATGCGATAAGTAAGTTTGCTTTGAGGTCACTCACCTTCTAGTTCAACATCTATATTCACTCGCAGCATAATCGTCGCATAGTTTTCACCCGCAGCCAATCCGCCAGCGGCCTTGAAATTCTTGATCTTGGAGAAACCTTTAACAGTTTCTTTTAAGACATCCACAAATAGTTCAGCTTGCACCCAGTCGGGCACATTGCTGGCAGGTTGATCGGTTTTTGCATCTGTCGCCATTTCTAATTTTTAATTGAAATAAATAACACGTTGCACTCAAGTTATTCAGAATTGACGTTGTTGTGTTTCCCGTAGTTAACAGCGCATTTCTAATATCTATTTAGCTTTTACACTGCATTTATTTATACTCGCACCCGCTCGTAAGCCAACAAATGTTCAAAACTTGCTATCTGTGAACGAAATGAGAAGAGCGACGAATAACTACAAAAAATAAGCATTACAAAAGCTTTTTGGACCTCTCTATGTGTCTGTGTGCAAAACATGCCAAAGTCTTTTTTCGGAGTATTTAGAAAGCTTCCCAATTGTTTGATTACGTTCCTACTCATACTGCTCTTAGAGCTTAAATCTTAGTTAACTGTTCATTGACCCCGACAAGTATAATATTTTCATGTAATTTTACCTTTTTGTGTACAAGGTATACTATTGTAAAATACGTACGTTTATAAGTATGACTAATAACATAAATTATGACGAGAGACATACTCGTTCTAGATTGTGTAGTATAGCTGGAGTAATCCAGGGACAATATCAGATCAATTGTAGAGCTGATTGAGGAACCATTTTATCAATTTGTTTGCATACAAAATTGAGAGCTACTCAAAAGATAGCAGCATTTTCGTTATTTAATGGAAGTATGAGTCTTTCTAACTACAAAAACATCCGCGTATTCATGTAAGTTTGTTATAGATAAGAATGTTAGTAAATTAATTGCAAATACCATTAAGTTAAAATCTATATCATGACAATGACATCATATGTAAGACAATACAAGTTATTTTCATTTTTTTAAAGATTTCTATCCTATAATTTGACACAATTTACTTGTTTCTAGCGTGAGATTTAAAAGCACCTCAGTTTTGTAGCCAAGGCAGGATAACCTTAAAATCATCCTTAAAGACTTTTCCAGAATACGAAAGAGAATTTAAAAGCATGTCCTTTGGGCGTATCGGATAGCAAATTATAAAAACTTGCTGCTTCAGTCGGTTCTAGCGCACAGCAGGCCATAACACCAAAAGCCGTCCAATATCCTGCAATTTTTAGCAAGTCTCCTTCCACCTACCAAGTAAAAAATCACCCAAAGTCCTTTCTTAAGAAGTGCTGTATGTACATCAATAAGATTGGGTAGCTTTTTGGCATAGTCTAATAGTATCAAATGCTTTATCAATGATACTGCTTTATGAAATAATCAAGTTTCTTAACTTTGAGATAGACGAGAATATTAGCATATATAGCAAGTCAAATGCAACATTGCCATATTTACACATTTGTTAGTCTACGGAACAGGAGTCCAATAACTCGCCCATATGCTGATCGTAACGGAGCACTAAATTGGGTAACCAGAAATCACCATGATTTAGTACATATAATGCATTAGGATCTACAACGGCAACATCCAAAATATTATCTGTAATGTGACCTTTTATATTTATCAAATCCGCATAGTACGCCTCGTGTCCCTCAAGTGAAGCAAAGGACTTAGAAATGTACTTTAACCTCTCTCTGCTATCCTCATTGAAAATTCCGTTCGATAGGTGTTTGGGATAAGCACCCACTGTAGCTACCCTTACAGCAGAAGCTGTATACCTCGTCGAGACCTGACCTGCGATTGACAGGTTGAAATCCATTAGACCGTAGATCTTATAGCAGCACGTATTTTTTGGCACCAAAATCTACTTTAATTCCAACGTCTTGGTAAAGTTTCCTAAACTCCTCTTCATATACCGTAAACTTCTTACTGTCCATATAAAATGTGCTAAGCGTGTTCTTTGTAAAGGCTTCTTGATATGCCTCCAAGTTGATTGGTATTTTCATCATATACTTAATGAATCAACTTATTCTTAATGCTATTTTTTTACACTTTCCTTTTAGTTCCACATCTCTTTCAATTCGGAGCATTACTGTATCATAACTATCTCCCGGCTTTGTGCCTTTAATTCCTTTATTGCCTTAAAATCTTGAAATGTATCTTCTAGCTCATTATAAAACGATCTGCCTTTAGCCTCGCTGGTAGCTTATTGTTTTAGGTGTCATAATTAGTTAAAAAATGTTAGATTGTAGTTGAAGTCAGAGTGTATTTTGTGAAAGTACTGTGGATCTGTAAGCATTTAACCATCGTATATACACCTATTTGGAATAGATAATATGGGGATATAGTGTTCCCATAAAAAATTATCTTAAGAAACGAATAATCGTTATACGATTGGCCTAAACTTTGAGACCTTGAGAAAGTAGGGCAGCAACATGGAAAAAATTATTAATGGAATAGAAAATGAAATTGTTCGGAAAGGAATCATAAAACCTTTTCTGTTTAAATCTTTGAATTTGGAAAAAGAGAAAGAAATTATTGGTATGGCTGAACTATAAAATGCCTTTAATCCCCAAATCGTCTGACAATGAAGGAAATAAATGTATCAATAAAAATTGTAAGAAAGTTGATTTAATAATTAGCGAGTAAACCAATTTTATAGGTTGGCTGAACTTGCACGTCATCCAGTTTGTCTCAAAACACCTGTTAGTTAAAAAAAAAAGGTTTGATAAAGCTTTAATGAATGGAACCTAAAGCTTTTGACATGTTATTATTGTTCCTTCTTTTTGTTTGGATTGCAATTTTATACGCTTAAATCTATTTTATAGTATTTTTGTTTTGATACTCAATCTCTTATTTGGGGCTTCACATAGTATTTATTAATTTTGTTTTGTTTTTTTCTAAAAACAAAGCTCATTGTAAACGGATGAACTTAGAGCTGTTTATCGCATTGAGCTTTTTAAACATTTGATAATGCTGTGTGTAATGAATTAAATAAATGGAACTTTTAATAATCTAAAAAGATATAGAGCTGAATAAATTTAAATTGCAATTGAATAAATTAAGGAAATTCACAATCCTGTTTGAAAAACAAGATCACATGATACATTTAATTTAAATCTAGGGCGCCTCGATTCAATAACCAGAGCATAACAACTTCAATATGTTTGCGATATCGAGGGTTTGTATTAAGCAAACTCTTAAAGTCGTTGCTTTCTTTGGAGTCAGTGAGAAACATCTCAATGTTGGCGTTTTCCGTAGGATCTGCCAAAACTGCTGTCATAATGCCCGTAGCTGTCATGTAACCTAAATTTAAAAAAATAACTAAGCAATACACCCAAAAAAGTTATTTAATATATCCTTACCCAAGTAACCGTATTTTATGAGTGATTGATGAATTTCGCGAAGCGTGGGCATTGTTTTTGTGTACTTTAGTAGCTCAAGGTTACTCACAAGATGCTCGTGATAGAACTTAACATAGTAATCGAATTTCGATAGCTTATCCTCGAGTTTCGTTGAGGACAGCAGGAAATAGTATTAATCCTGAGCGACTGTTCCATATTTGCACAATTGAAAGTCCACCAGACATACCTCCTTGAGGCTTCCAGCTGCGTCATGTGAGAACATCATATTGTTGCACCACAAATCACCATGATTTAAGACATTAAATTCGGACTTATTGACTTTTGCCATATTGAACATGCCATCAACAGCCTTAGGTTTAATTGCTTTCTAAGCGAAAATTAGAAATATTTTAACAGGAGTATGTTTTTAAATAAAAACTACTTACCACTTGTTCTATGAATGCCTCATGACCCTTGTATGTTGCACAGCTCCTAATGAAGACATCACACATAGGTTTGTACATATCGGTCATTGTTTCACGATTTGCTTCTACATAGAAACTATTCCTAAGCCGATCTGGATAAGCTCCTTTGGTGGCGACGCGAACTAGGTATGCGGCATGCCACTGAGCCAATCTTTGAAGAGCTGCTTCGGTATGCAACTGATCTAGTCCCTCCAGGCGTTTCATGTTTTTAAAGCCTTTGCATGCAAGATCCTCCAACAGAAAATAATCCGTTTGTATACCCTTAAGTTTATAGGCTTGGGCTCCAAGCTTAATTTCAACGCCAACATCGCGAAACATTTGCTCCATCTCGGGCACATAGATATTATACGTATTGCGTTCTGTCTCAAAAATGTTATTATGCTCCATTAGCTTTTGAAAATGTTCCAGCTGATGTGGAAGCTTCAACATATAGGAAACGCTCTTCCCCGTGCCATCTGTAAAATATAATGAGTTAGATACAAAAGTTTTTCAAATTTATGATCGTTTTAAATCTTGCCCTTTAGGTCGACTTCTATATTCAGTGAATATTATTCACTCGCAACATAATTGATGCATAATTTTTACCAGCTGCTGATCCGATTTTGGCCTTGAAGCTTTTAATTTTTGAAGAACCCTTAACTGATTCCCTTAATACATCTTCAAATAGATCGGCTTGTAGCCAGTATGGAATTTCGCTGTCCACTGTTTTGGTTTTTGTTCCTGTTGTCATTTTGATTATATGATGTAAATTTAAATTAATTTTTAAATATTACCTTATATCGCTGCTTGTTGTTGAGCTTCTAAGTGTTCTATGAGATTTGCAGCTTTATTTCTACAAAAAAAATTTGAAGCTAATGCGAAATGAACTCTAAATTCTTCAAGCTTTTTTAAACTCTCTTTGCACACAGAAAGAAAAGTTAGTTGTTTATCAACATCTACATTCCTCTTTTTACTCTTTGTCTTTTGTTGCTCTTTTAGCACGCTCTGCGTAGTCAAACGAGCTTTTCGACTCTTTCAACAACAAACGATTCAAGAATAAACAAAGTATGTTGTTTTTGTTATATGCATGTTAACTTGCACATTTAATTGCAAACTTGAACTGCACTATTATTAGAAACATTGATATATACAATTTTATTTTATTAATTGATGTACCCTCTTTCAATGAGCCAAGGTAAAATAAGCTTAATTTGTTTAACATAGCTGGGATTCAATAGCATTTTACGCTTGAAGGTCTGAGCTGTCTCCGAGTCGCCCATGAAGTTCGCAATGTTAGACTCCGGACTAGGGGGATACAGTGTTACGGGCAGCATTCGTTGAGCGCATACAAATGCTACAAAAGTTTAATAATTAATCAAATGAATATACAATTATTCTATTAACGTAATATGACTATGTTTAACTCACCCCATAGACCATACTTTCGTAGATTCGTTTGTAATTCTGTAAGTGTGGGCACTCTGGAAGTAGTATATTTTAAAAGCTTTAGATGCTCAACGAGCTCTTGATGATAATATTCTATGAAATCATCGAACTTATCCAGTTTGATGTGTATGTTTGGTGTTGTTATCAATAGACAAAATAAATCTTGTGCAGGTGTTCCATATTTTGGTAATTGAAAGTCCACAAAACATATGTCCTTAATCTCACCAGAGACTAATTTGAATAGGAAATTGTTACACCAGAAATCGCCGTGATTAAGGACGGAAAATTCAGATTTATCAATACAACCAAAATCCATGTACAAATCTGTCATGCGATTTGTGTAGTTGGTCTGAAAAAATTTGCAATGGATATATAGAATGAAATTGAAATATTAAATTTTTTACAGCTCACTATCAATTGCTGGTGGCCCGGATTCAAATCGTACTGTCGCAGGCACTCCAAAAATGGCACATTAAATGTTATATTCGATTTTTCTATCCAATTGTAGGACTCAAGGCTCATGTAACTCTTTTGATAATTTTCTTCATAGTCTCCTAACTCTGCAACCCTTTTAGCAGATGCCGCATGCCATTGAGCCAATTTTTTGAGCACCGCTTTAATTTCTGTTTGTCCCAGGCCAAACATACGATCCAAATTTATGTAGCCCTTCGGTCGTAAGTCCTCCATCAATATGTAGTCGCAATTTGGCTGATTTTCGATAAACCTGAAATTATCTGGCTTAAACTGCACCGAGAGATTTGTATGCCTAGCATAGAGCTCCTCCAGTTCGGGTATCAGACGTGCATACATGTCAGACTCCGTCACGAAAAGTTCATGAAAATCGTGTTCGTTGCCACGATCATTGACCAATGGAATTTTCAATATGTAACTAGTTTCTTTGATGCTCTTATCTGTTGATAAATATGTAAACATTTAATGTAAACCTGAGTTTGCTCTCTTTGTGTGAGCCAAAAATGTGCGTCATGGACCCACCATTTAGTTGCATTTTAATGCCAATGCGCAGAACAATTGTCAAATAGTTTTCACCTCCGCTGATCGCTGCATTGCACTCAAAATTTTGAATGCTTTTAAAAGTATTGTAATTATGCTTAAGTAAATCACTAAATATCTCTTGATTAACCCAATCCGGAGCGTTTACACTCGACATTTGTGAATATTTTAAAGTCAACTAAAATCGCGTATGACGCTTCCAACGTATTGGGTGTTACTGAGCAAAAGCTCTGTTGCAAGCAAAACCAAAATGGAAAATCTCGTAAAAGCTTTAGAGCTCTTCTCATTTTCATGAGATAACTTATAAGTTCAACATTTTTTTCATGGGCTATACAAATATTTAACAGCCTGCAAATGTGTATGTAAAAGGCTATCAATCTTACTGAATGTATCTTTTTATATGCTTAAGATAAGTTTGATCAAGATCTCGTCTTTGTTAAAGTGGCAAAATAATAAAATCAACAACACAATTAGCATGCATGTTTAGCGTTATTATTAGGCTTGTTGTTTTTATAATTTTAGATTAGAATTATGTAGTTCATTGATATAAAATTCATTCTATCATAGCTAAATAAGTGGATTAGCTGGTATCGAAAGTTTTTTTGTGTTACATTATTATTTTGTGAGATCTGATTTTTATATTGAGATCTCAAATACATGTATAGATGATTTTGAATAATTTCGGAACCATGGTTTATGTTGCAAAGAGCTATTTTATGATTAGAAAAGCTTAGTTTCCTCCAGAGTCTTCATCTTTGGCTTGCGATGCTTGGCCGTTAACAAGTAAAGCTTTTTGAACATATTGTCTGCTTGGTCGGAATTCATTGCAAACACTTGGATAACACCGTTCTCAGAGACCTTGGCAGCAACACCAGGTATGCTCTTATCCACAAAGTAAGCAAACTTATTGCTACCCTCAGTTGTATCGATGGCCAATGGATAAGTTTTCATTTTTCTAAACTCCTCAATGCAAATGCCGAATGGAAATTCTGTGCGATGTATCATCTGAGAATGTGAAGCATTACGCTGAGCCAGAGTTGCGGAGGGTTTGTCGCCAAGAATCTTGCGCACGAGTTGCTTTTGGGTTTCAGCGAGTATGACCTTGCTGCGAGCATTAATAATCAGAATGCTACCATCGTGCCAGATCCAAGCAAACAGAGCATCATCGAAGCGCAACTGCAACACTTGAATATCTGCAGTGTATACAGCAATGCCCAACTTAGAGGCCAACTGCAGCATGTCCAGGTGACAATCCAAACGCAATGTTGCATACCCTTTCACATAAGTCATGTCAATTTGAAGATTAGCACGTTCCGCATTCCGCTGAGTTGGTGGGCGCAAAATGCGTAGCTGCTGAAGTCGTGGATCCTGAAAGGAGGGCAGTGCAGGCATTAGGAGAGTACGTTTCAAATCATTTAAGTTTAGTTTGCTAGCAGAATCGCCAATTCGTGAACTGCGAATCCGCTTGGCTTCCGGATCACGAAACTCAGTCATATTTTGATCCATGACTTCGTTGAAGTTATCCAATCGCTGCATATAGCTATTTAGCCATTGGTTTTGATTTTTGTTTGGTTTTTTCGCATCATCAACTTTTTGGATAATTGTCTGCAAATTTGGTAATGGCATTTCATTGATTTGAGTGATTTGTGCCTCATAATCAATCTGCTCAATTTCTGATACGGCTAAAGCATTGTTATGTATATCAAATTGAATTTGTAAGTTTTGGGATATATCTTGGCTGCATTTAAGTAGCCATTGTTCTATTGCTTTTTCATGTTCACTCTTGTCCAGCTGCGTTTCTATTTCAACCTTAGTTGTCTCAGTGTTTGTATTTTCAGGCATTTGGTCCTCGTCGTTGATAGATATTGAATCTAGGGCCTGCTGCAATATATCATTATTAATGAGGATATCTAATGCCACATCTGGATCATTCATATCTTCATCTGCATATTGTTCGCTCTTTTCGATATCGTCGTTGACTTTATTTCCCAAAGTTTGTTCCATGTCTGGCTCCAACTCGTTAGATAATATAAAAGCTTTTCCACCTTCTACTCTGTTTTCTGTCTCTTCTTCTTCCTCCTCTTTCTCTTCTTCATTTACTTCTTTCATCTTTTCTTCGTGTCCATCAGTGTATTTTGTTACGTCTCTTCCGTCGTCCCCTTCTTCGTCTTCTTGTTTTACTTGCATTGTTTCCATATCACGCCAGAATTTTAATCTAAACTTTTCATATAGCACTTCTAAGCTCTCCTCTTTTCTGGCTAAGGCTATATTTTTTTCAAACTTACTTATAGCTTTCGATGTTGGAAATTGGTATTTTTTCGAAGACAAAAACTCCACTACAGCGTCTTCTTCTTGTTTTGTACAATCAAGTTTTTCGTTTTCCGTGTTTAGCTGAGTTTGTTGATGACATGTTTTAAAGCTCTTTGCCTGCTCCTTGGGCCTTTTCTCTTCCGCCGCCAAAAGCGAGGAGACGGCTTGCTGTAGCTCTTCCTCATAGGACAACACAGTCTTTCGCGGTTGCGGTTCTGTTGAGTAAGTTATGTTTGGAATGGTCTCTGCGCAGTGACTTTGCTCATTTCCTTGAAGGTTCAACGGCCATTCGAGCTTTCCGCCTTGTTTAAAATCATTGAATATATTTCCAATGTCTTCCGATGTGGGAACTGGATCCTGATCATTAGTTGGCAAATCCTGGGTTTTGTCTGCTAACTCAGAATCGAAATTATCAAACATTTCATCCATTCTACTCAGACGCGAGCACTTTAATTGTGGTATCACCACGGGAGTCTCGAGCCCAGCCAAGATGCTTAAGTTGAAAGTTCCGCATCTAAATAACTCGGGCAGCCAATGCTCGCGTTTGCATAAGAATTTACCGCTGCCAAAGATTCAAAAATTAATAGAAAGTCTGCTTAATATGTAGTTTATTTAGTTGCTTACGTTGTTAAGGGTTTGCTTGGCTTTTCCATTTCTTCTTTTGACTGTTCTTCCATTGCTTCTTTTGGCGTCACTTCCATTGCTTTTTCCGCCGAAGACATTTTTTTGTTGTGATTCTTATAATTGTGATTGCTTTTATTGCTCCTTATTCAATGACTGGCAAATAGATTTTAAGCTCATACAACGATTTGACATTTAGCATCCGTTAACTTGATTAAGTGTGGCCGTATCTGTAACAGCTCTTACTCAGCTATTCTCGAATTGTAATAGCGATAAATACTCTGATCGATAAAAGTATAAAATATAATAAACTTTTCTATATTTGTATTTTTTATGCTTGATCTGGTGCTTGTTAAGTAATACGCAAATAGTTAAATAGTCAAAATAACGGGACTTTTCCGTCATATTATTTGAATATACATATGTAATTGAATTTTCCAAATGGATTTTTCTTAATAAATAATACAAAGTATATTTTGTTATTTCTACATGAGTATGTATTTACCGCTTAACGCTATGCATGTAAACATGCCGTCGTAGCTTATCTGGCCGAGCGAAATCCTTGGCACAAAACGTACACTGATAGGGTCGCTCGCCCGTGTGCTTCCGACGATGTACCTTCAGCTCGTAGTGCACAGTAAAGGACATATCGCAGAGATCACATTTGAATGGCTTCTCGCCGTTGTGACGCCGCATGTGTATACTGAGTTTGTTGGGCGTCAACGACTCCAAACCGCACAGCGAGCAAAGATACTTCTTGCCGGGGTTCTTTTTAGCGACATGCATGTCACGTATGTGTTTATCTAGGCTGGGCTGCACCACAAATGAGCGCCAGCAGTGTGGACACTGATAACGAAAACGTCTACTGCGCTTTGTGGCAACGGGCATTTGACTAGATGATTTCGGATGTTGACTGCTCATGTGTTGCCCTAGGTTTTCAGGCCACATAAATTTGTAGCCACAACGCGAGCACTTGAATTTTTTCTCCTCGTTAAGACATTGTGTGCGCAGATGGTGCTCCAAGATGCTCTGTGAACAGTGATATAAAATTACATAATTATTTATTTGCTTGACTAGTTGAGCATTAACCCACCTTATCAACGGTCTTAAAAATGCAATGATTGCAGGAATGTGGCAGCTTGTCAAAGGTGTGCAATGAATACTGATGTTCGCTCATGTCACGTCTGCGCAGAAAGCTCATCTCACACAAATCGCATCTATAAGTTCGATTAGCTACTGTACTCGTGGGCTCTTCATCACTCTCGTCCGTTTCGTCCAAAGTCAGCTCAAAGCCCTCCTCTGTGCTTATCATATAGTTTGATACATCAGCACTGTGCGCCTGCATCGCGTTGTGTCGCCTCAAATCACCAATGCTAACGAACTGCATGTCGCATATTTTACAAACGATCGTCTTAGTTCCCGATGGCTTGGCAGCATCTGCGAGCAGTGTTTCGGCCAGTGGTAGGTCACCACCACTGAAGCCATGACGTTGCACATGCTTGTGCAGCAGCGCCGGACGGTAAAAAGTGCGGGTGCACCAACGGCAAGGTAAGAGTTCGTTGCCAACATCATGATGCATTAGCTTGTGCTTAGTCACAGCGCTCTTGTCCTGAAAACTGCGCGAACACTGATCACATGCGTATGTCTCTTGCTGTAAAGTAAAACGGTCATTCATATACTAGGCTAAATGGCTTAATACTATCCTTACCTTGTTTTTGTGATCCACGAGATGCGCGCGTAGATTGCGGCGCCAAAAGAATCGCTGCGGACACTTATCGCACATAAAACGCTTTAAAGTGTTTTGGCAGAGTTTATGTGTATGATGCTCGAGCAGCTGAGCGCTGAGAAAACGTGAATCACAGCGCTGACAGACGTGCGGTGCTTCCAGCCAGGTATGCTGCTGTCGATGATGCTCGTGCAACTGATATTTGCGTGGCCACACGGCATCAGGGGAGTTACACAGTTCGCAGGCATATGAGTTTCGCTCCACAACATCCGCTTCTCCTTCGCTGTCTGTGTCTGAGCTGTCTAAATTCATCTCGTAGCGTGCCTCATTTGTTATGGAGTAGTAGCGCCCAAGCATGCCCACTTTGAGATCGTTGAAGATGCGTCGCTTTAGGCCTGCAACTGTGGACTCCACGGCTGTTTTGTAGAATCCCTCGGCAATGCGTTCAATTGGCTCGCCGTGAGCGTCAAACGTAAAGTCTTTGGGATGTGCTCTCAAATGCTCGCGCAGCTTTCGCAATTTGATGAATCTGCGCAGACAGATCATGCATTGAATTTCTTTGGATCCATTCGGCCTACAGCGATGCAAATCAAATCCCTTTACACGGCGATCAATGCGCGAGGGCTTAGACATGGCAGATGCATCTACTGCATATCTGGAAGGTGTTACCTCGACCTCTTCCTCATCAGAATCATTGTACTCTTTGTGCTCGTTATGCTTGTGCTTGATGAGACTCACAATGTATTTGTAAGACTTATCACACTGGTCGCACTTGTAGTAATTGTCTGTACTCGAGTTATCTGCATCGATCTCATCAGGCAAGCTGTATGCAATAAGGACATCAGCTAGTGAACAAAATATGCTGAACATGCTTTTAACTTACTTGATCTCTTTGATAATGCTGTGTACCAAAGAATCAGTGCTGGATGGTTTTAAACGCTGTCGCTGTAATCCTTGTTTAAATGTCTTTTCTGCACTTGATCCGCTGCTTCTAATTGGTCTTGGTTCTGTTGGCCACTGGCTGGAAACGTGCGTCTTGTGCTTGTGTTTGATAAGCAGCATTATGTACTTGTAGGATTTGTCGCATTGATCGCATTTGTAGTAGCTATCCTCTGATTCACTTTCATCACTGTAATTAATTTAAGTTTGTTTTTCAGTCGAAAAGTAGAGATCTGCTGAAATAGTTCTACTTACTCTGCTGCGCTGCTTTGTGCTGCAATAGAGCTCTTGATTAAATTGTGAAGAAACGGTTTCACGCCATAAGTCTCTGTTTTCTTTTCGCAAGCCTGCTCTTTGGTTTGGCTATGCTCTGGACTGTGGTCTCGTCGCTTGTGCCTGAAGAGGTTTGAAACATATCTAAAGGTTTTGTCGCACTTATTGCACTGGTGCATTATATGCAGTTTTTTGTGTGCGATTTGGCGCTGCTTGAGCGGCACATCATCGTCTTCAGAATCATTATCGCTGCCATCGTCCGTACGGCCTTTCTTAATCAGTGGATCAATTGAGCTGGTTGAATCTGATTGTGGCACTGCTGTTTCCGTTGGTTCTTCCATTTTAATTGTGACGCCCTCTATTTCAAGCAATTGTATGGGCGCCTCTCGCAAACACTCCAAAGTCCCCGTTTCGGTGTCCTCCAATAAGGGGTTTGCTGCTAGTTTCTGCAGCAAGAGCTTGTAAGTTTCGCGCGCTTGCAGCACAAAGTCGTAGGCATTTTCCAATTTATGTACACAGTTGCGGCATATCCACGGTGGCAGCTTGTCAGCTTTATCCAAAGCAACCTGGAAATATCTTATTGCAAATGATTTTTCTTATCAATAAACCGAGGGGTTGGGGGTTGTGCACACCTCGAGCTTAGTTAGCTCCAGTACCAGTTGATTAAATGTTTTTGGTGCATATTTATCAGCAGGCGTATCGATCCAAAAGCGTCCATCTGCACCACCACAGACTCTACACGTTCTAGCCATTGAACAATTAGATTTTCAAATGAATAATCTTATATTTTCAATTAATTTGCCATGTACACAAAACACTGTGTTGGTTTTTGGTGTGTATGCACTGGTTTACAAACAGCTGTTTTACTGCACAGCTGCGCCAAATGCTTATCGATACTTTGTCTATCGTTTAAGCGATGCTGCATTTTTTTGTTCTAATTATTGTGCGGTTTTCGTTTATAAAAAGTTGTAATGACGAACTTATAGAAAAAAAGTATTTAATGAGTTAAAAAAAATAATGTTGCCCACAAATGTTTGTCGTACATGCGCGCTACAAGATGACAATTTGTTGGCTCTATCGTCGCATAGTAAGAAATACCCAGAGAGAAATATTTGTGACATGCTCTACGAATTAACACACAACGATGTGGGTTTGATACAGAAATATTTGATTACATTTAACTATAAAGTCTACATCTTTTAGCCTCTGTGGGAGCACTCAGATGATAATCTGCCGCAGCATCTGTGCGGCCCATGTTTGATCCAGCTGGAAGCTGCCTATGCATTTTTGCAGCAGGCTCGCCAGGCTCAGGAACGACTGTTGCTGCAGCTACGGAAAGGATTGCAGACAAAGTGTCTGGAAGAAATTCCCATTGATATTACGCTACAGAACATCAAAGCCGAAGTGGACATTGACCTATATGCTGAAACAAGCACAGAAATGCATGAGGAATTTGAGGTCGAAGATGCTGATAAGGAAGAGGAGAATGAGAAAATTGTTGCGGCTGTGTCTGTCACAGCCTTAAAACGCCTACAAAAAAGTGATAGCGATAGCAGTGAAGAAAACTCAGATGAGTGAGTATACAAGATTTTACCTGTAATCAAGCAATTGTTTAAAAAAGTATATCAATCTTCGAACACCCTATCAGCAAAATATTTTACAGCATGCCAGTGAAATGCATTGCAATGAGCACTTACTACTCAAATTAAAATAAATGACCAATATAAATATATATTCTTTAGTTTGGTGAAGCTAATTCGTAAAGAAAAAATATTTTTACTGTAAAATATTTTCAATTTCGGTAACGGTATTCAAACGTCGCGCAATGAAAGTGTGTGACGCGTGCCAATTTCAAAGATAATATAAATTGCAACAAAAAAATAAGGCGTGTTCTAATCGGTTAAAATGCTTTTGTCTTTTTTATTGCCTTTGTCAAACTTTTGGCTGAAACTTTGTTCATTATATGTTCATATCAAAAGGGAAATAATGTTGAGCCCGGAAACTAAACGTTATGCACCTAATCCACAGCGTAAGTAAATCAAAACCATCAACTGTCATATATATATTTTAACATGTTTTTTGCGATTATTTTATTGCAGAAGAAAATATTTCTTTCAACTACTGCACCTGCACAACAAGTGTGCGTAATATAGAAAACAAAATTGATATCCAGACTGGTAATTAAAAAAATTATTTACACATTATACATTACATTACTAACACATTTTACTAACACATTGCAGAATTGATAAAAAATCTACAAGCCCAGTATGATCAAATTGCGGGTCAAAATGTCATAATTCGGCAGCTGGTGCAAGGCAAAAACCAGTCCGAGGAAGTAGTCAAATTATTTCCGCTGCAAAACGAAGAGGATATGTTGAGGCTGGAGGAAGCGATTGGCCCAGATACACGGCAAATATATGTAAGTTGAGCAGCTGGAATGAAATTGATTTATGTTCTTATGTGTTTAGTATATTATTTTTCGCAGGTGACAGCAATGAAGTCAGTACTGGCACCGATCGGAATAAAAAAGGGATTGCCACGGATTTTGTCAGACACCATAATCGAGCAGTATAACATTCATGGAGTGAAAGCAAAAAAAGGATTCATTTCATTGCCAAAATTTTATAGAGCGCTTCTTGGTAATATTTTTAAGAGTTAATGCTAAAACTATTTATTAATACTGTATTATTTTTATTTCTCTATATTATTCTAGACTCCATCCCGGACTCAGCTAGTGGTGATGTGGAGGAGGAGCTGCGCCGCGCCCTTTCGGCACAAAAAAAGAATTTTTTCAAAAAAATGTCTTTAAAGCGGAAGGCGGAGGCAAATGTGGTGTCTAATTGACGAATAAATTAAGCCATTAATATATGTTATATAAAATTAATAAATTTAAAAATAAATGTATGTTAAAATTTATATTATGCTTGTCGACGGACTGGCCTTCAAGAGAGAAGCATCTCTCCATGTAGGACATTGCGTCTTACTAGTGTCGCTTTATGCTCGGCATTGCGTCGACTTTGCGTGCTTGGAGAGCCGTTAACGTATTGAGGTGCATCGCCTTGCAAAATACGTCAGTCGAGCACATTGTGAGGGAAATAAGCGAACTTCAACGACCGTCACAAAACTGTCGACAGAACGTTGATACTGGGTCGGTCAGCCATACTACTACTACTACTACTACCAGGTTCTTCCATCGTTTTGTACACGAAAATCGGATAAAGAACGAGGGCAGAATGGCACCGAACAAGATTTTCACCGAACATCAGGAAAATGAAGGAAATCCTAAGCTTTCGATCCCAAAACTGAATCAGCAGGTGGAGGATAAAATGGGGATGGACTGCAGTGTGGAAACTGTTCACCGAGTTCTGCGCAATGAAAAGCGATCTGTTTGTCGATCACCGTCAATAGAAAACTGTTAAGACTCAGGAATATCGTTGGCATAAGAGCTGTGCACCGAACAGAAAGTGTGAGATTCGATGGGTTGAATCACTTTCCTGAATGGGGTTTTAAAAAAATCGTGTAAATTTAAAATCAAAAAATTTTTCCAGACAGTTTCACACTTTTATCTAGAGCAGTATTGGTTAGCAATTATGTATTTTCAAACCCTTTTTTTTTGTGAACAAAAACGATTTTGTTTCACTTAAATAATGTGCTAAATAATTTCAGCCAAACCGCTTAGACCATTTACAGGCAGCCTTAAATTTAAATTGTATTAAAGAGTCGAAACATAATTTTTTCGCATTTGCGACAAGAGAGCTTAACCATTTTTCGCATTGGTTGGGTAGAGATAATTGACGAACATGTACAAAATGTAAAGTGAAACTTTTCTTTTTATATTTTCTAGCCGTGATGTTGAGTTCAAGCGCCCGCAGCTTCGCCGAAGTGCAAGGAGAGCCAAACCTAGCACTGAAAGCGAAAATGATACGACGTAAGCCAAAAAAAACATTCCCAAATACGAAATACATAATATTTATTTGCTTTCCAGAGCTGATCTAGCATATCTTCAGCCAGCCCCAGTCAAGCGTGGTCGTGGGCGTCCCGCACGTCAAAACAAAAAGGAGACCATCAACGAGGATGGCCGGCACATGTGTAAGGTGTGTGGCAAGACGTACTCGTGGTATCGCGACTTGCAGCGCCATGAGCGCACACATTTTGAGCAGGCAGCCTATGTGTGCGAGAGTTGCGGTAAGAAATTTTTACGCAAGGATAAATACAGGTTCCATCTGCGAACACATGAGAAACAAGCAGTTAAAGTGCAGGTGCTGCAGATGAGTAGAGAATGGCGCTACGCTGAGCGTCTCTACAGTTCGGGTTGCCTGAAGCGTGTTGAGTGCAAGCTGTGCGGCTTAAAGTGCCAGCGCATAAAGGAATTGCGTGAGCATTTAGCAAGTCATTCAAACATTGAGACATTGTCAAGTCTCAGTATGGACAATGATGTCATCAGGGAGCAATTTGGCAACCAATGGGATTTGCAACAGGTTAGGCAACAGGTGTGCACACAAATAGCTAAAGGTCGCGAACAGCTGGAGAACTTCTGTGTTGTTGTAAATGCTTACGGCTATGAGCTGTGCCTAAGCGACTCGGATGAAGAGTTGCCTGGCGTGTCGGCTCAATATCAATGCCTGCCCTGCAATGCTAGCTTTACACGCAAACATCGCCTCATACGGCACACATTGGAAGAGCACTCGCGAACAAACGAAACTGAAACGCCTTGGGTGCGCTGCAACATCTGCCAAATAGGCTTTGTTTGTGGCAAACTGTTGGAGCAACATCAGCGCACACAGTGCCTTAATCCGCTAAAGCGTTACAGCTGCGACAATTGCCCCGGCAAATTTATTTGGCTACAGAATCTACAGCAGCACGATTGCAGTAGACTGCAACAGGATCAACAACAGGCTTATCAAAAAATTCAGTGCTGTCTGTGCGAAGCTAAACTAAACAGCATGTCAGCTTTGCGCTCCCATTTACTTACGCATCGCGATGGACACACTGGCATCGATCCGCAGCAGGGCGCTGCCTTCTTTCGCACCTATTATCAAGTTGATATGGACTGCAATCTTTCAGAGCTCAGTGCACGCATAGCTGGCGACTTTCAATCACAGAATGTTGGACGCTACTTTAATGCCTGCACGGACAGTGGCCAGGAATTGGACTTCAATGATTCGGACACTGCTTTGAGCGATACACCTACTCTGCACAGTTGTGCCGTGTGTGGTGAGAGTACACAAGCTCTCGCCCAGTTGCAACAACATCAGGAGAGTCAGCACAATGAGCTGGATAAAGAGCTGCCTCATTTCTGCGCTGATTGTGGTTTGGGCTTTGTGTCTAAATCACTGCTTCAGCAACATCGTCGGCGTATCTGTGGCAAGTTGCAAGCTAAATACAATTGCCGGGAATGCAATCAGCGCTTTTACTGGCTATCTAACTATGAACGACACATGCAGCTGAAGCATGCTGTTGGAACGGGCGAAGCTCAGATTGAGAAACACAAGCGACAAACAACGAAGTTGCAGTGCACCGAATGCGATAAGGTAAAGTGACCGCCGTCGAAAATGATCTATTGAGTAAAATAATTATGTAGTGTATATGTATATATTTCTATTTAAAGGTATTTATCTGGCCCAAGGATCTGACTCGTCACAAACGCATGCATCAGTCACAGGTGCAGTTTGAATGCAACTTTTGTCAACGTAAGTTCCATCGTAAGGATAACCTTAAGTCGCATATGCGGATGCATGGCGGGCAACAGCAGAATGCTTCAACTATTGCCAGTGAGCAGCAGGACACGATGCAGCAGCGCATGCCGATAGCATTGAGCCACTTGTCCCGTCCCAATGGCTGCAAGCAGATTCAGTGTATGATTTGTCTATCCCAACACGCAAAGATCTCTGATTTGCGAACTCATTTAAGTAGCCATCAGTTTGCGCTTAGGTTTTCCGGAGAACGTAGCCAACCAGAGAGCATATCCAGCATTTGTCGTGCTTTCTATCCCGAACTTAGTACGCCGCTGGATAAACAGGATTTAATAAAGCGCATACAGAGTGATCTTGCTAATTGTCTGGAATTGGAAAGATTCATATCGATTACCAGCGAGGCGGGCATTGAGTTAAGCTTAGATAGCAGCGAAACAGATACAGATTCAGATTCAGCAGACATCCAGCGAAGCAGCAATGGACGATTGTACACTTGTGAGCTCTGTCAGGTTCGGGTGACTCGAAAGCATCAGCTCTATGCCCACCAGCTGAAACAGCACACGTGGGAACAGGCAGCGCACGTTTGCAGTCACTGCCAAGCAAGATTTGTAAATGAACAGCTACTGGAACATCACTATCGCACCCTCTGCCGTAATGCCCAGCGTCGTTTCATCTGTCGCAAGTGTCCATTACGCTTTCGCTGGCGCGACAATCTTAAACTGCACATTGACGTTGCGCATCGGGATAGGAATATACTACAACATGCCAACCAGGATATTCAGTTGCATAGTTCACGTAGCTACGACTGTGTCGAGTGCAAGCGTAGCTTCAAAATGCAAAAAGATCTCACAAGGCACACGCTAATGCATACCCAGGAGTCGAGCATCTATCGTTGTCATTGGTGCGCTCGTCGCTTCTATCGCCAGTCAAATCTGCTGCAGCACATTGAGCGTCATGGCATCAGTGCCGATCAGCTGCCCTATGCGGAGGCCCTGCTCAATGCCAATCGTCATCCTCATGGCCAGAAATGCATTCAGTGTAAGGTGTGCGAATTACCCTTTGCCAGCATTGCGGCACTGCGTTCCCATCTGGCATCAGCTCCAGTTGGCACGCATCATGCAATTGAATCTATGCTCAACTATTCTATTACCGACCAGCTAGGCTATGAGCTGCACTTGGAGGACTCGGAAACGGATGAGGAGGCCAAGCCGAAGGGTACGCCGGCGCATTATACTTGTGGCATGTGCCAGCTTCGCTGTGTGCGCAAATTTGAGCTGGTGCAGCATCAGCAGGCCATGCATCGTCTAGAGCGGATCAGTGAGGGATGCGAGCTGTGCATCTTTAAGAGCGTCTCGCCGGATCTAATTGCCTATCATCGGCGCGTGCTGTGCGGCAATACGGAAAAACAGTTCAAGTGCTCTAAATGTAGCTACAGATTTATGTGGCAATCGAATCTTGAGCAGCACATGCTGCTTCAGCATCCCATTAGCGGGGAGCCGTCTTTAATGCCCGCGTTGGACATTGCCAACGCTGAGGGCCAAATCTTTCAGTGCGGTCAGTGTCCCAGTAAATATAATCGCAAGGATCGCCTTACGGCTCATGTGAAAAAATGTCACGCAGATGGCGCAACAGCTTCAAAAAAGTCGCCAGCGAATGCCAAGCAACAAAAGAGTTTTTTGTGCGCTTTCTGTGGCAAAGCGGTTAGCTCCTCGTCCAATTTAATTATACACATACGTCGACACACGGGAGAGAAGCCATTCAAATGTGATTTCTGTGACATGGCCTTTCCACGATCCTCCGATCTCCAATGCCATCGACGCACCCATACTGGCGAGCGGCCACATGTCTGCACCGTCTGCCAGAAGGGCTTTGCTCGCTCCTACAAGCTGCAGCAGCACATGCGCATTCACAATGGCGAGCGACCCTACAAGTGTACCTACTGCGATAAGAGCTTCACCCAGTCCAATGATCTAACGCTTCACATTCGACGACATACGGGCGAACGTCCCTATCAGTGCAACACGTGCGGCGAAAGATTTATTCAGGGCACAGCTCTGAAAAATCATCGACTGCAGAATGGTCACCTTCAAACCGAAGCCGAACATCTAAACGATGACTGAATAAAACTGGAGATGTTCAGAGGACAAAACATTTTTATGTTATACTTACCTTCATACAAATATATAGTACTATACTTAAATAAATTATATATTTTGTGCAAGATAAAAAGCCCAAAAGCTATTGGCTTAAATAAAATACATGTAGATATACTACATAAATACATACATATGTGTAAAAGCAATACCGTATTGGGGTTATTGGTAAACTGGTTTTGGCAAATAATTCCATTATGACTGATCCCTTTGGTCCCACACATTGAGCGAGCTACCAAAAACGAACAATAACGAATTTCCTTTTTTACTAGTTCAGTGTAGAGATGGGCATGGGCCTAATCTTTCGCGCCCGACCCGATCCAGCCCATGGGCAGCAGCGCCAATCTTTACCCGTACCCGATGGCAATAAAAAATATCATACCCGAACCCAACCCGCCCGATCGAAAAATTTTGAACTTTTTTCAAAAACTTAATTTTTTATTTTTGTTAAATAAAATTACATATTTTTGTACTAAAAATGAAGCTTGTCCAAATTCCCACTTGAATGTTTTGTGCATCTTTCATTGAGAATTTTACCAGATAAAGAAAAAACTCGCTCGCTTGTCGCAGAGCTATCAGGAATGCATAATATATTTTTAGCCACAACTTGCAATATTTTGAGGTCAGTTGCTTGTTTCCATAATTCTAGAATTGGCAAGTTTGAATGAGAAGTTTTGGCATAATACTTTTCAATTTTTAAATCAATGGCATTTTTGTCAAGTTTTAGTTTTTTTGGTTGATGCGTGTCAAAAAACTCTTGAAACTCGTGACTCATGTTTGGCGAAGAGTTTTCAGTTTGCGAGTCATCAAGATTGTCTTTTAACGTTTCGCGATATTCAATCATCATGCATTTCACTGTTTCTAACGCATGATTTTTTCTTTCTTCTGATAAAAAACTTAACTCTTCAAACGGAGGGTTTAAAAATAATCCAACTAAATTAACTGAAGTTGGCTAAAAACGTTTTTCTAAAGAATTTAAGGTTTTCTCCTTTAATTGTTCCATTACATGGAAATCATATTATTCTACTTTGCAATGTTTTTTAAGTTTTTCGAACCATAATATTAACCAAAATATTTACTAACTTTATTTCGCCCGCACCCAGCCCGAAATAAGATTTTTCAGCCCGTACCCACGGTTACCCGCTGGTGCCCACGGGTACCCGATAAAGCCCAGCCCGTGTCCACCTCTAGTTCAGTGAATCAGTTAGGACAAATTCGAGAATTTTATTGCCTATTATAGCAATATCGCTCCGCTATAAACTTCATCGATAGCGACCGCACAATAAAAAATTATCGCTTAAAACTACCCACCACTAAATTACCGTTGTCATGGTGACACTAAAGGACACACTAAGTAAGCCTGTCATTTGTGTTCAGTTAAAAAAATAATAACAACTGTAGCAAAAAAATCAAACGAAAATATAAATATTAAATTAAACTAATTTTTTTGATTAAGTAATCAGCAGAAAACACACCGATATAAGTTAAATTCTAATCAAGCTCAGTACACAATTGAAAGTTATTTTATGTGGGGCTTTAAATCAATTATTTTAGTTAATTTGCAAAATGGTAAAGTCTAAAAAGCAGCTGCATCCATCGGCTGCCACCCATCGCGGTAGCGTCAGCGCCAGTGGCAGCGCCAACTTTATGGAGCACACCTACTGTGTTTTGCTTCATGTAGGTCAAGGTGAGTTCTTTGTCCGGCTAGAGTAAGGAACTATCATTGAAATAACACTAACTTTTCTTCGTAGCCATCAACTTTTATGGACGCGAGATGAGGGAAGGAGAGAATAGGGAGAAAATTATTATGACGGCTGCTCTCAATACGGTCGATTTTGAAGTGGAAGGCACACCCTCGACCACCGCTGAAACGATAATATTCAATAGCAATTGCATTTGGGAGTGCGACATGGCCGGCATTAAGCGCATCAAAACGGATCATCGTCCAGTTAAGATCACCTTCTACTCGTGCAACAGCTCGGAGCGCAAGACAATTGGCTCATTGTTGCTGCCACTGCGTGGCTTGCCTGTTTTGGGCGTTGCCGACAACAACAACCCTCTTAAGCTTAAATTATTCTGGCATAAGCTGACCTGCCTAAACAATGAGTTTCGCTCCCATAAGCCGGAGGTTCTTTTGCTGCTGGCCATTGTCAAAAAGACGCTGCTATACACCAAGGATTTCAAGCAGCTGATGACGTTTAATGACTCAGTGAGTCTAAAATATGTTTTCCTTTATTTTTGTGTTATTTATTTTTTAATTTTCATCAGGCAAAAAAAGAGCATACACCACCACTGCAGTCGCCTGAGCAATCAATTACCGCAAACATGATCCAATCGCAGGTAAGTAAGAGGGTTATCTATATAATTTAATCATTTGACTTGAATGTCACATTTAGGCAAATATCTATGTGCAGTCGCTAGCGCAATTGGGTCTGCTTCAGGTCGGCAATGATCCGCTGGTCGATTGTGATATCATCGAGGTTGTGCTGCAGTTCAAGAACATTAAGAATGTCGACAAGTTTGTCAAGTCGCTATGTCACGGCAAGGATGAGAAGGTGACGGAAGTGCTGCTAATGTTCGACTTTCTTGGTTCTGTTACGAAAATAAATCTGAAATTGAACAAATCGGACACCTACGAGATCAAAGATGTTTTGGGATTGCGTTTCAAATCCTCCCTGCGCAGTATGCGTCTGTATTTTCAGCGTATATTTTATTTGCCATTTAATTTGTACATTGATGGCACATCTATAGGTAAGAAAAACAGGCTCTGATCTAAGCACATTTATTATATAAAAATTTTACCGAAATTAGCCAACTATCGCATGGACTTTGGTAAACTATTGCCACCGGATAAATATTTTGCCGATAAACGAAAATATGTGCACGAAGGCTGCTTTGCCTTTGACCGCTTTGGACGCCTGGGCAGTGCGCGTGAGCTCAAACCAATCATTGAGTACACCTTTACGGTTGGCATACTCGAAGTTTGCTGGGGCCAGCAGGACATGCAGCCCGGTAAGCACCAGCTGCAGTTGGACCAAAAGATTGAACAGCTTGATTTGCAATCTGTGGGTAGCAAAGCTTATATATACGAGGTGCCCGAGGATCGAGCGCTTGAGAACTTTCAGGACTGGCACCCTGCATCTGAGACTGCTTCCATACGCAGCTTGAATGTTGGCGCTGAGCTGTCTGCCTCGGATGACTCTATTTCCGAGGCATCACACTTATGCCGCAGGAAGTCCACACGGCTTATGGTAAACAGTCCTATTCAGGAGGAAGAGCTATGCAATGATGAAGTGCCTGCCTCAAATGTAAACTCGTGTATGTTTTTGCCGAGACCAGGTTTTGAAGATAAACAGCCGCCCCCTGATGATGATTTCAACAATTTACCTGCAGATATTAGCTTTGAATCGGAGTTCTTAGATATTTGTAACATTGTGGAGTACAAAACGCGGGATAATAATGGTAAAACAGCGAGTGCGGAAAATATCAATAGTAATGCCAAAGATAATGGTTTACGAAGGCGTCTTCAGCATCAGCAACAGAAAGTTAACGAATGGGCTCAAAAGTTTTTAGAAGAAGATGTGCAGGACCAGCAGCAAATGCCAAGTTTTGAAAGACAAGCAACTTTTAGAAATGGCGAAAAATTTGAGAACATTGATGATTCATTTTTAAGGCTGGAGAAGGAAAGCGAGCTTATACAACAAGAAGAGGTTAAAAAAGATAAATATCGGAAAGTAACCAATACTAAAGCTATTGAAGAGATTAGTACCAAGTTATTATCGCTGCCTAACGAGTCTAATGAAATAGTCTCAAACTGTCCAGAGATGACCAGGGACAAAAAAACAACTATAAAAAAACTTTCATTAGACAAAGCGTTAAACGTAAAGCCAAAAACTGTACAAAATAAGCAGATTGTATTGAATACAGAGGATTTTGAACACGTTAATTTGCCAAGACATCCAGTGAATACTGTCAAGACATCTGCTCAAAGTAATCAAACTAGTCAAAACCCATCAAAAGATGAGCTTGTCAAAAAACCTAAAAAGAATTTTATTGTTGAGCAATTGTTGGATACGGATTCTGTTACAGAAAGTGAAGAACAAAAGGCAAATCTTTGCAAAAAAAAATCAAAGCTTGACACTCAATCGGAAACTCAAGTTTGTGCGAAAGTTATAGCTAAAAAAGCACCCACATTGAAGAGGACCTCTAAATCAAAAAATGATCTCACTTTAGGTGCTCGCTGGGTAAAGGTTAGCAAGGAGCAGACTAAAGTCTTGAACGAAACCGAAATGTATATTAACGATACATGCAATATGACACAGGATGCAAACCCGAACAGCGAACAATTCTGCGAGTGGTCCAGGATACTTAACAAATCGTCTCGTTCAAAGCTGCAAACGAATATTAATTGTGGTTCGGATATGGAATCAAGTTTAGATAGCTCCTACATGGAGAAGCCACAACTTGAGCGTATAGTAGATAACAATTCAGGTTCGGGAGAATCAATGCCACATGCCAAGCATTTAAGGCCCAAGACAAGCAGAGAAAATGAACTGAAACATATAGAAATTTCACTTACTTCGGAGCTAGACACAACAGCGCAAGAAGAAAACATTTCGATTCGGAAAAGAGCTAGAAGAATTTTGAAGAATAACACTTCTTTGCAAGAGTTTTTGGATGTAGAAAAGGCCATTTCAGAGCAGATGAGTCGGAACCTATCCAAAGAAGATAACCACTTTGGTCAAAAGATAGATAGAGAGTCTAGTGATGTGGAATCAATACAGGCGAAAAATCACATAAAGAAGCGATCAACTAAATCAACTGTTTTCAAGCAACCAAATGAAGATCGTACCGACAAACTTTGCTTTGGTGCCAAAAAAAGTAAAACTTTAATAGATGCTAATTCTCAAGTTTCTCGCATGGAGCTAACAGTTCATATGTACGATGAAACGAAAGCAGCCGATGCAGCTAAGATGAACATCAAATGCATGGATCAGAGCGTCAACACGGACATAACCAATATGGATGACAGCAGTGGCACCATCATTGCAGCTGGCAGGCAACTTAAGGACTTGATGCAGCAAGTGCAGTATTTTAGAGGTCAGCCGCCGCTGGAGAAACCCAAAGAGTACTTCAACATGGAAGCACACTATGAATTCAAATTTAAACAGATTGAGCAGCACATTGCTGGGATGGAGAAGCAGTTAGTTAATTTTGAGTGTCGTACGCAACAAATGCAGGAGAATAACTCTAAGCTGGCCGAAGAGAAAATGCAGCTGAATGAACGCATAATTCACATGGAGCAGCAACTTGCACAGCTCAACCAGCGGGGACCCAGTCATAAAGAGCTGCAACATGTGCTGAATGAGATGCAGCTACAAAATACGCGCTACCTGGAAATGTCCAAGGCCAAGGATCAGTACAAGAGAAGTTGGCGACGCTGTTCCAAACAAGTGAACGCTTTAAAGTTAGAACTGTATAAGAAGCATATGCAAGAGGATTGCAAGCCAATGTCAACTAGGTGAGTAACCGCTCACTGCCTTAAAAATGTGTCTTTAAAGCATACTAAATAATTTCCTATTGAAAGGGATATTGATCTTAAAAGCATGATAACTGAGGATGTTATGCAGTTTGAGCGCGAATATGGACCCTTGAATGGCTCACATGCTGATCTCAGTTTTTCCGGTTCAGGAGATGGGCCTCCGACATTGCTCAAGGACTTATTACTCGGTTTAACTGGTCAAACTTTAGATGAGCACGATTCCGATATTCAAGTAGACAGCTCACTTTAAAAATTCAACCAAATTATCTGTGATATTGACAATATGTAACTATATTTTGTAACATTTTACAATTTGGTTTTAAAGTTTCTTTGTGTTTTAACGTTTTTCCGACGCACTTTGTAATCAGAAAATATTTGTGTCCGCCTAAAAGTATGCCGAGCTTTTTTCTAATGCGTTATTATAATTAATAATATGGATTGGTCATAGAGACTCTCTAAGAAACTTAACTTAAACCACTCGACAACTAATTAAACAATAAGACAATGCATTTAAAGTCAGTTTTATGTGAAATGCTTTAGAAATATGTACAGGAATGTATTTATATAAATTTATTAATGCTAAGCAACTGTGTGCTACACCAACTGAGCCCCTTTTCGCACAAAGTAAGGCAACGTGTTCAGTGGTGCTGGGTACTCCATAATCCACACAGGACCCTTATAAACATCGTTAGTGTTGCCATCGATCCACTCGCCCTGGGGCAAATAGATGTCACGATTGGTGGCGCCTTCGACAACAACGGGCGCTGCAATAATATCATCACCCAGCAAGAATTCTGCAATAAAAGGAAAAAAAAAGCAAAATGTATTAAAGTGCAATGTATAAAAGCTACTAAGATGTTAAGCTACCATCGTAAATGCCCTGGGCAATTGCATCGTTTGGCGAAATCCACCAGAGTGGCGCATTAACAGGCTCTCCAGTTTCCACGGCACGCTTGAACGTCTTCATAATGTAAGGTGTATAATCCGAATGCAGTTTGGTGAAGGTCTTGCTTATCTCGATGGTCTCAGAGTCGTTAAAGTACCATGGCACATAGGAGAACTGTATGCTGGGCATAAAGACATTGGCTTGCAGCCAGCGCAGGAAGAGCTCCTTTGTGGGCGGCTTCTCGTTGTAGCCATTGCCGCCGATCATGTCAGGCAGCACAAACGGATAACCGTTCAGATTCATTTGCATCAGTGATGTAATCAGCGTAACTAGACCATTGTTCCAGCCCCACTCGGAGTCCTTGTCCACGATGCGCACAAAGACGGGAAGATCCTGTGTGTTTTGGCCAGAGCGCACCTCAATCATATCCCCAAATTCGGCAACTGTGCGCACATAATCCGATATGATTTGCAGCGGCGTCAAATTTGCATCACCCTGCAGCACTGCATCCGTGGGTATCCAACTGGATTCACCGGCATCAAACTTAAAGCTATCGATGCCATCCTCTGTTTGCAAACGCTTCAAACGTGAGGTGAACCAATCCCGCACCGCCGGCTTTGTAAAGTCCAAATAGGCGGCATCCTTTGGCTTACTGTTCCACCACTTTGTATCAGGACTGCCGGCGTGATCTAAAACCAAATATCCCGCTGCCTTAGCGGTTTCGTAGATAGCCGTGCAGTTGTTGTTGATGAACGGATGAATCCACAGCGTCACTCGGAAACCGAGTGCCTTAAGGTCATCACTCAGCTGCTTGGCATTAGGGAACTTATTCTTGCGGAACGTCAATGCACCATAGCAATCCTCCCAATCGTCATCAATCTCCAGCTGACTGTTTTCGAAACCATTATCTAAAATTTGCTTGGCAAAATCGCGAATAACCGTGTCGTCGACTTCCGCTTTATACAGCGCCCATGTAGACCAAACTGGATGCTGAACCATACGCTCATCCGGATGTCCAGTTGGTTTGCCAAACAGCGTTTTCACTGCATACATATGCGCCACCTTTGCATCCTTCGCAAAGACCAGCTGATAGCTAAACTTAGCCGTGGACAAACGTGGATCATAGGGCAAAGATATTAAAGCGCTAATACACAACTGATTCTCGAGTCCTGGTGCATTTTGATCAATAAACAAGGGAGTTGTATTGTCCACGTAGAGGAAGAAACCCTCGCTATTGAGCCAATAGCGCTCCGCAACGCCCATATTGCCCAGCTCCTTGGGCAAGTAGGAAAAGTTGCTAAATTGCTGACGCTCCACGGGCCAATAATGCTGCTTCTGCTCGGAGCCGCCAAACCAATGCACACTACCAGTGTGCAGTGGCACGCAATCCCTTGGCTGTGTGCCCTTCAGCACCTGATCGCGTGCCACATGAAGATGAGTCACTCCATTTGTGGATTTCACCAGGGTGAATTCTATGGTGGTCTTGCCATCGCTCAGCTTATAACTGCCTGTGGATGTGGCCTCAAAATTGCCGTTACTCTCAAAATTATCCAATGTGACCGTCTGCAGCGAGCGTGTGCCTCTCAGCACCTCATACTGTAGCTTAGGGCCACGACGTAGTCTCACATAGACATCGCTGTTATCGAACTTGAAGCGCTTCTCGATCGTTTTGCAGGCATCAACAGACACCCATAGTCCGCAGGCAAGGATTAGCGCGGCAGTTGCGTAGGCAAGCTGCATTTTGTAGAGACTATTGCATGAGCAAAGTGAGCGGTTCGCTTTTATACTTTTTTTCAGAGCTGTGTGTATGTGTGGGTGGGGGGGTTAATGGAGAACTAGCGTGCTACACATAAATAATACTCTTGACTATTGTTAGTTATTCGCTATAGATAAGTTAAGATGCAATCTATGCCGCTATTGATAAGCAAAAACCTGATAAAGTTCATGACTAACATTATAGTACATATTATTAAATCAATCATTAGCTGATTTCGATTAAATGTTATAAAACACAGATGTGCCAGTATAACCCGCTATCGAACCTGATACAACCCAACGCTTTTGCTCGAAATACAGTATAAGAAACACTTCACAACATAAAGTTTCAAAGTGCAGGAATGAGAAACCTCAAAATAGTAGATAAGATTGAAAAGTGACCTAGGCGAGGATACTGCATGTAAACCCTGGAATTTCATCTTTATTTGTGTGACTTTAAAAATCAGTTTAAGTAATGCATCAAAACCCCCTAAAAATGTGCTTATACATATATTTGAAATGAGTATATTAATTTTCCCTTCAAAAAACCTTAAAGGCGATAATGCACCGAGAGCAGGCCTAAGTTAAGATAGGATTCGTTAGAATGAATTAGTTTCTATTAAAAACTCAACCGAACATTGTGTTTACATTTGACCTTCGAGCTAGATCAAGGTTTCCCCTATCAGTGGTAATAAACCATAATTACTTGTTTTTTTCCCCACCAAAAGTGAGCGGCAACAAGTGAGCGGCAACAGTAACCAAAATAACACAGGCGAAAAGTGCGATAATCTCATTAGCCAAAAATTCCCGCGTTTAGGTAGAATTAACAACAAATAAACAGCGAGCTTCGACAGTTGCGAATCTGGCGTCAACAATGTCAAAACCCATCTCATCATCTAAGTGTTCTCTAATCATTGTTTATAGAGTGCCAAATTACCTTTTCAAATTACATACAAAAGTACTTGTAATTGTATTAATTTTTTATTTATTTTTACCATTTGAATTGGATTGTTTTCTTTCGCTATCAAATATTAGTTGAGTGGCAAACAAATAATCTACTTTACGGAAGAAGTTCAAACAACGCAACAAGTTAAAATAAATAAAGCACGTTTGACACTTAAAACATTTTTTTTGAGTGCCGCGTACATTATCTCCTTCGCGGAAGAACCCTAAGTAAAGTAGATTCACAATTTTAAAAAATTCAGCTGATGGTCGAGTGATAAACATTCATTTAACAAATGACAACTGTCCAGGTAATTAATTTGGTTAGCTGCAATTTTTATTTATTATTAAAAAAAGAAGACATTTGCTATTAATAAAGTTATAAATTTATATTTTCACTACATAATTGTTTACTTAAGATAATAGGATAATACATTTTTGAAAAAAAAAAAATAAGTTTACATTAATCTCAATAATTTAAATGCATGTCATAAATAAATCGCTGCAATTGTTTAGAATATTAAAATATTTTTTTATTTTTGCTATATGTATTTTCACAACTCGGTAAACCGAGAAAAATAAAATAATTTCTTTAACTTCACTCAAACCAATCATGAGTGCTTACTTAATATAACTGCACTTGTTTACTCCGGCATCAGATGGGCGCGATCTTCTTCTTCGTATTCGTCACCCTCATGATCGCTGTGTAGCACATTTGGTTTTGGCTTATCGTGATACTCGAGCAAGTTTATGCGAGCACTGAACAACTCCACGTCCTGCTCTTCATCGCTTTCGCCATCGGCAATAAGTGCAACACGTGTGTAAAACTCCTCCTTTGCCGCCTTCCGATGATAAACAATGCTACCTCCCACACCCACGCCCACTAATGAAACAATCACTGCTATTAGCAGCAATGCTGTGCTCCAGTGCATGTATTGCATTGGTCGAGAGTTATCCTCGGTTTGTGCATTCCCAGAATTTGAGATATCCACAACGGCGCTGCGTACCACATACGCATAGCAAAAGGTTTCATTGGTTTGGGGCATCTTGCGCAATTGGCTGCCGGGATAGCAGGTGCTGCACTGGTTCGTATTTGGGCCATAGCAACGCAGGCAGCTCTTGTCACAGCTCACACAGATGCGACTGTGACGCGGTGTCAGCAACAAAGTGCTAGAATCTGAGCTGACACTTCGACGTCGTCGTTCCGCTGCCTGCAGTGGATCGTCCTTGTCGGTAAAGCTGTCAGTGCTTCCAATGCTGTTCTGTTCAATGCCACCATATGCGGTAGAAGCGGTTGAATCACTTAGTATAACGCCATCATCAAGCTCATCCGCGTTTGTTTTGGCGAAAGTATGCTGTGGACACTCATCGTAGCAGAGATCCTGGTAGAAAGTGCTTGACGCTTGACATTCTATGAAGAGCAGCAAACAAACAACAAAGTTAGTTCAATTAGTTACAAAAAAATGTAGTGTAAGATCAAGAACTACATAGCTAAAGAAACAGAGAAGTAAAAAGTTATTTACCTCCGAAACAGTGTTGATAAATGGAGCAAGGAAATTGAAAAATTGATGTTCAGTTAGTAGATTAATAGATATTTAAAAATGTTGAGTTTACAGAACAAAGCGAACAGAAATATTTAATTTAAATTTGATTACAACTTTCCTTTTACTTAACATTTTTTTTTGAACAACAGTCAAGTCTCAGCTGAAACTCTTTAATAAACAACACAAAAGTTTTAAACACATATGTTTACATGTAGTTTAGCAAGCGCAGTAGTCCAAAAAACATGCTCAATAAATAAATACGGGAAAAAGTAAGTTGGGTGAATTTGAGTTTGTGCGGTACCGCAACCAGTATTGGAAAGCAAAAAAAGAATGAAAAGTGTATGGCGTGCATTGATCTGAAATAATGTTAAACAATAAAGAGATTACGAACGTACATAAAAGAACCAATAATAATGTTAATATTGTTGAAAATGGTTGAAAAAATAGAAATTACACAGCACTATTAGAGTACATGTTTAGAAAAACTTAATAATTTGTTTTGTTTTTTTGTTTTTTTACTAACACTCACCTTGCATTTTCGAGACATAAGAGTGGGGGACACAATTTGGGAACTTTTTATCAAATGTTTTTGGACCACATTAAACTTGCTTCGCAGTTTAAAATCTTTGTTGTTGTTGCATAAAAAGTTTTAGACTGGTTTTTATTTTTTTGAAGGAAAGTATTATTTTTGAATACGTTTTCAATGCATTTATTTATTACTCAGATATTTATATTGATAGATATAGTATATATATACACAAAACATACATAAAAAATTGTTGATTCAAGTATCGGCCATCAAAACTCATTTACAATTTTAATATTTCGGTTTTAATTCTTCTTTGTTCTTACTTCAATTGTTTGTTTTTTTTTTTAGTTTTTTACATTTAATTAGTGTACTTTTCGCACAAATTTAGCATTTTGTTCCAAAATTGCAGCTGTTATTGTTTTTCTTCTTTTAAATTTAATTTATTTTTATATCTACCCCAGGCCCTAGTACCATGTGTTTCTCTTTTTTTTTTTTTTGTAAATTTAGTTTTCTCATTCTTTCTTATTTAGTATGCGCTTAAATATTAATTTGGCTTTATTTATTTAATCTTTAATTAGGCATTTTTGAAAAAGTGTTGAAGCATAAGTACCGCAGCCAGCACTAAGAGTTATATCGTTTAATAAAAACATAATTAGAGAACAGATTTGGAAGAAACTTATGAAAAACTGCTTGGAAAATGTTGTTTCATTAATGTTTGTTGGTTTTTATATTTTAAATATAAGTATATATATTTTTTTTAAAAAGCTGCTATTTATTTTATATATGCTTGAAGATTTTCAGTTTGTTGCAACTAGGCATATAGAATGGCTAATTTATAATAATTATTATTTATATATTTTTCAATGTGAGTTTGCTAAGTACAACAACAACAAATAAATCAAAAGAAAATATTTAAAATTAATATTTATATGTATATTTGTAATTTATTTATTTTGCCTTTAAGATATGATTATTCATTTCAACAGAACGTAACAAATGGATTTGTACCAAGTTAAAAGCAATTAAATTAATTTAAATGATATGTGTTCTATTTTGAGTACGAAAAATGAAAAAATTGTGCGTTTAAAATATTTGCTGTTGCTTATTGTAGGTATGGTAGTGAATTAGAAATAATTATTGCACTCGCGTTGCGTTTTGATTATCTTTTTCGATTTATCTTTACTTTCAATTAGAGATGGGCACAAAACAAATTTCTATAGCAAATACTATGGGCAAAAGTTGCACCCATCTCTAAAACCAATTACACAATACAAAATAATTATTTATGTATTGGCAAAAAAAAAAAAAAAGTTGATGAGCAACAATATTGTAACAAAGATATGTGTATGTGTGTGTGTGTGTTGTAAAACGATTAAATTTTACTCTGATATGGAAATTAACTAAATTGTAAATATTTATAGCATGTTCGGTTTTACTTTAATATATTTGTTGTTTAATAATATTTTTTATTGGGCGCACAAAAATTGTATGACTAGAAGTTCTGTTGCTTACTTCTGGAATTTCTTAAACTTTTATTTTTGTGCGCCATTCTTTTATGTTTATAGCTTTCAAACATTTAGTTCCTATTCTCACTACAAAATTAGCTAGTTATTTTTTTTTTTTTTTCATTGTGGTTTTGTTTTTGTTATATTGCAACTTTGTTCAAAACTGCAGGAACTTTTTCAATATATGTATGTTTAATGTAAAATTTATGTTTTCTATTAAGAATTATTTATTATTGGTTTCTTGCCTACTTTAATACTAGACGTAGTCATACCCTACACCCTAAAATTTTCGTTTTTCGTTTACTTTTATTTATTTATTTATAGTTACAGTTTTAATACAAAAATTTATTTGCTTTGCTTTGACGCCTTAACGCTAAGATTTTATGAAATTTACTTTAAAGTTACAAATTTTTATATACGATTTTTTATTTTTATACATTCCCAGTTGTTCGCATAATTTCATTAAGATTAACGTTTAAATTTTAGAAACAGTCTTTTACTATGAACTTTAAACTGTAGTGTTGAAAAATGTTCTTTCTTTAATTAACCCAAAAACACAAATTATAAGCAGAAAGTGCTGCTCAAACTGTAGCTATTTGGCTGGCCTGGCAATATCTGAAATGCATATATATTAAGTACATCAATTGACATGAACAAAGCCACATTGTATGTACGTCGTTTAAAAGTTATTACACTGCAGTCTGCAGAGCATTTCAAACTTGAATTGCAATAGTGTCAGGTCCAATGCATTCGAAACTTTTAGGGCCAAGGCGCAATGCATGCAAAACTTGTGAAATGACTTTGGCACAGGGAATTTTTTATCCCTAACATTAAATGCAAAAAAAAAACGAAGAGATTTGTATGTATACAAGAAAAAGAAAAACAAACGAAAACAACGAATTGTACAAACAAATTTAACTAAACTCTTATAGAAATATTTCAACTAAATTCATAAAACATTAACTTCTTTATATTTTATTTGTGCGAACCGAATTGGATGAGACAACCTTAGTTTTTTTTTTGTTTATCATGTTTTGTTCGTGTTTTTGTTCCGTCGTCAGCCATGTGCAGCTACTGTGCATAGCTGAGCTTATACTTAAATTTAATTACGAAAATTATTAGTTAATATATTTTTTGGACTTGCAGTGTTCTTTCTTTACGTTTCTGTCGTCTACGGCTTATTTATCATGTTTTTGTTTTTTGTAGCTTATTTTGCTTTTGTTCAATTTCTTTTTCTTTTTGTCAGTTTAAAAAATGCTTAAATTCAGCACAAAATGCTTTTCTTTTTGTTCTTATTGTTTGTTAATCAAACTTAAAATGGAGTTGAAGTCTGTTCACATAATTTTTGTTGTAGTTTTTACAGTTGTTTGGCTTTTTCAAAATAGTTTTCTCTTGAATTATCTAATGCTTTTGTTGTTGTTGTTGGCGATGGCGTGTTTAAAGTTTAGATAGAAGACTTGTGTTATGAGTAGAAAGAATATAGACAAACCTAAACATTTCTGGTCGTTCCACTTAAGGCATGCGGCATGATTGCTTCGATCCTGTGTCATGCCAACCTCGCCCACCTGCAATTACATATAATATTAAGAGAAAATACATTAAAAAAATTGGCATATTTAATTGTATTAAAGCTTACATTTAATCATATAAAGAGCAGCGTTGCTTATGCGTTATATTATATATGAAGTTGGTGAGGAAAAACTTTTGCAGTCTGAGCAAAGTATTGGATTTATTTTAGGAGCTTTTTAATAATGATGGGATTCAACAGTAATCTGGTGTAAAATCTTGCTTAAACTTGGTTTCTATTTGTTCAAAAGAAATATATCCTATTCTTTGAATATAAAAATGCTTTTATTGCAATAACGAATGAAATTCCCTTTGCATTTACCACTTTTCCGAAAATTACTCTCTATTCCTTGAATAATTCCCTTATAAAAAGACGATTTCCTGCAATATTATGTTTTCTTAAGAATTTAAGCTATAAATCGCCAGTTGCACTACTTTAAAATTCTTGCGTTTATGGCGATTTTATAGTCTGCAATGCAACATTGCTTTAGTTGCAGTCAGACTGGTTTCCGTTGTGGTTCATTGCATGTTGCCGCACTGTCTGGCATTTTAGATATAAGTATACTCAAGTATGTATGGAAAGTGGCATGTGTGTCTGCTTGTAACTGTTTATTTATCGCTGCTCAAACCAACAAAAAAAAAAGGCTCTGTCTATGACTATGTGTTTAAGCTGTCTCTTTCTAACGCTATCTCCAACTCTGTCTGAATCTTTTTGGCCCTAACAGTACTTTTACATGCAATGACATCGCGTGTTGGCAGCAGCGAAAATGAAAATCTGTTTGTTATGCAAAAAGTTTTCTGACAAAGCAAGGCACAAAATACTTAAGGTCAGTGCACTTTTAGTCTACACACAAAGACTTTTAAAGCCTAGCTGCCAAAAACTAGAAAATTTGAAGTATCTTTGGGCAACAATGAGAGCCTAAAGGACTAACCGCTTGTTAGCGAAAAAATAGTGTTGCCTGTCTTTAGTGCACTTCAAGTATAATGCACGAACAGTTGCAGCAGCATTGGCTCTCAAACTGTGCATACAAAATGAATATGACAACATCTAATGCAGCACCACTGCAGCTGACGGAAGCAAGGGAATAAAAAAAAGCAAAAGAACCAGCATCTGCCTGGTGCTGCCAACAAGAACTTGGCACATTGCCCGCGACTTGGCCAGGCCAAGAAGCAAGCATTGCCAAAAATTGAATTTAGTTGCCAGAGCAAAAATGGAAAATTGAGCATTTTCGTATGCTAAATAGTCGGAAAATTTATGAGCCTAGCTGCATTAAAGCGCTGGCAAAATAGTTAGTGGAACTAACAGGCAAAGAAAATGCAAAAAAAAAAAAAATAAATATAATAAAAACAAAAACACAAGAACGAAAACGAAAGCATGCCAAACAGTAACTCAAAATATAAATCTACCTACACATTGCAAACAGTTTGCAAAGCGTTGCCAAAAAGCCTGAATGCCTGCAAGCCTATTGTAGTATGACTAGTTGAGAGGTCTATCTATATACATATTATATGTACATATGTATATGCCTAGTATATATAGGTATATCATATATCATTTGCATCATCTGTTATTAAGCTAGCCACATGCAAGCACGCGACGCTGACGCAGCTGGACAAGGACTTGGACACGGACATTGCCAATGTCCTCGTTCTCAATCTCGACTTCGCTCTCTGGCAAGTCGTTTGCAAAGCACTGCAAAATTATAAATTTAAATAAAACAAAAAGAAAAGAAAACAGCAACAAGAAATCATACGATGTAAGTGCTAAAGATTTGGGTGTTAATGTTAAAAGCAATCAGTTTTTTTTTTCTTTACCATTATTAATATATGTATTTGTTTGTTAATTGAGTCAAACGAGTTGTTCTTTATTTTGAAGAACACATTCCAAAGCTACGCTAATCGCTGTGTTTTGATGCTAATCGACATACATTCGAACTTTCAGTATAACGAAGTTTTCTATATTACGAATTTATTTCCAGAACTTTGCAATAGTATAACGAATTTGCTGGTTTGCTAAGTTTTCACTTGTACCCTTGAGACTCGTTGTATGGAAGTTCGATTGTAATAAGAATGTAAGTAACATTTTTAAGTTTGTTTATTCACGCTTCTCGTTATCTTCTTCTAAACTTTTGCTCTCGTTACTTTTGTAGAATTTTTTCTCGCTATGTTACTCGTTGAGCTACTCGTTTAGTTTCTAGCAAATTTTCTTGTTTTTTGTTTCTCGCAATAATTCACTCAATTTTCACTTTTACTTTTTATACCCTTCACATGTGAAACAGGGTATATTGACTTTGTCATGAATCTGTAACGCCTTAAAGGAATGATGGGAGACCCCATAAACTATATATCAAAATGATCAGGACGAGCTCAGGAATTGATTTCCGTCCGTCCGTCCGTCCGTCCGTCTGTCCGTCGCCGTCGCTGTTTAACGATTTCCGGCCAAACTGCTGAACCGATCTTGATGAAACTTTCACAGATTGCTTAGATCATGTCGGGTTTGTTCACTATGAAATTTCATCCCGATCGGAGCATTCTACGACATAGCCACCATACAAATTTACCATATCGTACTATCAATTGTTGTCTCTGTCGTGCACTTTCAAGTACCTACATGTCAAATTGTTGTTGTTGTCGCACACGAACAAGTAAATGACGCTCAAGAGTAAAAATATTAGCGAAAAATTACCAACAACTGCACAGAAACATAAGAGGGGGAGCATTGATTTGGCTGTGTGAAGGGTATCATAGTCTTGGCATAGCCAAAATTAACTATGCGCCACTATGTTTTTAACTTAATCTTCCATCAGAGTTCTGTTAAATATACATATATGGAAGTTTAAAAGACTTTTCAATGTTCGAAATCAAATATGTGCACCATTATTTGGCTTGAAGCATCTACAAACTAACTGCTTTAGCTACAAATGAATACCTATAAATATTCCATTCAAAATTGCATGTAGATGAAGGAAGAGTTATGTCTTTAATTGAACTTACCTGTTGCATATTACGCCACTGGCCGCTGGCATCGTGCTCGATGTCATTGTGTGCCATATCGTTGCCGTATATATTGAATTGACTCTGCTGATTGTCGTGGGGCTGGTCATCCGGTTGGGCGGGCGTCTCGGTGCCATAGAGTATCATGTCCCATTGTGTGATTTGTGCTGCAAGTCAGTCAAATGAGATTAGACAAGTCTGACAATGTTTCAAATCAAAAACCAAAAACCCAAAAAATCAAAATCAAAATCCTCAAAAAACACAAAAAGGCAAACAACGGAAACAAAATTGCAAGCATGGTATGATTTATGAATGGCAAACGGGGCGAGTGGAGGACCTATAAATCTGCCAGATGCTAGAAATAAAACAAATGATGTGACAAGAGATAAAACACAATTTTCAAGATATGGCGCTAGCGCCAAAAACTCAAAAGACAAATGAAAAATGTGCTGCATATATATATATTTTTGTTATTCCATATTTTTTATTTTTTTTTTTCTTGACAAACAAGAAAACTGCTAAAAGTTGCACTTTGCAGTTTGAACTTTGAAGTTTGCAGCTTGCAACTTGCAGTTTATAGTTTGATTGATGAAAGGCGTTCTGTGGCTGTCAAACATTCTACCGAAAAATCATAAGAAAAACCATGGTCTTAAAAAAGAAATGATTTATCCAAAAGTGCTTTTAAAGTTGAACTTAAAAGTTTATATATATTAAGAAAGTTTATAAAAGAAAATGGAGCGATAGAAATTCTTGAATTTTAAATGAATATGAACTCAATATGTGCTTTAAGGTGCACTATCTAAAATTGCTTAGCCAAAAATCAAAATCAAAACTAAATTATTTTGCACATTTTTGGCTACCATTCTTGCTGCCATAGCTGCTCGGCGCTAGTTGCAATCCGCCCTCCTCTTCATCATCATCATCATCCTCCTCTTCCTCCTCCTCGTTCTCATCCGCATCGGCAGCGCTAACATCTTGGGGCGCCAGGACGCCAGCGGCAGCCATTAACAGCTGCTGCTTCTTGAGTATGCGCTGATCGGGCAAATAGCTGCTGCCGCCCGCGGGCAAAGCGGGTGGCAAGGAGGCTAATGCGGGAAATTCCGGAAAAATGGGCAACAATTGCGACGAGGGAGGCGGCGGTGCTGATGGTGATTTTTTGGTATTGCCCGGACGAGTGTTGCCAATATGGGCATTACCCGTTGTGGGCTTAAACACATCGACTTCAAACTGTTTGCCTTGCTTTCGAGGCGATTGTTGCTGTTTTTGTTGCTGGTGCTGTTGCTGTTGCTGCATGCTAGTCTTGGATTTTGGCATGCTGCTGCTTTCGTAGGGCTCAAGTTCCGGAAAGATGGCTTGTATCTTTTCGTAGTGTTCGAATAGTTTGGGTATGCGTGAGTCCTGGTTGTTATCCTTTACCTGTTTTGCTGCCTTGACAGGCAAACGTTGGCCATTGCCTCGATTGTTGTTGTTTTTATTGTTGTTGTTGATATCGCCAATGACTTTGCGCGTTTTCTCCTCGTAGAACTTTTCGCTTGAACTAAGTTTGGGTCGTTGCGTTTGCAAATTATTTGACTGACCTTTACCCTTGCCACCCCCACCACCACCTCCTGCTTGTTGCTGCGATATGCGATAATATTTATTCTTGTTGCTGTTGCTGTTGCCATTGCTATTGCTACTGTTGTTGTTGTTACTTTGCATAGTTTGCTCCTTTTTATTGGTTTTGCCTTCGTTCGCTTTGTTAGCCTTAAATCCCTTGTTACCCTTATTATTCGCCTTGTTGTTGTCCTTGTTATTATTGTTGTTAGTCTTGCCCAATATAACACCATATGTGGCGGATATTTGCTGATAACCCTGTTTGGGTGGCGGAGGCGAATGTGACAATATTGGCAACAATGGATTGTTGGTCACAAAACTGGATTTATTTGGCGGCATCTTGCCCAGCGGCAGTTTGGCGCCACCTGCCGGCGTATTGGCGAAATTGTTGGGCGATAAACGCGGATATTGCGGTGAATAGATCTGATGCAAATTGCTTGTAGTGCTACCACTTCCACTGCCATTACCACTGGAATTGGGTGTAGTTGCTTGCTCAGCGCTATTTGCTCGTGGCACCGAAATCGGATCATTGGGTTCAATTGTGAGCGTTGTGCCATAGAATATTAATGACCATTCACGCAAGAGTGCGTGGCCTAGGTTTTAATTTTAATTTTTTTTTTTTAGGTTAGATATGCCCGGATGTTTGTGTGGTGAATTGTTATAAGCGATGTGGTGAGTTAATGTGTTTTAGTTCACAGTTTCCACAAAAAGTGCAGCATGTCAAAGTTGGTTTTGGGCATTTTGATATTGTAATTGTTGTAAGAATTAAGAGTTTAGTTTTTGTCACTTACCCATGTAGCGTCCCTCGTTATGAATTTCTAGCTGCCAGTTGCCATGCGGAGATTCACCCCAGGTGTGCACAGACATGAAGGGCCATTGATTGAAACCGGAACGGGAATTATCATGCATGCTGTAGGATGAATATGTTAATAATTGTTCTAAGTTTAAGCTTCTGAAGTCTTATTAATAATTGTTCTCTTGCTTTTTACGTACCGTGAAGTTAACAACGTGACTTTGGTATTCGCTGGTGATTTCAGATATAACTGAATATCGCCACGTCGCTGTGAGGTTAACGTTATTTTAGCCTGGACATGCTCCAGGTAATTGACGGATAGACAGTGATTAACGGACAGTTGAAGAGTGATGTGTGTGCGTGGTGGAATAACTCTAAGAAAAAAAGGAAGATATATAAAGAAAAACATGCATTAAATATTGTTGGTCATTCAAAGGTTGTCCACTTACTTGTCCACATGTGGTGCATTGATTTCGCAGCGTTGCTGTTCTGGCACCGTTTTCCAGTTGCGTGCAACACGAACCATTTCGGCGGCATCCATGAGACCATAGCCAAAGGAATGGCTCACACGTCGGCCCACACCGTTGCGCGACCAGCTGGAATCCTTGAGATTCGCCGGCTTAGCGGTACGCACCACAATGTGCTGCAGATCGCGCCAGGTTAGATTCTGATTCGATTGCAGCACAAGGGCGGCAATGCCAGCGGCGAGCGGTGCCGAGGCCGAGGTGCCCGTATGCGTTGCCGTGCATGAATGATGCAAATCTGTGGTGACCACCTGCTTCTCGCTCTGCCCGCCGCTGCTGTAGGTGGTGGCCAGCGTGGAGCTGCATTTCTCCGAATACCACGGCACATGACCCTCCTCTGTGGCGCTCGATATGGACAGTGTCCATATCGAATTCGTATAGCCATCGCAATTGCAATTATCCATTTCCCTGCCCCCATTGCCCGATGCCCAAATGAAAATGCTGCCCTTGCCACTACGCCCCTTCGTTGTGCCCTCAATGAAAGCCCGCGATGCCAATTCACCGGGACCATCCACCGTTTTGCCATCATCGTCGGGTCCCCACGATGCACTATAGATGTCAATGTGCTGCGGATTGAGCGACAGCGAACGCGCCTCCACAGCATCCGTTACATCACCATCCAGCATTCGCACACCGCCCACACTTGCCCCATACGCAATGCCGACGGCACAGAAAGAGTTATTCGCTGTGGCAGCCACCTCGCCAGCACAACGAGTTCCATGACGATTTGAATCGCTCATATCATAATGCGGCATTGGATCATCATCGTGACTGTTTACATCGTAGGACGCCTTAGGATCCTTTTTATAGGAAATATCAAATGTTTAATTTAAAACAATAGTTTGACTTTCTATTGAACTTACGTAATTTTGTTCAATATCCGGATGATCGGATTCGAGGCCATCATCCAGTATGGTGACCACAACACCTTTGCCAGTTATGCCCAGTTTCCAGGCGGGTATCACATTCATATCCAAGCCACCGCCACGATTCTGTAAATCACATTAATTAGCATTTACTGTATTTATTAGCTCTTAGACACTTACCAAATACCACATTTGTGGCCATTTGGGATCATCGAAGGGCACCGCATCTACTAGTGATGTGGCTCTTGGGGATGTGCGCGATGGACGCATGCGTATAAAGTCACGCTTGGAACGCGACTTAGCACGTTGCTGTTTGGCCCATTGGACACGATCGTCCAAGTCGAGGCGGGTCTGATGGTGTGAGGCGGGCGTCAATGATCGCTTCGACACCTTGTGATGCGCAAAGTGATAATGATCATCAAAGATCTGTAAGTGGAACAGAAATGGGATAGTTTAAGATTTAGTCTTAAAACTCCGTTAAAATTCAGTAAAAGTTTACATCGATTCACTTGGTTAATCTTTGATGATTCATCAATGAATTTTTACATTTTAAATGATTAAAAACTAAAACTGCAAATGCTAAGTAATAAACTTTATTCAGACACATCAAGTCACAGTCTCTTTGGAAAACCCAACATATTTCAACAAATTTTAAATTTGAACCAAAAACTAAGTGACTTGGTGTGAAAACTATTAATACAAATTATTTTATTCTTTTGTTATTTCCTAACTTGCCAAAAAGAGTTGTATAAAATAACCAATAACTTTAATTTATGAAAAATGTCTTCGCGACTGAATAAAGTGCGTAAGTTGGCGGAAAAGTTATTTACGCCATCGGAAATAAATCGTTTCAATGCGTATCGCGATAAGTTTTCACAAAAGTATTTGAAATTAAATGCATATAGCTTCAAGCGACCCACAATACCCAAATGGATTAGTTCGCGTTACTTTGCATCGGCCGAGTGTGAAAGTAAGAAAGTTTAAGATATTCTTGAAGTTTAGTTTAAATACAAATTCCTGCACCTAACAGAACCAAGCGAACCATACGAATGTTCCGATGAACAGCCCAATTGGGATAAAATACGTCCACCTGGTAAGCCCTATGAGCCGCGCGATACACATTATTGGTATCCAGATCCGGAATTTCTCAAGCAATACGAGGCATTAGTAATGTGGCCCATGGGCGATGAGTGGAAGAAGCGTCCAAAGCCATCAAGTCGCTATTTTCCACCCACAAATCGCAGTTTTCGCACCAAGTTCGTTAATTTTGGACCCGCCCATCCGGCGGCTCATGGAGTGCTGCGCATGATTCTCGAACTGGACAATGAGACAGTGATCTCAGCAGATCCGCACATTGGTCTTCTGCATCGTGGCACAGAGAAGCTAATCGAACACAAGACCTACACCCAAGCATTGCCATATTTCGATCGATTGGATTATGTCTCCTGTATGGCCTGTGAGCAGGCTTATTCCTTGGCCGTAGAGAAGCTGCTGAACATTGAAATACCCGATCGGGCAAAATATATACGCACATTGTGCGCTGAGCTGATGCGTCTAACAAATCATACAATGGCATTGGGCTCCTCTATACTTGACTGTGGTGCCATCACACCACTTTTCTGGCTCTTTGAGGAGCGTGAGAAACTTTACGAGTTCTCCGAGCGTCTGTCCGGTGCTCGTTTGCATGCGGCATACATTCGTCCGGGTGGTGTGGCGCAGGATATGCCATTGGGGTTTGGTAAGGATTTATATGAATTCATTGCGCAATTTAAGGATCGTCTGGATGAGGTCGAGGATTTGGTGACAGATAATCGCATTTGGCGCATGCGCAACATTGACATCGGTAAAATCACGGCCCATGATGCCCTCAACTTTGGGTGCACAGGACCCGTTCTTCGTTCCACTGGCATTAAATGGGATCTACGCAAGCAGCAACCCTATGATGCCTACGAGGATATGAAGTTCAATGTTGTAATCGGTTCAAAGGGCGATTGCTATGATCGTTATTTGGTGCGAACCCGAGAGATGCGGGAATCATGTAGCATTATTCTGCAGTGTCTGGATCGTATGCCACCGGGTCATGTCAAGGTCGATGATAAAAAGATAATGCCACCGACACGTCACAAAATGAAAACAGGCATGGAGGATCTAATACATCATTTCAAGCACTTCTCGCAGGGTTTTTCGGTGCCACCGGGTGCAACTTATACTGCCGTAGAGTCACCCAAAGGTGAATTTGGCGTCTATCTGGTCTCAGATGGTAGTTCGCGACCCTATCGCTGCAAAATACGACCAGCGTCCTATGCACATTTGGCTTTATTGAGTAAACTGACGCCAATGTTTTTATTGGCCGATGTTGTGGCTATAATTGGCTCGCTCGATATTGTATTTGGTGAGATCGATCGATAGTAATTGAAATTGTATTTTTTTTTTTACATTTACGAAATATATCATAATAAAAGGTTTATTACTTAAACCTGAGAGCTCTTTCGCAACGTGAGGTAAAGCTTAAAGTTACTGGGAATTATAGTTTATTGAGCTATCGTGACTCCCGAACCGATAAAGAGTGACAAAACACACGACTCTCAAACTGTAGACAGCTGAAACTTCCGAAGTTTCAGTCAGTGATTGCCAAAGTCAATAACCTTAGGCTGATTGGCACCCTTTTTGTCAACCTTTAATTTGTTTTTTGTCTGTATCAAAATCTTAACGTGTGCCTGGCAGTCTTCCGTGCGACAGTCAATCTTTTAGTATGTCACACATTTGACTGTCAATCTTTTGGCATACGAGTGTCACGATTTTAATGTGAAACTGTCAAACTTTTAGTTAGGTTTACATTTACAAGTGTTGGCATCAACCAAAACAACATAAACTACAATTACAAACAACAGGAACAACAACTTAATATAATAATGACAGACAAAAAATGAAAGTCGTTGAGTTTACATAAATGTGTTTGTTTGTGTGTCTGTCTGTGCAACTACTTTAAATAACTGCTCACGTACAGACATGCAAGCAAATACAAAACACACAGTACTTATAATTATATTCTGTATATGATATGTTTTACGCTATTTCTGCAACAATTTTTGTGATTTATGTGTGTGAGTGTGTGTGTTAGGGTTGCCAGAGTATGCTCGAATGTCTTGTTGTCTGGAATTTGCTTATAATTGAATTTTATTGTTTGAAATTCTTTGCCAAATTACAATTTAAATGCTGCAAAGCAACAATTTTGCAATTACGTTTCGTTGTGCCTCAAGAATTTTATTGTCGTTTTGGGCCTGCATTTTGTCAACTGGAATTTTATGGTCAAAACTTTTGTTTGCTGTTTTACCCCATTAAAAAGGACAACAAAAGGACATCTTTACGGAACCTTCACAAATATGTGTAAGTTTTAAATTACACTCTAAAGTGTTGAATATCGTGCTTTAATAAATTTTTAGTTAAACAATTTAAGTCAAAGCTCTCATATATGAAATATTGCAATATTTTACTACTATACTATTAAGAGCAGATTTTCCAGCAAGTTAAAACTAAATGAGCGTAAAAGCTGATGTCAACTTTTTACCTCTGCTACAAATTTAAAGTCAAGCTTTTAGCAAAAGCCCCAAATAAAGTGGTCGATTTAATGGGCAGCGCTATTAACATGACATGCACTTGGCAACCCTGCCAAGCGTCTATTGTTGTACGCTGTGTTGACATTTTTCAAAGGCAAATTGCATGTGTGCGTGCAGAAGTGTGTGAGTGTGTACTGTTGCCAGAAACTTGTTCAGGATTTTCACTTGATTTTTGGTTTGCGTCAGAGCAGTAGAAATAGTAGGACACGGAGAAGGAGAGGAAGCGGGAAAGAACGAAGCACACTCGTATGGCGGCACATATGCATCATTAAGCGCTTTACAAATATTATCATTGACCAAAAATTCCAAGCACAGACTGCAAGGTATAGCAACAAAAGGCAACAATGTTAGGCAACGAAATACTCTATTAAAAGTCTTAAAATGGAGTCAAAAATCACATAGCTAACTGTACGAACAATGTTATGGACGAAAAGAGTTAAGGGATTAAAACTCCTTGCCTTGACTGACTGACTGACTGATATCAATGCACAGTCCGATCGGTTAGACATACCAATTTAATATTTTTTTCACGAAGTAGTAGAATATAAATCGTAGGAAAAAACTAAAACTGGATTTTTCCCAAATGCACCTGCAATTGAATAAATTTTGAAGTCCATTTTCTATATTTATTTGGACTTAGCAAAACCGGAAATAGCCATTTTTTCCTATTTCAATAATAGTGTATAACAAGCGGCAACGAAGCGTAAAAGTATGCTACACAATTTATTTATGCCCACAGCAGGATGTCGCTTTTCGATTTACAACTACGGATGCGGTTTCCTGTGCCTCCTCCATCTCATATTTGTGTGTGTGTGTGTGTGTGTGTTTAGCTGTCAGCGTGTATTTGTACTGAAATTTGAGCACATGAAAAGCGGATGTACGTGTCGCCAATGTTACGCCTAAAACAGCAAACGAAAAGGCTCAATCTTTCCCTTTCGTCCAGTTTTATCCCTCGTAGTCCCCTCTCTCCCATCCTGTTGAGCACTAAAACTTTAATTGCAGCCACTCTCTGCGTACGTGGCGCCCCAGCGCTGAAAGCTCGTTTAGTTTTTATGCAAGTGTCTGCTTCGAACAACTATCATCCCTTTTCCCTACTTCTACCATAAAAACTATCCCCCAACCGCACCATATTCTATCAAGTTTGTTAATTTATGCAGCACAACAGCAAATGGTAAGGAGGAGCAGATAGCGATTCCGGATAGGATCAACATGCTAGTTAGTTAAAGATACCCTCGTTAATCTCTTAAATTTTAAGTGTTTTATTTTTATCATTTTTAATTGAGTTTGATGTCGAAAGTGAAGTTTATGTCCCGGCACTAAAAATAATTCGAGCTTTCTTTCTATTGACTGGTCTGAGCTATAATTGTTTGGAAGCGGTTTTAATTAAAATTGACTTACAGCGCGAATGGTTAGCTCTATTTCTTTCACACACTTTACTTTCCTCTCTGTCTGCATAGTATTTTTATTAAGTTTAAGGACCCGTTGATGAATTAATTGATGAGGATGTGTGTGCTGCGTGTTTTAATGCCGGCATATAACTTCGCATATGTACACAAAAGGCATGAGCTAAAATATTTTATTTCTTGCGCGTGATCTCGTTAATCGTATTGTGGCAACATTAGCAGAAAGACAAAATTTTAAAAGCAATTTTAAATAGCTTTCTTCTGTATATGAACTAGCCAAACAACCAAATTCCAAACTATGGTTATATTTCACACAGCGTTTAGATCATATCATTTAGATATATCATTTTCAAAAACAATATCGGCCGAGTTCAATTTCTTGCAAAACATTTGCGAAAATATTGAAGATATAACTAAAGTCGTTACAATAAATCTCACAGCTATTCTGGCAATTTGCAAACCTTGTTTTGACTTTAATTTACCTACCAAAACCGCCAATGTTTCAACACGTTTGCAGTACCTGCACCAAATGCCTGCTCTCTATCACTCTCTCTCTCTCTCTCTCTCATTCACTCTCTTTTTCACACTCCCAGTGAATCGCAAAAGCAGCCAATTTTCTAGTGCATTTGTCACAGACAACAAAGTGGACCAACACAATGGCAATAAAACCACAACAAATAACAACAGCAACAACAAATGGAGCAACCAAAGCAAGAGAAAATGGGGCAACAAATGGTTAGAAAGAGAGCGAAACAAAGTGTGCAATATGTTAAGCTGTGAATAATGCGCAACGTGGAGTGTTTTGTAGCAATAGAAGCCAACAGCAACAACAAGAGCAAAGCTTTTCGAATTGTCAACAATTTAATTAATCAACATGGCATGTGAAAAAGAAAAAAAACCTAGAGAAAGAGATAGCAAGATGTTTAAGCTAATAAATGTGCACAAAGGGGCGCCAAAGGGATGGTAAAGGTGGGCGTGGTAGCCGAGTGGCCGAGATTAGCCGCTGGGTTTGTTCACAGTAAATGCGATTTTGTAAGAGCGCTCGTCACGTCTAATGCCACGCTCAATTGCCAACGCGAATGGTTAATTTTAAATGGACCCAGACAGAAACTTGTTAATGTGAGAGTGAGACAGCAGAGCAATATAAATATGTGCACCGTTTAATTAGCTGCTAATTAATTCAGCTCTTAAGTCGACGACAATGTTGCGCCAAAGCTGTGGCTTGCGGCTTTTGCTTGCTTGTAAGCAGCTTTGATTTTCAATTAAGTTAAGGCAAAACGATAGACGCTAAACATATGTAAGCACATGTATTTAGATGATGATGTTGTGCATAGAGAAGTTAATGCCCTTTGGTCATTGACATGCTTATATAACAGTTATCAAATGGATTATAAAGAAACCTTTTTGTGCGTGTAGAAAAAGTATGAGCTTGGTAAGCTGACTTACAAATTTTAAGGTATTTCATATCTTTGTTTTGATTATATATAATAATCTTTAAAATTTAGCCACATAAAAATTGTATTATTTTTCTGAAAACTGTGCTAATGAAGTGTTAGCCAACACTAAACGAAGTTGTGATCCAATTGCAGGTGAACCAAATTTATTTATCTTATTATAAGTAAAAGTACTGTTCATTATTTGATATTTAAGAATTTCTGTATTATCAGCATTTACCATATATTAAACCGGATACCGACTAACGCCTGTTTATGCGCTTGACCTGTGACATAACATGGAATAAAGGGAAGAACAATTTAACATTTTTTGTGTATACCTTTCAGTTGTGCTTTGCGAATTTTGTGACAGGTGTCAAGCGCTCAAAAGAGGTTGGGCGAACAAAAGCTGTGGATTGTCGCAAAAAAGTTGCGTAAGATGTCAACTGCAGTTGGCAGCTTTGTGTTTTGTTACTTGCAAAATTGTATGACAGCTATTCGTAATGGGGTTAAACATTTTACATATTAAAATATGGCAATAACATGTGAGAAGCTTGAGCTTAAGCTTTTGTTTATTTAAATTTATCCTTATATTTAAAGTGCTTTAAAAAAAGGATATAGGTGCTATAGGATTGAGCTTATGCTTTGAGTACTATACATACATATTCTGTTAGCTTTTCGTATATCTCTCTGTGCATATAAAAGTGATTTGAAGCTTTCCAACTTGTGATCAATGTTTCATATGTGGTAGACAACTGTTCTTCCGCAGTTCGATCAAGACTGACTTACTAGCTACAAAACTATAACGAACAGCCAAAAGCATAAAGTAATTTATAATCAAGGGATCGTATGTAATGCTAATGTTGATGTTAGTCTATGCATGCTATGCATGTATCGGTCCGACTACACATAGAACTTGCTTCACTTTCATAACGCATTCAGGAGTATTTCTGTATTTTATATTTTTTTTTGCCTGCTGGCTCACATGTGGTTGCCCAATCAGTTTGAGGGCCACTGTTGCCATTCTCATGCATACAAACATTGCATTTGTTTGGACTCGTTAGCTCGTCGCCTGTTGCTTTTTATGCGAAAGCAATAAAACCGAAAATTGTGGTTGTTGCTTTTGCTTATCTTCTTTTTATTGTACAATTGTGTGCGCTTGCTTTTGTTGCAATATTTATAGAAAATGGGAGGCGATTTGTGCCAAACAATTGGTGAAGAACAAGAACAGTGAGGCCACATACAAAGAAAAAAACAAATACAAAACACACGAAACAAGATGAGAGGAAAAAGTAGAAAAGCGTCAGCAACGAAAATAATTCGAAAAAAAAAACATTTGCATGCATATTTATGGCTTTGGCTCTTTATTTGTTAAAAGCAAACAATAAATTGAGTTTGTTTATGCTCTGCCACACCCACTGCCAAAAGTATCTTTATACAAGAGTTTCTGTGTTGTTTTTGCGCTCACTGTATGCTTAGTAAATGTTGTTTTTGCCTGGCAAATCTTAAGTCAGCTAATAAACTAATTCCTAAGCATATCTTAAGAACATAGCGACTAGCCTAAGGCTAGTTTTAAGATAAGATAAATAAGTCTGTTTATTGGGGTTGTGCATATGCCAGCTTTTCGCAACGTTTTAATTCCTCCAGGGGGTAAGTTTTGGCAAAGAAAATCTACCCTTAGTCGCTTAGATACAAACAACATAATTGTTTATATAAATGTACATAGCCCACGTAGGAATTGAGTTTCCATCTGTGCGTAAGAGTGTTTATTTTCTTTCTTTTTAGCAATCAGGTAGGCTGGCTTACCCTAAAGACAGACAGGGCACAGAGATTGGGCAACCCTTGGCACAAATGCATGCCAAACTTTCCCCTGTGGGTAGCGCATCATTGAGGGTAACACACACAAAGGAAAAAAATTTAATAAAGCAAAAGATCAGCTGTTGTAGGTTTGTGGACCAGGTCTTCGCTTCAGCTTTTTATGGCAATTGGGGAGCAATATCTTAGCAAACGTGTCTGGCTACAAACTCTCTTAAGGGTTGCTTGTGTCTCGCTACTATGTAAAAAATATATCTATCAGGGGGCTTAAGCTTTTTGTTACGCAGCAGCAAAACATAAAACACAAAACACATTTTTAGCCATTAGACCCCATCCCATCCCAACACGCACATATTGTGAAGACATATCTATTTGCCAAAATTGACTTTTGCTCTTTAAAAATTATTGAGTTTTTTGGCTTTTTCTTAATAAGCATTACATTTAAAGATGTGTGATAGAAAGTGTAGAACATTTATTCTTAAAAGAAATCATTTTATTTTATAAGATTTTTACTTGGCTCAACAACATTGTAATTAAACTTATTCAAAATATTCAACCAAGCAAAAACATCAAAAACTTATATTCAATACTGTTGCTGTTTAATACGAGCTTTTATTTTGATTTAAAATATGTTTTATCAAATTTGCCACGCTAATAATTTAAAATTAATTTGTGTGGAAAATAAATAAAATGAATTAAGCAAAATAAATTTATAGACAGTTAAATTACCAAATTATAATTGAAAATTTGTTTTTTGTTGGAAGGGAATATGAGGGAAAATTGCATTTTAAATGATCAGCAAAGCGTGTGTGGCTGAAATATGAGTTACATGACAGCAACAACAAGAATAAAGCATAAATGCGGATGATAATCGACATCCGGAAAACAGCAACAACAACAGCAAGTGTATAGAAAATCACATGCCACATGTGTTGCATATCAATTGATATGTAAAAAAATTATTGAATAGCTTTGGATATTTCCATCCATTTAACTCAAATGGTTATATTTAAAATTAAAAACGAGCGACACCTTTGTGCGAATTTAATTTTATTTATACAGAGCTCCAATTACAGTCATGACTGATTTTATATTATTTACACAATTTCAATTTATCACGAAATTGAATGAAATGAAATGTATTTTTATTCCCAATTAATTGCACACATTTCGCAATACATAACATCATTAATTAAAGGTACAGCCTTTTTTATTACACTCACGCATGCATGTAAAACTGCGCCCCTGGGAGCAGTTAATGTCCAACTGTTATGTAATATTTGAGATGGTATAACAGCAACCCTCGTTGTATGAAGTGAGTGCCACTTTTATCATCTCAAGTTACGTGGAAAATGTGAATCAATTTAATGGCCAAATCATTTGAAATGGGTCGCCTTTCGAAGCCAGTCAACAGCTTTCACATTGTTTGGACTCTGCTCAACAAATGATACGAAAGCTGATCTGGTGCCACTTGGATGTGTGAGTGAATGTGTGTGTTTCCATCATCAAAATTATATCACTCACTCAGTCGTAGAGCAATTGTTAAAATTGGTAAGCAAAATAGTCGTAGCCAAGTCCGGTGCAAAAGCGACAGATGTGGCACAAAAAATGATTTACGAGCACAATTTCGACAATCAATTTTCAGTCTAAATTCGCATCGCAAGTGCAACAGAAAAACTCAAATTTAAATAACAAAGAATTTGCTTTTGCCATCAAAAAGATACCCTGCAAAGACTACTTAAATTAGTAAGAAAAATTATAAAATATTAAGATAAATGCATCTTCATACTTAATTGTAATGTAATTTTTTTGTTAATGCTTTTTCATTGGAAATATTCTCTGTTCTCATTCGATACTCTGTTCCAACCGCTTACAAACATTTGCACAGGGTAAAAACAAGTTTAACATTTTGCATTTTATTGGTTAACTACGGGTATTTGCATTGGTGACTCGCACCTCGGAACATTCATTAATTGGGTTGCCCTTTTGCACATTTCAACAATCTGCTGGCATTCGGCAATCACACATAAAAACACACGATGTTGCATTGCACGTCTGTGTTCATGTGTGCATACCGCCATGGAACGTATTGACTATTTGAAATGATGGCAACTTTTCACAGGACGTTTCATTATTTGATCGGTAAGTCAAGCAATTGCGAAGCGTCAATCGCCAACAGGTTGTAAAGTTTAAATATTCAATTTCAATTAAAATGCTGTAAAAACATCAATTAACAGATTTGACATTGTTAATCTTTTGAGACAATGTTATTAAATTCTTAAACATCCATGAGTCAATCTTCAAACTTAATACACTTTGATATTTTCGATATACATAAAAATTTTCGACAGACTTAACACACAAGGCATATGATGATGATTTACTGGGCACATTTTCCATGCATGCCCTTTAAGAGAATGCAGAAATATTACGCATTCGCTACGTGCTCCCGTCGATGCAGATATGCATTGAAATTGCCAAGGCGCATTCAAACGCAAACAAAAGCAATGAAGCCAAGCGGGTTAACCAAACTGAACAGTACCGAACACACACACACACACAACTTGGCGTTATTATCAGGAATGGGAGTATGTAAAGATGTGGAAGAGCAAGGTAGGGCAACCACTTCAACGCAACAGCAAAACCACTTTACAAAATACATGCTTGTTTCTAGGATGCAAACTATCTTAACTCATATCAGGGGAATTTGCGATACATAATGAGTGCATTTCATGTTGAATATTGTTTTGAATATGTCTATTCAAAGGCCATAATAATGGATTGGATGGATTTAAAGTTAAATAGACAACTCTAAGTCCGTATATTGACGAAAAAACATAATATAACAATATATTTTAGTTGTTTTACAGATATGATAGACAAAGTGTTTTGAAAGTTATTTAACACAATCTACATTAACATCAAGATATAACGTTTTATATACAGACATAGTAGTACATAGATTCACTCCATTTCGATCTATTTACAGGGCATAAAATATCAATTCAAAGTATTTTGGACCTGTAACATTCGTTCTTGTGTTTTCTTGCTATTTGTATTGCTCACATGTGCACATCATTATTAAGCGCAAATGCTTCAAATTGTTGTTCATCGTCATCAACATAATCAGAATCATCATCATTATAATCATCAGCTGATGCTGCATTTGGAAGTTAGGGCTTTGTTAAATGCCAACGCATCGCACCGCCTGCATTTTGGTGCCCTGCATGACTCGGCTTCTACACTTCCTTTGCTGCTCCGTTTGCTGTGTTGGATAAGTTCCATGAAAATTCCCAAATATTTTTGCATTTCAATTACCAGCATCAGCATCAGGCACGTAATTTGCAGCCACAATGCAAAAGAAGAGCTAAGGGCTGTGTGGGAGAGGAAAGGCGTTTGCTTGGCTCGTTCCAAATTGATTGCACTTGTTGTTGTTGTTGCTTGTCAGAAAGTCTGCGAAAAGGCATAACTTTGTGCAGTTGGCCGATGGGTCTTTGGGTTCAACTCTCATCGACTGATGCTGTTGATGACCCCATTTGCTTGAGTAATGATGCCACTTGCTTTTGGCCATGCCCAATACGAGCATCGTGTCCGTGTGTCTGTAAAACGAGAAGCTTAAGTCGCTTTTCTGGGCGTTTAATTCTTGCAGCTCGAAATCGATTTAGTCGATCAACCTCGAGCCTTGTGTGGCGTCTTTTGGCTTTCGAATTTGTGTTGCAGCTTGCAATTTGCAATTGTTGTACTACTTAGCATTAAGGGGACAACATTCTTTCTCTCTTCCAACCAAAAATATTCTCTGTCATTTCACAGTTACTTCTTTGTCTTCTGAATTTTCCCATTTCTAGGCAAAAGCAATTGATTCGTTAGGTTTGGCAATCTGTCGCTTGTTAGTTCAAATTGATTGAAATTTAGTTTAGTTTCCCTTTGTTGCCACATTTGATTTGTCTTGTAATTGGATGTTGTATGCGGGCAAAAGCTCTTTCCAGACACACATACAGTCCCGCTACCAAAAGTGGGGGCTGCAGCAGATTAGAGACTTTGTTTGAGAGAGTTTGCAGTTAAAAATTCAATTAATTAAATAATTCAATAGGTTTGGAAATTGTTTCCTGTAGGAATTACGTATGTATAGTTGTCGAAATAAGAGCTATGGTTAAATCGATAATTTTTAATCGAACAATGAATATACATATAACTTAACTGAAATGTTTATTCAACTTAACTTATTAACACTGTAGTACGTAAACTACACGAAAAAACAACTTTAACCAAATGACTCCTCTGAGCGTCTTAACTTATGTAGCAAAGAACAAGTGGAAACGTTGCAGTCGCACACAACCGACTGCGGTATACTCGTAACCAGTTTTAAAACTGGGGAAAAGAGGCCTGATTACAAAGGGGTACGGATGCGGCTGGGGTTACGATGCCTTAAAGATTTTCCGATGCAGATGGGGATGCCACTAGCTGTCTTCCTTCCAAATTTGGTGACTCTGGCTCAAAGTTTGTAAAAGGTGGGGAAAGGGGAGCTGGGGCGATATGGGTGGGCGTGGCATCCAAATTTTTGATGGAGATTTTTGTGGAATATCAATTACCATCTTCATACCAAATTTGGTAGCTCTAGCTCGAAGTTTGTAATAAGTGGGAAAAGGAGGGCTGGTTGGTGTTAAATTAGTATCATAACGCTTAATGGTGGGCAATTAAAAAATATTAAAATTTGTGGGAGCATCCAAAGTTTTTTGCTGCAGATCCATGTGGGATGTCAATTGCTATACTTTAACATACCTTAAAGAAAAAAATATTACCAAATTTGGTGACTCAAGCTCAAAGTTTGTAAAAGGTGAGGAAAGGGGGGCTAGGCAATATTGGTGGGCGTGGTACAAATAGAACCAAAGCTTTTACCAAATTAAGAACCAATGTTCTTATGGGGGTCCAATATCAACAATGGTTCCTAATCGTTGCTAGCAAATCAAATTTAAGGTTTAAGAACGCTTCGTAGTTTAATACCAAAAACTGTGACGGGAGATATAGATCGTTCTTTTTTTTTTTTTGACTTAAATGTCAATGTTTGGGCTCGAGAAGTTGAAAAAGGTGGGGAAAGGGGAGCGGAATGGGTGGGCGTGGCACCATAATTTTGATGCAGTTTTTTGGGGGTTGCTTATAGCTACCTTCTCACCAAATTTGGTAGTTCTAGCTGTATGGATGTGCGACATATGTGGACTTATCGGTTTTGAGTTATCGAATTTATCGATTGGCCAGCCCCCAGTTGTCGTAGAACCTCCATTTAGACACTTTAATTTACTATCCCATAAATAAAGAGAATTGGAAAGTTTCAAGTCTCTAGCTTGAAGGGTCTGGAAAAAAGTTGCGAACATACAGACGGTCAGACTGACAGACGGACAGACGGAAGGACACCATGACGGACATTGCACAAACCCAATATACTCTTTACCTTCGGTAACGATTATAAAAAGAAATATGCGCACACTGCTGTCATGCAAGAAATGTAGCATACTTTCTGGCATGACAGCAGGGCAACGCAGGTGAATACGCCAACAAACAACAACAACGACAAGCATACGAAATAAGAAGAAACGGAAATTGTGAGCTATTATTGCACGTGAAAGCCAAAAATGCCTTCAAGCTAGTGCAGAAGAGCTTGCCCTGAAGTTTGAGAGACGGTTAAAATAGGGGAGGGTCGGGGTGGAGCAGGGTGTTCATTCATAATAGAAGAAGTGTGCAAATGAAAAGCTCGCATGTCAGATACAAAAAATATGTCCAAAATACAATTTTTGCACCGAAAAAGTTTAAAGCCACTTATACTGTGGATAGGGGATGTATGTGTATGTGTGTTTGTGTGTGTTTGTGTGTGTTTGCGGTTGCTGCCCCCAAGCAAATGCGGAAACTTGAGTCGGAAGCAGCCGATGGACCGTGTTCAATGCATTTTCAATTTCCGTTTGCGGCTGTATTGTGTAATTGCCAGCCCGTGTGATATACCACGCGAATACTAGCCAGCGAAAAGCTGTCACACATGCACACACGAACACACACACACATACGTGCGCGAACTTGCATTTCCTGTTTAGATTTCTTAGCCATTGACATCGTCGACGAAGCTGTTGAAATACGACAACCGCAAGCAACAGCAACAGCTGCAGTTGCGCGGCATTAATAGTAATAGCAGCTGTTGAGTGGCAGCCATTGATGACCATGAAACAAATTGAACTCGAAAGCAGCAACAAAAAACAGGAAAAATCAGAGAGAAATGCGAGACTTTAAAAGAGCAAGCGTATGGGTGTATACAAATAACAATGATCATAAATCCACAAACATGCATACCGAGAAGTGGAAAATACAAAATGTATGTGAAAGTTGAAAGCTTCTTTTTTTAAGAATGGCATTTTTGAGCTCTTCAATTTTTTTGCTTTTGCAATTTATATAATATTTTTATTATTATTAGAAAAAATCTAACATGAATCGTTTGCGGAAAAAAACTTGTGTTTTTTATTTTAAAAGCTCAACCAAAGCAGTCGTCAAGTTTTAATCCATTTTCATTCAAATTAAATAAATTTACCTTTGATTTAATATATTTTAAAGTATTATTTTATTCTTCTGTTTCTCCTGTTTAAAACATTTAAGCAATGATTTTCAATTACTTTCCACTTCACTGAACTTTTTCAATATATATTTTAAGCTGGGCAGCAACAATTTTAAACCGAATATAGAAATTTCGCAAACAGTTTTTTTTTTTGTTGGCAAAATTCCATCAAAAATTTGCATTAAAACTATAAGTTTTCATCGTCGAATGCACTTAAGTTGAGCTCACAGAATGAAAACTCGTCAAAAGTTAAATTACTTAAAACTCATGGCGCACAGACCGAAAATAACTTTTTAAAATAAATTATGAAAACTTTGCACAAAAGGCATAACACAGAAATTAACGCCGAAAATGTAATGGCTGCCATATAAAAACGTGGTTTAATCCAAGTCAAATAAATAATTTTTTTCTAATCGACTTAAATTTTTTCGAAAAATGTTTATTATCATATAAATGATGATAAAACAAGTTTAAATGGCATTGCTTCAGTTAAACAAATGCAATCGTTTTTTTCATATGTAAGATCCCTGCATGTTTTAATTTTAAGAGGTTTAAAAAACAAAGTCTTAAATGTAAAATTGTTTTTTTTTTTTTTTTTCAAGCATTTCAAAGATTAAATTTCAATGACTTTTATATTTTGTATAAGTTTTTTTTGTACGTTCTCTTAAATATATAAAATTTATGAATTCAATCATGATTTGAACAAAGCACAAAAATCTACAACACACTTTTGAAGTTTGTAGTTGTGTTCTCTTTGATTACGGAAGCAATATGTTGCAACTCACGTTGTGAGTGAAAACAGCCCCCGTGGAATGCAGCCCTCACGTCTCAACCCCCTTAGAGATCTTGTGAGAAGGAAATGTGTGCGTGGCAACATCAGATGAATCCATTTAAGTGCAAATGTGAAGCGAATTGCGATATGGCAGCTGAAGAAAAATGAAAGAGCCAAATTGGCAAGAAATACGCCAGGAGCAAATTGCTAAAAGAAGAACAACAACAAATATTATTATTATTATTATTGTTGAAATGCATTAATCAACAACATTTTCTAGATGTGTGTTGTTGTTTCACTTTCTCCAATTTCGGGGTAGTTTTTGAGCAATGTAGCAGAAGGTTTTCCACATAAAGCAATTTGAGCATGAAATTATTGATGAATTTCGTGACTGGTTTTAGATTGCAATGAAAGCGTTATAATATATGTAGTTAGATGTGTGAGTGGGTGGTTGGAATTGTGGTGAAAATGCACTTAAGGGCTGATTTTTACTTTGTATTTATTGTATACCAAATATGAGAATTACATTTCAGGGGGTCAATTTTGTTAATATTAGTTGAACATTATTGGATTCTACTTTGTCCAACTAAGCATTACTTGGATTTTATATGAAGCCATATGACACCTAAGATTGACACTTAAAGATTTAATGAAATAATGTTGTCTTCTTGCTAGGTTATACAGAAAAACATAAAGTCATATGAAGTTTCTAGATATTTTTTAAACGGTTTACGAAATCAACCATTGTCTGAACGTGCGCAAAACAAAGATTATAATAAATAAAATTAAATCGCCTTCGCTTTCTTTCAAGTTTTAATCAGCATCAAATTCCTATTCAGTTAAGTAACCCAAACATTTATAGTACATTTAATGTTTAACCCTAATTTTTGTTTTATTGCAGGTAGCCTGAATCGTTGGCATTTCACATAAATTGCAGGCATTATGTTGGAGCTACAATTTAAGGCCAACACACAAGCACCTACACACATGAAAATCATTTAATGGCGCCGTTGCCACCACATCGAACCACAACAAGCGACACAATGGTAAATGCTAGTGAGCCCAAAACAGTTAATCATCTAGCCGTGTATTAATTTGGAATGGAGTACTTAGCTTTAGATACACATACACATACGCATACGCACCTATGCATAAAAGGCAATCTGAAGATTTATGAGATACATATGTATGTATGTAGATACGAGAAACATATTCTACCTTTAGCTACCTGTATTGTACACGTGCATTAGGCACACACCATTAGCTTATGTGATATATATTATGTATACATTCTCCTACATAACATGCATTTCATATGAACTAATTTCGCGGTTGAGTTTTCCTGCCTGTCTTATCTTGAAACGCTCAGGCGTTGTGCATTGCCGTGGCATTGACAGACTGGCAGCGGTGGCGGTAGCGATGGCTCTGCTTTTAATTTCCTAAAATAATAAAAAATTAAAATGCCGGAAAAATTCAATTTGAAAAATGGAAATAGCATGCTCGCGTGCCCAAAGCCAACAGGAGTGAGGGGTGATTGGCTACGAGAGTGATGAATACGCCGGAAAATCTTTTAAACCGTGCTAGCGGAAATTTAACATTGCAAACATCCGGCAAAAATAGCGAAACAACTTCTATCATATAACTTAAATAATATAAAAAAAAAACGTTGCTATATTTAGTAAAAAAAAGTTTATATTTGCTTTGGGATTATTATTAGGCACATGATCAAACATTTTGGAAATGGAATTGGGAAATCACCCAAACGACACCTAAGGCAACGCACAAGAAGACGTATAAGAAGAGTGCATCCTATCGACTTGCCCAACAGGGCTTTGAAAATGTAAAAAAAATATTATATTTGAAATGGACTCTGCTTTGCTTTAAAAAAAAGTAGCTCTCATTCAATATAACTAATTCTTTAACGTTACTAAACCAGGCTCAGCAAGTTGTAAGCACTTGAAACAATGTCAACATGCAAACTTAAAGACTTTTGACTTTCATTGGTTTTTACTTTGTGCTTGCAACAAGCAGCGCCCTCGCAACCACAACAACTTTGCCAAGATGCAAGCAAAGGACGAAAGAAGCTGCGTGTTAAACAGTCATGAGATACAAAAAACAAAACCAAAACAAAATTTGTTGCATACTTACAGGCAAAACACAAGTGAAAGTTGTGCGTGCTAAGAGAAAGAGTAAAAAAGAAGTAGAATGTGTGGCAGATTGCAGTCAGAGTCCTGTCAGTGGGTTATTTGCCAGCGATTGCATGGCACTAAACATTGAAACAGCAGCTGCAACCAGAAAAGGGATGATGACTGTAAGCAAACTGTGTGCTTAGCTGAAAGTGTGGGGAAAGAGAAGTGTTGGGATGTGTGAAAGTCGTTTTATGGCTTTAAATGTGTGTGTTGCCTAGCAGCTATGAAGTTACAAGCCGTAAAGCACTTACATGCAACACCCATTGAACCGAAGAACAAACAACACTTAAAGACTTTATACAAAGTCATTGGTAAACGTGAGATTGCAACAGTCTTAAAATTGAGTTTGTTTAGTTACCTATGAGGCCGAAGACATAAAGGATCAAATATCTAATATAAAATTCCATTAGTGTTGCTGGCTTACTCACAAATCAAATGATACGTTTAATTTTTGGTTTGAGTAATTATTTATTTTCTCTTGTAAACTAGTTCTGTGAATTTCTCTTTTCTATTTAGAAACACACAAAGGCTTGCCAAAGCTTAGCAAAAATTAAATAAAACTTTTTTCACTCTTATAGTGTCGTTCTGTTTTGTTAATATTTATTTCAGCTGCAATAAACCAAGGTAAAATTTTCTGCCCATATTACAAGCTTTTAGCCTCTAAATGTCATTTATCTTTGCACACATGCACACATTTATCTGTGCCGCGAGTCATCTATCAGTTTCAAGTGAATCACATAGCCAAACGCTTTCAATGCGCTCGAGGCGAACTCGTATCATATTTTTGGCAGGTGTGAACAAAACGTGCGCTCTTTTAATTCAAAAACGCCAGCCAAACAACAAAATGTGAAGCCAAAAACATAGTGGAAAAACTATGCAACACAAAAATGCCATGCAAAATGTTACGCATTGCTTACACACACACCAACAAACTCACGCAGTTGCGCACATTTTAACGTTGCATATTTTGTGGCGCTTGAAATTTTGATGGCAATTTGCCAGACGAGCGCAGTGCGTGCAGCGTGAAAACCGTTGCAAAGTGTGGCAAAACGGAATTGTTGCGCTTAAATGCGGTCACAGAAACGAGCGAGAAAGAGATCGAGAGGGAGCGATAGAAAGAGTGTGAAAACTTGGCATGGGGTGTTAGGTGTGAGGGTTAAGAAATGCATTGCATTCCTTTTACAAGGGGTGGTGGTGTGATTTCAGATGCTTGGTAACGACTTCTTGCTGTGGCTTTTACCTTGGACACCCTTACATTTTTGTAGTCCCATTAGCTAGAAATATTGGAATACGCCAAATTCTATCTATCTCTTCTTTGCTACACTGTAAAGAATGAGTGTGAACTTCTAATATTTATAATTAACTACACTTGTAGCAATATCCAATAAAACAGGCATTAATAAAATTTATAATTTAATTTTATAAGAAGTAAATATATTTATCAACATAAGTATTTGAATTATTTTTGAATATTGTTAAAAAGTTTAAGAAAGTCAAACTTAAATTTAAATTTGCATTAAATTTTAGATAGATGAAATTTGAAGTAACATATTTTTTTTAACGTTGCACACTACTTTCTGCATCCTTTTATATCGTATAGTAAATAGCTAGCGGTTTGTTTGCCCCACTCTACATTCCACTAGTTCTTTGTGAGACTATAAACATGCCTCAGAATGTTGCATGCACTTTGTGGCTTTTGTTTTTCGATTCTTTTCAGCTCAAGTGCTGAACGTGGCCAGAAAATGTTCATGTGCTTTTTATGACACTTTTCACTCAGACGCTCCTCTTCCTGGCACAGGCATAAGTTTACAACAAATTGTTCAGTTTATAACTAGACATCAAATATGCTAGCTCGCATTACTACACACACACGTACACATTGTTGTATATATATACAGATATATATGTATGTGTATGCATAAGTATTCTTCAACAGCTGCCCAGCTACTTTTTCAGTTATTACATCTATAGGTAGCATAAAATTTCCTTGGCTACTTTAACTTCCCATTTCGGCTAAGGGCTTTAAAAACTGCTTTTGACTGCAGATAATGCTGTCAAGTTTATGGTTAGTGCTGAACGAAGTTTAAAGAGGGGTGGTTGGGGGTGTACGAGCAAAGTGTTTGTAACATGTTATCAAATCCCTTAATTCAGACAAATTTTAAGACTTAAACTTAAGCGGATTGTCTGCCAGCTGCTGGGCAGGCACAAAGGAAGAAAAAATCTAGTTAAGCCAAATGAATGTCATGAAGATATTAGAAAATTTTATTAGTAATTAGGTTTACACGTGGTCTAGTTGTGTGGTTTATGCAAGTTGTGGTATTTGCCTTAAAATGCTAATGCGTAAACTTTGTGCAAAGTGTTGAAGTAGCAGTGTTTTGTGGCTTTGTATTTAAGTTGAGATAGCAAAAGCTGATATCTCTTATTATGCTAATGAAATTCTATTTAAAATGGGAAGAAGCCAGAAAATAATCAAGAATCTTACATTGTGGTCATGGTATTATAAGTGTTTATTTTATTTTAACACCTGCGTCAGTTAAAACATTTACTTTTTCTGGCTTTTGTTTTGTAAGTGACGTGTTATCTAATGTGTCATTGAATCAATAAGTAATATAAATTACTTTCCAATAAATATTGCTAACAGTACGAGCTTGTTTAAAAGCTCGTGTAAACGCTTTAAAACGTATTGGCTTGCTTTGAAGCTTGGTAAGTAGTTTTTTCATTAAAATTTATGCAAAATGAATACTTGCTGACTAAGTTAATGCAGTTGCCAAACTTCTCATAAGCTAAAAATTATGCTCTTTAGTTAGGCTTAAAAATGTTTAAAGCTTCATATGACACTGAGACATAAAAACTAGAGAGGGACGAGAAAAAGAGGGAGAGAGCAAGAGAGAGACGTTTTGCCTTGTTATTTAAGCGCAGCCTTTAGTAGCTGCAGTTGGAACTCCCTTAAGGACCTGCAGATAATATTAAACTAACACAGCACAGCTTTCGGATCACAGTTCGGTTCAGTTAGCGCAGCTGGGGGAGCCAGCGCTGAGTGGGTCAGTTCACACAGCCTGTTGGTTGGCTGCAGGCGCGCACCGCTGAGTGGTTCAGATTGGATTAATGCCTGCAGGACCCTATTTCATTTGAAGGGCGAGCTGGCTGCTTATAGTTAATCCAAAGTCATGTGCTTTACATTTTTTTTGCTTTCTGAATTGTTGTTTTACAATATTAGCTGACTTTTATTTATATCTAGGTGGTTTTTTTTTGCTTGTGACCATGAAACCATTTTTGAGTGGCATCTCGTGGCTACGTGAGCGCGTATCCTTGTGTCGCGTTATTCCTGCCACGGCCCATGTCATATAAATTAGCGACAATAAAAAAATTGCAAAATTTATGAGTCTCTGAGGGATCAAGTGCTAGGAGACAGAATAAGAGAGAGAGAAAGAGAGAGTGAGATTGAAAGAGAGAGAGAGAGAGAGAGCGATTAAAAGATAGAGAGAGAGGAGAAGGGGTCCCCTCTCAAATAGCGTGAGTTTTGTTTCGTTCTCTTTTATTTTTGCGTTGAATGTGTTTTAAAAAATGTCTGTCGGGCATTCAGTAAAAACTCAACGGACAGTTTGCGTACATATACATTGATGTGCAAGTGTGTGTGTGTGTGTGTTTATGTGTTTGCGGAGAAGGACTCTGCTACTCTGTGTAAGTTTTTGGCCTGTGGCTTTGCTCGTTATGGCCAGTTAAGCATCACTGAATTGAGTTGTGTGCGAAAACGTGTGTGTGTGTAAGTTTGAGTGTGTCAACATGTAGTTATGTGTGTATGACTGTGTGTTGATATTGCAGTATTTTTTTTTTAGCTTACTTTGCGTTTGGTATTAATTGAGATTCACCTTTTTTTAAACAGACATTTTAACAGCTGCCAAATATTTGCGGGCAATTAATTTTTCTTATGAACGCTTTGCAGCAACTGTACCTTATTAAAAAGTTTAATCTACTTACTAGTTGAAGTTTTTGAGAAAGATATTTGCTAGGAAAAAGGGCTTACTGTATATGCTTATAAATAGATTTGTAGTATTTTAAAATATCTTTGGGTACTTAAATAGTAGTTCACATGATAGATTGCTTCATTAATCATTATAAATGGTGGAGATTATGATTTAATATTTAATACTTAAAGCTTTCAGTGAAAGTTATCTATAAACTAACCTATCAAAATCATTTGATATTTCAAATAATCAATTTTGATTTATTGTTTTACAACAGACAATTGCTTTACACTCAACTTTGCTTTGTATTACTTCTTTATTTAATTATTTCACAATTAACTTAAAATCTGTTTGTTTCTGCATTAAATTACTGCTCAAAAGCTTTTGTTGTAGTGGCAGTTGTACTACATTCACTGATGCTTTTGTCTTAAAGCATTAAGCTGCTTATATTTAGCTTCCCACTTCAACCTCGCATTAAAGTCAATTAGGCGACTTACACAAGACTTGTCTAGCTAGTTACCTGAAGTGACCTAAACAGACAGACAGATAGACAGGCAGAGGAGACTTAACAACTCTGTAGCAATTTCCCAGAAACCTACTCAAACTCAGACCTACATACACACGCACACACACACACACCGTTAGAACTGCTTACGCACTTTCATAGAAAAAGGTTTACGACTCTTACGTTTTATGCGCAATCGCCTCCGGAAAATAGAAAAACAAGACGCTTTCAGCTTCTTCTACCCACGCATGCACACACACCCACACACACACTCACCCACACACATTGAGTAGGCCAAGTGGTCGACTAGCAAATCTAATTAAGCAGCCCTAGAGCATCTCATGTCGAGGCATTAACGTTCTGGGACATAAAATGGCGACCAAAGTGACAGAATGAGGGCGTTTCATAGGTTCAATTGGTTCTTTTCTTCATTAGGCTGAGAGTATTTTATGGCCAGCACTCGAATGTTTGAAAAATTAATGTCGAACAAAGTCGTGAGCAGCTAAACACATATATTAAGTATACCCCATGTTGTCCAACAACAGCTACAACAACTTTAACTTATTAAGCTGCAACTCTCGCCAAATGCAATAATAATAAAATTTAACAACGCTTAAAGTTACATTATTTTTTTGCGGCTTTTGTTTTGGCAACTGCTCGCACAAATGCAAAAGCGGAAGCAGCATAAATTTTAATTGGATTTCCGCCATTTTTTTTTATTTTTTTCAAGCTAAAACCCTAGAGATGTTATAAAAATTCGCAACTCATTATGAGTTATGAGCAGGACTGCATGTGTTTAAAATTTGATTCTTTTTTTGTTTTGCCTAAATGTTTTATTATCTGACTGAATTTAGAGTGTGGTGCAAGCCATAAAAAAAGCATAATTACTTTGGGTACGCTTGCGGTTTTTTTTATTCTTTGCTTTATTGCTGGTTAACTCTGTGGGCGATAAATGGGATGAAAGTAAGGGAAATATTTCAAAACCTTATCATTATAAAAATATGTAAGGGTAGTTAAATTGGAGGGACCTGTTAAGACTTGTCGGGAACAATACTTCTATATATGAGGCGATCACAATTTAGATTTTAAAATATTTGAGCTAAAGTTTTTTCGATTCTGTTTTGTATTGATTATAACAATAAATAGTCTATATTTTAATCTCTTTGGTAAATTTTCTTAAATGTATAAATTTTTCCTTTATTTTATACTTATTTTTGATTAATCCACTAAAAATAGAAGCCAGTGAGTAAAAATACGATTAATATAAAGTTTTTAATATTTTTATTTGGTTATTTTATTTTTACTGTTGATGCCAGAATTATGCGTGGCCGGCATCTAACCGACCCAGAACCATGAATCATAAATTGTTTGATGTTCATGGTTCTTAAGCTAAGATATAACTGTAAAATGTGGTTTGCTCTCCTTATGTAAATGTAACATAGCATCCACAAAGGCTTAACATCCAAGCACTGTGCTCATGTCTTAGTTTTCTCCTTAACATTCCTGAACCAACCCTTCTACGCACAAGAAGTGCAATATTCTTAGAAACTAAAAGTTCTACATATAACATAAATCACTACTACAAAATATTCACATCCACAATAAAGACATACTACATACAAACTACGTGTTCGACTTATCATTTGGATCCTCCGCTACAAACATTTACCAAATGGTGGTTCAAGTTTTGTGTGTTTTAAAACTGAATAATTTTTAAAATTAAATTTTATATTTTTTTTTTTTTCGATAATCGAATTTATTTTGTCTGCTTCATCAGAACATAATCGAATTGATAAGTTCAATTTTAAACAACAAATTTGATTTACAAGTTGTTAAGTTAATTAGCACGGTATACAAGTTTAACAATACTCAAATACTAGTATAAACTTCTAATGGAAGTGGGCGTATACATTTTTGTCACTCTCTCTTAATGCCATTTAAAGCGGACATCAAATAAGAGACATGTGAAGTAATTTGATTAGCAACAGCTGCTCCCCAAATGTTTTTTGCACAATTTTAGGCAAAAACTATGTGGACACAATATATGTATGCATGAATATGAAAAAAAAACTCCTAAAATTCAATTTATTTGAACAAATTGACTGCCAGAGACGAGGCCAGAAAGTTTCAGTCCCCAAACGTGGACCCTAAAACCCAACAAATGAGCATGCAACTAAGTCGGTCTGTGTGTGTGTGTTTGGGAAAGTGTGTGAGTTTTGCAAATTGAGAAATCGCTTAGGAGAGTAGTTTTTTGAGGGTGCCAGTAGTGGCTTTTGAGTAATTGCTGCAACATCTGAGAATGCGGATGGGTCTCTTAATCATATGGAAAATAAAAAGTTTCTATAACAAATTTTTAAGATACCAAAAGTTGCTTGGGTGTCAAATAAACAGTAATAAACAGTTGAAAAGCCTCGACAAAAGCCCAGGTAAAAGTTAGCTTAAAGCCTCGACTCCCAAACGCCACTTTGAATAAGTGGAAGAAGGAGTGTTGAAGAAAGCGCAAATGCCCACAAATCAGTTGACCCCACACAACAAAAACAAAAAGAACAATAACAACAACAATGCTGTAAGCCCTTTAAGTAGGCTTGAAAAAAAGCAAACAGCAGCAAGAGCAACAACAACAACAAAACCAACAACAATGTTCGCCTGTCTGCGTACAGAATTATTTATGCGCACACGACAACAATAATAACAAAAACAATAGAAACAAGAACAACAATGATAGCAGCAACAATATGGCCAAAGGGAGCAAAACAAAAAAAGGTTAAACATGGCAACGTGCAAAGGGACAAATAAACGACGACAGCTACAAAAAAGATTACAAAAATCATTAAGCTTAAAGATACTCTGTAATTTAAATATATTAATGGGTTAAATTTTAAAGACTCTAAGATATCACAAACATTTATAAGTATTTGACATTTATTTACAGTACGCATGTTAAATTTTACAACATTTTACAAAGAGTTTTATTTTTGTTTATTGCGATATCGATAAAATGTCATTTTTTTTTTAGAATTTTTGGATCTTTTATGGTTCAATATCTTTTTGTTTATCTAAATTTTCATAATTATATGAGATTTTGACAATATTATTATGCGAATTTCTCAACCTTTGCTTAATGAACATAAACAATTAATATAATAATGCATCTAACTCAATCGCTTAATTTACAGGATATGCACACAGACTCTCACACATTTACACCCTCGGGTCGTTACACCCACCTTACACACACACAATCGCACATACGCAGACATCCGCAATGGCCACATGGCGCGACTTTAACAAAAGCCAGTTAGTTTTTGACTTTTGCCTGCTGCACTTTTTTTTTCTTCATTTTTTGAATATTTTGATGGTGTTTTGTTGCCCTTTTCTGTCTTTTTTTTGCCCACATTTTCGGTTACCATTTTAGGTGGCAGGGTCGTTTGGGCGTCAGATGGGGGCGTGTCATCGACAACGCCACGCTGTCTGGCTCTGTCGCTGGTCTTTGGGTTTTTTAGGGTCTATTTTGGCATTTCATTCGGCTTATAAATTATGAACAAAATGCCGGCTGGCGTCGCACAGTGGGTCCATTTGAGTTTTTTCGTTACAAAAATTAAAACTTTCGAACTTTTTTTTGTTAAATGTTTGATTTTTAATGTTTTTTTTTTTTTTAAAGGCTTTTATCATAATTATCGAATTATAAAAGAAAATATTTGAATTTTTTTTTTATTTAATTTTTTTGCAAAGTATTAAATATATAATAGTATATTTATAAAAAACTTTTCAGTTCTGAACTACAAAAATATTTCTGACTCTTTTCGTGCCTTTATGATTAAATAAGTGGATCGGAAGGTCCTCGTTTTATCTCACCTTTGATGATTTGGAAGTTTTCCGCATTTATACTTATTTTTATAAAATTTGTTAAGGGACTTCTATGCTTCTTTAGAAAGCAATCCAACTGACAAAGTCAGATATTCAATTAAATTTTTGCCATGCGCCAATTTTTTACAGACTGCCGGGGTCAATTTTTTCTGTGGATATAATTCTTCTAAAATTGATGCAGTTTTCGAAATTTGTTTTCAAGAATCAACTTTTTTCTTGCAGCTTAAAACATTCAAGATCGTTCTCAATCTCTTTATGATTTGGTTGTTTATTCCAGTGATTCGAAGTGTTTCTATCGCTTGAGTTTCTGTATCCTAACTTGGGGCAATCTACTTTTCGTCCAACTTGTTTGAAAAACGCATCCTGTATTGGATTCTTTCTGATCTTTTCTTTATATTTGTTTGATGTATTTTCATCAAAATGTTTATCCTCTTGTGGAAGGGTATACGCCAATTTGAATAAGAACTCCATACATCTTCTTCTTACGTGGAATAGTGAGACCAAAAATTTCATTTCTATTTTAGGTGCGTGCTGGGTAGTTTATTTGTATATACTGTACCTGCACCAGATACAAAACCAGGTTGGAGCAAACGGTGGAATCTCAAAATTAATCCGCTAAAACAACTAACCCCTGTTTCACACCCCTGCAATTGAGCCCGAGGAAGTTATCCTTGACGCCTGCAGAATCGGGTACTAAGACAGATAACAGCGTGTCCCTGGTACGTACGCGGTTCCACATTCCATAGAAACTTCATTCTGCATATGGTGGAAATGACACACGAGCAGATACAGCGACAGCCTACCACCAAGAAGTCTACTCCCTGCCGGCGACTTAAACGGCAAAGCTTAGCCAAGACGATTGGACGTCAATAAGACTGCCATACCTTATAATCCTCATCCTGCGTTATGGGATTTGGCTGTATTTTTAGCATTTTTGAAATCGTTAAACAATTTCTTACAAAATCGGTTTATTCCAAGTTTCAAACCCCACATTGAATTTGTTTTTGCAACCTCACTTGTTCAATCGGCGCCACTGTGCCTCGTCAACCCTGCTGCTGTTTGCTAACTTGGCTAGCAAGTTGCCCAACCATAATTGCTTGTCTGCAATGCCTAAGGATGTGTGTGTGTGTGTGTTTTTTTTGTACCTGGGGGAAGCAAAGTGCTTGTGGCATCTTTGAGTGGCATGCAAACTGACTTACGAAATACTTTTAGCATTTAAATGTACATCTCGTATATTCAAATAGACAACTCACCTGCAATGAAAAATAGAGAAAAAATAATACAACATTAATATCAATTTAAAGATTGGTTAAGTTGCAAGTAAGCTTAGACAATAAATTTGTTTTGCAGTTCTAGATTGCAGCAAGTGTTTTAAGCTTGACTAAAAAGACGACAGCTTTACTGCCCAGCACACAATCAGTGTCAATTGCAGCAACAATGAAAAAGAGGAGATGCAATTGGCTTAGAATAACAATGGGTAGAGTAAATTTCAATACATTGATACACTGTAGTAATTTAATTCAAAAATATAAAATTACTTAGTATTTTTTTAAAATATACTAAACATAAATTATTAACAAAGAAAGGATTCTTTGATATATATTTTCAAACACTTTACATTACATACATAAATGAAAGTAATTTTAAGAATTTTCCACCCAATAAAGAAATAACTTAAAAAAGTACTGTCTGCCATTAAATATACTAATAGATAATTTTTTAATTTCAATAATTGTTTGAAAACATTTTTAAATGTATTTACTATTATTTGATTCAAGAAGTTGACCAAAGAGTTCGTCAAGGTTATTAATTTTCTTAATATACATTGTTTACTTGAAAAATTTGTCATTGTCTTGGTTTCTTTCAGTGTAGTCACACTAAATGCTCAATGTTCTCCATGTCCGGTCTATGTGCTTTGATGTTTATCGTTAAATTCAATTTGCAATTTATAAGATTTTCAAGCAACAGTAAAAAGCAAAGCTTGTTATCAGGCTGGCTGGCAATCCTCCTACTTCACACACACACACACACACACACAAGCAGTTACGCACTTGGTCTATACAAGCGATATATGCTATAAATTGTGCCAGGCATTGGCAATGGGCAAAAGCCAGCTGCGCATTCCATGCGATTGCAACACAATGAGAACAAGCGAATTGTAGGTTTGGGTGCTCTGTGCTCAATGCGGATGGGTCCTATATCAAGCATTGTTCACTCGTCTGGAATATGCCCATGTACCTATGTATGAGTGTTTGTGTGTGCATTTTAAAGCTGTGCTTGTGTGCTTGGTCAACTGCCAATGGCATGTTCACCAAAATGAAGGTAAGCGGGTAACCAGAGCTGAAAAACCCAGCTTACCAAGAAAACGATTATCTAATCTTTTTCTCTCTTCTGAACTCTTTTTTATTTTTTCATTTCTATGTTTCGGCAATGCATTGCATAAAATTGTATAATGATTTGTCATGCTCTTGCTCCTTGGGCAATGGTTTATGTTGATTTCAAAGAGAATTGTGCAAAGCGCAGCAAAAGCAAATGCTAATGCATTGTGTTTTCCTTATTTGTCAAGGGAAGCGAATGCCAATTTGAATACGACACTAGCTCTACTCGTTGTCTGGCATATTTGTATGTATGCATGTATAAATGCACTGCTTTTAGAATAAGTACAAGTTTATTTTGTCGTATAATGTTATTCTTGTTTGCGTTTCTCTTCGTTTAGCTCTCAGCATTATTTGCATGGACAGTTCAAATGATTTGCGGAATTGTGTTTGCCCTAAGGATGAATTGCGTTGGTCTTTGTCGTTATTTTTAACAAATGCGTTTTAGAACATCTTTCCTTAAATATTCAGCAAGTAAAACATTTAGTTAGAAAAAAATATTTGTTCAATAAGATAAAGATATCTTGTTGAATCAATTTACGCAAAATGTTTTAAAACCTATCTATTAATCTAGAAAATATTTAAGTTTATTATTTTGTATACCAAAATAAGAAATGTATAAATAAATTAAGCATTGTGTATATAAAATTTAAAGCCATGAAATTCAACAACTGGAATTTATTTACCCATGTAACTTGTTACAATAGTTGTCAGACCAAATAGTCTACAAAATGTATGGCTAGAAAGTAGTTTTCTCTGCCGCATTAGACAGAACTTTAAGAAGTTGCACGCATGCTTGGTCGATTGTTGGTTGCACACGCACCAAATGCAGTTAGCTTGCAGCTTAGTGCCACGAACTCGTCTTTGTGTCTGTGCACTGCATGCTTATGAGCTTTTGCTACTTAGTTTAACAATTTGGTTAGGAGTTTTGAAAACACACACACTCACACATACACACCACGCACACACATTAGAGAACTTATCGCCTGGTGCTTCCTTGTTCCTTGTTGCAAGTTAAAAACGTGCGTGCTGCAGCGGCAGCATACTCACAAGCAGCAGCAGTCAAACACTTGAGAGCAAGAATCCCCAAAGCAGCGAAAAGAACACGTACCACACAGTCTGCTTTTGGAATGGGCGTGACCGGCAGGTGGGCATGGTCTGTGTGGCAACATAATTGTGTCAAAATTCCAGTTAATAAGGCAGTGGAAAAACAAAACGTTTCGCGCGTGGCTAAATTCAATTTGACGCAAAAGTAGCCATATAAATTTGTTTTCACTTTTTTTTTCTTATTCTTTTCACAATTAGCTGGCAACAAAAAGTGTAGCTGTTTGTACAATCACACACAGAGGAACTGCCTGTGTACAATTTATTATTTATTACACATTTCAGCCTGTTTGGGAGGAATCGGCTAATTACCCGCCTCCTACAAAACATGGGTGAGACTGTGTCGTTGCAAATTAGGCGTGAATTTATGCATACGCATGTTGCGCATACGCCTCGTTTGCCTCCTAAACCGGCAGCAATTTAGAGCATTGAAACGCATGCATATCTCCATGGGTATGTTCATACATATGTATATTAGTGTATATATTATTCATGGTTGCGCAATTACAGTTGCTAGGGCGAAAAACTCATATACATTCTTCATTGAATTTGAATGTAGCGAAAGCACACGTATGAAAAAACATAGTTATGGAAACTATACACATTTCAACTAAATGGGTTCGATTCAAAATATATTTGAATATTATGCATTTCCTTCGTAATATTTAGTATTTGGATAAAAAAGGTTTACAAATATTTAAGCCAATAAAAACATGCATAATCTAGCATTTAATTTTTCTAATCAAACTAAATAAGTTTATGTATTAAAACCCTGCAGCATATCTTTGTAGTCGCACCTTTTACAGTAATCGCTGCATTTATCATTCTACTGCTGGGCAGTTAAGCAGCTGTTTGTGTGGCCATTAAAGTATATTTATGTGCGCCAAAAAGTAGGCACCGTTTTTTTCATAATTTGCCTGAATGCCTAATTGCGCACACAATTGTTAAAGCAGATATAATAGAGGAGAAAGAGATAGCAAAGAAAAAAAGAAAAAGATGCTAATGTGCACATAATTGCATTTAGGGGTATGTGTGTGAGATAAATATGTCATAAAATTTGTAAGCTTAAAAAAGAAGAATTTATTTACTGCTTATTATGAACATTTAAATGGTTTATCCTTGGTTTTAAAGCGCTCTTAAGGCATAAGCACCATAAATATGCCATAATTTCGGGTAGAAATAACATTATTCGCGTTTATTAATGCGTTCAAAGAAGCATTTTAGCAAATAAATAAACTGACTTTGCTGTAAGCAATTTACAATTCTTGGAATAACTTCCAAGTATAATTTAAGTTAAATGTTAGTTAATATCGTAAGCTTCGCAATAAACTTATTTATTTCTAATGCTACTTAACTGCTTTTAGCTACTACCAAATTAAGCTTGAAGTGTATTAGCTTGACAGACAACTTAATTTAACCCTTAACAAACTTAACCAAGTTGCAAATTCAACAAAGTTATATAAAAACAAACATACACATAATCTTGCAACATTTTTGCTACAAGTTTAAAACAATTTGATCGGTGGGTGCTGAAAGCAACAAACCATCTTTAAGCCAGCTGCAACAGTTTGGTATTCTTAGACCAGTTAAGCCGCAAAAGCTTGTCTAAAATGAAATGCGGCCAACAACAGTTGTTGCCTACAAAGCACAGCTGTTACAAAGAACAAGGCAAGACTTGTGTAAAACAATATATTTAATAATTCAAAAGCTCAAAAGTTCAATAAATTTAAGGGCGGCAACAAGAAGGCCGAGATGGTGTATTTTTGGGATTTGGGGGAAACTAAGTGCACTTGTAAAATTTAGTTAATAAAATCAACTTGCCATTATAACAACGGCAATAAAAACAAGTGCAAAGAGAGCACTCGACTAGGAAATGACCTGTAAATATAAGTTCAAGTACTTTTAAGTTTTATAATAAGCTCTTGAATACTTTGATTAAATACGAGAATAGTTTACTCACATTTTGTAAACATATATTGATTCTTGTCCGAACTACCGTAAATATTTCACCCCAGTTTTAATATACCCAATTCAATTTTTGCGCTCTCAGATTGCTAGAAAGCAAGTCGAAAACGAAAGTTAACAAAAAACTAAAAGTTTTCTTTGCAGCTTTTGTTTTCCTAATGAGCTAAGACAGCAAGCAAAAGCAACATAAAATTTCATAAACTTGGCGAAATGAATTTTGTTAAAGACAGACACACCGAATTCGCTATGACAGCAGGGTGAGTGAGAGGATGTGTGTTTTAGTGTTGTTGGAAGGCATTTGTTGGCCAAAGTGTTGTGCATATGTTGCGTAACGTCAGCACGTTAACATTGTTAAAGTTACGTTTTGCTAACTGGGTAAGCAGCTGCCACACACACTTGCAACAATGCCCAAAACAAACGAACACACAACAAATATACGTCGACGTAGCAACCAACGAGGCGTCGCTAAGCGGAAACGGAAGTTGTTCACAAGCGTTGCTACTAAAAATCTTTACAAGGAGAAGCAATGTTAACGTTTTCAAGGCAACAGCTTTTAAATCTGCTACATACTCAACGTCGTTTTTGTTGAAGAAATTTGTAACCGAATTTAAAACAACATTTTAATAGATGAATTGCATTTAGCGATTTAATGGACTAACTTTGTTAATTGATATTAAGAAGTAAAATTAAGTTTATGACCAAAGACAGCTATAAAACTATTTTTGGTTTTTTACAGACACTAATCAGAGAACTAAGAAGACTTAAAACATAAAATTAATTCTTCTGCAAATCATTATATAGGTTAATTTCTTACTCAATCATGCATCATTACAAAAATATCGCAATTTTTAGCCAAATAGATTTGTGTTTTAACCAGTGAACAGTTACTACCATCTGTCCATGCTAGCCTGCCTATTTAAGTTTATTTTTAAATGCACAGCAAAAATATTTTTAAACTTTATAAATTTTTTTACTAAAGCGCATGTTAAATTATTGTTTGTTTTGTGTGTGTCTGCATTTAATTAAGTTTTGTCGGTTTTTGAGTGTCAATCTGACTCTGTCTCTCTCATTACATCAATGTGGTATTGCTGTCTCCATCTGATTTCGCTGAAAACTTTTATAATGGGCAAAATTGCATTTTTTGTTTGTGTTTTTCAATGGTTTTTATATATTTATGGTACATTCAATTGGGGGTGTATAAAATATATATTTTTTCGTGTTATTATTATTTTATTAATTTCGCTTCACATATTTGGCATGATAAGCTGTTAAAAAGCTTGCAATGTGTGCGCAGAAAAAATATTGAAATATGCATTATGTCTTTTTGTAATGGACATAAAATGCATATGATATTTACAAAAACATGCGCGTTTGACAGCATAAGAAATGCCATTAAAGCTGAGCTTAAAAATGTTTAATATTTAATGTAAGAAGATACTTTAGTTTAACGTTATGAGTTTAAGCGAAAGGTGTTTATTAAAGATCAAAAAAGTTATTCAGTATTCAAATAAATCGAATATTCTTTAAGTGTATTGAAAAATACCCTTTTCCTGTTTTTGAAAAAAATTAAGTTAAACAAAGATTTGTTGTTGTTGGTTCTCAAAGAGTAACGCGCTTTATTATAAGTTGCTTATATACTTTTCCTAAATGTTTGTCAGTGTCTTGCTTGTGTCAATTATTACAATTTCTTATAATGCGATTAAATAAAGTATATTGTATAAAGTAAAATTGCAACACGTTAACGTGATTTGAATAAATATGCGCACACTTTCTAGATACAAAGCGCGTCTTGGGATTATATTTAATAGATATGGTTTTATTTTTTTTATAACTTGAGTTTCATTTCCTCGAGCATCCGATAGACTTTGATAAATTTCTTTTCCACCAACTCAGTAAAAGCTTTGATCTCATTTCGCACGATTGATAACTCAAGAGCTGCATCAGAATTTCCAGAGTTGCCATCACATTTCTTGGATGTCTTATCGCTCTCATACCAACAGGCAATACCATCGACATAATCATCGACCAATTCTGGTGCAGTAGTATCCTCCATGAATGATATATCACGTTTCTTCACGAACGAGCTCATCAGCAGCTGCAGAAAATCACAATTCCAGTTGTTTTGCTGAAAATGGAAATACTGCAGCGCCTTCAGACTATCGAAAAGTGTAATTTTCAGCGAGTAAATGGAATTTGCCGATATATCCAGCATTTGCAATTGAGTTTGCTTCTTGAACAAACCCTCTGGTAGCTCATGGGCATTCGTTGTTGACAAATTGAGACGTAAAAGCGCTGTAAACCGACGCAAAGGATTGCCTTGTAGATTTCCTAGTGGATTCTGTGATAGATCCAAACTGCTAACATTGCCAGCCTGCGGTATGTGTGGCAACTCCCTTAACGAATTGTTATGCAAATCCAATTCCTTGATAATGCCATATACTGTTAGACGACGCAGATCGCAGCCATGGGCCACAATTTGTTCGAGTTGCGAGAAGTTCAATGTCAACTCCTGCAATGTATTCCCAGAGATGTCTAGTAGCGTTAGACGTGGCTGCAACTTCAGCAGCTCAGATTCAAAAGCCGCAAAAAGATTGCGCGCCAAACTTAAACGTGTCAAATTCAAATTTTTATCGAAAATGCCACGTGGCAACAATGCCAAACGATTGCCAGCCAAATCTAAATCCAATATTTTTCGTAGTCCAGCGAAAACTCCAACTGGCAGCTGCTCCAACTGATTGTCGGCCAGGGAGAGTTGCTTAAGCTCCTTTAGTGCATGGAAACTGTGATTGTGCAACACTCTCAACAGATTATGCTCTAAATGCAGCGTTGCCAGATTGTCAGCGCCAAGGAATATATTCTTAGGTAAATCCTTCAAACGATTATGACCCAAAAACAGACTCATCAAATTGCTGGCACCCTCAAACTGCGGCTTCTCGAATGTCTCCAGCGAACAATTCTCCATGCGTAGCAGCTGAAGATCCGGAAAGGTATCAAACATCAAATGTGGTATTTTGGCAATAGTTGAGTTAATAAAGGTCAACATCAGCTGCTTGGCAATGGGCGTCTGCGAGAGTATGACATAATCATTGCGTCCAATATCAACATTGGTACAAATGCTCGCAGTACAATGATCCTCTAGCCAAATGCGACGCAGCTGACCTGATGAACCTGCCGAAGAAGAGGAGGGTGAAGCACTGCTTAACGCGACCAGCAGCGACAGTAGCTTTAGTAGCCACATCCCCATAATCCGAATCCTAGACCACGAATAATATATGAATTGAGTTCAAAAAGTTTGCGTTTCGATTTGGCGACTAGCGCCCAACGACGCGCACGCCACGGCGCAACTGGCTCAACTGTTTGCAACTGTAAATTTAGTTCATTTTAGTGGACAACACAGCAGGTTTCACTTATCTCTTTTTTTTTGGATGCGGGTCCCTTCAATTGTGCCACACACAGCATGCAAAAAAAAAGTTATGATAGCCGTGCAACCCCTAGCTGTGTGTTCAACATTCAACTGGCAACTTTAATTGCTAGAATATACTGCTTTTGATTTAATTCAATTAAATGCGCTGCACAATATATTTATTTTTATGTATAATATATATATACTCATTTTATGTACTCTTAGCAAATATATGTCTGTAGCTAAACTTTCAGTTTCATTCCATGCTACACAACTATTTTACACTACATTCAACTTTTTTCTAATAGTTTTTTTATGGTTTACTTGTCTGCGTAATGAAAATGAATGTTTTTTAAAGTAGGAAATGCCAAAATGGTCATAAAATACCAAAAAATATATAAATAAGGGGTTGAATCGCTGCATAAACGATTAGACAGATTATTTATTACGAAATTCCATGTGATATAAGGCTTGAGCTATTTTTATAGTCATTCCTATATAAATTTTTTAGATTCTGTTTTTTTTTTTTTGGGTTGAATATACGCATTTTAGCTAATAAGCATGTCACTAGATAAAGACTTATTCTATTGATTTTCGATAACAGAAGGCATAAAATTATACAGTACAACCTTGCTTAACGCAACACTCGTTATACGCAACTCCTCGATAATTGAAACACCCGAATTCTTAACGTTGTAAAATAAATTACCTCATTTAACACCTAAGCAAATCGTATGTTTAAGTTTGCTTTTACCATTTTTTCAAAATAAAATTAAATGAAATCCTTGCTTTGAACACAAATTTATTCGTTTTTCTTTAATTTAAATGGCTAGCAAAGGAATCTCTTTTTGGAGTCAGGTCTCGTGGCCAACAGAAAATTTTCCTTCGGTTTTTGCAACCACCTCACTTTTCGCAATTGGTCAAATTTTGATAGGTTGCGTTGAGACAGGCCATACTGTACTTGAAAGTCAATGTACACGTTCCGCTTTAATTCATGTACTACTTCTTACCCCAATTGACCTCTTAAATACAATTTATTTCTATCAAAGATTTAACTTACTCAGAACAAAGACAGCGGGGCTTCTAATTTACCAAAAATGTTCTCAGCTTAAACAAATCTGAGTATATTCAAAGCCGTGGATCATTAAACTAGATCAGCAAAATGATAAACCAAACGCTAGAACCAGTTTCTTAATTTCTAAGCTGACCTAGTTATAAAATTAGAATGAGTGAAGTGCTAGTTTAGGCAGTTAAAATTGATTGATTTATCCAATGGGTTGACTGAACCTTAGATCAAAATCATATTAATGTGATTTAAGTTGAAAAATATTTTAACTAAGTTAAGTCAGTATTTCTAAGAAGCAAATGATCTTATCTAAAAAGAACTTTGTGGTATAAAAGAGGTGAACTCCAAGCAATTTCAAAATAGTCAACTAAGATGAGCGTCAACGTAAAGTTAGTTGGTAAGAAAGCGCTTAAAACATCGAAAAGAAATCAAGGATTAATGTTCACTCCTTTTCAGTATTGCTTTTGAGTATTGTGAGCCTGTCTCAAGCCCGCCTTAATGGATTGCGACTTTCTGCTTTGGCTCGCAGCGCCGACGCATCCGAGGGAGCAGAAAATGCTCCACAACTTGTGTTGATTACGCAGGGAGATCAACTTAAGAAGGAGCAGGATAACGAGCCCAGTTTTCATGAGCCGCAAATCGTTGAAACGGAGTCCGAAAAAGATAGCCGCAAGGTGCCCGACTATTTCTATCCCAATTCGATACCCATGCTCAACGAACAGAACATCAACTATGGTCTGCCCCAGTTGACTGCCATTCCCTTGGCCTATGGGCCGCAAATCATTCCAAATGCGAATAGAATAGGTAGCAGCAGCAGCAACAGCATGAGCAGCAGCAGCAGCAGCAATAACAACCATAATAATCTGGATGTAAATAGTTTACCATATGTAGTACTGCCACGTGTACAGCTTGGCTTTAATGTTCAGGGTCAGACGGGTCTTAATTGGCCTAACTTTAGTTACCAGCCTGGCAAACAGCCTGGGGAATCGGCTTCCCAAAAGGAGGAACCACAGACTACATACATAACGATACCAGTACCTGGTCCCCCAGGCCCACCGGGTCCACCCGGACCACCTGGTCCTCGTGGACCAATGGGACCAACTGGTCCTCGAGGTAGGGAAGGTCCACGTGGTCCTCCCTCCTCCCTCTCTTCCAGCAATTCAGGCATATCTTCGCAAAGTCCACAAAGCTTTTGGTATACCCAGAGCAATAGCAACACCAATGGCAACAGCAACAACAAGCCTTATGAACATTTCACAAATGGTTATCATAACTGAAGAGCAAATTAAAGAAACTAAATAAAAAAATGTATTCATTCAGCATTATTGAGTTGTTTTTGTTTTGATTTATTGCAACAAAATGAAAGCTTTGAGTTAATTGTTTGAGTTAGAAATGCAATCGTTGATGCTCAACTATAATTAGTCGATGGAAGACTTAGTCAGAAAATAGCTCAATAGCTATAACATGATTCATGTTCAATTCCTATCCCTGACTATGCATTCAAATACAATTAGTTTGAGTTTACATAATGTAGTCGGACCGATACATAGTAGAATAACATACTTGTACATGATCCCTTTATTATAAGTTACTTTATGCTTTCAACAAGAATATTGATGCTTTGCTAAACAGAAAATCACTGATGAGATTGCAATTGTTTCGAATCAATAGCGTCCAGCCCACTAATGCGATTGCATAGACATTTAAATTTACAAATTGAATATAAGTACATTTTAGTTAAAACATGTTTCAAGATTTTTCTTTATTTGTTTCCTGTTTGACTAAGCAAATAATCTTTTTTTAAATATATCGCCGGTTTTCCCACACTGTATCGTTCTTGTTAATGTATTACACTATATCTTCCATAGAAGTGCGTGTCTTCATCTTTCTTATATTTTCTTCATTCCTCAACTCCTTACTTCTACTCAAGTACACCCGCACTTCTTTACAACACTTTTTATATCCATTATATTATTTTTTTTCTATTCTACATAGTTTATACACAAGCTTAATATGTTGTCTTTTATTTGTTTGACAACATAACATGCTCTCTCAATTTTATGGACACACACTATTATAATGATTGCATGTAATTTACATAGATTTTGATAGTACTTGTGCCCCGCACACAAAACAACACTTTATTTATTTTTTGGTTTTTGTTTTTTTTTTTTGTTTGGCTTTCCCATTGACGGCCATTAATTTGGCGACAGTTTACGACTCACTCATGTTGTTCTAGTTGTGTTGTTGGACATTTTATTGTTATTGTTGCCATAGTTTCTATAGATGTCACCTGACAACTACAATGTTCTCTGTCTCTCCCTTTCTCTGTCTGTCTGTTTGTGTGCTTGTGTGTTTCTCTTTGCAGCAGCATCCTCTGCCACACTATGTAATAATATTAAATATAGTCATACATCCACACACCTACATACACACACACATATATACATACATACTCAGTGCTGCTTGTGTTTTATATGCTTGTCGTTTGGGGTCGCCTGTCGCCACCCCCATGATGGCAACAATCTGTGGCACAGTCTAATCTTAATGTCGTCGGTAGTTTTTATTGCTTTTCACTATCTACCCACACACACACACACACAGCGTTTACAATAGTTGTGTGGCAAAGTGTATGTTAGTATTAGTTGCTGTAGTTCCGTTTACTTAAATTGATACGCAGCACGCATTTGTTTCAATTAAATGAAAATGTTTTATGTGTGCAATGTTGCAGCCCCAGTCCACATTTACAACTGTAAAACACACAGGAAGGCCACATTAGACCATCCGCATATGGATGCGTCGGTGTCTATAACTGTAGCGGTGTGTGTGAGTGTGAGTTTTTGCTTTAGGGAATGTGTTTTTGTGTAAAATTTATGTGTTTCTAATTGCGTTAAGTATCAGAGGATTTAGTCGCTTTGGGCGAAACAAACACAAAGTTTGGCATAAATCTTTTGCGATATATGCTAAGCACAGAGTTCTTTAATAAATGTAATTTATAGGCTTCAGGTTAGATTATATCTTTATTAAAATGTTTTATAATAAGTTGACTAACAATATTTGTTTACCTCATTTAAATTGTCCTAGGATACTTTATATTCACTTAGTATTCACATCTAAAAACAGATCATCCAGCTTACACATTGATTTGCCATTTTCGGAGCTAAATTCTTAGTGTTAACGTTACACTGCACAAAATGCGCATACAATTTCAAGCAAATCAGTCACCCTCCCTATCATACCCATACAAACATACTCTGGCACATTTCTTATCTGTTAATGTGATGCAAACACAGAACTTAAGGCCGAACAAAAAACGAATAAAACGGTAGGGGAAGCATCCCCTACAAAAAAAGCATGATAAACAAAATACGCAAAGACCCAAGAGTAAGGCAAGGCACACAAGGATAAATATAAGTAGACAGAAAAAAAAAAAAACTGAAAGCTGTAAATAAATAACATGTAAATAAAGTTAAGGAAACGCATATGTTAGTTTTTCAGTGCATACATTTTTATGATCACATTACAAATATTAAAACGTGCTAATACTACAAAAGTAAAAATAGTACTTATAATTCAAATTTAAGAAACAGTATACACTGAAGGGCGCAAGCCCACCCTCGTTCGACATTACATTACATTACAAGTTAAATAATTTATTAGTCATAATCATTAAACGATTTAGCTGATCAAACTTATTTACTTAAGGATTTTAACATTCAAGTAAAACATGATAGTATATATTTATTTATTTATTTACAGAGGATAAATTATTATGTATACGTTATGATAATACTAAGGTACTCTTCCTAGCATTAGGGAAATCCTGAAAATCGTGTTTGGAATTTTTCACAGAATGATAAGCAAAAACAAACTTAATCCTCAGTCTTTAATAACACCAACTGCAAAAACCTGACCCATAATTCTTGCTGTTTGTTATACATCAAAAGCAAATGTCGAATATTGCTGTTTATTATTTGTTGCCTTTCGTTTTGTGTTGATGAAGTTAAAATGTTTATAAACATGATTGTCGAGTCGTTTTTCTTTGCTGTTGCCTTTATGCTGCTATTAACATGATTATGGCAATAAACAATAAAGTGTGGCAGCCCTCAAATCCTTACTTCATCACCCCTCCCATAATTTGCGCTGGTTAAAGCACGCAACACTGGCAAAAGAAGGAGAAACTTGAGCTGGCAGTTTTGGGTTTATCCAATGAGTTTATGTTTATTTATCAAAACACCCGGAAAATTTGTCACAGTTCATCTTACGACGAGCGTAGACAACATTTTCCGCTTTGATGTGTGCGCGCCACGTGGCATATGCGTAATATGGAAATTTTCAAATTCTAACAAGCTGAAGTTGTCAATTTAATTTTTGAAAAATTTAAGTTCACCCGGCCAACAAATAATTTATGCAAATAGCTGTGCATAGCGTTTTGTGACTTAAATCAACATAAAATTAATGAAAAACATTTATTTTAATCTTTACAAACATTTTTAGCAATAAAATAGCATACCTACGAGCAATAAAATAGAACAACAACAATAATATTTTTGACAAAAATTATGTATTTAATAAATGAACTACAAACAAATACTATTTGAAACCAAAAATAGTGTTGTCAAACTCTGTTTTGACGATGTTGAATTTTATCCAATGTTGGTGTGTATACATTGATGCTCAATTTGAAAAAGAGCATATTTACAGTTATAAGAATAAGAATGTTAAACAAAAAAGAGAATACGCAATTGAGCGAATGTCTCACACATTTAAGTTTTAAGTTAGTTCGCTACAAACCTTCGGAAAGAATCGCATCGTTAAATAAAAACATTTTATAATTTCTTAAAAGCAAATTCGCTGAAAACCTCTAAATTAATTTCACCAGACGAGACTTAAAAATTATATATATTTTCTTATTTAATAAAAGTATATTCAATATGAGTTAATTGACAAAAACCTACGACAGCAAAACACTTTTATTTTGTACTCCTTACAAATTATTGTTTTATACACAATTTTTTTGTAATAGAAAACTCTAGTTTGTAATACTTTTAATATAAAATGCAGTGCACAACTTGACAAAATTCGCATTCCGAGTTTTGAGCTTAGCAAAAAATGTTCAAATAGAAATGCGACAAATTATTGTCTTGCATAGGAAGGGAATGCCACCAATGTAAATATCCTGGCAGTGTTTTGGGAGGACTCGAAAACGTTCAAGGATAGTATTAAAACAAAAGTTGTCTGTAATTTCCAGGGCAGAGAGGCCAACAAGTTTGCCAAGTAAGCAAAATGAACGTTGGCCGGAACTGTGCCGTTTTGCATACATAAAAAAACAAAAATGAGAGAAGAATGCAAATGGAAATAAATAATGGCGAGTGAAATGCTAGCAGGAGAGAATAGGATAGGGCAGCAACAGCCGGTTGCAACAAGGATAAAGGACACGTCGCCATTTTGATGGCACAGCTTTGGTCTACTTGCATATTTCATGAAGCCTATTTCACAGAAAGCGCGAAAAAAAAGCTCGCTCAAAATGAGCAAAGTATTTGCACAACTAAAGCTCAATTCAATACGCTGCCACGGAACACGGCATTCGATGCGATTACTCAAAACGTAGTACTCAGCATTCATTTTATTATAACTTATTCATTGGCACTCACAGTTCGCAATGAGTAGTAAGTGAATGCATTGTAATGAGCTCTCAGCTCTGAGTGAGCCTATTTATTAATTTTTGATGACAATCGCATCACAATTCTCGTGGCATATTTGGGAAGCAGCACCATAAGTCGCTTATGCGCTAAATAAAACTTGTGCCAAGGCACTTTTGTGCAGCTTACTTTTTGGGTTTCCCACAATCCTTACTCTTAAGATTTAGTTCATTAAGTTTGATTTATGGTGCTCAGGTTTTGTGTTACAACGCAAGCTGAACAACTTTAACGCTCCAACGAGCTATTGAAACCATTTGGCCAGGGCTTGTCGTGAAATTTTTGGTGCGAAATAAATACTTACCAAATACGCTTTAAGGGCGCCACTTGATTGTGAATAATGTTCAAAATTTGCTTTTCTGTGCTTACCTGCAAAATAAGAAACAAAAGAAAAAGTTTATATTGTGCGATTTCGATGAAATATAAGCTTGTAAAGTATTTAATTAAAATTGTTATACTGCTCAATAGGCATTTGAAGAGTTTAAAGTAAGTAAAGAGAAACATTTGTATGTAAAGCAAGCTAGGAGATACTTCGATGCTTTAACTGTAAGATTACAATACTTAGGTTCAGCTTGAGTTTGTTCGATAACATTTTGAATCAAGTATTTTTTCTTTATTTCTAAGTCTTGTTTATAATATAAAATATCTTGTTCAAAAAGCTTACATATCTGAATCTTCAGTTAAATTATACCATGTGTGTTTTTAGCTCACTTAAGAAATATGTCTACAATACTCATCTACTTTTACTCTTCTCTTTTTCTGTCGTTTTTTCTTGCTTCTTTTGGAGACCAGTTCGTCTTTGCTAATGCGGCATGGCACATTTCGTTTAGCTGCAATTAAGGCGCACCCTAATGACTTTTAATTAAGTCTGAGATTTGTATAGCTAAATGCACATACTGTTGGCCTCATCCGGGCAGTAGTTGGTTCTTATCTAGGCCATGCTCATGTCGCTTATGGCCACCTCTAATACGTGCTCACCTGTACGGACGCGTGTTTTGTTAGACAGACTTTTTTGCCGATCCATTGCATAGCATTTTGCCATAAAATTAGCCAGAAGCGGAGCCATTTCAAATGCAAGCGCTACTTGGGCTTAGCCAAAGCCAAAAGCTTAATTACAAACGCACACAGACACAAACACACAGCTTGTGGCCATTGTTGTTGTCGTGATTATTCATAACTTGGCAGACATTTGGTTTTATTTATGTGGCCATTTGCACAAATGCCTCGTTGACTTTTCTCCATGCTTTTCCACGTGTTTGTGTGTGTGAGCCTTAATAGGTGTTAATGTGTTGAGTTGTGTGCTGGATGGCAAAACGAACATTGCTTAGGTATCTATGTATGTCTATGAGCCAAGGCTAAGCTCATACGAAACTTCGTTAACGCTCAATGACAGAACGTGTTAATGATATTTGTCGGTTGTGTGTTGCATGGTATTTGTGGCATTTGTCACAGCTGTGTTGGTCATTTACAACACGAAAAATTAACATTGCATTATCGATATGAGATATTGGATTGCCCTAATATGCGTGTCAATTATGTTAAGTGAGTGAACAGCAAGCAATAGAAACGTATAACATTTATTTTCTTTATATAATTATATGTCAAAACAATGTTCAGTTTAAAAAAAATGTTTAATTTTAAAAATCCTAGCCCTGAAGTGCTATTTATAATAACTGTCAGTTTAGCTTTATATTATGATATGAGATTGCATTGAGGCTAAACTTCAAATAATAATTAGATGTTTGTTGTATTAAAGTCGTCAAATTATTCTTCATACAAAACATTAACATTTTATATTCATTTTAAACAAGCTTCTACAGCAAAAAATTCTTTTGCTATTTAATATTGGAAAATGCAAACAATCAATATCAGCATTCAAGTGCATTCAAGTAAAAAATGTTGCAGTTGTTCGTCCAATGCATTATTCAGCACCGTTTATAATCTTGAATTTTCAATACGAACGCTTGTGTGGTGGCAAGTGTAAAAGTGAAATGGCAAAGCTGCAGACAAGTGTCAAATGTCTTTTACAAGGACACGAACACACTAAAAACTAACCAAGTGCAATTCTTTGCCTGTTTATCTTTCCCTTTCTTTTAAGTTCAACCTTCTCTCTCTCTCTCTTTCTCTGTCTTTACACTGTGCTTTTGGCAGCAAATGCTTGCATTACAGTTCAAGTGCAACACCGAGTGGGCCACTTGATGTTAATGTTGCACGTTGCTGCATGCTTGCTCGGTTGGCCATGAATGCAACACGAGCAGCAGCACTAGCCTAAAAATATGCAACACATATTTTATATGTGTTCTATGTACATACATATTTTTTTGCTGTAGTGGCACTAACAAGTAAATGACAAAATGACTAAGTGTATGACGAGTCATGTTGCCGAAGGGAACTGTAGTGTGTGTGAGTGTCTAAAACCAGAAAGCAGGTCAACAGCTAAGTTCAATACTTACACAGCACACACGCACACACACACATTATTGCAGCGTTGATTGCCATCCGGTTAGTGTGCGTCCTTTTTTTCTAGCAGGGCAACATTTTCAATGTCATGCGGCATAGAACAAAATGCTTTTGTGTCGGCAACTCATTTTTTTTCTTTCTTCTTTTTCTTTTGTCAATGCATGCGAAAACCTAATGAGAAGCTTTTAGAATGCCGCACAATTTTGATCAAAAGGAAATATAAATAAAGCTATCATATTACACACACTTATCTATTCCATTTGCTGGAAATGTTTTGTTTAAATATTTAGGTTGAGTGAATATGTTAAGAAACTTGGTGTTTTATCATAATTGTATAGATACGATACATTTTCCTGTCAAGTTTTCAGCTTGCTTAAAAGACATTTGACCATCGTTTAATCTTCGCTCATAAATAGCTCAAGCCATTAAAATTTACATAAGTCAAAGGTTAATAAACAACTACAAAATTCACTCAAAGCCCCATCAATCAGATAATGTACGGAATGCACTTGATTTTATTTTTATGTAATTACAAAAGTAACAAAAGTCAGTTGCAGCTACTGTTCATAATTTATGTCACAAGAAGGAATATGCCAATATAAGGGACAACAATCGAATGATGAATTGCTGTCATTGGTTGATTTATGATTTATTGTTAAGACAAACTGAAAAGTGTCTTTTTTTCTTGTCAGATTAACCTCAAGGTCACTTTCCAATTTCAAATAAACAAGTGAAAATGTAGTTTGACTTAATCAACAGTTTAGTTAAATGAAGCAAAGCAAAGGTTAAAAGATTGATCGATAGAAGCAGCTAAACAACGTAACGGACAGGCATTTAATCCATTTAAAGATTCTGTAAATTTGTTGAAAGCTAATATTTTCCTCCCGACATTATTCTATTGCAGTCACACTCATTTGCTGTACGTTCGATTTGGCAGTTTAATTTCAAGTGCCTGGCACTTAAAATGCCAATTCAATCCAAACACAAAACGCCATGATATATGACTGTTAGTCTAATAACTCACTCGCAAATTCGAGCCCCAACTCTAACCCCCTCTCTCACATTGTCTATCTCCCTGAATTTATCTATCACCAGCTCTCACTGGGCTAGGTGTCTGTGCGCCTGGCCTCAGGTACTCAATGATTTATTGCCACATTATGAATTGCCTTGCATGTCGTCGTCTGTTTGCTGTTGACCAAAAACATTAAAAGCCAAACAGAAAACGCAGCGGCAACTGTGCTCAGTCTGTTTGCTGAGAAAGTTGTGGCCAATTAATTGCAATTCAATTGCGAAACGAACGTTAATGCCGAAAGTAAATGTGTGAAAAGTGATAAAAGTTTAAGAGCACACAACGTATGCGCAATAATTTCGAATGTCAAATATACACAGCATGTGCCCGGTCATAAAGCTCGTGTGAAAGTATGATGTGGTTGCACAAAAAGAGATGTCGACTGTTGGAGTAAATATTATGATATTTATTTGGACACATGTGAGTGACCAACTGTGACGATTATTCCAAAGATATAGAGAAAATATATGAGTTTATATTTAATCAATTTAAGTTCGTTGAAGTTCAAGTTGAGTATTTTTTGAGTATAGTACATTTTTATGAGCTGCTTTATACTCAGTTTTGAAAATAATCAATTTTGTTAATTTAGTATTTTATACCATTGAGATATATTTGAATAATATATTTTGTATTTGCCTTAGGAATAGTTTTCTTTATTCTGCATATTCATTGACGTTTATATATTTTTATACCCTTCACACATGTGAAACAGGGTATATTGAGTTTGTCATGAATCTGTAACGCCTTAAAGGAATGATGGGAGACCCCATAAACTATATATCAAAATGATCAGGAATTGATTTCCGCGTGTCCGTCTGTCCGTCTGTTTCAACACGATTTCCGGCTGAACCGATCTTGATGAAACTTTCACAGATTGCTTAGATCATGTCGGGTTTGTTCACTATGAAATTTCATCCCGATCGGAGCATTCTACGACATAGCCACCATACAAATTGACCATATCGTACTATCAATTGTTGTTGCTGTCGTGCACTTTCAAGCGAAAAATTACCAACAACTGCACAGAAACATAAATAAGAGGGGGGAACATTGATTTGGCTGACTGTCTACCCTTCTAGCTGACAATAACAGCCAAACCACAACAATTGTTAAAAAACAATAAATTCAAATTCAATTTGTTGAAAATTATGTAAAAAAAAAAATTAATCCATGTGTGAAGGGTATCACAGTCTTGGCATAGCCAAAATTAACTATGCGGCACTTGTTTTTATTGTATTTGTATTTATTTTTGTTTAGTTTTCGGGCCATTTCGGTTCATCAACTTTAATTGTTTCGACTGCTTGCACATTTCTATGTGTTTGTGTGTTTGGCCCATGGAAACAAATTTGTGTGAAATTCGACAAATATTTAACGTAAAAATTTGATAATTGCCAGCGGTGGCTTATGGCAAACATGACATACCGTTAATCAAGCGTAAAGCCATGATTTGATTGCGCAATCATCGTTTCATGATGCTTTCGAAACAACAAACTCCGCGCCGTACAACAACCAGCACCCTCTACTCTGTTATATATACAATTGCTAACGATTTGTTTGGCTAAGCTCAAAAAATACAGTAAAGAAATTGTATTGAAATCTATTAAAATGTGGGTAGACGATGGAAAGATACCCTGCTAAATTAATTATTTAAATTGCAAGCATTTCCTTTTCTTTAGTATTGATTTTTATTGACCATTTGGATAAAATAACAAACAAATCAAGTTTATATTTCAGTTAAAGTTTTTTTCAAATCTAATGAAATAAAATTTAAACTTCAATGATTTCTACTAAGACTCCCAGTGTTAATTTCTACAGGGTATTTACTATGCCTGTTGGCAGAAATATGGCCAATATTTATGCAGCCACAATATTTGCCATAATTTCAAATTTTCACTTTGCTCTCTGTGCCATAAAGTTGTCACGCTTGATTAAGCACTGTATAAATTTCCTTTCTTCTTTTTTTCTTTCTTTTTTTCTCTTGTTTTTTATATATACTATATATTTTTGCTGCCCTCTATTGGAGCAATTAAAAGAGCCCTAAAATCAACTCAACTTTGATTTTGACTTTGGTGCGGTGTTTTGTGCACTCACTGGGACTTCGACTGCTTATGTGAATGTGTCTGGCTGTTCGGCACTTTGAGCCTTTTAATTAAAATCACAGCACCAATTTAAAAGCAGGGAGGGAAAGGGACGAGCAATCGGGGCAATTGGCGCCTGTTTTGTGTGTATTACGTCCAATTGGTGACCTTATGCAATTACTCAGTTCAATAGAAGCGATGTCCACAAGCGAATAAAGGCAGAAATATTTCAAAACCAGCAAAAGCCAAAAAACAGATCTTTTATATATAGATAAATATAAAAATTGCATCACTTTAATTAAGCGTCGGCAAACTTGTAAAAAGAAATAAGCTTTGATAAGACAAGCTAATAGAGCGTAACACAGCTTGACTTGGCTGCGTTTTTGATTATATCTTTATGATTTTTTAGTAAAAGGAAGGAAAACGGAATGTGTATGAAAATTAAGTAGAAAAATATAAAAGGAAAAAAACAGTTTAGAACAACCTAAAATTCTTTACGATTGGACATTAGCCATAAAAAAACAGGAACATACAAAGCTATAATAAATAAAATAAATATGCAAAGGAAGCAGAGTCAGAGCAAAAAACCCAAACGACTTGAATGCATCCTGCTGAATAGGTTAAAAGTTGTTTTGCTAGTCATATTTTTGAGGCAAATATGAACGCATTTGTTAAAATTTAATGAATACTTTTTATCCAGGCTCCTTATTTTTATCTTCGAATAGGGTATACAAAACAATTTTCTTCAACACATTTTTTCGAGACGGCATTCATGTTCTGCTGGCGATTTCTTTTTAATACCAACAAAACCAGCGCCTTAAGAGATGCATTAAAAAATGGTTTACAGAAAATATTGTGTTTTAAAAGAAAAATTTTTGCTTTGACTGCTGTTGGTATAAAAAAAGAAGAGCAAAAGAGAGAGACAGAACATTTATTTACTTATTGCAGTCAAGAGAGGTATTCCTAGAAAAATATTGCGACTTTAAAATGTAGTGGGTAAAATAGAAGTTTTCGTTGAAAAAAGATAAGGATTTATAATATGATTTCTGATTATCAATAAGTCTCAATCAATGTTGCATATCAATCTACATTAGTTTACTCAACACTGGCAAAGTTTTGGCTAATTAATTTAACTATCTGACTTCCGACAGCAGCGCTTTGCTCATCACAACGACGACGACTATCATCATCATGATAATGTTTGATCATTATCATGACTGGCAATTGCCGGTGTTGCTCGTAAGAAAGCCATAAAAATAACCATGGACTATTGCCAGCTGTTGGCAACTCTGTTCCAGGCTGTGAAAATTCATTAAGCTGTCTTTATCTGTGTCTACTCCTCTCTCTATTCCTTTTTGGAAATTGGTTGGGGCTACGAACTGAACACCAGTTCCAGTCACAATCGCTTCCAAACTGTATGCTTTTGCAAAACTGTGAGAAATGAATTAAACGAAATTTAGTTGTGGGGTGGGTTGCAAAAAGTTCAAATGAATTTTTAAAATATTTATTAGCCAGCTGCAACTTTTCGGCAATTGGATACTGCAAAAAGTTTTTGTAGCCAAAAGGCACACAAATACACACACAATGTGTATGTAAAGAATTTGTAATATATATTCGAGAGCTGCCTGGGGCAAACACATTCACTTACTCATTGATTCACTTCATTCATTTGCGGCACAAAAGTAGTAAACTTAATTTTCGAATGCAAAGCTAAAAAAAATTTCTTTACTATTTTGAATTGAATTTTATATTGTGCAAAAACTTTTCCCTCAGACTTGTTGTGCGTGTGTGTGTGTGTCTGTCTGTGTGTAAGCCAGTCATTTCACACTCAATCGCATTCCCGGATTTACATATTCAATTAGTTACAAGGCACAGCTTAAAAGCAAAAAAAAAGAAAGTTGCCAGCAAATTGGATTGCAAAGTTGTAGGACCATTCCCTAAAGTTGTGGATCAATGACAAAAATGTAGAAACTTGTGATATTTCTCCATGTCATGTGATTAAAGTTTAACAGAGCTCCACACTATAGTCACCTTTAACCCCCTCATCATCTTTCTCTCTGTCCCTATGCTTATTCTTTTTCTGCATGGACAAACAGCTGAGCAAGCAAAAATTTCCCTTTTTGCTATTTGCATAAGCGATGTAGCAGCAGCAGCAGCAGCAGCAGCCAAGTTTTGTGACAATTGTGAAAGCCACTTCCGAGCACAAAAGCTTTCGCTTCGCACTCAACAGATAAATTCCTTGCCATGAATGTGTGAGTGTGTGTGTTTGTGTGTGTTGCGTGCTGCTTTGTTACTAAACAAAAGTTAAGTCATAAATATTTTCCGAGTTTTTGACTTGAAATTTATCAACGATATCCGCCATGAGAAACAAGCGCGAAAAAAAAATGCGTTGAAGATATGGCAGGCACACACGCACACGTGGATGCAACTATAGCTAAAACATATGTTTATGTATGGAAACAAAAGTTTTCTTATAAAACTTTTTTTCGCCACATTGCGCAAGGCTAATAAATAATTGTAATTTTATTTTTTCATATACATATATTTTTAATATTATTTTATATGAATATAAATAGTTAAACATTTATTTCATTTATCTACTAAATCAAAGACGGGCTTACTTTTCTGAACGGCATTGAAAAAGTATGGAAATTTATATTGCAGCCACACAGAATGTAGGCTAACACGGAGCACATTCACAACCACATTAAATTTTGTAAACGCATTAAATGTTTTTATTATAGAACAAAGAAATAAATTCATTTATACGTGCATCCTATGGCTTGTTCTGTTGCATTTTTAATATACAGTCAAACTTCCATAAGTCGAACTTCCTTAACTCGAATTTTCTATAACTCGAATCTAATCGAGTGGCAGTAGCGTTTAGAACAAAAATTGTATGCAATGTATCTTCCATAAGTCGAACTTCCATAACTCGAATATCTCCATAACTCGAATTCTATGTTTGGCACGTGTCCCCTTATTTCGAATTTTCGGGGAAGTCCCAAATTATGAAAAATTATTCGCATGTGCTTCGACTCGCTGTTGGCGTAGACGTCATCGCCGGTTTGTAGTGTTGTCCTGTTTACACTCTCACACCTTAGAGCTGGTCGTAATGAAGCGAAAAAGTGGCTCGCAGCCAAAATTTCTTGTAGATTCAGTCGCATTTGTTACTTAACGAAAACAGCTTCTACGTACGTACAAAGGTTAAATAACACATCATGGCATCAAAACGTATGTTAAAATGTTTGGCAATTGATGAAAAATTCAAATTAATAAAAGAAATTGACAATGGTGCTAAGAAGAAGGACGTGGCTGCAAAATACGGTGTACCGGCGAGTACGGTTTCCAAGATTTTGAAAAATAGAGAATCAATAACAAAATCATGTGAACCTGGCTCGGAGGAAGAATTGATCCTACAACCATCCACGAATGATGTAGCGGATTCCTTGACGGTTTTGAATTCATTTTTATAAACAAATAGTAATACAACTGACGGTCATTATAAAGCATTAAACATATTAGAATCCCTTTTCACTGAAACAAACCAGAAAAAAATAAATGTTCAACCACAAATCACTCTGTATTTTACCCCACAGTAACTATGTAACAAGAGGACTTGATATGTAACTGTAACTACATATACAAATAAAAAAATATTGATATGCATACAAACATGCATTTCAGTATTTGTATTGTTTATCGCCAAAATCTAGAGTTTACATGAGCAATTCCTTAACTCGAAGTCTCCATAAGTCGAATTTTTTTCGTGGATAATGGTGATTCGAGTTATGGAAGTTTGACTGTATATACAAAATAAAAAGGTATAGCATACTTTTCAGCTTAAGATATTCACCGCGCGTTCACCTTGACAGCACCCAGGCAACCCCTTGTTAATGAGCTGTTGACTTTTATAAAGAAGCCCAAAGGGAAAGGAAACATTCTTTAGCCAGGTGGAAATTAATCTTATCTAGCCGTCAGCCAGGCAGTCAGGAGGAGAGGTATATAAAAGTAAGGAAGGATGGAAATAAGGAAGGAAAACGGTCTGTGCTTTACACATCATTGACCGTGATTTTAATTATGCGAATGCAATAATAAAAATAAAAACGCAGAGGTGATAACTGACAAGTGCAGTCGAAAGAAAAACTCATCAGTGACAATCAATAATCGAAGTAGCGGCAAAATTAAGCCCGGCCATAAGTTTAAGAGCGCGACAAAGGAATTATAAATAAAAGAGAAAACAAAAGCGTAAAAAGGCGAAGAAAATTAATTAAAAAGGCAGAAAAATCGCAGAAAGCCAAAAGGCAAATAACAAAGTAAAGCAACGACAAACGAATCGGGCACAACGAGGCTTTTTCAATTAAATTGACGAGTAAAGCTGAACGAAGGCACAGACTTTTTCGCCTGGACAGAATGACAAAGATAACATTTATCACAACATGAACAATAGACACGATAGAGTACAGGAAAGCGAGAGTCAGAGAGAAATGGCTAGCTGGTTGTTATGCAAATACGTTTAAATACAAAGCCACGTCCACACAATGGGCCCAAAAAGCAGTCAAGAAGGAAGCAAAGCCTGCGCTTGCAGTCGCTGATAAGCAATGACAAACAGCTGCTGCTGCTGCTGCTGCGTCTGTTAGCTGGTATCCTGATAGGAGGAGTCTAAAATTGCTGCACCTGACAGGCAACAAAACAACAGCCCCTAAAAACTGGCACTCGCTTAAGGATCTTAGCTGAGGTGTATTAGTCCTGTGAATCCTTGTTGCCAAGGCAAGGCAGCGTAGTCAGGCAAATTAATGCAGCGCATAAATTGCCTTGGCTTATCTCTAATAAAAACTTGTGCGCCAAAAATGCATTTGTCAGAAGTTAGTTAAAGGTATGCCTTTCTCGTCTAAGTCTTTCAGAATTTTGCGCTTAATTGAAAACACTATCAAGACAATGACACGAAATGCAATTACGGTTTACAATATTAATCTTATTCTTTAGTTTATTTCATTTGGACTGTACTTTGTCATTACATTATAAGTGAGTAAATTAAATTGAAAGTAAGTAAATTAATTTTTAAAAGCCTTCATAACAAAGTTTACATTTATTTTCATACAATTTTGAATATCTAACAAAGCATTCTGAAATTTTTATTTTCATCCTTATCTTTTTAATAATTTAATGACATAGGAAAAATATATATATATATTTTTTATGTATTTGCCTCATGAATTTTTATTTTTACCTCCTTAAATTTTTTCACGTACACAAGATGGTTTATAACACTGCATAAATGATTAATCAACTGCCGAAAGGAACTTTTATTCTTTCCAAAAAGTACATAAATTTAACATGGGTTTTATTGCTTTAATCCGTAACGTTGCTCGTTCCATCGGCACCTACCTCTTCTTTTGGAGTCAAAACTTTTTGATTCACTTTTTATCATTATAAATTCAGTGCCAAAACTTTTTGTATAGTGTATATAAGTTGATGTCATATAAACACAAACATGCACACACACATAAACCCAATATAAAATATGTATATGTTTTATACACTCCCATAGTTTTCATTAAAAGTTCTGCATGTTTTGCTAGCATGACAGCCGAGGTGCATGGATAGGAGTAGATACTATCTAGGTGGGCGTGACTGAGAGTTACAAAATGTTAGTTGTATCAACTGCAAGTAACGCCCACTGCTAAATACAATAAAATGAAAGAAAAACAAGGGCTGGGCAAATAATTTACAAAGGGAAAGGGTTGTGTCGCAATGTTGGCTGTAGAGCAAATAGCAAAAAGTCGCTGGCTGCATGTTTATTAATTTGTTTTTTGTTGCTTTTGTAAGCTACTACTAGTCGTGTTTCACTTGTTTCTTGTTTGCACAGTTAGTTGGCTTAAGTTTCGCCGAGTTTGTCAAATGGAATTTGCTGCTGGAAAGTCAACAACGTAGAAATTACAGCGGAAATATGAGAAATATTAGCAACACTTTTGTGAGTTTTATTAATTTGATATAACGATGCTTTTACTATAGAGAAATGTAAAATTACTCAACATTCAGAGAAAAAGTCTTTAGATGAAGCAAAAGAAGCAATGTATATCAAATTTAATTAGTTAAAGTATAAAATTTGCCAAACTTTTGAACCAATATTTTGTTCATTATACCCTTAACCCATAAAATGGGTAAATAGGGTTTGGTTTTGTGAAAAGTATGTAACAGGCAGAAGGAAGCATCTCCGACCCTATAAAGTTATATATTCTTGATCAGCATCAATAGCCGAGTCGATTTAGCCATGTCCGTCTGTCCGTCCGTCTGTCCGTCTGTATGAACGCGTGGATCTCAGAGACTACAAGAGTTAGGACTTCGATTTGGGATATAAGTTCTCCTTACCATGAGCAGAACAAGTTTGCTTCAAATTATCGATAGCTATTCTGGTTTCCGATATACACATGTGATCGATAACAAAAATATCGAATTTGGAAAATGTAAAAATGAGGGTTGAAGAATGGGTAACAATGGATCTTTTCTGAAATTTCGTCCAAATCGGTTAAGAAACACCGGTGATATCGGCTTAATCGATTGAAGTTAAGTCGTTACTAAGTCTTTATAAATTTAATTTATTTATTGCAACTGGGTTCGGGTTTTTAGTGGCCTCCCGCTAGGCCTTACTTGTTTTATAAGTGAAGTATTATCTTACAATGAAAAGTGATTTTTGTTATTTAAGTTCAAGGTTCATAAAAATATTGGTTAAATTGCAATTTTTTCGAAGTGATTTAAAAATTATTCGTTAATTATTGAATATGTTTTAGAGTACATTTATTAAATTTGTATCTAAATAATTAATTTTTTTGGCAATATTTAACTGTAGCGTTTATTAAATAGTCAATTGTAAGTATTTCTCGCATTGAAACTTATGAACTAACCGCTAACCAAAGTCAAGTACTGCTTGAGCCGCATTGAATCCTTGTTTCCGCTTGCGGCTTTAATTATTACAATTTGACAGTTATTTAAGCATTGCATTGTTATGTAAATTTATTTTACTACCACCACAAACGCCAGCTACATAATTCGTGTGGGAGAAAGGGATTCACTTGAACAATGGTATTTAAAATTAATTTTCAATTATATCGCTGCCAATGGAAAGTAAAAGGAATTTCAATGTCAATTCGTTGGTGGAAGATGTCAAATGAGTTTTCTCGCTAGAAAAGTTTAGCACTGAACTCTTTCAACTAATTGAATTTTGGCGAGGGATGGGAGAGGGGAGTTTTTATAGTAGCTGCCATTTGAATACAATGGGTTGCCCATTGTGAGTGATACTAATTTCAATTTGGTGAGATGGGCGTTCGAAGCAGTCAACTCAAATAAGTTGTAGAACAAAAGGCTCGCTGACACTTTTCGCCACCTGAGCGCGTCTCAATTGAAAACTCAAATGCCAACTAGGAATCTAAGTTGGCAGCAGTTAACCTCTTTAGAAGCCACAAAAAGTAACTGCCGTTGGGAATTTCACTCTCAAATGTGCGTCTTGGAAGTGTGGACCAATCAAAGATGTCTAGTATATACGAGAGGGTGGGACAAAAAATTTACCAATGACTCAGGGACGGCATTTGGAAGTCAAGATTATCAACAAAAATAAACTTAAGAAATTGGCAATTAATGAATATAGAAAGTTAACAAACTTTTAAAGTACCAGAATTCTTTAATAGCAAGAGGTTTAATCTTATTGTATTAATTGAGAAAAATGGAATCATTAAAATTAACTCAAAATAATTGGAAAATATTTACATATTTTATTCCTCGCTCTTCAGATATTCCTTGTAACAACCTCGCATTTCATAGAGCTACTCTCCTTCGCTGCCATTATAGCCAATTTGTTGGTGTGTGTGTGTCTGGCTGTTGGCTGCAGTAAACTGACAGTTACTTAGTGTTCAGATAGGGAGAGAAAGAAAGAAAGTGGAAGGAGCAAGTAAATTGCTGGTCTGGTCTGTGTGTTTCAATTGTGTGACAAAGTGTATCAGTTGAGGGATTTTTGTGCGAATCGCAGCCGCTTCACTGAAATCAGATTAAAGTTTGCCAAGGCAGTCGACCAAAGCAACATTGGCAACACCTGCTGCTAACCCTTGGCAACAACAACAAGGCCAAATGGCCAACATGAAATCTCCCACAAATGACAGACAATGAAGCGTAGGGGAGAAATGGAGAGAAAAAGGAAATAAAACTTTATCCAATACAGGACACAAACACACACACACAACTTTAATATCTGCCCGTGTGCTGTGGAGTAGCAGTTGGACTCCCATAACATAAAAGTTTAGCTCAAAATGCGCTTTGAATAGATTTCCATGTGCGATAACACACACACACACGTGCATACATGGAAATGTACATGTGTGTGAAGTAAAGTTTTAATAGTCTTACATTTGAGTGTTCTAATGATATGCTAAACTGCCAAACGAGAGGTCCTGCCTTCCAGTTTACCTTATCCAACTCATTCACCTTCCTTCCTCCTCCACTCACTTCCTGCACTTTGGCAAATTGTTACAATTTCTAAAGTTTATCATCATTTAATGCGGGCTGGTGCTCAGCTATACCATGAATAGTTAAACATAAACATTAGTTGGACATTTACTCTATCTACTTCTACTGGCAATTGTCTTGTGGACAAACGTTTGAAAACATTCGGAAAGGCACGCATATGTAATTTATCCAAGTACAATGACAGGTGTAAAAATCTATCAAAAAGAGTCATTTGTTTAACAATTTTGTTATTATTTCAGTGGAATTTTCATGTTAGCGAGGATGGAATATTTAAATACAATAAGGCGATTATTTTATGGCATAAAAAATGTAATTTTTGCAATATTACTGAAAATATTTGGCATATATGTAGGTCTGTTTAACTTTAATGTCACCGAAATTTAGTCTGAATGTTTACGAAATCTGCCAAACATAAATAATAATAATAGTAACATCTGGGGTCCAGTATAAATATTTTAATAAAATGTATTATTAAATAGTTTCTCGTAAATTTATCAAGTAATAAGTTTTTATGTTTTATTAATCACTCACCTTGCCCAAATTGACGAAACCGTGTTCCTTGGCAACCATATCGGCGATATTGTTGTTATCACCGTTTGGTATATGCACCGCCCAGGTGTGCGTATAGTGGCCAGCATCTCTGCCGCTATTGAGACTATTGCTGCTGGCAGCTCTGTTAGTTTTGGCCGTCTCATAGTCGAGAACGTAGGGCGGCAAAAATGGCGATTGGGCGTGACCAGATACAACTTTGGCCGCGAAACCGACATTAAAATTACATAAAAAAACTACGATACTAATTTGCAAAAAGAGCAATACTAAAGACGTTTGATTTTTAAAATGTCTGCTGTGATAGTTTCGTTTCGTTTTGTTGTTGTGCGTAAAAAAACTAGTTTTGAATAAATTGCAATTGAAATTAAAATTTGTTATATCACATTCAATGATTGTTGGTTGTTGTTGCTGCTGTTTCTCATGTTGTTGCCAGGAGTTAATTGTTGCTGCAACATTTGCATGCGTCACCTTTGGCTGACAAGTTCTTTTGTTAGCAACATGTTGCCGGAGTTGTAATTTCTTACTATGCGGTTGACTGTGTTTGTTGTTCTGGTTGTTGTTATTATTGCTGCAGTTGTTGCTTTTGTTGCTATTTGGCTGTCTGCTCCATCGCACGACGTCGTTTTTCATTGTGCGTTTGATTTTTTGTTATTTTATTGAAGACGTGGCTGCTATCTAACTCTCTACCGTTTCCTCTCTGTGTGTGTTTGTTTGTGTTTCTGCAAATGTTGGCTGTGTATGTTTGTGTTTGTGTGTGTGTGTTAGTGCTGTGATTGTTACTTCCTCTGCGCTGATTGCCAGTTGCAACTATGTTCTTGACGTTGAGTAGCTACCGTAATCGCTTTACTGTCGCATTAAGTAAAAGCTGCAAGTAGAAGAACATATGATTGAAATTTGCATTAGTTTTTTTTCTTTCTTCAAGTTTGTCAATTGTCAGCAAATATTTAAGTAGGGCTGTGTACATATGGAATGGAGGATTTTATGTAGTATTTATGTTAGGTTGAATGTAAAGTACATAATTACAATGAAGCTCTTTCTAATTTATTTGAATTAAATAATAATTAAAATCACACTGTATGTTACTTAACACTAAATAATAATTAAATAATTTCTAACAAATATCGGTAATGAATACTGATTAGATTAAAAAGGAAGATTAAAATATAATTAATAAAATAATATTATTTACATTATTGCATATATACCTTAAATTAATAGCCTTTTACGGTGTAATATTAAATTTTAAAAAATTAATTAATTTGAGAATACAAAAAAACCTCTTTAAATCATTTCGTCTGAGCTGTTGTTAGTGTATATACAAAATTAAGTATCTTTTTCTCAGTCAAACTCGACAAAGGAAACCGCCTTCGTTAATCTTCATTATTGAAAGCATCACAAGATCTTGGTTACTAAGAACTTGAGCCCAGAACCAACTTGTACAGCTACTTTAATGACTGCTTAACTTAGACAACGCATTTGACAGTGCTACCACCTACCACTAATACAGATAATAAACAACATTTAGTAAAAGCTTTAAGCACGTGCCACAGCTAGGCCAACGGACAATAAAAGAAACAGACACGGAAGAACGAGAGAAAGAAAAACAAGTTAAGTGCCTGCAAATGACATATCCAATTTGTTAACAACTACACAACACTAGAAAAGTAAGAAGAAGAATATAGCACACAACTGCGCTCATTAGTCGTCAACTTATGGGGAAACATCAAAAGTCACAGCAAGAAGTATATGCCAATTTGGGAAAGCATTTCTATCTAGCATTTTTGGTATTGGCAATCATTTAGCTGGGGCCCCTAAGGGATCAAATCCGTTTTGATTGTCACCCAAGTCGCAAATGAGGCACATAGATTGGCCGATTGGCTTTTGACTAATGCCATTGTCGAGAACATTCCCATGACTGATGATGGCCCCGAGCCTAAACAGTCCACGAAAAGCACTATGAATTGTCATAATTTTGCCCATCTATTGTATGTGATTGAATGAGGAGGATTTTCAGGATTTCAATCAGCCAGCCGGCGAGCGAGTCAGCGTAATTAAAGCACACAACGGAAATGCGCAACAGCAGCAGCACCAGCAGCACATCAACGGCAACGGATGTTGTGGCATGCGACGTTTGGACATGGTAATCAATAGCCAAGTAGATAGGAAATTGAATTTTGCATGCGACAATAGTGCCGCATTTGAATGAAATAGTTTTGATGCTAACCAGCTGGGCTAGCGGATTAAGCCCGCATTCGTCTGGTTAGGGAAAAAAAAATTACTTTTTTATATAATCAGCTATTGGCTGAAATAAGCCGTGTTAGACATCTAAGGGCTTACTGAAAAATAATAAAATATTTATTCGGAAATGCTTGTAGGCATTTAGCATTAACACTTAATTCTTTGCAAAACAAATATTTGCTGTAAGTACTCAAACCACAATAAATCTAACTTTAAAATGGCTGTTCTTGAAAGTGGATTAACATATTCTCATGAATCAATCAAGAACTTTATTGGTTTAGTAAATATAATCGCTTTTCCTTTTTAATTTCATTAAATAATCGAATGGGATATTCCTCAAGACTTGCAACTTCTTGTTGTTTGTTGCTCATTTAATGCTCAAGAATCTTTATTTTTACTTAGTGCACGTTCCGTTATTCGATACTGTTCAATAAGACAAATATTAGCTTTCCAGTCGGCTGTCATATTAAAATTGCTTAACTTCTTCATTGTAGTTCCAATAGTATTATAGAGTTGCTCTGGATCCAAATTCGGCCGCCACTGATCTTTATACGGGGACAGCGTTTGGCCTTGATGATGGTGGCCAGCAAAGCCAATGTCAATTCGTACATTTGCACTGCCAACTGCATCCATGCTGCAGATATATGGTGTTAATGTTGTAGAATTAAGGCCGGCAATCGCAAGCTCAACATGAAAGGGATCAGAACGTTTCTCATAGAGTAAAGCACTCAGAAAGGACGTTAGCTCTTCCGGTTTTAATTCACGACAATTTTCCGCCTCGAAGATATTCTTGCGAAAAACGAGGCGTCTATATACAGTTATTATATCTTCTTGACATCCAATTATACCCAAATACAGATGAGTTCCCATTTTATACAGGTTATTGTTATTGGCACCAGCTTCTTTTCCAAATACGGCAATTGCCACACAATTCTTGCCTGACATTGCAATCGAGCTGCAACTACAGCAATCAGTATTTCTAAGATCCATTTAAAAGTATTTTTCTGCTAGTATTTGAAATAAAGAATGAAATAAAACATATAAATAATCCAAGTTTGAGTTGTACTTCAATACAACACAAAATAATATTATGAAATTTTGTAATCGTTATATAAACTTCAAAATAATTTGAAACAAATCCCAACTGTGAAGTGAATTGAACTGAAGTTTTAAAAGTCATAAGCTTGTGCAACATAATTCACTTAATATTTGACTGTTGGATAATAAATAAAGTTTGGAAGCCATGCTTGACAAAAAACAAAAAAAAAATAACCAAAAACTTGTACTGACAAGTTTTTTCTGTTTTTTTGGGACACAGTCAAAGTGCAATTTCAATGCAATCTTATCGGCTGTAATGCACATGAATGCACTCACACACACGCACAACCTTGCACACATACCCATACACCTCTAGATGAGGTCCTTTTGTGCGTTCACTTCCGCATTGAAGTCAAACCCAGCAACACGAAAATTCTGACACGACTTTTGCCTGCAGGCAGCAAGCAGCAAGCAGCTTCCAGCTTCTGCTGCTGGCCTGGTAAACTTTTGACTTTGACTGACGGCATTTGTCAGTGGCAGACACAAAGTAATCATTACTTGGCGCGCGAGCGCATTACACTCTTGCACTTGCATTGTGAAGCGGGTGCACTAAGCGTATACTTAATAATAAGAAAATAAGTGCCTGTCAGCGTACAAGACGCAACGACCCAAAATGTTGTGCGAGGAGAAGGAACAGGGAAAGGAAACATGACCTCACATGCCAGCGAAAAGTGCAAAACGGTGTCAAAGTCAACGACATAAAAAATAGTAAAACAAAAAAACGAAGCGCTTTCTTTTACTCGTCAAAGGGGGCGTAGAGAAAAGACAAAAAGATGGCGGCAAACTACAGTTGGCGATGACGTCGTGCCGTCTGCATCACTCCAAAGAGTGTAAAGTGTTGCAACGCTAACTTGACAACTTGAAGACAAATTGACTTGTTATTTTTTTCTTCTTCTTCAGCTCTAGGCGAACACACGCGGCTCATTGATGTGGTCCTTGAATCGCTGAATCGTATAAAGTGGAGAGAGATGTTGAAAGATAAAGAGAGCGAGGGAGAGGGAGCGAAGTTAGCACCTGAGCTGCATTTTAAACAGTTTTTGTAAGTAGCTGTTAGAGGTCAGTATATTATTAACTGCATGCTGTTGATTGGTTGATTGAAAAGCTAAATTATTCAATGCTGGAAATGCAGTTATTTGCATACAAATATTTACTAGAACTTTTTAAAAGCTCAAATTAAAATTTGGTTTTAATCTTAATCAACCAAAAAGTTATAAATTCATTAAATGGGTTTAATTTATGCAACATTTTTTACATTCTTTTAACCTGACATCTGGTTTTGTTTTACATTTTTTAATTTTCATAAATAAACCCTTTGAACAAACATTTATCAAAAATGCAATTAAAATTTAAATTTTTAGACCTTTGTTTTTCAACAAATTGTCAATCCAAGATCTCAACAGTGCCAAGGGTAATCAATTCCAAATTAAGAGCATCAATTCCTTGCACATCAATCATGAACTAACCAAAATGCACAAAACAAAACCCTAATTGCAAAAGCCACAAATCGAGATCAAAGAACTGAGAACGCCGTAGAAAAAAACAACTAAGAACGAAAAAGTATCTTAAAACAAAACGCAAATAAACAAAAACAGTAGCAAAAAAAAACATAGAAATTGAAGATGACATCTGCAACAGCTTGGGAGCAAGCAGAAGTTGGACATAGCAAGAGGCTATTGCCTGGAGGCAGTTTTTGGTAAACAGTCTGACACTTGGCTGCATGAACTTTGGACTTTGTGGTTGGCAAAGAGCTCACAGCTTTTTTCATTGCTTGGAGGAGACACTGTAAAAAAATTCAATTGATAGATAATAATGACAATTTAAATGTCAAAACCAAAAATGTTTATAATACAGCTGTTTCCCGAAAGGTTAACAATACTATGTTATCTTATTTAAATCTTATAAGGCGTAAGTTATTGAATTCATACTCTTTTTGTTGCAGTGTACATGTAAAATGGGCTGTCAAATCCTGAATGAAAGCCGCGTTAGAGCCACATAGAAAGGCTGCTGGTGGGTTGAGAAAGTCTTCCTCTCGAGTCTACACTTTGAAAACCGATGCCAAAACACATTAAGCTGATGCCTTTGTAGGTGCCTGCAGCGGCAGTTAGCAGCTTAAAAAGGCTACAAGAGTCAAAAGCCAGAGCAGAAGTGCAGTGACAAATGTGGAGTGGTGTAAGAGAGAGAGAGAAGGAAAGAAAAGTGGTTTGGGAGGAAAGCAGGTCGACGCCTTTTGTTGACGCGTTCTGTTGTATTTTTCTTGCAAGAGGGCTTTTAGTGTGTGAATAAGTGTGTGAATATGTGTGAATATGTGTGAATGTATGTGAATGTTTTTTTTGTTTTTTTTTTTTTAATGGAAGAAGCTGCTTTTTGCTCCTTGTGCTGCTGCTGTTTTTGCTCCTCCTGTGTGGTTGCTTTAGTTGTTTAATGATAGTTTGCCACAAAGCCAAATATGCCACTATTTCTCTCCTTCCAGGCTCTTTTCTTCCTACTTCTACTTCTAGTCGACAGTTGGTGTTTTTGTGCTAGCCCGCAATCGTGGCTGCAACTGGAGCACAAAGTCAACAACAAATGGGCCCGGTTAACGCCCGCAGAAAAGCGGCTGCTGGTCGGTTTTCTCTTCAACGGTGAAAGGCAAAAGCACCAACAACAACAAAAAACTACATCAAGAAGAAAGAACCCCAGAGATGAGAGTTGGATGCCACATTAAGCAAAATGTCAGCGCCAAAGTAGTAATATGTAGATATGAAATAGCGACAGGATAATACGATAGTTTCTTAATGTACCCTGGATTAAACTATATGTCACAGTGCGCAGCCTTCCAAAACTTAATAAAAAAAATACATATCGCCAAATAAACCATTTTAGCTAAATTTACATTTTATTTTTATTTGCATTTAAAAAAAAAATAACAATATTTAGACCGAAAAAGTATGATATTTCTATGCCAGTTCGATAGTAAAATAAATAATAATATTTACATATTAATATTCTTTAATCACTTTTTGTAACTGCGACTAATTTAACAACAGTGTTTACATGTTTTCTTAATGCTTTTATATAACTTAAAATGTAGGACATTCCACTGTTTTGAGTTTGTTGCATTGCGTTCGAAACACAAAAGAGCCTGCACACTTTTAAGAGAGCCTCCAAAGAGACTGCGCATTTTTTAAAAATGCTTTGAAATACATTTAATGTGCAGCTGCATCTAAGCATTGAAAACGGAGAGTTTCAATGGTTAGTAAAGCACATCAGAGAGAATAAAATTAATTCTAAAAAGATGTCAATTAACACAGTTTTTGTGTGATAAAACTTAAGATTTATAAGCACAATTATTGAATAAAATTTCAACATGGTATTTCAAGCTCCGTAAGTTTTAAACTTCAACAAGCATAAATAGTTTTACCATCTTAGGGCAAATATATTTTTATTTAAGTGCCTTAAATTGTTCAATCAAACAAAATTATCACCTCTGCTTTTCACAATTCGAAGTCTCTTTCTTCTTAGTGGACGCTGCATTAAGAATTGCAATTCCTTACACAAATGACCTGACAAAAAAAAAATTTTTTTTACTCGAAACCGAAGGTAAAGAGTATATTGGGTTTGTGCAATATCTGTCATGGTGTCTGTCTTGACTTGAAACTTTCCAAATATCTTTATCTATAGCCGGGACAGACTGGGAAGCTGTCAAACCGGAAAACCTGTCTATTTTGCACATCCTTACAGCTAGAACTACAAAATTTGTAAGGAAGATAGCTGATGACATTCCCCAAAAAAAGTCCATACAAATTTTGGAGACACGCCCACCCATACCACCCTCAGGCCCCCTTCCCACACAATTTACAAAATTCCAGCTAGAGTTACCAAATTTGCAGCATCCGTCCCCCTTTGCAATCAGGACTCTTTTAACCGGTTTTAATACAAACATCGAGTATACCACAGTCGGTTGCGTCCGATATCAACGTCAGATACTTTCTCGGTCAGATTCTTATGTATGTAAATGTATGTGTGTGAATGTGTGTATAAAATCTTTGACGGCATCTCGAGTATTTCATTAAAATAAAAATTTCTTTCGGCCAGCGGATTTTCTTGTTAATGCGCCAAACACGAAAGCGTGATTTCAGTGAAAATAAACACAAAAAAATAAGAAAAACGAATAAAAGTAAGTGCAATTACAATGGAAATGGAATGCAAAGTGAAAATAAAAGAAGGAGCAGCAAATATGCAATACAATTTCCATTAAATGGCACGGAGCCATAATTGATTTTTCCATGGTCAGGCAAGGCATAAAATAAATGCAGCAACTGCATTTCGCGTTTAACATGTGTCATAAAGAGACAGTGTAAATGAGTGAGAGAGAGAGAGAGAAAAAAGGGGGTGGGGGTGGGGGTCTGGCTGTCTCAGAGAGTGCAAAAGATAGATAAGAACATTCGCTATGCCTTCCCTTTTGTCTTGACTTTCATTTGCGAAATTAACTGCAGCGCTGGCAACAAAAGTGGAGAAAGCTAAAGGGATGGGCGCAATTCTTTATGTCTATTCAGTGTGTTGAATAACGCTTAATGCAAGCATCTTGAGCTTCCCGACAATGAACGTCCCCGCCTAAAAAACATCTCTTTACAAATAAATGCCCAAAAGAAAGGCAGCGCCTAACAACAACAACAACTGCAGTTGATTTAAGTGCTTGCCTTGTTGAGAGGCTCTCAAGGCCCGCAACTCAACTCAACTGAACTTCAACTTTGCTGCTCATATAAAACCCAGGATAATTATTCCATCTGCTTCCTCTTGGAAGAGCCTACAAAGGCAAGCAGTTAGGGAAATACTCTAGGTTTGATTTATTTATTAGTGCTTTTTAATCAGTTTAAATTTGAAAAGTGACTTAAGGAAAATCTGCCTTTAGTGGAGTATTTTTATTTTCAAATTAATTTCAAAGGGTTTATTTCAAAAGTATGATAGTTCATAAATCAAGAACAATCTTTAAATTATGTTACTGTTTGCTTTTGTTTGTTTGCACTATAAGTTTGTAATATAAATAACTAAACCATACTTTAAAAGAATTTCGCAACTTAATAAAACTAACTTGACTCGCCAATAGTTTTAGTCTTAGCAATTCGAAAGAATAATCTCTCAAACGAGCTAACAAACTGCATAAAAAAGTTATGATGCCACACGCCAATCGCTAAGCTGCTAGAGGCACAAGGCTGAAGGCACAGAAGTAGCAGTGGCAGGTTAAGGCGGCATTCTCCATTTACCCTGTTGATACTGATAAGGACGCAAGCTGCAGGCTTGTTTAAACGTAAGGATATGAGTATGGGGTCGGTTGGGGTTTAAGGTAGATAGGAAGTAGGCACTTGGACGCAGGTGATGCATTGTGACACTTTGTTGTTCAACAAGGGGTAGCTTGGGGTGGGGGTGTGTGCATTGTTGTTGCATTGGCAATGATAATAAAAATATAAATGTTGCTCTTTGCTGGAGAATATTTTGTTCGACATCTGAAATATTGTTTTTCACAGTTTTTCAACTGTGGTTAAATCTCAGTTACTGGGTGGCACCCATTTTGTGCCACTTGAATCCTTTTTTTGAGTTTTTAGTTTGCCCCGCATGGAAATGCAAATCAACATAAAATCAACAACTTAATATGCGCACATTTTCTGCCAACGGCAACAGCAACAGAAACAAAACTGATGCGCATCAGTTACCAAAGCAAAAACTAAACTAGAACGGAAGTAAACAGAAAAAATAAAGAATGTGACTTTACAATACCCTGTAAAGAAATAGTGTATAATTGCAAAAATAACACAGTCTATTTGTTTTCAAAAGACGTTTAAGTAGATCAATAAAGAAAATATTTATTTTTTTAAAAACGTAAATTCATAAAAATATTCACAAATAAATTCGACCATTTCATTCAACTTACAGGTCTTATTTTTGTACTTCCGCGAGATTTGATAGAAAAAGTGCCTTGGTTATTAGTATGCACAAAGCGTACTGAATACTATTTTTTTTTTTTAGCAGTTTGTACACAATTTATGCGTGTCTATTCATCGAATGCCAGGCTCCTGCTCGCTCTCACACGCTTCGTTGCATTTACACCTCGCGCATGCAGCAAACACTTTTGTTTTTCTTTTTTTTGCGGCGCCGTCATTTCAATTAAACTTGGCGCCAAAATGTATGCAACGAAATTTTTTGCTCCGTTTCGTCTCAGTTTGCACGCTGCGTTGATTTTGCGCCGATTAATTTTTCATTATTATGCAATGAGAACGCCAACAGCAGCAAATATGGAATGATAATAAGGTCGACGTTCATTCAAACAACATTTCAGTGGCGAGTATCGAGATATTCAATGAAAATCGTCTTGCCTGTAAGCCGTTTTAAGTGAGTTAAATTATGGATATAAATATTGCAAATGTATTGCACTTTATTTATACTTAAAGCAATGAGAATTATGCAGGAACAAAAGGATTTAAAATTTTACTTTTGTTGTGAATTTTACGAGAGGCATTAAAATATAAATTCGAGCTCGTTAAAACTAACTTAAATTTAACTTTAAGCTGCAAGATTTTAAATCCTTGAATCCATTAAAAAGCCAAAACCTACATTTCAAATCATTTTGACTAGAGATTAAACAACACAAAACTTTAATTGAAATCTAATTGTGTATCTCTTCCAATTTATAAATAAATAAAACAAATAAAATATTTGATAAAACTACCAAATCGAGTTTGGATTTGTTCGGCGTTTATTGTACAACAGTTGCAAAACAGTAAAAAAAAAAAAAGTTTAGCCACAAACAATTTGTCATAAAGTTCTGGTGAGGAGTTTAACAAACATCAATAAAAATTAACACGAAAAGCCGAATAGCTCATGTAAGGTTGTGCCACAACAAAGAACTATAACACACACAAGCACCTGTCACACATACACACACAGCATGGTGGTGTGTGTTTTTGTGTGCAATTTAAACAATTAGAAAGTTTTTAGCGCCCTGGTAACTCTGTTTATTTCATAGTTCAGTTCTGTTGCGCAGTTGTTGCAAGAAAAGTTTACATGTTGCTTGTGTTATTTGCATTGACAAATTGTTGTTGTTGCAACCTGTTTTGGCAAAAACAACAACTTTTGAGAAATTTGCTACCGTGTTTTGACTTTATGCCTAACACGACAAACTCTGCCTTTGCCTCCGTCCTCTCGAACTCTTGTTGAATGCAACGCCACAATGTTTAGCTGTTAATGAGCTACATTCTAGTAAACATTCAACGAACCCCCATCCATATTGCCAGCTAAGCTCGTCGCGTTATTCAGTCTCTCATATTTGCACAAAGCTTCAGAAACAGCAGCAACATCATCAGATGCAATCCCGCCGTTGTGTTGCCTGCTGTTGCTGATGCAGCACAATGTGCAACAGATAACCCATTCCATACATCTCCAACGCCAAAATCCACTTCAGCTTGTTCGAGTGCGAAGCTTAGCAACCTCGCATGTTTACATGTACAGTAAAACCTCATGCATATGCAAAAAAAAAAAAAACAATCAACATTGCGTTGCACTCGCTCTTTAAGTGGATAAAACTGCACCAATCATCAGAAAAATTTTGTACAGCTGCTAAGCTCACTTTATTTAAATTTCTTTCTTTTTTTCGTGTGAAGTTATTTATACTCTACATAGCATAGCTTTTCATTATTTTCCCATTCTTGTATTATCCATGCATTCGAAATCCCCAGCGAACAAGGTTTCGTTGACTTTTTTCATACCGCTTTTATTTTTTTTACCAACGATTTCGCGTTTGCTGACAGCGGAAACACTAATTTTCAATTATTAGCGAAATGTCAAAACAAATGACAGCGCGGATTTTCTCTCGGGCAGTTAGCTTCTGTTTCTTTCTCTCTGTGATTTCCCTAATGTGGATTTGGCGTACTTGTAAATGTGTGTGTGTATGTGTGAAAGCATTTAAATTTTTTAGTGGCAAATTGCTTAAACTGTTTGCTCACATGTGTATTTTAAACAACTGCATATTCTGTTCTATTTGTTTTGTATTTTCTGAAAAGTGTTTAACTTGTGGATGAGCATTTATTGGCAAGGTTTTTAAACAAATTACGGCATTTAACGTTCATAGAAATAGTTAAGTTTTAATCAATAGTGATAAATAATCATGTTATGTTGAAAATTATAACAAGCTTTTCTTCATACATTTTCAACAGTCAATTTGACATACAATTTCACCACTTCAATAATATACGCAAGTAATTTTCCATTAGAACTTTTACATGCAAGATGTTATTCATAAATATTTAATACAATTTAAAATTAATTGAGTTAGAAACATTAAGCTTGAAAAATACTTCACAAAATTTGTTAAAATTATATAACGAACTTACAATTTAAACACTTAACACAAAATGTCTGCCAAAATTATTCCAAATAAAAGAAAACGTTTACGAAAAGTAAATGCCATATAAATAGTTAATAGATTTAACTCAATTGTGTTAGGTGCAGCATTCAAATGTCTTTTACAGAAAAGCAGCTTAAAGCAAACAATTTATTTATTTCTTCTTTTATTTTTTGGCTAAAATGCAACGTTTACGATTATGCCATTAATTCCAGAAGGAGAAAATAAGCCAACGAGACAAAAATATATTTATTACAAATACACACAGATAAAAATCTTGGCCCATATGAGCCATTTGTCAACGCGTTAAGCGCAACAAAAAAATAACAATGGCCAATAAACAAGTCACAAAAATACTTGCATAAAAAAGGAGAAGAAGTAAGAGTGGGGAGCAAAAGGGCGGATCAGATTTTTGTACGATTACGTGCAATGTTTGAACCCACACACAATAACAGTGCAGATTACAGAATGCGAAATGCACTCAGCACGCTTCCTCCCAGCCAAACCCAAAAAAGTATGCTACAAAATGAGGCACACAAAGAAACGAAAAGAAAAAGTATGAGCTGTAAATGCAGCAGCAGCAGCAGCAGAAGCAGGAGCAACAAAGCTTTAAGTGCACGAATGAAACAAATTGATATGCAAATGTGCGACTGGCGAGCATTACACAAGATGAACAAACAAAAAAAAAAATATATAAGAAAAAATAGAAAGGTACTCGTAATAATAAAATAGGGTAAGCGACAGCGAGCGCAACAAAGCGTCTAAAAATGCAACAGGGGGTGGTAGAGTGTGCGAAGAATGGAAAGGGGAGCAGGGGGAAGGACGAATGCTAGGCAAATCTGCTTGGATAAGCGACTTCCACTTCCGTTATGGCTATTGTACGACTTTCACTGTTCCAGACTGACAGCTGCATGTGGCAGCTAGGCAAGCAGGCAACAGTCGACTTCAAATCAGTTCCATAATGATACTGCAACAATTTTAGCCAAAAAAAAAAAATAAAATAAAATAAGAAAAGAATATACGAATATACTACAACGCGCGATCAATAATTTTACAGCAGTTTATGGCTGGCCCCTAATAAAAGGCAAATTCAATTTAAAAATTGGTTGAAAAAATAATCAGAAAAAAAAGCGCTGCCAAAACGATACCCTAGTAAATAAAAAATACACCGAAAATCTATACTCAAACAGCTAAGAAGCAACGAATAAACGGGCAAATGAAGGTTTTGGATTATAAGGAAGATATAGTCTGAAAATACAAACTTTTTAAAAGTTGTTAGAGCCTTGAACATATCTTCTTTCTTGTCAGACACCAATATCCTGTTCTTGATTACAGGGTATTGTAAAAGAAGACTTTCGAACGGCAGAGTATGTGCAAACATTTTTTAGTATTTTTGCCCAGCACACAAAAATATAAAAGAAAAAAATACTCAAAAACTTTTGTACGGAATTCAATTTGACGTAACTTTTCTCGCTAGCTTTTTCCATCATCATCATCATCGTCATCAGCTGGCGGTCTTTTTAGTATGCATTTGTGTGCGGCAAAAAGTTTGCACATTGATTGAAATGCGAAGGCAAGACACATATATACACATATATACATAGATATATACTCAATATCAAATTCTTGAGTGTGCAAATTCAGTTGTTAAACTAATGAGCAGTCGCCGCCAGCGGGTCTTAAACTGCCTGGAAAACTGGTTAGCGTTAGGCTTGGCGAAACTCATGACAGCCATAAAGTAAACTTTAAATGCTTTTGCCAGTTGGGGTCAGCGTGGCTAAATGTTTCAAAAGTTTTTGCTTGGACAAACAACATAGCTAAACTTAAGAACTGACCCCTCCCTCTTCACTGTGCCATCAAGAATGTGTGCATAATGAGCCGTGTCAGATGTCAGTTGTGCAAAGAAAAAATATTAAGATTTAAACCAATTGCTATAAATGAGTTACAAATAACAAAGTTGTAATGACTAAGTTGTGATATTCTTTCAAGTTGACAAAAAAAAAATAAAGGTAACACGGTTAAGTTTTTGTTAGTAAACGAAACAAATTAAATATGTCTTCTTAGGTTTATGAAAAGTTAACTCCCTTAACTATTTTAACCCTGAGTTTAGGGAAGAACGTTGAAAAATATATTCGAACAATTTTCTTTTAGCTATCTATTATATGAAAGATTAACATTTTGATAAATACATTTAATGTTACTCCTCATAAGCTTACTCTTGTTTATCTATTCTATACAATCAGTCAAACAAACCACACCAAATAAATATTAGTAATATTACTAAGAATGCTAGTCGAAAGCTTTTGTGTGGCCATCAACCAAATAAATGATTGAAGCATTTACCGCTACTTGAAAAAAAAGAAAGAAATCAATGATGCGTCAATGCCATCAAATGCGAAAAATTACACTCAGACGCTTTGGACACTCAAACGCTTTGGACACTCAAAAATGCACAAAAGCAATCAAAGGATGAAGAAATCAATCGAACGCGTGAAGCAGAAGAAAGAAAACAAAAGCCGACAAACATTCGAGAACAGTCGAGAGAAAAGATGATGAAAAAAAAGCCTAGACAGAACACAACTCAACGTGCAAATAGTGATGATAATAATGGTGCTGTTGTTGTTGTTTTTGTTGGTTGTTATGGATGATAATACAGACATGACGACGTGAAGTTGTGTGTTGGGAATCGAGTGTTGTGTGCTCTTTTCATTTTGAATGGCTTACCATTCAGCATCATGACTTTATAAATACATGGCCAGCACCAGATGGAACCGTTAGGCGTTAGCTGGCGCCAGGTGTAGTAGAACGATGCCTTTTGCGCTTCATTGGCCACGAAATCGACAAAAATGAAGTTGAAAATCCATGCAGCCTTTTGTTCACAATCCAACAACATCCCACATGCCTCCCCTCTTCCTTTCTCTCTCTGTCGCTCTCTCTCTCTCTCTTAGCTGATTGATGCATCTGATTGAATGAAAGTCGGAGTCTGGCTGGCAACGCGTACAAAGGACGTGAGTTGTTATTTGGGATTTTCTCTCCCCGCTTTATTCGTTTTGAACACGCACACAACAATAACAATATAAATGCCCGAGCCACTTGGCAACCCTTATCCGAGCGATTTCCGGTTGCCGTAGAGTCTGGCTCAACCCCTTACCACCCGCTTTTCTGCTATTACTTTAAACAGTTTGCCGGCATGCACGAACATGTCTGCGGCGACGCCATTTTTTATTATTTGCCATTAAAATAAAAAACATGTCTGAGTGGTAAACAATGGCAAAATATGTTCGAAATATCTTTCTAATTGCAAAAGCACAAAAAAGTTTTTCCATTTTCAGAGGAGCACGTCTCCTCTGATTTTCGTTGAGACAATAACTGAAGAGCATGGGGATGAATGTATTCAAATTGTGTTCCACGATACGCTATGCATATTAATCAGTTTTGAATTGATATTTTATGCACGAAATAAATAATTTAACTGCGATAGGAATTTACTTGTTGACTAAATTAGTATTTAAATTGATTTTTACCTGAAACGGTTGATATAGTGAATTTTTGTATGTATTTTTGAATCTTACCTGAAAAGATAATGAAAATATATATAGAAATTAATGCATTGAAAAAAAGTTGCTATGAGTTAACAAATTACTTAATGCCTCAAATGCCAGAATTTCTAATATTTAAGGTTTAAACTTTTTTTTCGAAAACAAATTTTTTAAGCTTGTAAATTTTTATATTTTTTTGTGACACGTAATAATCTAAGCGCTTAAATTTGTTGTGAATCTTAAGAGCTTTTTAAACTCCGATTTGTGGTTGTTAAAAACTTGGTATAAAAAACCTATCCATTTTTATACCCTTAACCCATAAAATGGGTAAATAAGGATATAATGGTTTTGTGCAAAAGTATGTACCAAGCAGAAGGAAGGATCTCCGACCCTATAAAGTATATACAGCTGTTGACAACTAATTAGAAACGCTAATTTATTAATAATGAAAACTATGTTTAAGTGACGTTTTTATTGTTTTACCGTTACTTTTTGACTCCTATGCTGTTGAATGTTTTTCAATAGATTATTTATTCTCATATTTACTCATTTATTTGAATGTACGCTTAAAGTTCCGTTATATTTTTTCATAATTTCTGTTGAGTCATAATTTTGTACTATTTAAAGCGCGGCACCTAATTAGAAACGCCTATAAAAGTGCACTAATTATTGGTGACTATTTTTTATGTGATTCTGTTTTAATTGTGTTTCGGAGTAAGTATCATCAAATTAAAAAAAAGAAAAAAATGTTTAATTATTACAACAATTTTTTTAAGTAATTAATATGGGAAAGGCCAATTCTTGCACTCCTGCTATGAGAAGCGCTATTTTAACCCTTCACCGGAATGGGAATAGCTACAGAGAAATAGGAAAAAACTTGAAATGTTCAAAATAAATGGTATTTGGTGCTCTACAGCACATAAAAAAACATAAGACCGTAGAAAATGTACAACGAAAGAAGAGGCCTAGAAAAACTAATGAGCAAACCGACCGTGTCATACGGAGAGTATCCAAGGCTGACCCAAAAAAAACTGCCACGGACATTCAGCGAGAACTACAAGAGTCGCTGAATGTCAATATTTCCAAAAGAACGGTTGCTCGTCGTTTGGTAGAAGGCGGACTTAATGGTAGAGCAGCACGAACATTTTGATATATAGTTTATGGGGTCTCCCATCATTCCTTTAAGGTGTTACAGATTCATGACAAAGTCAATATACCCTGATTCACATGTGAAGGGTATAACAAAACCAGTCTTTATAAAATATAAATAATAAAATCAAATAAATAAAAAAACCCAATAAAAGTCATCAATTTAAATAGTATTCAATACAAACAAGTCAACATTTTTATTCAATTGTTCTCCACTGAGATAGAATAAATTGCCAGTCTAAACGAGTTGGAATGTTGAAACTGATTCGAAAGTTAACAGGAAACTATGCAAAAATGCAAAAATTTGCTTGGAGGGAGCAGGAAATACCATAAAATTATACAAATAAACCAATAAACGAGGGGCATAAATAAAAGTGAATTGCAATTGATTTTGCATTTAAAAGGCTTATGACTCTTCGACTTTATGCTAAAAGGCACAAACGGCAAGGAACACATTGCAGGCAGCACAACGAAAGACATTGCGCATACGCCATGTGCTGCCGTATATTCAATTACATGAAAAGCTTTCACTTTGACACGCCTTTAACATTAGGAGGCGCAACTTCTGACGCTCAAAAGAGGATGACTATTGATTTGCTTGAGGGTATTTTTGTTTTTAGTCGCCAAAGCAATGTCATTTAGATTTGGCCAGCCCACTTCCATTGTGAATGTTGAATGTCATTGTTTGCTGTTGCTTAGTTATTTTTAAATATCTGCCATATCATCTACATATAGATTATATATATGGAGAGAGAGGCAAACTCAACGATGCACACATGCAAAACTCGTTTGCATCACAAAGTGCTGAGCTGTCAGTCTTCAGTTCTCAGAGCCTTTCAATTTATATTTTCTTTTCTTTTAAAACACCCCGTAATAAACCAAAAGTGTGACGAGGGAGTTTTAAACAGAAATCTTTAACATCAATATAAATGTAAAGCACAAAAACAATCTTTGATTCGGTTTTTTATAAGCCAAAATTTTCCGATAACAAAATCTTATTATAATTTATGATTTATATATTTAAAAAGTATATTTAAATGCTTACAAGAAACTTTCAACCTTAAAATTGAAAAGAAACAAACCAATTAAGATATAAGTACAGAGTATTTTTATAGTTATTTTTAACATGCTTTTAAATTTCCTGTCTTTGCCTAGCCTCTACTTTGGTATGCCTTTAGGGTCCATTTAAAGTGTATCTCGCCTTTGAGCTGGTCTCTCCTTCTTTTTCGATATTGATGTTTGTCTTTTGTATTTAACGTCTATTTCAACTAAACTGTGTATGTGCTTTCGTGTGTGTATCTTTCCCCTCGATTAATTAAGCGTCAAACAATTCATTTGAGCTTTGCTTTTGTACCACACTCAAGTTTTAATTTGAACTTTCCCTCGTTTGACTTAAGGCATTTGGTTGGCATGTGTGTGCAATTTAAATTTGATTAATATTACCTTGTGAATTGGGATTGTTTCTCTTTCTCTTTCAGTTTTCTTTTTACCTCTGAGTGCTTTTTAATTTATTGCACTTAATTGAGCTGAAAATTTTCGCACAACCACATGATTAACTGAAGCAGCAGATGCCGCAGAAGACACGCCAAAAAAAAAATACAATAAACGTTAATAATTTCCGGTGTGGGAAGCAGCGAAGGCGTACAAACGCATTAAAATCGACCCTCCAGCAAAATATTTAAACTTTTCCACTCACAAAAATGTGAGCTCGCATTATTTGTTTCCTCTTTCGCTTGGTCACATGAAAATACAATTTGTTTATTTTATTCATTCATCAACAAATTATGTATTTCTACACACACATATAAATTCGAAAACAAAAGAGAAATTTTAAATGCAGTCTACTCTTAAATGCATCATATTTAAATAGCCAGCAAAAATAATTTCACTATTGAAATTTTCAGAAAAAAAGCTTATAAAGCGTTACGTATTGGCGAGACAGGAATTTGTCTATGCATTTAATTGGATATTATAGCTGAAGAAATTTAAGCACTTATCACTTTACATTTGCAGACGCACAAAGTGCTTCACAAGCACTGGCAGAAGGCTTAACTAAACACCCAGAAACACACAAGCACACACACGCACACTCGACTAACGTGATAAGCAGACGCAGGCTTAGACGGGCCGACGGCGATGTCGTGGAATGCAAATAAAAATTACGTATTCGCCTTGTATACATATGCATTGTGTTTGTATTTGTTTACAGCTTTGTGTGTTTGTGGCGCCTCCTGCTTATCGTTCTATATGTATGCAAGTATATGTCTTATATACTATGCGCGCTTACATTTTGGCGATAAAACACACACAAAAGCAAGACAAAATTGTTTTTAAAATTTTGCGTGCCCTACGGCTGCTTTGACAAATAAAACAACAAACAAAAATATGATTCGCGTAGGTAATAAAAACGCAATATAATTCCAATAAAAGCATAAAATATTATGAGTGGGAGGGAGAGAGATAAGTTTAATGTTTGGATTGCAGCAGGTTAAGGAATGTTTCAGCTTGTATTTTTTTTTCAGATGTTTATGGATTTGGGAAAGCAAGGCGAAGATAAAAGCTGGAAAGATATTATTTTTATCTGCATTTAATTTTATAGCTTGCCATAAAAATTTAATTTCCCATATACATATTTGATTATGACAAAATCAATCATATAAAATATGTGTTCAAAAAAAATCAGATCAGAAGAGTTTCCTTTTAAACAGCTTCAATAAACTTTCAAGCACAATTTATTCTTTCATTAGCTAAACCGCTCAAATTAAAAATAAAGAAACAATAAACGGATAGTTTAATACTTATTAAAAAAAACAAAAACTGTTTATTCGATGTATTCACTGTCAAGTGCTTATATTCAATTTCACATTGTGCTTTTCGATCATTTAATAGGGCAAATGTGAAAAATGCCCTTGACATCGATGCGATGTCAAACAATTAATGGCAATCTACAATGAAGCCTTCCGAACACAGTACTATACAGTATAATTATTCAATATCACCACCACCCCCCCCCATGTCCTGAATTGCTACACGCTTCAATTGAGGGAGGAGGAAAGCTGAGCGGGCATTGGATATTGGATTTCTGACACAAATACTAATTAATCAGCTCGCTATTAATTAAACAACCGCAATTCGTAAATGAGCGCATTTATTGGGGAATACGTTGCGTGTAAGCGGAAAACTCTCTTTATGATTAATCTGTATATTGCCAGGGTCTCTTTTTTGAACCAGAGTTTGATCGGTGGCTTTAATGACAGCGAATGCGCTTTAAAAAGTTCACACACACAAAAAAAAACTCTTTTTTTTCTGTATGTAAAGAGCAGTCTCATTGATAATATGGTTATGGCTATCACATTGGCGGGCGCCGTTGCAGTACTTGTTATAAAAAATAAAAATAAATTAATAACATTAAACACAATCACTTGCACATGCACAAGCATTAAGCGGCAGTTAATGTTCACAGCGCAAATATTTTAACGATGCCATTCGAAGTTTTTTCATCTGCGTCATCTCGAAATTGTTTGGAGCACAAATATGGATAAAGCGACATTTTCGAGAGCTCATTCAAGTTTATCAGCACTCGACCATACGCAGCTTATATACTTACAATAAATAAAACATATTATCCCAAACTTGCATAGATTTCAAAGAACTTGTATGTTCTTAAGCCCAAAACACACTATCTCAAAATTTCAGAACTCATTTAGACACAGTTCAAAGTCATAGACTTGTTAACAAAAGATTGTTGCTTTGTTTATTAAGTAACAACTTTATTGCATGTTTTGGCACACACATATTTTCATTTAGTTGTGCATAAAATTATTAAGAAATTCATCAAGCTGTGTAATTTGATTTTGTGGGCGTACTACTTATGCTCAAGTAAACAAAATTCTCATTAATTTTAATTAGTTAGTCGCTGTCAAGCAAACAAAATCATTAGCAATATGGACTAGCAAGCCCAACCAACCAACCACACCACTTCATAGTATCTCTAACTGCCATTATTCTTAATATATTCCTTAACTATTTCTCTGGGCTCTTGTCCTTCGTTCAGCTATCACTTAATTAAAAACAATCGAGACAGGAAAATGCCTGAAAGTAAGAAATATTTCACAGTATCCAGTCAGTCTGGCATATACAAAATGTCAAGCAAAAATATTTTATAAACGCTAGATGATTGAGTGTAACCACAAAGTAATACTCTATAAACAAAACATATACTTTATTAATATTAAATTTTCATTAATGTGATTTAAACTTATCAAAACAATAAATGTTTCTCAATAGTCATTTACTTTTGATTCTTTAAGAAACCTTTTTAAAACATTTTTGTTATATTTATACTTTTCATCATGCATTTCTGGACTACAGGATATTCAAAAGTGTAGCCTTGAATCTAAAAACAAAATGTGCAAAAATAGGAAAATAGAATCGTGTGAGACACAAAAAAAAATTATTCAAATTTTCATACTTAAGTCATAAGCAAAATATTTGTGTGGTGCACACTTGTGGATAAATTTGTTGGGACCAATTGCGGTTGAAAACAGAGAGCAGACCAAACACAAGGATCTACCATTCAAATGTATGTACTAAAAATGTCAACGATGCAAATTGGAAAACGTTGAAACGTTTTGACCCATGTGTGCAAGTGAGTGTGTCTGTGGTTGAGAAGGGGCAGAGCTCGGATGTGGGCCGGCACATATGCAAATGAAATGTGAAACTGATAAATTTTCAATTAAATTGCTGCTTGTTACCCACACAAGGGTCAAGTCAAGTGGCAGGAAGGGCACGAAGGCTGGGTTACGGGTACAGAGTTGCATATATCTGATCGTTCAATTACGAAATTAAACTTTTGAAGCGGCAAACCCAAAAAAAATATAATGTAGAGAGGAAATTGAATGTTTGAAGGGTTATTCAAAACACTTTTTGACCTTTTTTTAAGCCAGGAAATCTTTGCAATTGAATAAATGCTTGAGTAAATGCGAACAGAATAAAATTTAAAGTTTCATGGCGTTGTCTAAATATATTTGCATACTTTTAGGCGAGCGACAGTTAACACACATTTATTACATAAAATTGCAAAATAGTTGATTTATTTAAAATTCAGTTTAACTGACAAATTCTGAGAATTAAATTTATTTAAAAAACCACTGAAACCATTTGATATATACATATGTTTTATACATAACATTAAAAACATTGCTGTCAATATATTTAATTAAGTTCAACATGACCACACTCTTCAACTCTTATTAATATTCTTCTAAACATCAAATCATATAAATAGCTTCATAAACCACTGCATCAAAATGTTCAAATAAAAAAGGCGCCTATAAGTATCCCACAAAAGAACAACACTTAATAAAAACCAAAAATACATGCAGCTGAATGAATAGAAACCAAGGACGCAAAGGGGTTCCTGGCTTAGCTCGCTTGCCTTAAAAAACAATATGAAAAAAAATAAAGTTCTGATTGATAACTTTATATAATACATTTATAAAAATTGATTTCTTAACAAATAAACATTGTAGAACCACAAGCAATAACACATTGTAAGGGGTCATATTTAAACTACCTTTTCGCACCCTTTGCGCTCAATTGTGCGTTAAAATTCAAAAATTTAATCAACGTATGGAAATTGATCCGCTAAGGGGTTGGCTCTGCAACAGCAACAGTTGGTTTGGTTTCGTGTAATAAAAGAAACAAAGGGTTGGGATCTCAACCATTTTATGCAAATTGATATGTAGCACCTTTAAAGTGTACGAACCCTAAAGTGTGGTAAGCTCGGCACTCATCTGTTGAGCAGCAACAATTTAATTGACAAGTGTTTTTGTTGTCTTTGGTGGATGTTGTTTTGCCTCTCGTCATTACATAGCACAACATCTGTGACCAGCAAACATGTCCAGTGCTCAATACATTTCTATTCATACTGTTGCATCCCCCAACAGCCCTAAAACACATAACCCACAACCTCCAAAGCCTATCAACAAAACATAGCCAGAGTAAGCTCGCACATCAATTTATGCGTGGTCGCGTCAAAATGGTTCATAATGGTTACGATTTTGGGATTGGGGGGAAGGCTGCTTCTATGATACGTGTGAAATGTCTGGCAACATAAGCACACACACACACACATGTACGTGCTTTTGTACGCGTATTTGTTGTTGTTGTTTTTATTGTTATGGATGTTAGAATTCAGTGTATCCATCATGTAAATCAATTGAATTAGTGAGCTTGCATAAACCAAGCGATAAATTTGTGAGTGCTTTCGGAATGCTGACTATGACTAGATCAAGCGTAAATACAGTTGCGGTCAAAGTAATAGTGATACTTATGCAAAAAATCATAAGTATAATGTGTTCCTATGAATTTAAATCGCAAACATTCATAAAGTGTAACATTAATTAATGTATAATAATCTAAAAAAAATTACTTATACGCAACGAGTGTTCACAACAATACAACTTTTTGACGGTGCGATATATTTAACAATCTAATCTAGTCCTAACTTTATTCTAAAAGTTCCTTTTTAATTTTTTTTAGCTCTTTTCCTTTTTAACCATATTTTGCTCATACTTGTTTTAATAAACATTAAAAAGAAACAAGTTTACTTCTTTATTAACTTAGTTCTAACTTCATTTTGAACGAAACTTAACTCGTTTTTAAATCAGCTCTTTTCCAATAGTCTCTCATTTTTGAGTCCATGCATACTATTTCACTCATTCCAACCAGTTAGACTTAGCATTTCAAATTTATTACCAACTCTTAACACATTCAGCTTGATGGTAATTTATGTATGTAGAACGCTAAGCAACATTCCACTCAAAGCCCATTTAGCCTGCTCGTATGCAGCACACACACACACACACACACACACACACACACACACACACACACTCACAAAAATGTGCATGCAGGAAAAATTTCATCTTCAACTTCTTATCGAATCAGCAAATACCAAAACCACGTTGCCAGGCAGCTAGTAAATTCTAAAGCAGCTCAAACACACACGCACACACATACACAATACAATGCAATGCACACATACACACACGCACCGAAATGTAGATCAATGTTATCGTGCACACAAATGCATTAATTATGCCTTGAATACGATACGGGCAAACACTAAAACACATTCAGTTCGATGTTGCGTTAAAAAAAAAGTGCTTCATGGCGTGTCGAGGGAAATGCAACTCATTTGGCCGCAGTGAGGCAGGTGGATAGGTAAAACTGAAGGACAGGCATGTAAATTAACGCTGTCAAAGTTGCCACTTGCATAACACGGCCAACTTGGTGGCAACAAGTGCTGCTTCTGCTGCTGCTGCCGCTGCACGTAACGAGTTTGCCATCGCCCACCCCGCCACCTTAACCCTTCAATCTACTCTCTAGCAACCCAATTGCATAATTGGCGTAAGCCAAGGGGCGTAATTTGATGGCAGCCAACAAAAGTGTGCGAGCAATGCAATATGCGCGTTAGTCGATTAAATTGCGTGCATATTCTCCCTCTTTTTCTATCACTCCCTCTCTTTCTCACTATTTTCTCACTTTCTCTCACTCTTTTACTGGTGTGCGTTGGCTTAATTGAGCGATGACCAGCTATTAGAGCCGTTAATTAAGCTTGAGCAGAAAGTTGGCCAACTCTCTATTTAGATGTATAAAAACGCCAACAGGCATTTTTACACACAAACACACACACACACGCATACACAACCACATACATATATACATAATACAATATCGATTTTAGTTGCTTTGCCAGAAAGTCCCATTGGGAAACGTCAAACGACAAAAAAATCCAATCAAACTGCATAAAAACTTCGCTTACAGGATTTGTTAGCATAATTTGCGGCGCTTAATCAAAGAGCAGCCTCAAGAAAAACGTTGAAAAATATATTATAAAAGTTATCAGGTCTGTTGCCGAATCATTTATACACTGCAACAAAAAGCAGGAAATTATAGGACAAAAGGAAAACTTATTACATTAAAAGTTGGAGATATAACCCTCAACTTTTTATAAATGGAAAATAAATTAGGAAAAATTATTTTTAAAAAGATTTAATAAAAAAATAATAAGTATTGTTAATCAAACTATATCAATTCTCTTTTTCCAAAAACATCAAACTTACAAAAGTCAGTGTTCCACTGTTTTTGTGCCAGCGTCGCACAAAAATTTTAAATTACATTCGATTTTTGCGCTTGACACTGCGTTTTCTTCTAAAGCGATAGCTGCAGTTAAGCGTAACGAAAAAGGAAAATAAGTTGGATCTGGGTGGATGGGCGTGACATGCTTCATTGCAGCTAGACCAAAAATTAAGTTCCAGGCGCTTGCAATTAGGCGAAAAAACCACATTGCATTTAGTATTCTATAGCGTTAAATTTTTCGTGTGCAATTAAAATTTTTGGTTGTTAAGCCAAGCTGGTTTTTTTTTTTTTTTTTTCGTAGATAAAAACAAACGGAAAGGGTGCTGGGTTGGGCGACCGTTCATAAGTTGGTTTTATGTTAAGACACAGGCAAAATTTATTTTATTTCTATGGCAACTAAAGGCAGCTTAAGCTTAAGACTTCTTGTTTCTTAAAATCTCAAAAGTGTTATAAAAAGAGGATTTTTTTTTAAATACACATTATTTCTATGCAATATTCATTTGAACAACTTATGGCAATTAATAAAATTCTTGCACTTTCCTTAAACAAAATTAAAATTAATTGTCGCTGAAAAGATAGAAAATAGAAAAAGAAAACGAAAACGTTTTTATAAAATATACATGTAAGAACATATTTAATGTGTCTTCCTTCCCCATACAATTCCCATTTGGGCAAATAACAACTTAAAATTTTTAGCGACAATGTTTTATGCGTTTTTGAAGAGCATAATTATGAAATTGCTTTGCAAGAGTAGAGCCTGAGAAGAGACGGACAACAAATGGCCAACAGCACTCGAACCGGCAGTCATTTTACGGCTAATGGCAACCACCGAATTCAACGTAAAACGAGCAGCCCTAAAGTTGGTCCCTCTGCCAAAAAAAAGTAACAAAAAGTATCTTAATAGCCGCATATCTATGGCAAATGTTTTGCATATTACAAATGACAACAAAACAAAGCCGAAAGCGACAAAAAGAAACGAGGAACAAAGAAATATAAATTTTTGTCCGTGGATGACAAGTTTTATATATTCTTAATATTAAACAAGCTTTTAAAATAAAACATTGAGCAAACAATATTTTTGAATCAACAATTGGTATTTAAATTAAATATTATAAATGTAATTTTGCTATTGGTATTAAAAATATAATATTTTTTATTAAAGTACCTTACTTTCCACCTTAACTTCTCAAAATAACTTTCATTAATGTTTTATACATTTTATGACAATAATAATCCCCTTTAAGCCAGGGCATGAAAATGGGCAAGCAAAAAGAACATATTTGACAGCCAAAAGCTAAAATTCATCAATGACAACGCGAAGGATTCGAAGGACGTTGATGATTTTCCACTTCCTTTGCCTTTTGACAGAAAATAAGTCTGGCGTGATGAGTTAATGCTGATGTAACGGACAGGGTATAAAAATTTTAGGCAATTTTTTGCTACTTTAACTTGTCTATTAATGTGAAAAGAAGGAGGAAATTTGGCAGCTGCCTCAATCGAAGCTATTTATAAAGCCTGTGCCGCGAGGCGAACTGTTTTTATGACAGGTAACATTTCTCTTTTGTTTCTTTCTGTTCTTTCTACAATTTTTTGCACGGAAGCCAATTATAAATGATTAAATGTAGGCTTTTAAAACAAAGTCAGAAACATTTCTTCTTAAAATTTCTTATAGAAGTTTGTTATTCTGATTTTTTACTTGGTGTTGTAACTTTCTGATGATTATTTGAATTGATTGCATTTCCACCACATTTAAATTAACATTTGATGAAAACGTGATATCAATTATTAAATGCCAAAATAATTAAGTACTTAATTTATGATTCATTTTAACTGAAATCCCATTTAATCTTATTAATTATGGAAAAGGGAACCAAAAGCAAATGGAAAACAATTTGTTATGGGCTGAAAATTAACTTAAAACCGAACGCGCTTTGTTCTAAGTAAACTTATTATTGGCTCAAGTGCAGTCAACCGCTTGACTTAATTTGAAATTAAGTTTCAGGCCAAGTTTTTCGGCTAAATCAGAGCATAACAGTAACAAGTTGTGATAACAAGTTCGTTAAGTATGCTTTTGGGTTTGCTCAATCAGATTGAATATTTAAGAGGTAAATTAAAAGCAAAATGTTAGTAAATATATATGTCCGATTTAAATGCTGGAAATGCATATATTTTCGAAACTGTTATGCAAACCCCTTCAACAGTCAAGAGTGGGTCAGTCAAGGACCCGAGGCAAAAAGGTGAGGTTTTTTTTTTAGTTTTTGTAATTGCGGTTGAATTATTGGCAAAGCGTTGCAAAGACGAGAGGTAGAGGATGTAAAACAGAGATAGCTAATCAGGTAATGGCAAAGCCTGGAAAAAACATGATTGGCCTTTGGCCAAAATAAGCTCAATTTAAAGTTAACATAGCACAGAGAACAATATATATATATAACAAAAGAGTCTGCAAACAATGCTCGAAAGGTTATTCACATTTAAACTGAATAAATAGAGAATGCTGCAAATTAAAGCAATTCCAGCGTAATAAAGTTATTAATAACAAAGCATTTGTTTCCAATGCTCACGCAAATAAGTGAAAATTTTATAATAATAATAGCCCTTTGATATGAATCAAAATTGTTTTTCAGCAAGAAACAAAAAGCAAACAATGTTAAGTTAGAAACCATTAATTTTTAAAAACACGTAGTTAAAAGTAAATCTTAAATGTTTACAACTTTAATGCTAATAACTAAAAAAATATTTAATTTAACTTTAAGCTAGTAACTCTAAGCCAGAAAAACAAATTGCATTTTTTTCTTGAGCAAATGCCACTTGAGGTCTCATCTTGAAATTAGCACATTAAACAGCATTAGAACTGGCATATTTAAATGCCAACCTCACATTAGGCATTCGCCAATTGTCATTATTTCATTATAAGCGGACAGCAAAGCACTTGGTGGCGTTAAGTTGGGGGTGGAGGCCACCCACTGTGTTTGCTTTTATGTCACACATGCGTCATAACCGCAGGGTATATGCACATATGTGAATCAAACATCACTAATTCAACTCGGTAAGAGGCATGGTGTCGGGATAGAGCATAAATGACACATTCTAACTCATTATACATAACTATTCATTTAATGCTTTTGTTAAATTTATATTTGCCTCAAGGAACTGCCAAGTTGATGACACAACAAACAGTTCAAATAACAAAATGGGGAGTTTCAGAGTCAAAGAGGCAATGGTGTGTGTATTTTAGTTATTGGTATCGGTAAATGACCAAAGCAAACAATGATATTAGTTAAAGCTACTATTATTTGTTTATTAGATATAATTTACTTTTAAGCTTCGTTCGATCCTTCTACAGCAAGTTTTTCGGTTTATATAATTTAAAAAAAAAATCCTTATCGTCTCACCTCATAAAGCTTTAAGTCTTTAAACTAGCATCCTTTAAAATTCTAAACTTTTGCATATATTTTCAGTATTCATTTCGAGCCCTAATAATATAACCTCATGCTAATATTTACTTTTCTGTTTTGCCTCTTTTTCTCAATTTCGTAATTCTTTCATTATGCGTCCTTCTTCCGGCCTGTGTATCCTTAGGCCACACTGAGCCGGCAAAAGCAAACAGTTAATACTTATTTTGCCATTTTTCCCATTATCACTTTTCTTTTCCTGTTTCCCATCATTTTCAAAGGACAGAAAAATTGAGAAAGTTTATGTTTTGTTTTTTTTTTTTTTTTTTGTATTCATTTAAAATTGTTATGGTTACATCTCAAGCAGCTTCCTGTGTACAAAAAAATCACAAACTCATATTATTTAACAATTTGCTAAAAAATAAATAAACCAAAAAATTATTGCAAGAATCAAGTAGCCATGCCACAAATCTTACATTTATTGTTTTATAGATTGGCGCAAGTCCTCTACCATACAAAACTCACAATATTTTTCTCAATTCAATTTTTTTTATTATTATTTTTTTATAATTTTTTTTTTTAAGCACACACTTTAAACTTAATCCCTAAGTGGCTTCGGCCACTTGAAAATGTTTCAACATTGTACAGCAACAAAAAGGTAACGAAGCATTAAATTGAAAACCCTGCTTGACCCCTGCAACCAAAAAAAATGTTGCTTAATTTAAGCCTAAGCTGTGCTTGTAAATAAATAAAACAAAAAATTTGTTTTTTATTTGCTTAAACTTTTGCTGAAGCATTATTATTATTTTGTTTGCATTGTTGTGGCTTGTTAAGGACAGGCAGGAGTAGGGCCGTTAAATCTGGCATAGGAAACAGCGTCGAAAACAAGTTCAGTTTAATAAAGTAACAACAAAATTATTTTGTTGAAATGAGCAAAGGTTTTAGCTTCTTTTTTTTAAGCCACCGAAAGTTTTCTAGTACTTTATTTTTTATTTTTTTGCCCTTAAATTATTTATTTTAAGATGTGCAAACAAATGTAACTCTATGGAACATTAATTAGGCTTACATTAAATGCCAAAACATAATAATTAATCAACACTATTTAACACTGAAATCTTATGCTACCATCAATCAAGTATTAATTATTTAACATCGAATTCTAATGCTTAAGCATTTTACTCTTAATATTTTCAGTCAAAATAAATGTTCATGTTTAAATAAAGCACCTTACCGCTTCAGGCGACTGGTTTCGACAACATTGATACTAAATATACAAAGTGCCGGCGGCTTTTCAGTCAACACGAAACGAGTAACCAATGACAGAATTTACGAAGCAAAGCCACAAGCAATTATGCTCCGGCCTAACCAGAGCCTTTTTCTGGTCCAACAACAATATTCACTCACTCGAATATAAATAATTATTTGATGTTGCCTAAGTTTAAGAGAGGGCGCAAATGCATAGAAAAGCCTCAAAACCCAATTGCAAACACATCTTGATTTGATTTTACTAAAGCGGCTTAGTATTTAGTTTCGACACTGGATGACCACATAAACCAACTAGCCAGAAGCTGCAGCTGTAGCCTCCACATCTTCTTCTTTACTCCTTCCCCAAAAATAATAATAATAATAATAGTGATAATTTACTACTACGAAGAGATCCAATGCCACAAAATACAAGGAAAAGTTTGTTGGTTTTCTGGCAGTCCGACAACCAATCTTTGTGGGTGGTTGGGTTAATGAAAATATGGGCCAAGCTACCCATAAAAATGTTGCTTAATTAGCAGCTGTAGTTGTGGGCAGATGCGCAAATGGAAGTTGTTTTGTTTCCACAAATATTTGTGAACTAAAAAGTTGTTGGAAATAAAGCTGTAAATGCACTCACTGAACAATTTGTAAATTAAATATGCTGCTTAATACGAAAAGTTTTTGGTATAGATATTACAAAATTTGAATTCAAAGACAAAAGATAAACTAGTAACGTTTGAAGGGAAGTAATATTAATTAAAGACATTACAAAGTTAAACTTATGTAATATATACAAAAGAAGTTTGATAAGCGTTTTATCAAAAATAAATAAAATAAGTTATAAAATTAAAAATAGAGCCCTAGTCGACTGTTTTCAATCAACACGCTTATCAGACAGTAGTTAAGATTAGACGCCAAGAGCATAAACAGACACAAATTGGGCTTCATCAACTCAACAAAATTGTGAATCTCGCACGTTGAGGTTCTTATAAATGAAACTGTTCAATTAAATGTGGCCGCTCTGACAGTCTCAAAAATTATGTGTCTAAGAACCAAACAGGCAGAAACACTACATTGTCAAGTCAACTTTAATTTGAAAATGTGCGCTATGCAATGCAATCTCAAAGCAAAACGATGCAGAATGAAGCACACTGAAAAAAATAATAATTAAACTCAATTAAGTTACTCTGTTTGCTTTATGTACATTTTTAATAAACTCAATAAATTCTGTTTGAATATATTGAAGGACAAAATAGTTTTTTGATATGACAATATTTGAATATAGAAATGTGTGACACAGTGAATACAAAATAAAACAAGTAAATCAAAAAATCAAAATTTTGAAGACATCTTTGGTGAAAATTTCCGAGCTCTAGCTAGTCGGGAATTTGGTGAAAATTTGATTACAAGAATCCGGTACAAACAAACAGACAGACAAGTCAAGTTAAATAAAAGCATGTAAAAAAAGGGGCAGAAACAGTCCATTTTATTGAATAGGTTTTTTTGTTTTTTTGCCCATTCAATTTAAATTTTGGTTCACTTTAATTATTATTAAATTATGTAAAATGCAACTACAACCTATATTACATCAATATTGTTACTGTGCATTTTAAAACTATGTGTGAAACAGAAAATCTGTTGACGATGAGCTCAAAATGATGCAGTTGTTGTCGGTTGGCAGTCAGGCAGCAACAGCTGCTGAGGCAATTTTCTTTTGCATTTTATGCAAACACAAACTAACTAAACGAAAGAGCTCAACTTAGACCAAAACCCCAGCATAGCACCCCACTAAAACACCACCCCCCTTTTGAACCCTTTTTGTGTAACGTTACGAACGGTTAAATGTTTTCATTTTCATGCCTTTATGGCTTCTTCTGCTAGCCGCAATGTTTATGACGTTAGGAAACACGCAAAATTTATTTAATTAAAATGTAAGCGAGAGTGCGAGGAAAAGAGAGAGAGAGAGATAGAGCAGGTGTGTGTATGTGTAAGTGAGTTTGAATATGTTTCGAGTGCTTGCTGCAGTCATTTTGGGCTCTAATTGAATTGCAGGCACTGTCGAAATAAGTAGACTAATGTGTGTGCATGTGTTTGTGTCGCATCTCAGCTGGTATCAGGTGCGCCACGTCCGGACCTTAGCAATGCAAATTCGTTTTAATTAAAAAATGTACTTCACCTTCTTTACTTATCATGCTGAAAACAACAACAGACAGACAACCGATCATAATGAAGCTGGAGGGAGGTGAAACATAGAGAAAAACATATAAATGCACTTTAACGATATGCAAACACACACCTTTTTTCATGTTGTCTGCCCGACTATGAGACATGTGAAGAGCTCGCTCTCATGTTTGCTTTGTTATCGCATTTGGTCATTTGAATGCGAAACGATAACAAAAATGACACATATCAATGGCAATAGCAATGGCAATGGCACTGACAATTGCAATTGCAATTACAATTACATTTTACATATCGCATTTATATACACCACAATAACAACATGAAATTTAATTAATACGCACTGAGCGGAATGCCCTTACTGCTCGGCGTCGACTGACAGTTTGTTGTGATTAGAAAAGTAAAAAAGACTGCGCAAATAACAGATATCATATTCAGACGTCTCAAGTGTATGTTTTTCTAACAAAAATATGAGCACTGAATCGATTTTTAATATTTCATATATGAATTAAAATTCCTGGTTTTTTAAAAATAATTTTAAATCGAAAAAATATTACTTACACTAACGGTACACAGGCGTTCTAGTTTCAATACAAATATATATTTTCCAAACGTCCACAGGCTCAAAAGTATACCTAAACATTTGAGTGCATAAATCTGGATATATGAGAAGTATTTTTTTAAAACTGGTACGAAAAGCTTTAAGAAGCTGACATGCCCAACAAGTCTCTTGGTTCGAGTTGATTTTTGCTGCTTGCAAAAGACAGACAAGATGTGAAACGAGCATTTTTAAATGCAACAAATCCCTTGCATACATTAAGTCTGACAAAACTTTTACTAGACAAGCAGAGAGAGAGACAGGCGAAGGAATAGCTTGACAGACAGCCAAGAGGCCGAATGTAGAGAAGAATAGGTAGAGAGTAGAGAAGTGCGTTTCGAGCTATGTAAAGGGTCACAGGCCGCTTAGACAAACAAAACACTACACCGCATATAAAGAATTTCAATTTGAGCGGCATTCGCATTGTCTAACATTCCGAATTCTCCTCCTGCTCTCTTGTTTAAACTATTGTTGTTGCATACATTTAGGTGTTGCAGGCACGTACGCATACAACAATGCCACACTAACTCACACACACTATTTAGTTTAAATGAAAACCAAAAGAGATAGAACGTAGAGAGGGAAGAAAAAGCAACTGCATTCAGCTAGAGTCCAGCAGATTAATGCCGAGTCACGCAGGCATCAGTGAGAAGCGACAGCCACGAGGCTTGTGAGAGAAGCACTGAAGAAACAAGAGCAAAGAGCACTCGACGCTTGATTGTATTTTTATTTAATTTGGAGGAAAGCGAAACATGGCAGGCCACTAAGTTCTACGCGGTATCTCTTGTTGCTCATCGGTGCATATAGATTAAACAAAGCACAAAATGGTATGCAAACTAAATGTTTTTAAACTTTTTAAAATATTTCTGGGTATTGTTAAAAATGTGTTTCTTTCATTTCAAAATACTGAAGAAAAAAACGTGTAAAATGCATAATACAAAAATGTTAACCTTTTCGAAACATTTACGTAGAACAAAATAAAAAACAAATTTTGTATCCCAAACTCGTATACCTCATATCCTTTGCTCATTTTAGCTTATCGTGCATACTTTATGTGCAGTGCGCGCTTCGTTAATTTTCAGTCACAATTAAGCTCGGAAATGCTCCACACAGAGTGAATGCGAGTGGAACATTACTAGGAGAACTACCAGAATGAAAACATTAATTGCTGTGCGATTTAACCATTACGTGCATGGCATGAATTCTCTGCTTTTCAAGCAGCTATTTATGCGTATAATTGTAATGGAGATTAATAGAGCTGCATATTTACCACACTTTACACACATAAATATCGATAAGCATAGCCCGGTCATAGATAGACTATAAGAAAAAGCCATCAGCTAGTCATTACATTGATAAACCTCCTGCAGCTTAGTGTGAAATTTGAAAAAATGACCCCGTGCGTGTGTAAGTGTGAAAGATTGGAGAGAGGTGTTGTCAGCAGGTGAAGCTATTTGCGAGCTCACTGCACTCTAATGCCAGTTTTATGATGATTGTCCAGCAAGAAACAGGGTGTTACCAATGGAACTATAAATTTTATAAAAATCAAAAGAAGTTTTGTATGAAATAAGTTGAGATGTCTTTATATAAGTTTTAAGAACATTACCAAGCATGACATCTTTTTATGTTGCTTTTCAAATAATGTAGGACGACGCTTACTGTGCTCGACAATATTATATTTTATAAAAGTTCCCAATTACACACATTCATTTTTATATGAAACACCCTTTATGCTTACTAAAAAAATTCCTTTTATAGTCATGCACAAGCGCACACACATACATATACCTACAGACACACAGACAGAATTAAGTTTAAAGAAATAGGGTCAAACTGTGCCACGGTGCAAAGGTAAAGCGATAGGGCGAAATAATGGTAAACGGAAAAATATGACTAAAAGATAAGCATAAATCAGTTTATAAAGCAATTACGCGGCCGTTGCAATAAGCAGGTCAGTCCAAGTTGGCCAAGTTAAGCTTTAAAATAAAAAAATATATATATTTAAAAAAAACCCGCCTGCTTGCTGGAAAGAGACAGCCATCCAACAAAGACGATAAGATCCAACGTTAACTCAGCACAGTACATTATGATTGATAAACTGGCAGGCTAAAAATACCAAGATAATCAGCGAGCGAAACTTTTAGCAAAATTGTGACAAATTAAGGCAGACGACAAAGAAAGAAAAAAAGATTGAGATGGGGCGAAAGCATAATGTGCATGTCAGCGTTAGATAAGAGAGTGTCTGGCAAACAAAATGGCAACTAAAACACGCAACAACAACAAAAATGTCTGGCACAAGGAATTCTGTTCAGCCTGCAGAGCAAAAAGAAGAAGACCCAAGTAAGTTATTTAATTATTTATCATTCAGCACGGCGCAATATGCTCGACTTGCTCATTTTAATGCTACATCGTGAAGCCCCTAATTGGAAATTATGGGCGCCAAGTCGAGTTCCCAAATAAATGAGGCAGTGCCATAAACTAAGTCATTGAAATGATTTGGTGGATGACTAAATACCCTTTTCATGGAAAGAAATGGTCAACAAAATGCAGAGAGATTTATTTTAATTTTGGCAACTTATTTTAACTTAAATTTTTGCATTTTAAAATATATAAAATACTATACAAATTATTTCTATTTCTAAATCATCAACAAAACCTTTTCAAAGAGTATTTGGATAATTATTATCTGGACTAAATATGACACGAAAGCAAATTGGCTGCAAAATTTTGAATATCTAATTGATTTAAAAGTTTATGAATTAATTGTTGCCCATCATCTAGTCAAACACGATGTTTCCGTTTACCACCATAGCTAAAAATAAACGTTTGACATTCTGCGGTTCCTGATGCCATTTACCAAAAGAGCTTTACTTAACATTTTCAGCTTGTCATGCGGTCAAGGTTCCGGCACCAGCAATAAAGGCTGTTCATAATTTAGCACACGACTAAAAGTTCGTTTAGGTTTAGGGAACGCTTTTGTTTAGAAAGGAGAAGGAGTGGGACAATGGATCGAAGTCATGGAAGTGGTTGGCAGCTGTCAAGTGTACCGTAAAGTGCTTTGGAAAGACCACAAAGTGTTGAAGTGGGTTTAGGTCAGCTGTGTGACATGTTTTTGAAAAAGCAAATGTTTATGAATTATGTGGTGTGTTTGGCAATAGTTAGTTAAGTGCATGAATGAAAAAGCAGTTGACGTTTGGTTAAGTTTTTCATACATTTCCTTTTTCCATTATGAGTTACAGATTCAGTTTTTTTTTATACTTAAACAGGCAAACAAATGATTTCAAATCTAAATTTGTTGAACTCTTCTTGTTTTACAATTTTAAAAAACGAAAATATCCCTAACCGTATACTTTTATATAAAGATCTTCCAAACTCTAACACTATGTAAATGCTCTAAATATACATTAATACCGCACAATAGTTTTTTGATTTAATCAAAACCAACCATTCCGTTTTGCAGGCCAAACGCACAATGTCCCAAAATATTTTCATGCCAAACAACAAACGTATCCGAAAACCTGTGCAAATTGTTTCAAAACAAAGCACGGGCATAAAAATATAATCCCGTATAGCCAGAAAAATCAGCCATAATTTAAACAGCGCAAAAAAAAAAAAAAAAACCTCGAATAATAAAAGATAAAAAATAACAATCGCGAGAAAACATTATCGAGCACTGAAACAGCCGAAAATGACGAGCAGTAAAATTCACCGGTGTTCCGCTAACGCAATTTGTTAATGGAAACTCAATTGAATTGAAAAACTAAATAAATATAAATTTCGACATCCGCGCACACACCGGTAAATAAATAAAAGCAAGTAAAAAGCGTCAAATAAATAATGAAAACAATATTCGCAAAAGAGTTTTCGCTATAGCTAGTACAACTTTAATTTCTTTGATTGCTTTTGAAAGTTACAAAGAACAAGTATTTTAAAGGTGCAAAAAGCTTTAAAAAGTCATTATAAAAATCGTATTGATTTTTTTCATATTAATCATTAACATTGTTAAAGAATTAAAATCATATTAATTATTAGAAGGTGTTTACAGGGCAACCACAGCTGTACTATTTAACAAATATCTTAATTGTTTATTATTTTTCATGTTCAGTTTTTAATTGGCGAATTATGTAAACACGTTTTTGAAATGCACAAAACAACAAATGTTCACACAACTGTTATTATTGAAATTATCTTGATTGAAAACTGAAAACTAAGAATCTTATCAATTCCTTTTGGCTATCAAATTTAAATGAAATATCCAAAGGTTGTGTATAACTTTAAATTAGTGTTACACTATGATAATCAAGATTAAATCATAAAGCTGCACTTCTTTTGAATTCACAATGTAAGCCCCTTCACAGCTGTTGGAAAATATTTGCCAATAAATGTGAATTCCCTAACAACAAACCGTACTCGGCACAAAAGAGAAACAGTCAACAATAACATCTACGAGCAAAGGATGAAAAAACAGTATGTCAATCAATCAATCAATTAGCCAGTCAGTCACTCAGGTAGCCAACGGCGAGAACGTTTTCTTAAAAGCACAAACAAACTGAGCAAGTATTACTGTTGTTCCTATTGTAGTTTAAGGGTCAATACTTTTCAATAACTTTTACATAATGAATTGTGTACAAGTATACGTATTATACACATTTCAATACATAAAAACAAAACACATTTTAACGCCGAAGGTTGCGAGAAATGGTTTCATTTTTAACATTCCCATATACCTTTAAATTTTATGGTTTTCTTTATATATTTCTCCAGTTGTTTTTATTTTTTTAGTTGAGGAAGGGCATGTTTATTGTTATTGTTATAGTATATTAGCATAAAATCTTGATGTTGTTATTGTTCTTGTTTCATAGTAGCAAAGTAGTCCTCATAATCTAAGCTTTCACCGACATGCGATAAAAACAATAATAAAACACTTAAAAAGAGGTAAAACGTGTGGCCAAAAAAAAATTTGTTGTCTGTAAAGTTGGTTTACGAACGATAGTCTAACGTGACAACGTCAAAGCAAAACATTGATGAAATGATTGCATAGTTTTAAGAAAATTGAATCATTTTTATTAAATCATCACTATTTTTTATTGATACAAAAAAGTGAAATGAAATCTACAATTTAATTCAATTTCTCTGTATTTTTCTGAATTTTTCTGTATATTTGGTATATTTGATATATTTAGGATATCTGACATTGTTAGTTTTTTTTTTGTGTCTTTTGGTATTTTTGGTATTTTTGGGATTTCTGGTATTTTTTGGTGATTTTTAGTTATATTATATTTTTGGTATATTGTGACAAGAAAATTAAAATTTTTGTTTTCACGTAAGAAAAAAACAACATTTTCAAGAAATTGTAACGCGGTGCTGATCTCGGGTAATACAAAATCAAAAATCAATAATAATCTTTTTAGCAGCGCCACAAACATCTTTAAATCGTAACGGCGTTAACATTTACTTGTATTGAGTGTATCACATTGAGGTCTAACTAATTTGTGTAACACTTTTTCGTGCATGCAGTCTGTGTTCATCGATTTTTTAGAAGTTGTCACGTCAAAAAATATTGCAATACTAATTTACCTTCAGTTTACAATATAATAATTGAAATCAACGCAAAACAGTTATGAAAGTAATAAAAATATTCACGCACACCCCAACCATGGAAAGTTCAATTCCATAAAAAGCCGCACTTCATTGCCTTGACTTGTGCCAATTGCCATTTTGTATTTTATTTTATTTGTATATCATTTATGGCGATGAAACTACGCCACAGATATATGTATATAGTACAATGCAATACAATATTTTATTTATATCCCTGAACGCTTGAACTATGAAATAGCCACGAGTTTGTTTGCCATTTCGTGGTCAATATAGGTATGGCTTTTATATGTATGACCCACATGGCAACGGCAACGTTGCAACGAGGTCGCATCTGCCAAATGAAACCAATGAGGAAAACCCCCACTCAGTTGTTCGGTTGTAGCCATATTTAGTATTGTATTGTACAACAAAATGGCCACACAGCATTTGTGTTTCTGCCTGTCAGTCAGCTCAAGGCTGTTTAATTAGAACAGGTGAGTCAGACACCACAACCACAAATTTTACTTATGGCGTTAACATCCAAACAGTCGAACAAATAACCAAACGTTTCTTATTAAACAAACACTGGCTTGCATAAGTCTAACATGTTTTTGATTTTTAGTCATCAACCATCCAAATCAATAGAGCAAACAGTACAGAAAATGCAAACACTATTTGTTATCAAAAATCCCAATAGGCAGGCAAAGATGATTGCGTTCGAATCAAAAATACCTTCCATGTAACCAAATAATACGATTCACAATTACGCCGTAGGCGAATTTAAACTGCATTTATTATTTTTATTATTATTTATTTGCGTTCAACATTTATTTTCGATATATAAACACATAGGATATGAATTTAATAAACATGTTAAATTTTTCTAAGAATTTTGACAAGCTTCATTTTACGAAGATTTTTTTTACGCCGGTTTTTCTTGGAACGGAACCCCGGCGTAAAACGAGGTTTACTTGTATTACATAATTACAATATTTAACATGATGATTATGAAAATAAAAATCACAAACCCACGTTTAGCTCAATCACATAGCTATACATATTGTTTATGCTACCCTAAAGCCAACAGAGGGTATCAAAAGCTAAAAAACATACACAAATCAATCATACAACATGTGTGACACACAAAAGCCAACATAAACTGGGAGATAGCTCAAAAAATAGCAACAATAAAAAAAGATAGAAAAAAATAACAATCATTTTACTTTAGTGCTTACTAACTGACAAACTGCACAACGATTTCCAGCTCAGTGTGCAGCAGGCTTACTTTTTCCTCCGAAAAACCCCAACTGACAGCCTTCCCTCCCATTTCAGTTTGTGTTTGCAAAGAAAACATTTATGTAAACTTTATATCATAAGAACTGCATTCTGCATTGCATTCTGCCTGCCTGCATTTTCTGTCTATCTGTCTGCATATCTTTATGCCCGAGTTTGTTTTATAACAACTGCAAGATAACGACATTTGCCAATATGTTGCAGAACTACTGCTTGAAGTGATTTCGCCCCTTGTCCTTGTCATCGCCTTGCTTTTTTTTTGGCCTTACACAACTACAATTTGTGTGTCATCTATTGAATTGCCAGCTTTTTACTTGCCAGCTGCGACGTCTTCTGACTCAACTCGTATGGTTTTGTCATCGTCTTAAGCTAGTACTGCCAATTTGTGAGTTCTTTGTTATTTTTCTATCCTCTCACATGCTCACTATTTTCTTTAGCCTCGTGCTTACTTTACAAGTAATATAATAAAGACATTTTCATTGCATCAATAAATAAGTGTTGAGGTTAGATATAGATTTAAATGTTTTGATTGGATTTTAAAATGGTTATCACCATTCAATTGTAAATTATTATCATAATAAGTAAATTAAAATTCTTTTTCTACTTATCATGTTAATATAAACGCTTTTCAATTATTTTTATGTTATTTTAAATATAATTTGGTCAACTTAGTTTTTATATTTAAGAGTGTTTTTGCTCATTTTTATACCCTTAACCCATAAAATGGGTAAATAAGGGTATAATGGAAGCATCTCCGACCCTATAAAGTATATATATTCTTGATCAGCATCAACAACCGAGTCGATATAGCCATGACCGTCTGTCCGTCCGTCTGTCCGTCTGACCGTCTGTCCGTCTGTATGAACGCGTGGATCTCAGAGACTACAAGAGCTAGAGACTTCAGATGCTGGGTATAAGTTCTCCTATACCATGAGCAGAAACAGTTTGTTTCAAATTATCGATAACTATTCTGGTTTCCGATATACACATGGAATCGATAACAATCGAATTTGGAAAATTTAAAAATGGGGGTTCAAAGAATGGGTAACGATAGAACTTTTCTGAAAATTTCGTCCAAATCGGTTAAGAAACACCTGAGATATCGATTGAAGTTAAGTCAGTATACCAAAGTCTTATAAAAAATTTAATATACATATTTATTGCAACTGGGTTCAGGGTATCTTCTAGAGCCTTCTTAGTTGTTTCATTTTCATTTTTCTAGGTTTGAATTTTTCAGTTAAATCCGGTTGACCTATTCATTCAACTTTTCTCTGTGCTTATTTTCTGTTCACATCATTTTCATTTTCCACTTGCAACGTTTTTTCAATCACACAAATCTCTTTTGGGCTCATTTCCATAAATGACCACAGCACAGCACTTTTAGAACATTTGAATACGAAAAATTATTAGAGTGTCCTGTGAAAGGTTTTTAACATAACAAACATCAACCTGGGACAGTTTCTTCTTTTTTTTTTATTTGGCGCACGTTTGCCATTTCCATGTACACATATCTACTCTAAAATATATTGATAAGCCTTTTGTGCCCCAGTTGGCAAAATGCAAGGCAAACCCAAATCAGCCTTCCACCCAACAGGCTCCAACCAATTTCCTCCCCCTCCTCCACCAACCGACAAAATCCTGTTGCCTGTTGCCGAAAGCTTACATTACTGGCCATCCTACCTGGTCGGGGTTTCGTGGCAGGGACGAAAACCAACAAAATATGTGGCCAATTATAGATAAACAGACGTTTTTACATTCACTTGGTTTTCGGGTCGGGTTTCGGATCTTCTAGTATTTATTTTTGTTTTTTTGTGGTCTAATTTATGTTTAGAAATGACTTCTAGCTATATATTGTGGTCGGGTTATGTAATATTGTTGTTTCGTCTAATCATATGCCATTATTCATATGCAATTTGCTCAGCTTAAATTATTACAAACATTTAACAGAAGTATAGTCAATTTTTTTAAATTCAAACCATATGTTTTAAGCTAAAATTATCCAAAAAAGTAACTAGCCATGAGAACTGGAATTTTCTTAATAGTTAAGAAATATTTTTTATTGAAAACAAAAACTTAACTTTAACTTCATCTGCACCTATAACAACGTGAATATAGTCTTCACGGTTTACTTGACATAATTGAATGCTTATATATTTTATTGTTATTCTGAGATTTGTAAGCCATAAGGCAATACATTTGTTATGTATCGAGTGTGATTTTTGCATGTCTCTGGCATAGAGAAAGCTTCTTTAAATAAAGATACAAATAAAATTTTCCACCTGCATGATGCCTAAAAAAAACAAAAGCCCTTTACGGCAAATACTTTTAGCGTGCCATCATCTTTGAGATCCGTTGCTAACAATGACAAATGACAATAGAAAATGAACGACAACAAGATATCCTTAAGTATCTTAAGTATTACAAAAAATATATGAAAATTAATATTTGTGTATATTTAAGAAGTTAAAAATTAAAAAGGTAACATAATTGACTTAATGTCAGTATGTACTAAAAAATTACATAAGGTCTGAATTCTTTTTTAAAAAAAAGTATTTTTATATAATAGGAAAAAGTATATGTATATCTCGAAAAAATATATACCATCTAATGAAGTTTTGTTACATTTTCTTTGGCGTAGGGTATAAGAGTACACAGAAACAAAGGCAACAGCAATGCTGGCTGAAAGACGATAAACTAAAAATCGCATTTTCATGCTTTTTGTCAAACAAACGGCAGTCAAAAAGTGGGAAGAAGCAAGATACTCAGAAAAAGAGAAAAAAATAGAACCGAGATTGTCGGACAGATAGGAACAAAATATAAAAACAAAAATATGTCAAATGTTGTCGCTGCCTTTCGTTGTTTCGTTTCTTGGCCTTCCTGTCAACGCAAGCATTGTTGTTATTCTTGTTGCTGCTGTTTAAGGCAAATATTTGTGTAGCAAGACATATATAAATATATATATAAGGGCAGAATAAATTGTTGTGCGAAACAAATTTGATTTGAAATTGAAGTTGCTTTGCCAGCAGCAGCAGGCAAACATGCTTTATATACAAATAGTTATCCCACTTTATGATATATAATATATAAAAAAAAAATTGTATATACAAGTTGGCCAACTATTTTGATGATGTGTTTATCAACTGTCAAAAGCTGACAATAAGCCAAATGGATTTGACGCTGGCCAACAGAAAAAAAGTAACAGCACTGAAATAAAGTTTTACAGTATTTGTATTTTGTTTTTTATGTAAATACTTATATCCAAAGCACAAATAAGTTGATGGCGTTTTTAGTTCCCGCCTCAAGATTCTGCTAGACCACACAGAAAAAGATAGCAATCCTCGGCGAAAATATAAAAAAATTTACATAATATGCATAATGAAATGGATTTCCATAGACTGAAGTGATAGGACAACTTTAAATTTCGTATTTCTAAGCATTTCGTCGCACTTTTCTTTTCGCACAATAATATTGTTGCTTAACAATTACTTTTAGTACTTGAAGGACGCAGACTATTTTGATAAATGCAAACCAACTTGTAAGACCAAATAGTTACATTTTTTTAAAAGCGAAGAGCTACCTAATATTAAAATTGTATTAAAATTACTTTATATTCAGAGAATAATGAAATAAGACTTTACAAAAAAAACAAGCTGAATATAAAAAGCCTTGATGGAAAATATGTTACATGTATAAATAATGTCATGGTAGCAACTTTGGCAAGTAATATAGATTTGCAAAACATTTCAAATTAAATAAAAGTGAGATTCGAAAAATTGTGATTACGAATTTTTAATGCCATTAATTTCTATAAGGGGTAATTTGTTTCTTGACGTTCATCAAATGAACACAAACCTACAGTTGAACAAATTAACGGTGCCATTTGGTATACTCCAAGGACTATTCAGCTGATTTGATTCACTGTTCGCACAGCTATATATTTTTATATGCAGTTAATGTTTTGTTGTCTTACGCCGAAAAGTATGCTAAAACATAAATTAACACTTACATTTTATGTGCCGGAGAGAAAAATAACTTTTGAAAAATCCACAAACCAAATGCCAGACATCTAAAACTGATTTGACTGCAAAGATAAGATACCAAGAAAATATAAATATACATATATACATATAAAAAAAGCAAAAGATATGTAGTTAGAGCTGAAAGTAGTCAACTCAATTAGTTTAATTGCTGTGTTTGTAGAGGCCAAAGGCGCCAAACTGGCAATTGAGTGCGAGGCGAGCCATGGTCCAAAAAACTTAATGTTTATTTTTATTGAGATTTGCCAGATAATCAAGATACTTTCAAGCGCAAATTAACGGACACCCAGTACGAGAGATTCCCTCGTTTGTTTGTTTATTTATTTATTTATGGGCTTGCTTACTAACATCGCCGGACGTTGTCACAAGTCGTTAAAGCACTTAATTTGTGTATCAATTTGTGTGTGGTCCGAAATGCTCATCAAATATCGAATTTTGGTATAGATGTACCCCAAAAGTAACAACAAAACTGCAGCAGATGCCAACAAAATTCTAAAAACGTAGACAATTTCTAGCGAATTGTACGACAAAAGGCAAATTGTGCAATGCTGAGTATCGAAAGTTTAAAAAGTTGTCTTCTAAAGCCGTTACGCTCAATAAGCCGCAGCAATCGCTTAGATTTTAAATGCCAAACACAAATATCAACAAGAACGGCGAACATACAGAAAAACTGCAAGGCATGCAAATACCCTGCACTCGCATTAAATATCTTACTTGTTCTTTTACAATGAAAGTTGTAATTATTGAACTCATTTAGCTTGTTTAACTTTTGCATTCAATACTTAAAATATTCAACGCTTAAAAAACAAAAATAACAAAATTCAAATAAGAAAAGAATAAGGTCAATTTGACAGGTGGAGTAAAAAATAAACAAACAATATTTTTGACAGCTAGTATTAAGGCTTTTACTTTCAATCAGTAAGGATACAAATTAAAAGACTTACTTGCAACTCATGTTATTAATATAGTAAGTAATGTAATGACATTCTTTAAAGGGGTTATGAATTATGTGTGTCTTTAAACAATCAATATTTATCTAGTTTCTTGAAAACATTATTCTTGAAAAATGTACATACTTTTACGGGGTATTCAAAACTTACTGTCACCCAGTCAAAAGTTGTGGCTTAGTCAAACAAAAAACCTGCACAAATTTGCGGTGAACGATTTTACTGCAGCGTGGAAAATCCTTTGCTGTTGCTTTGGCAAAAGGTGTTGCCCACAACCGGAACGCGACAGACGAACGCCAAGAGCACCAAGAGCAGCCACAGACCGACTTACAACGAACAGTGAAACCTTCCCAATCCCACCCCCTTTTATAACCAACTCAAGCCTTGCGCAATGTTGACTTGCCGTCTTGAAGGGTGGCGTGGCTGAGTGAGAATAAAGGGGTAGGGAACAAGCGGTTATGTGTGTCAAGTGGACGCCGCTTGGCTGCACTCACCCAGGGCAAACCATTCAGTTCAACATGCCTCGAGAGTTGCCTCTCTCTGTCAGTCAGTCACTCAGTCAGTCAGTCAGACAGTCAGACAGTCAGTCAGTTAGTCTGTGTGTCTGTGTGTCTGTCTTTCTGTTTGTCTCGCTGTCTGTGTGCCATTCATTTGGCTCGTGTCTTGTGGGGCAGGTCAAAAGCAAATCGCTAAAGTTTACTTCGGTGCGTGGTGAAGTCCTTGGCTATGCCTTTAAATAAACAAAACCAACAGCAGCAGTCGCGTTCATGTTTTGAACATGATTCAATTACTACTAATTGCTTACTATACTAATCATATATAACATATTCCCAGCCCTATTTTGTGCTCATTGTAACTGTAATTCTTGCTGTCGCTTTTATTGTTGGGCAAATGCAAACAAAATTTGGTGTGAATTGAATAGATAATGAGTGAAGCTTTTGGTATTGAAATACTTGATTGATAAGTTCAGGGCAATGTTGTTGTCTCTTGCACATGAATTCATTTTGTGATAGTTGAAATCGTAAGTCAATTTAATTAGCTGAAAATGTATGTATAGCTTGATAAGACACATATAAATAAACGTGTACTTAATTTCAACAACATTGCAACTATAGTTCATTTGTATTGAGAACTTATAAGTGGGTTGTAAAGAAGAGCAAGGACTTATTATTCGCCAATTCTAATCAATTATCTATGTAAAGCCGTGCGAGATTTTCGCATGAAATGTTTTTATAGATTTTAAACATAAACGGAAAACATGGCATTTGATAAACAGCAAGAACATAAAATAAAATAGATTGTCCACTATTTCGCTTTAATGCAAACTTTAAAAGCGAACAACATGCCGAATTATAAGTTATACCCATAAAACTGGCAGAAAATAAATAAATAAATAAATGATATATAATGGTTTGCTTGTGAAACTTGCAAAAATATCAGTATAAAAGAAAATAACACAGAAAATGACTAAGCAAAAAGAAAATTAATAATAACTTCATGAAAGAAACTTCCCCAACTCACATTTCATTTACGTCATGTCATTTTGATCATTCGACAAGTTGTGATAATCAGCCGCATTTTTGCTGATGCAATTCCACTATTTCCGGTACTCAGACCACGCCACCCAACCTATAACGTGTTATCAACATAAAGGCATAAATCATTTTGCACATTAGCAATGAAAATAGCAACGTAAAAAAGACACGAGCCTGAACCTGGTGTCACATGATGAAAAGACGATTTGGCCGGAGTGATAGATAGATAAAGCAAAAGCTCGTGAATATATATTCAAATAACAACAGCAAAAACATTTTGTGAGCGAACACGTGGAAAACAATAAATCTCCATTATGTTAAGCGCTTTTCATTAACGGGTTTTAGGCATAACAACAACTACAACAATCAGCATAGCTATGCATATGTGCATACACCACCACGTATACGCAATATCCACTTTTGACAAGTTGACACTAATGCACTAACATACACAGAGAGAAAGAGAGAGAGAAAGGCTGTCAACATTTTATGCACCTGTCGTAAAAATATTTGCCTAAAATATTTTAAGCCGCATTTTGACAAAGGACTTGTGCCCAGCCCCCAAAAATAGTCAAAAAGCTTTAAAGATGGGAGAAGTTGGGAGGCATGGTGTATGGGTGGACAGCTTGTCCACACAGGATATCTGTGAGCAAATATGACAGGCATTGTTATTTTGTAGGCCAAAGCTTATCTCCGTTTGGCTGCTGCATGTTGTCAAAACAAATAAGCGTTGATTTTTTTCTTCTAAAAATGGATTATGCAACATTGTTGCGGCAGCAACGCTATGTTACCACAACATTTTTGTGCCGAAATAACAAAATTGTGTGGTTGACTTTTATGCACGCCTAGCAAAAGGCAAATTCAATTAGTATAGTGAACTATTAGGATGGCCTTAATGATTGAGGTTTATTGATTTAACGTAAAAAATATATACAAAAAGCCTTGATATTCTAATTGTAGTTTTGGTCAAAAGATATGAAAAATTCAGTAAACGTTTTACAGATTAAGCTTTATTACTAGTTTTAATATCATTCAGCTTTATCTAGTGCCCTCAATTAAAGATAAGCTTTGTTATCATGCAGTCTAATTAATTGGTTTTAAGCCACTCAAAAGCCACACAACAATATTCATTAGAAATGATATTAATAATTACATTTATGACATTTTAAGCCCTACTAAATCCATTGCAATTAGTACATGTGCAACCTGTCCAACAAAGCTTAAACATGTCAGCACTCTTCAAACCTCTGCTATGCTACAAGCCTTCTTCCAAAGTAGCTGCAAGTAACTCATACACAAGCGTCGCAATTGACAAACCAATTGACAAGTCACTTAATTGTGTCATTAACCGCAAAACATGTTAACGTTAAGTGCATTTGGGGTAAGCAGAAAGTTATACTGGAAAAGTCCAAAGCTTAAAAGAGTTAAGGGTTGCGAATCAACCCACCCGAACCACAAACAGTCGCCATTTACCAAGTCAAGGACAGCATGCTTTCATAATCATAATTTAAATTTTGCGCATTACCAACTCAAACAGAGAAAAACAATTACAATACTTAAAGGTCTTTGCCTATGGGTTAATTATGTGTGTATGATTAACAAACAATTGAATTTGGCAGACACTTTTAAGCACAAGGCTACGAGCCACTTTGGGGGCGCCACTTGATGCTGTTCCAGCTGCTACAGCAAGGCACAAAATGCATTTGAATGCAATCCAAACTGTGATTACCCCAAGGGGTTGCTTTCTATATGCATGTACCATATGTAAGTGGTGTTTGGGCAGTGAATGTTAGAGTTTGTGTTGTGTGTGGTTTGGTAATTGCTTCACACATTTCTACATCTATGCTAATTTTCTAGCTGAAGCGAATGAGATTTTTGGCTTTGTCGTCCACCAATTTGACAATAAAGTTTCGTGTCGTAGTTTGTTTTGGGGTTCTTTTTAAAACGCTTTGGTTTGCTGTATTGTGTTGAAAATGTTCGCCACGCATTATTTTCATATGTCTGTCTGTCATTGGGAAATGAATCTGCGGCAGTTATGCACGCCATTTCTACAGCCGTTGCTGGGGGGGTTGGTACAAAGTGGTTTTGCTCCTCCGGTTCTGTCTGTTGTGGCTTTTATACGAAATTGCTTTTTTCGGCCGCATTCTGTTTTGCCAGTTTATTGTGTGTGACACAATACACACACCCACACAGAGAAAGGGACACAACAATGATTGTGTTCTGTTTGCCAGAGGGGTCGTTGTTGTTGTAACTCCAATTTGACCATACATAATCGTTCGAACAAGAGATAAAGTTCCACAATTTTGGTGCTTATCCCATTTACACAGACCTAATAGAGGCATTTGAAAAATGTTCATAAATCGATTCAAAACAGTTATTGCTTTAGTCACTTTAATTAAGTATGAAAAATTCAACAACCGCTTGTGGTTGTGACAAACTAAGTTTGGCAAGGCCTGTTCACAGTATCAATATATGCAGGTTGACAATTTATGGATCAAAAAAAGTTTTATTTACTCAAATCACAGTTTCAAAATTTTATTAAAACAAGTTGATAAGAAATGAAAAATGTGAAAATAAAAACATTTTCTGCATTTTAAGCTTAGAAATTGATCATTAGACATTTTTGTGGCAGGCATACATAACTATACGATTTAAGCTCATAAAAAATAGTTTGAAAATTATAAATCAATAGATAAGCCAAAGAATTTGTATACCTTAATAAACTTGAACCTCCTCATATTAACTTAAATAAACCAAATTATTTAGAGTCTAGAAACTGTGCTTAATATGCTAAATATGTTGCTTGTCGATATATCGTAGTCAAGTCAATTAAAGTAATTAGATTTTTGAAAACAGAATCTCAGCAACACCAGTTGGCAGCTAAGAGATGCTCAGAGCAGTTGCAATTGAACAGACAGCCATTTGATTTGCCAACTGGGACAACAAGGCACAAATCGGTCATATACAGATTTACCTGTGCAAAAAAAGACAATGTGGCATTCGAAAATGATGATGGCATAGGCAAAAACGGATAAAGACAGAGAAATGTGTAAGTGGAGGTGGGGACTGCAAGTGCAAAGTACATAAATTAAATTGAAGTGAAATCAGCAAAAAGGCGAGTGAAGTCCAGCACAGACACCCGACTAGTATTATGCTGTTTCGAATTGAAATAAAAGGCACATTAATATCAGACGCACAAAGCAAAGAGTTTTTGCAAATGCCGCATTTACCACATGCCAAATCCAACGCAACATCCTAAACTGCTATGGTAGTTAGGTGATTTATACACCCCACCCAGCTTTTCTACATGTGCTCCACTCGATCTCGAATGCGGCCCAACATGTAAAGCGGGTCATATGGAAATCTTAATCAATTCGCTAGCATTCATTTCACATTCCTCTTATTTCTTTTCTAACGATTCATTTCCCTTGAGCCATGACTTTTTTTTGGCATGTTAATAAAGTTCTAATAATAAACAGTTTAATGTCCAAAGTCTGTAGGTTGATAGAGTATATGATGCCATTCTTTTTGAATTTTGAAAGTAATTTTATAATTTTTTTAAATTTCACACTATACGAATTATTTTTAACTAATATATTCAATTTTCTTTTCTTTACACCAAGCAAAAACATTACATGTTAGATATTTGTCAAAACCCAAATTGATACTCAAATTGTACAGACATAAAATGCATGCATAAGAAATTTTTATCTGTTAAGATCTGGCAATTGTAATTGTTGCACTCTCGACCTCATAAATTAATGTTCTGTTACAAGTCAAACTGTAATGGCAAAAACAATATGAAAAGATCAAAGCTAATGCTTATAAAGATGAATTGCTACTTTAGACACTCAATAAGCAGACAACAGCTCAAAAGTGATACAGACATCAAATACATCCAAACATATATAAAAATAAAATGTAGCGCAACTTCAAAAGGCCGCAAAATAAAACTTGAGCAGCTGATGCATCTTTTATGAATGCCACGAGACTGCCTTAAGTATTTATTTCAAGTTACACAATTCAATCGAAAGACACAGACAGCGATAGTGCTGACCTTTTATCATGGTCATTTTTTTTATATATAGTGTAAATACTTATAACTGCTTCAGTTTCTTGTGAGTTTCTTAAGTTATCTACTGTTTCGTTTGCTTGTTCATTGACATTGAAATGCGTTTCATGGTCCGTTCGCTTCTTCACTCATTTAATTGTTCGCCTGTGCTCAGCGCGCATTAAATTTATTTAAATTAAACTAAAGAAGAAGTAAGAAAGACATAAAAAATAAATCTAGTAAAAGTATTTCAGCACCTTAATTGCCAAAAATAGCTCAACATTGAAATGTTTGGCCTTGAAGGGCTTTAAATACATTTGAGTGGGATTATTTAAGCTTCCAATTGAATATCAAGTTGACACGTTTCCATAACCGGAAGACCAACAGTCTCATATATTTCTTTATACATATTATCTTTATTTTGTATCCTTGTCGATCATTGTTTTTGCATCTCAGGTGTTTTTAAAGTCTAGCTTCAAATATAATTGAGTTCTACTATGACAAGCTTTAATAAGCCGGAAATAAATAATGACTCACTCTTGATCTAACTGAATTTCTTTACACGAGCCGCATTAAGTTTTCAAGCTCATATATATAGAAGCAAATGGAAACTTTTAAAAAGAGATACAACAACTTATATATTGCGAAAAAAAATACAGAAAACAAACTGAATGTAAAGTTAAAAAAGTTAATTTTGATATTATTATTATTATAAATAACATTTCTGTTTATTTTTAAATAATTTTCTTAGCTTCTGAAATGTTTAAGATAACATTAAAATGTTATGTATTGTTCTGTATTTCGCTTTCATTGTTGCTTCTCAGCACTAATTGCGATTGTTTTCTCAAGCTTAGCTTAGTATTCTTATTTTTGGAAAAAAGATTTCTTATTTACTTTGCCTTGACAAAAAACAGCAACACTTGCCTGTGAGTAAACCACAAAATAAAAGTCTCTGACTGTATAGCTGAACCGACTGAGCTTAGCGATAATACACAACTAAGTTGCTCTCTAAAAAACTTTGCTGAGCTTTGATGAATAATAACTAAAACCCAATTATTGTTAAGTTCATGATAATAAATTGCATTTAATGAGAGTGTCGATGTAAACGATAGAAGCCAGCCCATTGGGCATGTTGGGTCACAACAAGCGGGAAAAAACACAAATAAAATAACTTACACATGCATATGTATATGTATATATTTAATTATAGTCAATAAACATGGCACAATCTAATTGCAGTGTAGCTTGTGTTAAACAAAAACAACTCAAACCCAACCAAACGAAGCAATTTATTCTAACTAATTAATAACAATAGCTGTTGCTGCAATAGTAGGTATAGTTTAACAAGGGCAAAAGCTTGTGCCTATTTTATTTAAGTTACAAATTTTCCATTCAATTTTTTCGCAAAAAACCGTCTGGCAAGTTATCTTGAAGCAATAGAAATAAAATTTTTGAGAATAGCCAAACAAACTGATAAGACAGCATTTTATTATTATCTTACAGAAGAAATCTTTATTTTTATTTATTAGAGGCGAGATTTAGGCACACACTTATATTGACATACCCTACACAAAAAGGGCTCAACCAAAAATGTTTTATATAAGAATAGTATAAACAAGAACTGTAAAGTTGCCATGTGTCTGAAACGTTGTTTTAATAATTGTTTAACTTTTCTCATGACTCATGCTCTTCAAAACAATTGTCCAGTTTCTAACAAGACATGTGCATTCATTTTGTAGGTTGCTGAACTTTCTGGTCGAATGGCACCTAATGTTGTAATCAGTGCAATTAGCAAATGTGCGAGACAAGATAAAAGGTAGATGGATGAAAAATATACAATATACAAATGAAGCGCCATTGGTCAAACACATTAGCGCAGTGCTAATGAAAAACACAAATTAAGTGTGGATTACGCAGCTGACACAGGTAAACATACACAATAGAGTAGGTACCTGGCGCAAAACGTATCTCACAGATACAGACTATCTCGACGACAACAGCAAAATCTAAACAATTTACTAAATAATTTTTCAATTTACGCACAAATGGCATGCTAATGAGCCATATTATAGCTACAAATTTATGTATGGACTCTTCCAAAAGAACATTACCAAATATAGAACAAACAAATTGAAGATCTAGAAGGAACTTGTGAAGAAAGAAATCTAGAGCAAATCAATTAGCAGGTGCTATTTCTCTCCAACAACCGTTATGTTCACTCGATTGAATGCTAATTGATACAGTTATTTTGAAAAAACATTTAAATGTGTGTCTTAAAGTTATTTCGTGTGCGATTGCCAGATTGAAATTATCACCGTGTAGCTAAGTATTTTTGAGCGTGGCTTTCAACTGCTAGCCATATCTAATACTATGTTAATAATGAATGTATACGACATTTTTGATCGTCAGAGTACTATAAATAATTATTTTTTTTATTGGGTTCAATGCCATTTTATATACTATTTCTATAAAGCAACAAACTGACCTTATTTGATAAGCTTCAAGTCAATGCAAAAACAACATCTTTTTTTTTTTTGCACAAGCTCTTGCTGGCATATTTATAATGTTTATTTTAATAAGACTTGTGCTTGTTGAATAACTTTTACTTAAGCTCATAATATTTTAATAGATAAATTTCAAAACAAGCTTTGCTTTTACTGATGTGATCATTACAAGTGATTGGGAAGTTTATAATGGTTTTACAATTTTCAAAGTTTTTACTAACAAATATCTAATTGGGTAATTTTCTTGCATATTTATTGAGTAAATATTATTTTTCCATCTTTTTATTTACGCAGTCTCTGACTTTAAACAATATTTATTATCCTTTACCATAAAGCTGTTAATAATTATCTTTATTTTAATTTTCAGTGATTTTTGACTGGCATTTCTGACACTTTCGGCTTAAGTTAAACCTGCTTATCTAATTGTTCCTATTAACTACATTTTTCATACCTTTCAAATGACCGTTTCCCAACATTAAGTAACCATTACATTATCCTTACCTGGAAGTACAACAGAAGTAAAAATAATTTAAGCATATAATTATAATTTACCGGTTAATCTTATTTTAAATGTAAGTCATGAGATGTTAAGAAAATTTAACTGATTAAAACTATTTCCATTTATAAAATTTAATACAATTAGTAGAAAATATTTGCTTAAGTGCAACATAATTATAATTCTTGTTTAAAGCTTTCTTTCTTGCTTTCTATAAACACAACGCCACTGAGCATCTCAAATGATAAATGTGATTTGCAAATACGTATATATACAAAGTACTTAGCTAGTTCTCATAATTACAAACTCACCCTCAACTATTTACAGTCGAGTGGTACTGTGGAGTTGCGTACATCAAACAAGAGACAGGCGAGGCTCGTTCATTAAAATTAACCATCCAGTTCAGAAAGGCAACTAACCCAATATGCAAATGTCAGATAGCAAACACAAGTGAATCGCATAGCACAGTAATTCAAATAAAATGGATATAATAGTTTGTATGTGTAACTCGACTAGAGTTTATCCGTTTTCGTATTTAAGAACTTTAAGATTTCATTATATTCAATATATTTAAAACGTAATATTAATGTTTTAAAATGGTGGCTTGAAATCTTTTCGGTTTATTCTACTCTTTCTTTATTTTTATTTATTTATTTTTTTTTTATTTTTTACAGACTGAATATACCCAATGACTGAATTTTATAGTCGTATTGTTATGAATTACTATTTATATGACAACACAGAGACATACGTACAAAGCTAGAGAAATGACATCGACTAAGCTCCAACTACTGCAGCTTCAGTTATTTTCACTATGTTTCATGCATTTGCAGATTTTATCTTGTTGATGCCTTTTAGACAAATTTCAATTAACCTAAGTGTAGTTTGGGGGAGGAAAAAGCGCTGCCTTATTCTGTTGTGGCTGTCAACGAATGTTAATTACGAAATTGATTAAACAAGCCAACAAACAATGATGTGCTTTTCCTCTAGTACTATTTGTAATAATACTAGCCATTTGTTGTCCCATTTCGCTAATAAGTCTAAAAGACATAGAAATATGGTTGGCGTGCATTGTTGTCTGTAGATGCAAATGTGCAACGGTTTTTTGGGGCAACCTACCTGTTGCAATCTAATAACATAAGTCACATGCAAATTAGACAAAAAGTCCCAAACAGCTGGCTGAACTCACAATTTTATTTATTTTTTTTTATACTCCATACCGAAAGTAAAGAGTATATTGGGTTTGTTCAATGTCCGTCATGGAGTCTGTCCGTCTGTATGGACGCAACTTTTTTCGACACCCTTCAAGCTAGAAACATGAATAATTGCATATATCTTTTTCTATGGCCGAGAAAGATAAAGTGTGAAGATTGGAGTTCTACTATTACTCGGTGGCTTGCAAATCGATAAATTCGATAATTCACTATCGATAAATTCTTATATTTCCCACAGCCTTACAGTTAGAGTTACCCAACCATTTTTGAGCCACGGTCACCCATTCCGCACCTAGTCCCCCGCAGTTTGAAATCAGAAACGCCTTTATCTTCCAAAAAAAACTGCAGCAAAACATTGAATGCCACGCCCACCCATACAACCCTATGCGCCTCAACGCCTCGTTAGAAACGGGAATGCGTGTTTCATTCTCAGTTTTTAGGCTAGTGTCTTCAAATTTGGTAGGAAGATATCTGGTGACATTCCACAAAGATTTGTGGCAAAATTTTGGATGAATCGTCTCCAAACTCCAAACCCCATGCCTGCATCAGCCAATCGTATCCGTACCCTACCCTAATCAGGCCTCTTTTTACCGGTTTTAATACAGGTTTCGAGTATACAGCAGTCGGTTGCGTCCGACTGCAGTGTTTCCACTTCTTTTTTTTTGTGTGTTTTCATTTTGTACTCATTAACATTTAAATTAAATTCTTTTGTTTTGTTTTTCAACGCTTACGTTTTCATGTTTTCTTATTAATTTATTTGCTTGGAATTTATATACTTTTCTTGCATTGTGTTTGCCAGTTCAGTTTGTTTTCCCGATCTTTGCCCTGGTATGTTTTTGTATTCTTGTCTTTTATTAAGATTTATGCAATTTTTTGCGTCGTTGAGTTGTTTTTTGTTTTTCATTTGTTGAGCAACTTTGTAAAAGCTAATATTAAAAATTGTTTGAATAATTAGCGTAATTTATTTTAAACTTCAAATCGTATGCATAATTTAACTATTTTCGCAATGGAATTATGTGTTAAATATTTCAATAAAATTATAGGCAATTAATGTTTTCACACATTCACATTTTGAAATATATATAAGTACTTTAATAAATATTATGGAATTCCAGGAATATAGATTTATTTATTATAAATTGCTATTTATTCATTACATATCAACTGACTTAACACACTTTTGACCCTAACAAAGGCAAGCCTTAACAACAAAATATTAAAACTTGTTCATGTGGCCAGCTTACCATCTATTATCTTATCAGCTAAATACTTATTTTTGCCTATTTGTTTAAATAACCCATCAGCCTTGACATCAACTAAGATCTATAAATAATGTTTATTCATAACTAAGTGATTAAGTTAAGCTAATTGTGTAAGTTTCAACAGACAATCAAATAACTTTTGCGAATATGTTGAAGAAAGCAAAATACAATATGTCAATAATAATTCACTAAATACATCGCATCGGTGGTTCAGTGGTAGAATGCTCGCCTGCCACGCGGGCGGCCCGGGTTCGATTCCCGGCCGATGCAGCTGATTTTTTTTAACAAAAATTTTAACTCATTTTTTTAAATATTTATTTCTACTGCTTATATTTTCAGTTTAATTTTATTGCACATACCAAAAATCTAATGCCACTTTTACTTTTTTTCCTCCCTCCAAATCGTTCGAATGTTTGTATGTTGATAGAATACGGCAATTGCCCGAAAGTGAATAAAATATTATTTTTAAATATGCATAAAGTGCATATCAATTTGCCGCGAACATTTAACTTATACGCCGTAAAATATTTGTACAAAAATTTAGCCACAACTGGTTCAACAGGCAACAATATTTATATTCACCAGAGTACTCTGCATGAAATGTGGAATTCTAATTTGTGGTTGCACTAAAAAAGCTCTCAAATATCAACGATCTCATGCGTTGCACATTTTGAAAAATATGAAGTGAATGCTATTAAAATATGTTTCGAAAGAGTTTATTATAGATTTCTAATTGGCAGCCAGTGATGTAAACTTTTGCGGAGGGAATGCACCTCCAAATAAATATCCATTTCCATTAATAAAAGTATCTCGGTTTAACACAGCTATATGCAAACAAGTACATACTTGTACCAACCAGCGACATACCCTTAACCGGTTTGGGCACAGCACACATGGAAAAAATAAGCAGAGTTAAATGGACTTTAGGCGGTTATTGTTATGGTTATTATTAACATCGTTGGCTTATCACTGACAACGCTCTTTAATTGCTTTTGGTTCGCTGACATTGGTTGGTTTGTTTGCCGCTGAATACATGCTAGAATGCCCCAGACAAGCCCCCAGACACAACAGAGCTGTGCTCCAAACTCCAAAGCTAACCCCCTAAGCGATAACAAGTTATGAATTCTAACGCATGTGGGAATTTAACTGTTGTAGAAATCAACAAACAAACAAAAAATCTTCCAACTCCCATGCGTTCAATTAATTTCACGTAGTCAACAATATTTTTGCATACATAGAGATACCACAACAGAGCGAATATCATCAAAATAAGTTCAAAGAAGCTAGAGAAGGGGTTGTTTTTGTTATGGTTGTTTCATTTCCATATGAAAGGGAGTTTGTTGTTGGTTGCAACTTTTAATTAGAACTTGCTCTTGCAGTGGTCTCTAGGTGCTGTCGCCTGTCATCGTCTGTTTTGGTCAGGTTTTTTAATTTGTGTAATCGTTATTTATGTTTGGTGTTTTGTGGTCATTATCTTATTTAAACTGATAGTTTTATGTCTCTAACCTAAGTGTGCTAGGTCAAGTGTGTGTTAAAGAGCATTCAGTGTGTGTGAGTGTGTCCCCAAAGGTTGTGTGGCAAAAGTTACACACAAAACTACACAAAAGTTCAACTCACAATGAAAGAACGAACGCCAGCACTTGAGGATGTGTGTGCTTAGTAAATTATCATTGAGCACGCACCGGATGAATGAGCTAAGGGGTGTCGTAAAGATTTAAAAAGTCTGTCGTACGTTTGGAAATGGTAAGAAGTTTGAAAAAGGTTTTTAAGTTGTTTACTAATTAGGTTGAGAGAGACTTTTAGCAAGCAAGATCAGAGAAACTTTGACTTTCGTAGCAGTATTTTCTTAGGAGCTTAAATGGTTTATAAGATTATGGTAACAAGTTACATACTTGAGAGTTTTTAAAGTGGACTTACTTTTGCAATGTGAAGCAATATATTAAGAAAAAAATTATTGCTTAACAGCTAAGAAGCCAGAGAAACGTTTTACTTTCATACAGACAGATGGAAATGGTCTAATCAGCTCGTCTGTTGATGCTTATCAAGAATATATAAGATCGCAGAAGCTTCCCTCTGACAAAACAGATTTCAGTATGCCACAAAATTAACTTTAAAAAAAAAAAACTCACCGCTCATGCCAATCAAAATCATCTCTAACAACTTTTGCAGTGCAAGGAACCCAAAAAGAAAAATCTTGTGGCTCATGGCCCTGACCATAAACTAGACAATAAATTTCACTGCAGTTGCCGCAGCATCCGCGACTGCAACTCTACCAAATTTAACACACTTTGCCACAAAGTGTTGCAGTCGACTCTTTGCCGTTATGTTGGTGGTTCTGGCCTTTAAAAATTTTGTTTCTAGCTGCGCGTTTTAATTACGAAACTTTTGTCTTTGGCTTTCTTGCATATTTGCAGCACAGCAGGCAAACGACGAAAAAGGATGTCGCTTCGGAAGAATACATAAAACATAAGGTCCGGCAGTAGTAAAAGAAGGATGACCAAAATAGTCAGGCACTAGTTTTTATCGTCGTATTTATTTAAGCTTCGATGCTTCTCAGCGCATCACCAGCAGAGTCGTTCCTTTGTTTTAAATAAACAACCCCAAAATTTGTTAGTTTTTTTTTTCAAAGTCTACTTGGAAATTGGGAGCTGGACACACTGGGCACATCAAACAATCATTAGCATCAAGAGCAGACGAGAAAGTTTTGGGGTTGTGTTTTTCGTCCTGCGGGATGGGTTGGGGACTCTACAGCGGAGAAAAAATATATAAATAGATAAGTGCAATTAAGTTCTTTGACAAGAAGATATACTTTGCCTTTTTTTATTTTTCCATTAAACTAGTTATTTTATTTAAAAAGATGTTTTCAAAATAAATAAAATAATTTTTAGGAAACTTTCCAATAAACTATTTAATATTAATATTTAACATGAATTCCTCGCTCCTTATTATGCAAATTTCTTGTGTCAAAAATATACAAAATATTATATTATCAACAAAATACTAAACAAAGAACGGAGTATTTAATAGCTTATTATTACCCCTTGTAACTTTTTGACTTTCGTCAAGGACATAAAACTATATACTCTTTACATTTGTATATAGAGCAGCATACAACTTTTTAAGTGCCGAAAAAAAAAAGTCAGCTTTTAAAAGCTGCACACAATTCCTTGCTAGTTGGTTACGTAGCTCTAGCTCAAAGCTTTTGTCACATTCCCTTTTTTGTTTCTCAAACAATTTTAATGAAGCACTCTCAAGATTCAGTTGCACTGTGGAAAGGATTTTCGTCTAATGCATTTGTTAATCGGATTTTTTGGCACTAAAGGGCGCTTAGCTAATGGTAAAATAAACATAAAGATACGAAAATATATAGTCTACGTTATAGTTTCTACTATAAATATAATTAAAATAAAATGTTTGGCATTAATAAAAATAATGTTTTGATATCAAGTAATCCCTTTTATTTTAATTTTTCAAGTTTTATATTATTTTGTTTTATCCAACCCACTTAATAATCCTTGTCTATTTATTTGTAACCTACATTGCAATTAAAATAAAATAAATCACAATACTTTTGGCTATAGATAATTTGCGCCTCTATTTTTAGCTCATTTTATTTTATTTTATATGAGAGCTGCAAACAATTGATAACCCTGATACTTCTTGCTTACCAGCCCGCTTAGTTACATATACTAACTATATTGTTTATTGCATTGGTGACAATTAAATTTGCATTACAGAGCCGTTTATAGCATTTCTCTTGCAGCAATTAGAATCGTTATTCAAATATCAAATTTACGCCGCAATTATTTATGCGCAATTCACGATTGTTGTTTGTTCTGCCGAAGCGATACCATATCATTGTACTATATATCTACATATATGTTTACACATGCATTGAAAATAACTGTTACTAATTGTAATTTGATTAGCATATAATTATAAATGCCGTTTATTGCTAGGAAAAAATCATTGAATTTTTATTTTGTGGCAATAAAAATTAGTTTTTTAAATTGAACTGCGAAATTATTCAGTTTGTTGGGCAATAAATGAATGGGCCCTGATTAGATGGACTTTTACATTATATATGCATAAACTTTTATTATATATTAATAATCATAAAAAAAATCAAAAACTTTCGATTTAAATATTTAACCATTTAACCTCTCAAATTTTTCGCATTTAATATTTTAACATATTTTATCATAATGTAATGCGTATTCTTAAATCAATATTCAAGTGTCAAAGTTCTAATGAACCCATCTTTAACCATTTATAGCACATATCATTCTTGCTATTTTGTCTATTCCCATTTCAATTGCTTGACTCTTTTTAAAAAGGCAACAGGCACATCACTCACATCCCCTAAGTTAACCAAACAAAAAAAAAACACTCAACTTACTTGCACAAAACGCAAACATTTCATAAATTCTTATGAGCATTAATAAGCATTAGTACAAACATATCACATGGCTCTATTTCTAGAACAAAGACATAACCACATGGACACACAAATGGATTCTTCTCTCTCTATCCGACTCTTACTGTCTTGCGCTCTCTTTACTTTGTTGTTGGCTTATTTATTGGCTTTGGCTTATGCCATTCTTACAATTTGTCAAATTCACTCAACTGTATGGTAAAAAACAAATGTTAAATATGAAGGAGTGCGAGATAAAGTAGCCCAAGATGAAGGAAGGCTAAAACTTAAACCTATAAGCTATAGAGGCTACAGTTACAAACAGAAGCTGTCAACCAAGTAAAATAAACAAATAAAATAAAAACACTAAGAGTTAACATGAAATTGCACATTTTTCACATTTCGCACATAATTTTTGTTATTTTTCTGCACGTTCCTTTCTTGTGTTGTTTTTTTTTTTTTTTTTTTTTTGCTTCGCCTACGCTAAACAATGAAATTAGGGTCATTTTATTTTTTTTGTGTTGTGGTTTGTTTGCTTTTAAGTGTGGGTGTGTGAAATATGCGCACTGTGGTTTCTTGTTGGGTGGTTTTCATGTTTTTTAGGTGGTAGAAAGGCAAACTGCTAGATTGTTATCCTTAACCCTTATCAAAATATTTTTTTTTGCTCTACTGATTACAATATTATTTCAGTTTTTAGTCTCTCTCATACTTCGAATTAAGTTTATGTGTGTTAAGCTTTAGCCTTTAGCTTTTTCTAGGCGAGACATTAATAAACATTTGTTTACCACATTCACAACTCAGCGCAAACAATTTACAATCTTTGTTTGTATTTTGTTTTGGGTGAGAGCGAAATTTGCATAAAAATGTGTTTTAGCATTGCTAATTTACTTGAGCATAAACTTCAAAATAAATGGAATTGTAATTTGAACATTTTTTTTGTTAAGCCTGCGAATTGGTCTGACATTTTCCGTTTTCCACGCCACTTAACTGGGGCGCCCCTTTCACCTCATTCACCCCATCCCCGCCCAATGAGTCACGAGTGCACTTATTTATGTCAAACTTTCAGTGAAAGTTTATTGTGTTGGAGCGCGCACCTGGCGCAAAGGATTCTCTTAACTCGCTCAACTCGACAGTTTTTCCCATTTTCTTTTCTCATAGTCGTTGGTTAATTAATACTAGATAGCAGATAGAAAGAAGAATGCAACTGAGATGCATATATAGTTATATATGACTGTATCTTTGGGCTTCTCTACAAACTAGCAAATGAACTGGTTAAAACTTTTTAGTTTGCACTTTGTTTGTGGCGGCGCAGGTTAAAAAAGTTTCTGTACTTTTTCTTTCAGCCTTAATATGTACTTGGAGAGTGTAAAAGGTATAAAGAAAGCTTTAAAAAGCTGTGGCATGAATCAGAGATCAATCAAGCATGAATATAACAACAAATAACTTGAGTTTTTTGAACGCAATCAAAATCAATGTTCAATCATGATTATTAAGAAGCATGCTTGAGATCGTCAGGGAAATCAAAACCCTTAACGCATAATTTCAATTAAAATGCCAAAATATCAAACTTTTAATCATCAGGCTCACAGAAAAGTAAGCAGATAGTTTTAGTTAGATGTATATAAACCTAAAAATATTCATATTTATAAGCTTTACCTAATTTATAACTTCTAGAAAGCTTATAAGCATTTTAACGAAATTTCTACAAATGGTCAATAAATATTTTAAGCTGATCATACATTTTTCAACAGTTTTAAAATGTTGAAAATATTTTCATATCCAACACAGTTGTTGTCCATTTGTCTATCAACACTGTGAGAGCCCATTTTGAGGCTTATTTCAAGTGTTAATCAATATGTTTATTGCGCATAAACTAGAGAAAATGCAGATGATAATTGACTTGAGCTACCATAAATGTCACATATTAATGTTTCAACAAAATTCCCCCAAACATAGGAAGAGGAAGCCAGAGAAAACACAATAGCATGTTTCCAGAATCATAAACAAACATTTCAATACAAAAGACAAACATTCAAGATGCATAAAGTTGTCGCCCTACCCCAATAAATATTTCTTTCCAAGTATTACAAAATCGGCAGCATTAAGATCAACAACAAAACGGTTAAGTAAATAAATGCACACAAAAGAAAATTACCCGCCTTCCATTTAACGGGCGACAGTCAGCATTTAAACTCTTCCCAATCAGTGCAACAAATTTAATAAATAAGCGTAGAAATGTAATGGGGAGAGAAGAGAGAGAGAGAGAGAGGGAGAAAGATAGAGATAACAATTGTCTGGCTAACTGTTCTGTCTGGATAAATGTGTGGAAGCAAGAGTTGGGGAAAGCTACAGTTTTTGTGTTGCTGCCGCTGCAAATGACAAGTCTATGTGTGCACGAAAGCAACAACAGCAGTCTTGGCATGGGAGCAACATTAATGTTGCAACGCAGTCCGATGAATGGCAAAAACAAGCAAAACTGCATCAGTTGCCATGCAGTAAGAACGAAACAGACAAATTGCCCAGCGGGGTAACAGACTATGACATAGTGAAAACAACACAAAATCAAAAGTAGTGATAAAATATTAAAATGGTCATTTTTCATATACAATTTCAAATTCTAAATTTTGGATTTTTGGCAACAATATTAACAAACATTTTTGAAAAGAAATAGTAGTATCAAACAGACAGAGATAATAAGAGAGAAAAGACGCTTGTTGCATGATAATTATTTTTATCAGTCTTTTACACAATAAATCACAAAGGGTTCCCAACCTCTCACTACAGCTCTAACCTTAACATAAAAATATTTATAAATTTTATCCAATTTTTGTACATTGCATTGCTTAAAATGTTTAAAATTTCTTTACCAAACTTAAGGTCAAACATTCGTAAGAAGAATTTTTTTCTCTGAAAAATAACCAATCTGTTAGACGTACATTATTTTAATATATTTCACAGAATATACATATAGTATGTAGAAAATATTATTTTTTAACTTCCTTTATTTGAAATTTATGGGCTAAAGGTGTTTTTAATGTTTTTATTTATATCTTATTTTATTCCAAAATCTCGCTTAGCATACAAATGTATCTTTAATGCATATATTAAAAGGTTTCTGTTCATTTAACTTATTTGCTTTTGCCCTTTACAAACAATTTCATTTTATTTGAATTTGAATGTCAAACTTTATCAAAAAATCTTTTCATAAAATGTGCACTTTTCATTAGTTTTTGCAAACTTTCTAACTATCCCTCAGAAACCCAACGAACCACATTCCTGAAGATGCACTACCGTAACGTTTTCTCAGCAAAACGCATAATTGCCCATAGTGCGTGCTGCTGGGGCTTATGCTCACAGACTCAAGCACACATATGTATACATCTAGTTGAGTAAACAGCTGCAACAGCAGCCACAACAGCAACAGCAACAGCAGCAGCATCATCATCATCATCATTATTGTCATTTCTCTTGGCAATAGCAACATGAGCTGTTGCCCATCATCGGCAACATGATTACAAACATGCGCTTGGCATTGCGGCGACAGACGCTTATATGGAGGCTATGCACCCGATAAACAAACACACACACACACGCACACACATATAGACAACTGCCACTTGTATGACTGACATTAATAAATCGCTTTTATAGCATCAGCTCAGGCTCAGACTGCACTATTGCTGTCTGCAACTGAACTGGCTATATTTTCCACTAGCTTCAACTCATTCACCCACACTCAACCACATCCTCTCTGTTTTCCACTACCAACTCTCTCTCTCTCACTCTGTCTTACTCTGTCGGTTCATTTGTTGTTGTCGCTTGTGTGTTTCTAAGATGAAGCCTGCTCTATCGGCTATGCTTTATTAGTTTGACATCACTGCTGGCGCTTAGACGCATAGTTCAATGGGTTTGCTTTCTATCTCTCCCAAACGAACACCTATCTCTCGATATTTCTCTTTAGTTGATTTTTTGTTTGAAAGATGCGTTCATATCATTGTTTACATGCACCGCCTACACACACACAGTCATACATAAACATAATGACATTTTTTGTGGTAAGCCGCACAGCAATCTTCCAAAATTTCAACATTAAAGTGAAGACAGCGCTTAAGGAAATGATTTCAAGCTGTAAATAATGATATTAATGGATTAGATTTCTTTATGTGTGTGTGGCCAGACAGTTGGTAGTTGAAAAGATTTGTATATATTTTTCTTACAAAATGATAATCTTTGGTTGCAGCTGTGACAAGTTCTAGAGAAATTATGTTTACATAGAAAAATGCTGTAGCTATGTGTACAAAGAGTTCTCTTTTTGTAAATAAATAAATAAAGGTAAAACGAGTTTTTAGAGTTATATCTTAAGAAATTCAGAAAGTATTTAATAATCATATTATAATTTAAAAGTAACATTTATTAGAATATCAGCACAACAAAACAAATCGTATAGTAAAAACAATTCTTATTGCGCTTTACAATTTAAAACTATTTTTGGTTTAGACTGTCAATCCCTCAATATACAAACCCAAACAAATACTCTTTTAGTTCTTGTTTAAAATCTTACATTATTTTTGAACCTTTTTCTAAAGAAATAGGATTTTGATGAATATGGTTTAAATTTTTTAAAAATATGATTTTTATAATAATGCATTTATAACGTTATTGTACTGTTTTTATATTATAAACAATATTCTAACACACAATTATGTTAGAAACCTTGTCTTAAACATAAACTTTTAAACAGGCTCACAAAAAACCAGTTATAACATTAAGCCTACTTTTAATTGCTTTCACATTCAATAGCATTTCGTTTTTCAATCAATTAAAGATTATATCTTATCTCTTCAGGGCAGATAATCTAACACCGCTTTAAACAATTTCATCAGGGCACTGTGCATAATCATCCATCATGCTATTTCTATTAATATTAAATATAATAATATGCAAATGTCATGCAACAACAACCAATCACATAATGTTCCAGTTGCCGCTGCTGGAGTGCTCAGACACTAAGCGACAACCTAGCGAGCTGGCATATGTAAATATATTCACACACACGCGCACACACACACTCACACACATATGTTTATACATACAAGCTTATCCACTCGCTCTTTCACTTACTGTGACAGAAGACTAAATCTTTAAGCCACACTTGGGAGTTTTGTTTTTCATTAATCTCTGAGGCGTCGCCTTATTGCGTCTGTTTGCGTGTGGCATACACATACATTAAATTGGGAATGCACATTAACATTTAAATTTGTTTTCAATTTTGTCAACCAAGAATTATTATGCAGGTACTTTGAAGTTTAGGTGGCATCAACACAAATTTGGCATCTCCAAAGACAAAATATAATCCCAACCGAATTTGTTATGTAAATCATTGCCGAAAGGGTTCAGTTGAGGGGCAGGCCCTGTCACTAAATACATAAATTTGGCATTGTCATTGATTTGCCATTTGCTTAAAAGTTGACATAAATAATTGAGAGATGAAAAGTGTGCAAAGCCATAACAGAGACAGAGTGTTGAATATGTCTATTGGGGATTAGGGATCAGAAAGAGAAGCATTTAAAGTGTAAAAGATTAAGAAAAACAATTATAGGAATCAGGAAAAACGTACATACAATAAATATTTATTAAAATCAATTCTCTAACATATATTTTTCATACTTCTCGAAACTGTCTAATCAAATGCAAGGGTCACCAAAAGTTTTGATAAAAAGTCCATTTATAAAAAGTCCATAATAAAAAGAATATTATTATTATTATTATTAAAGAGAAGGCTAACAATAAATTCTTAGCCTACTGCTTAATTTTAAGAGCGCTAGCTGATTTGTACAATTTTCTGTGTATATTTATGTATCTATATTTTGTTTAACAGTCCTAAAAGAATAAAAAATAATAATTTTGCATCTGAATGTTTAAAAATTTTATTCGTGTGCTGCCTAGTTACATCATTTTCCAATAGCATATTTTAAACGAAAAGATTTGGTCAACAGAACGTAAGCTTCCGATAATTGAATAAATATTTCTACAGCTGTGGAATGCTCTCGTAAGCTCTTCTTATTAACATATATGTATGTATTTACCGCATTGTCTGCTATATATATACATATTCACATTCCCCAACAGCTGTGCCGACGTAGCTGAATCACCGCATTTTATTATTGAATGCATGTTCACACGTTTTGTTTATTTTATTTTATTTTTTGTGCTTGAAATTGAAATTCGAGAAGCGCTTCTTGAGTTAAGTGAAATGAATCAAACACCAAAAATAAAGGCATATATATGTGAACGTATAGAAGACAAAAGATACATTAACGAAAAGGAAAAAACTGTGTCAAGTTCAATTTGTGCAAATATTGGAATGCTATGAAAAATCTGAGTGTAAATAAATTTATTTTTTTCAATGAGCTGCGATTTTGTTGCATTTTGTTATTTCAAAGACGTTTCTTATTTGTAGAACTATTTTGTGCCGCATCGAAATATTGTCTCATCATGCGGTTGCCAGAGAAAAAAAAAACTCATAACAAACACAAAACTAAAACTAAATAAATGGAAATGTGTGTTTTAAACTTACGCATTGACATAATTGTAAATGGTTGAATGGTTGCTGTTGTTATTTGTTCTTGAGGGCGTGTGAATGAAGCACATTCAAAAACAAGTACGTACCTGTAAATACAAACGGAAAAATTGATAAATAAATGCAAATTGCTTTACAAATATTTGTGTTTAAGTGATAATAAAAACAATTACGTAGTTTGAAGTTGTTGTCTTGATTTAGGAGAGACGTAATAATATACGTATTAAAATAATAACAGTTTTTCATTAAAATCTTCTTAAATTCTATTACCCAAAATCCAAATAAACCCAACACTTGCCCAAAAGCAAAAACCGAAATTTAAATTGCAATTGGGAAAAGCAATTAAGAACATTTGCACCATTTTGGCAAATTGGACAGAAAAAAAATAGGCGTTACCTTCAAGTCAATGCGGGAAACTAATCAGCAGCTGGTCAACGACGAACACGGGGATTGCATTGTGTGTATGTGACAATTGAAAAGGTGTTGCTGTGGTGCGGCAGCTACAGCAGCAGCAACAGCAGAAGCATTGCAACTGAGCAAACGGTAAAATCAATTATAACGTGTACAAAAAGGTAGTCTGAAGATGGAAGGAAGGGTGTAGCAGAAAATGCAAGCGACCAATGCAATTGGCACTCCACAAACGTGAAGCAATCAGCTTACAGCAACAGCAATAGCCAACAGCCAGTATCAGCAACTATAGAAATTCTGCTGAAAGGCCCACAATGAAATGGGTAGAGAAACGGGATCTAGAGAAAAATGAAGCGCATGTCAAATGCAACGCACATTATGCGAGGTCTGGTGCAAAATAGCTGAAATGCCTTATTGCCACACAGCTTATGTTGCACGATGCGGCTGAAGCTGTTGCACGGACACGTCCATCAAGTAGGTTGAGTGACCAGACCAGGCATCAGCTTATACAAGAGAAGGCATAACATGCTTTACGGTCAAAGCAATATCACTAAAAATTAACTTGCAACGGTGGCACCAGTTATAAGTGCCACACATTGCAGCGATATCCAGTGTTGGCAACAACAACAAAAATAATTAAATAAGTAAGCCACACCAAAGCATATATTATTCTAAAACAAATATAATTTTACCCTATATTATTTAGAATTTTTTAAGGTCTCGTCCTTAACGGTTTAAAAATGGCTTTTATACGTTTTTGAGTTTCATGTTTTTCTACATATATGTATGTAGGATTTAGGTTATTGTGTATTGTGCGGATTCACCGCTGTGTTTAGATATATATTTAGATTTATTAATAGTTTTATCAGAAGTAGTTTAGAGTTTGAGAGTAATATTTAATGAATAATTTGTTTTTATTCTGTATTAGTTTGTGAGCGGCCGTAACTTCGTTTTGAGTTTCTCCGTAAACAGCCCTTTCACCGCGGACTCTCGAACAGAACTCTCGAGCTTCGTCTCAATGCTCGATCGTTATCTACTCGACTATAGTGATGGGAGGGCTGAGCGGCTTTGCCAGACCCATTCCCACATATATTAGCCTAAACTGTATTTTAAACGCTTAGAAAAATACCATAACAAAAATTAAAAATAATAATTAAAAAAGTCTGTTCTTGTTGTGGGATTTCCGCTTATTATATTTCGATGTTATGAAAAATAATTTAATGTCTTTTTTGTGAGACAAGCATGCAAAAAAGTCAAGAAATTAAGCTAGCTTTTAACTAAACTTTGAGCTAATTTTGGAGATTATTTAGGTAAGCCCAAACTAAATAGCTAATGAAAAGTTCGAGTTATTTTAAATGTTGGCACTTTACAGTATGGAAAAAAAGTCAACAGAACGAGTGAAAAAAACATACAGTCTGTAATTTATGTCAACACTTTGAAAACAACCTTGCTGCAGTCGGTCAAATAAAACTTAAACACTTAAAATAAAAAAAAATACGGGCGATAACTTACACAAAAAAATAAAAATAAAAAGAATCGCAACACACCCACATTGTAAGCGGGAAAGGGCGTTGTGTCTAACAAAGGAGCCTGGCCCACAGTTACGCTCTACTAATTTCTAGTTTAATTATTTTCAATTTTGCACAAAGTAAACGCGACAGCGACAACCACAACAACGAACAACTAACATGCACTTGACAAGCCGAGAAGCAAATGTGCAATTCAAGTGCAGGCAAACGGTGAACGTGACGACGATGACAACATCACCAAATGGGAGAGAGCAAAAAGAGAGAGAATTACTCAAAAGCTAGGGGCATGAAATAAATAATTACGCTTTAAAATAATAACAAGCTAGCAAACTAATAAAGCCAGCTACTTAAAGAATACTAGGGGGAAAAACTAAAATTGTATACTTATTACAAAGTAACAAAAAAAATTTTAACGGTGTGGCACATGTGTGCTGCATTAAAATAAACATAAATATACAAATAAATCAAACGTACAAAACATGCACATAAAGTTTAGTTACGTTAACAGAAATTCGTAATTCATTTTTTATGAATATTTTTATTAGTAAAGGTAACATTGAAAGTAATGAAATTATTTTTGTCAAAGCCGACGAAATTTAGTTTTAGCACCGTACATGATATTAATAAAAAAAGAAAACTAAGTTAAAAATATTCATATTCAATTCTGTTTTCCGTTCTCTTTGATCTTTGTACATTGGTAAATATTATTTTTATTATTTTTAGTTTTAAAAAAGTTTTATTTGCAGGTTCAAACAAGGTAAGTGAATATGTCTCGGTTGTTAACTTTGCAGTTGACTTTCGGAACGCTATGACAATCTGACAAAAGTATTCTTACTAATTTTATTACAAACGAATCAACATGTAATTTCGTTTTTAACATATGTGAAAGCTCTTGTAACAAAAAGTCTTGACCTCGAGGACGTCTAGAAATATAACTTTTGAGTTGTTGCGTTAATGAAATATATGAATTTTCACCACAAAATCAGAAACGAAATGAACTTTAAGCACAAAGGGATAAAGGAAGTATGTTTAGTAAAAGTATTGAAACTCGAGTTTTCGGACAACCGGCTAAACATCTCTCTTCTAGAATTGCCGCCATTAATGCAGCTCCACCAACCAAAAGTGAGAAGGAGTGTTGGGGGAGGCTTGCGTGGCGCGTAGCAAGTGGCACACACAGGATGTAGTAACAATCCAATTATGTTTAACTGCAATGTATACGACATATACAAGGGTGCGCCATCAGGTGTTGCACGCACACACACACACACGTGTGTACTTATAGATATATAAAGTATATGACAGCGCTGAATGTCTGACTTACATGTATGTTTTCGCAATAAAATCTATTTATGTAACTGCATTTGGTTTGCAACTTAAATTAATTAAAAACAGACACAAAATGCCAGCATATATAAATAAATAAAAATTAAACATTACATTCTGCTAATGGCATGAATCGTAGTTGTTAAAAGGTTTTTGCATGTGGAACACACACAACAAGCCAATTAGCTGTCAATTATAAGTTCCATGTTAAATAATTAATTATATCAATTGTAAAGTTGCTTTGATTTTTATGAAAAATAATTAAGAAATGTGCAAAGGTTAGAAAATCAGCTGTATTAATTTTAATAAAGCTTTAATATTTAATAATATGATCATATATTTCCCACCTATTTATACTCCAACCAAACAAACAGCAATCTTATCAATAAACTTTTATGTGAACCTTTAAGGTTATCTTATCAATAAAACAGCGAATACAACATGTGCAATAATCAATCGAGAAATAAACAATAAACAAAGGTATGAAAAAACACGCTTACAGTTGTGACAAGGTGACTCAGTGGCAGCAGCAGACACATAACTCAGTTGGCGTGTGTCAGAAAGACGCCGACAGGAGCCACTCTTAACCAATCGAGACACGTAGGAGTAAAAAATGGTGCGAGGAGAACTGTTGATAGAAACAACCCCCAAGACATAAACTTAATTAAGCAAAAGGGGAGTCCGCCATCAAAATAATAATAAAATAAAAAAAACTTTTCTTCTTTAAAAGCCTTTGAATGACACTGAATATAATGGAAATGCCAAGTACCAACAACAATAACAACAACAAAAGCGATAAGAAGAAACAGCAGGCTGCAAACATGGGAAACAGACACGTAAGTATCATTAATCAAATGTCCAGACAAGTGTAAAGTATAAGCAGGAACACAAAACAGAGTACCGGTACCAGAACCAGGATCAGGACGACCCTCGCTATCCAGTAAAATTAAGTGTGTGCGACCTGCCCCAAGGCGTGGCAGACACCGTTTTAAGGCCTTGCGTGGCGCCTAGTACACGTTGCCAACCACCTGAAGTGGCTTGTCCCACTCGACAAGTGGCACTTGAGGCGCCACCGCCCCACCTTTACCACTGTTGACAATAAACATTGCGACGACGTCGACGCACTTTATCAACGCACAAGGAGTTGTAGAAGTATAGTCGGTGTAGCTTCTCAACGTTTTGCAGCAGGACACGCAGGCAGGCAGCAGTACCAAATTCACACAATCTCTTTTTCTCTCTTCCTCGGTCTCTCACTCTTTGGCCAAAATCTAATATTAAGCGTGTGTACAAACCGTATGGTTGACATGGTTGACAGTGCTGACATTTTAGTTCCCAGGTGTGATTAATTTCGCTTTTGTTGTTCAAAACGACGACGCGATTTTCATTGCTCCCAGCTGTTCTTTTTTTAATTTAATTTTTTTGGTTTGGCTAGAGCGCAAAATTTATAATGGATTTTGCGTTGTTTTTGTTTCGCTTAACAAGCGAACAACACAAAAATAAAACAAAAACACATTTTTGAGCAACTGTGGTGATTTTAAAACGTCTCCGGGGTTAATGTTTAAATCAAGTAAGTTCAAAGTTTTGAAACTTTTAACTTTTATTGAAATAATAATATATAATAGGTTTATACATTTTCTAATCTTATTTGGGTTTTTTTCTGTGTCTACTGATAAGGGTGTGCAATGCCTAAATAATTAATTTACAAACCGAATTTGCAAAATATTTTTTTTTTTTTTAATTTGAAAAAGAAGGAGGTAATTTCTTTAATTTATAATTTTTTTTAATATTGTTTATCACCATTTTTATTGCAAAAATAAGTGTAATTTATTACTCAACTCATTAAAATTGTGATAAAAACACAAATCGGCTTAAAAACAAATTAAACAACAAACCGATTTTCCACTTAGCTCTGCTCAATGCATTTTTAAGCCAGGCAATCTGTGCTCAGGTAATCTGTGTTATCGCATGTACTTATAAAGGCTTTCCACTTATAAAGGCACCATAATAAAAACTAAAAAAACAAACGAACAAACAACAAGTGGCGCACATAAAAACTGATAGGCACAAATGTTGGATCAACAATAAAACACGTTAAACAAAACCAAAAAAAAAACAAATAATGTATATATTTATATGCATACAAAGCAACAAACAAATGTATAAGGAAATATATATGCACATATTTTTGTGGTTTTAAATGTGCATGTGAAGAAATCAATTTGTAAAGTAGACTCATCAAACGAGGCACAAATCATGTCAAGGTTTTTTTTACACAGAAAGAAATAGATAGATAGACAGAGAGAACTAACAAGTTGTTGCATTGACTTGTGGGTTGAGTTATCTGTGTTAACATTGATAAGCAATGCCTTAACTTATCATATCTGGGAACTCGTAATTAATTGAATATTCGATAAGCAATCGCTTTACTATTTAATTTTTTTTTTTCTCTTCTCTCCATTTCCATTTGCTGCTTTGGGCATTTATATTTGATAGTCATGTATAATAAACAAATATTTGCAATGATAAATTATAAATAAGCAACAAGCACCTAAAAAGAAAAAGAAATACGAAATAAACGTACAATTTTTAGAGTGAAGTGCAATTTCAAACTTACAACCTGCTGCTGCTGCTTCCGTGCTGCTCATTCATGCAGTCAAAAGTGAAAAAGTACATTTAGTTGAGAGCAAAAATAGAAAAGGGATGATAGTTTATATAATCATAAAATAGTTACTTGCGGAATTGCGCACATCTTTTTTTTAGAGTTATGCAATATGAAATGATTAAATATATGTTATATCATTGCACAACGTTTCATCTTGACTTTAAGCATACAAATACATTTTGTGTATTTTAAATAAAATTTTTAACAAATTTAAAGCCTCATCTAAACAAAATCATTCCCACTTAAAAATATTTTAGAAATATGAATGCATTAATATTTTTGACAAACAAAAGTATGAATAATATTTTACAGAAATAAGTTTAAAAAACTACTTTACTCACAATATAATTTACCATAAAACAACGCCAGATATTTATTAAACATTTACTCATACCAAAGTTATTTAATCCATTTCATTACTATTTAAAAGAATTTTCTCATTTTTAACAATTACAAAATATTTGTTTTATATTTTTAGGCGCACGAGTATTTAACATTAATACCCTTTCGAAATCAATTAAAATATAAACCTTTTCTTATCCGTATCGATTACCATTTAAAATGATTTTCAATGAAAAAAAGACTCTTATTTGACATTTAAATTTATCTACTTTTTCCACAAACAGCACTTAATAAAGTTGCAGCCGAATATGTGATTACATTTTAAATTGGCATTTATCATACAATCACATTAAAGTTGGCCCGATAAAATCAAAGGGATTTTCACGCAATTTGTCGCATAATGCCATCAAAGAATTAAAGAATACTTTGTGGCGTCTCACAAGCAGTAATCCAGTCAGTCAACAAGCATACAAAATAAAAGTGGAAAAAATGCTGCTCATTAAGCACGTCAGAATCCAATTTGTTGTCACATCTTGAAAAAAACATAAAAAAAAATGGAAGCAAAGGAAAACGGAAAACGAAATAAAATCAAAGAGCGTTTGTGGCACACGCAATTTCAAAAGATTAAATCCCGCACACATTACATTACATAGGACAAGCAATCCTTTTTATTATGTATACGACGTATTTACCAAAGTCAACACTGTCTCTGGCTACATTTTTTTGGGGTCACACAAAATCTTCTGACCAGTTCATTTTTATCACATAACACCAAATAACAAGAGAGCATGTTGTTGTCTGCGTTCTTTTGGGGGGGCAGCTACAAAGAAAAAAACTTCTGACATAATAATAAAAATTTCATGCCTGCAAAACGCTGACAAGAAGAAGAAGTTGGCTTTATATAAAAGCTGCTTAAAGCCATTATTACATTACATACATGGCTGGCAGTGTCAATACTGGCATCTCAAATGCGAGCTTCGTACTCAACAATAGAACAACAACTCAGCAGAAGAACGATGAAATGTGCCAGCTGATGAGCGAAATGTTGCAAAATAACAATGAAAATATGAAATAAAAAACTGTCAAAGAATGATATAAATATTTACACAATGACAACAATGATTGTACTCTAACAAATTGATGTAGCTATGTTAAATGGTTTAAATATTTCAAGCATTGTAGCTTGACTAATTTATTTTTTAAATCACTTGGGAAATAAACGCAATCAGTACACTGAAAACCAATGTGCATATCAATTTCGACAACTTATTCAGCCAAATCAATCACTTGATGATGTTTTTTATCATTATATAAATCGTTATATATGCAAATCTAATCTACGACCTTGAGCTAAAAATTTCAAAGATGACAAACAATTTACAAATATTCTAATATCCTTTAGCCAAACTATATGATTTTGATGGTCCTTTTGACCATTATTGTTGCCTTTAAATAAATGAGTTTTTTGTCTAAAAATAACAGGCCAAATGACCTCATGGAGTGTGTCTGTGTGTGCTGGGACATTGGCCAAAAGTCGCTGAAGTCTATGCCATTATTGGTTTAATATTGTCAACGTTTGTTTGGGCACACGCACAATATATGTATACTTAACAGACTTCCATGCATATACGTTATTATAAGCACTGCCTCTGCAGCTTGTTAGCTTAACGTATGTATTTTTTTTACGCAAGCCCGGTTTTGGCATTTATTATACCAGTTTTCGATGTTTTCGTTGTTGTTGTTATTTATTCGCATATGCGAAAGTTAAATTGCGTAGAAATTCACGTCGCGTTGTCATCTTTGGTTTGCCGTTAACCTTAAGTATGTATAGTTATTTTATGATGTGCCGTTGTTGCTATTTATTTTATTATACACTCGTGACAGCTTTGATTTTGTTTTTGTGCTTTTTTCCCCCTCTAGGGAATAAGTTGTCGGACTTCTGGATATTAGAGGTCGGTTATTAGTCTGCTTAGAGAATTGTCGTTGTCTTCGTCGTCGGTTGGTTCGATGTGAATAAATTTTTGCGGATTGCCCATAAATTACATTATTCGGTTTTACTTCTTTATTTGATTTTACCCAAAACTAAGTAAAGAACTTTTAAAAAATGAAATAAAATAAATGAGAAAGAAGCTCAAGCTAAAACTTGTTATAGTGCTTGCATATAAATCGCTTTTGCCGCCATCCTTTGTTGCTTAAAGGATTCTGTAGTTGGTTTTCTTTTTTATTAAAGGTTTGCAAATCCAAAATCGCAAAATTAGATTTTGCTTGGGATTTTGTACAAGTTATAGCATGCTTAGAATTGATAACGAGTTTGGCCTTAAACACAATCAAACCATGTTGGCAGGGAACAGTATTTATCTTGTAAAATTGTTCATTGTTCTTCTAGGACTTAAGGATAATAAAATGCCATTGGTATTTTCAAGTCAATAATAAAGTTCGATTATCAAATGGAAAATTTTAATTTGGCTATCGAAATGAAATTCAATATTTCGTTTTTTGTTTAACAAAGACAAATGGTAGCAATCTGTTTAAAGATATTCTACTTTTGTTTAAATAAGCAAAGAATGTATTTTTCTGGTACATTTAAGATTTATCTTTATGCACAAATAAAAGCCAATCGATTGTATGTACGATGCTCAACTATCGACTAATTAACAGATTTACGTGGTCACTATCAATGATTTGCAATTATAATTGCATGTTCAGGGGCTGTTGCCTATTAGTTACAATTGGCTGGAACTTTAGATGTGCATGTAATTAGCATGACAAGCAAATCACACATTTCCTACTACTACTGCTGCTGCTGCTGCGTGACACCGTCAATAATTTATAAAGCGTACCTACCCCTATTTGTGCTAACTGAATGCTACTTTATGAGGGACAGTATAATCAAACAGACAAACGTTTTGATGATGATAATATTTTGAAATAGTAGAAGTATCAAAACCAAACCAAAAACTAACAAACACGAACACCAACTGGACAAATTGTCTAGTCTGAAGTCTAAGTTCCGCTCTCTTGACCGACAATTGTACTATTGTACTACCACAACTTCCACTAGTTAAGGCAAATTGTGCGTTGCCTTTTCTTTTTGGCACGCAAAAATGCTTAATTACATCCGTTTGCAGTCGGCGCGTGTTTCCGTCGCGTTGCCGCTAGGAAAAACCCAGGTGGAAAACCACAGTGAACCATCATCAACAACAACACGTGGATAAGTGAACCGCCGCCAGTTGGCATCTAGTCACGTTTTTCAGACTAAATTCAGCACTAAAATTCACCCACCCTCTTTGCAATAAGAAGAATTGCTTGTGACCAGCTGTCCACAAGTTTTTCACAGTATTTTCTTCGTCAATCGCATTTTTCGCACGTATTGTCCGGGACATTGAGTGGCTGCCGTCGTCGTCATCATCTACCGAGTAGAGTTACAGAATCGAATCCCATTCAGCCAACACCAATCACCCCCGCACAATAGCATCCCTTTGCCCAAAGCACCCCCCGTCTGCTAGTTTCGTCACCTTGTACTGATTGCTGGTCAACAACGTTAAGGGTGAGTTGGAAAATTTTCAAAAAACTCTAACTACATAGATATAAGTTTATTGCTCCCGACGACCTGCTGATGCCAACTACACACAGAGACCAAATAAAGTATACGCTTATAAATTATAATGCTCCCAGCTGACTTCATATGATTAAATTGCTTAATTAGACTGCACAGCCGGGTATGTGGGAAATTTTCGTGTTCTAGAGTTCGTCATACTACAGCTGATAATTATTTATGTCGGCCTTTGGCTAGTTTCATTAATTTTATTTCCCTTTTGTTATCAAAATCGATAGTTAATTGAATTTGCTGATATCAAAATGACATTTTGATGTATTTACTTATTAATTATTTTTTTTTTTTGGGTTGGGTTGGGCTTTGAAAAAACGAGTTTGCTGCATTGAACAAAAAAGAAAACAACAAAAACATTTAGAATGTATTTTCATGTCAAAGTGTTTTATAAAAAAAAAATTCATGTTTTTGGAAAAAACAAAAATGTTTAAAATAAAAAAAAACTGAATTAGTATTTATTTGGAATACCACGTTCTGTATTAAGTTTGCATTTTAATAAGATAAAATATTTTTAGTCATATAGCAGAAAAATTTGTTTAGTTTTCGAATGCTTTCGGTTTTACTCAAGAATTTTTTCAATAAAAATATATTACTCGGCAAGGGCGTACATTTTCTTAACTAAATTATTGCTTTCACAAAATTTGAATATTTTTAATTATTTTTTTTATATTTTAGAAAACATTAAGAATAGTTATTATAAATATTTTTATGGAAAATTTTGACTGTGATTTGTGGAGAGCATAGATTTGTGCTGTTATAAAATGTGAAAAACAGTAAGCTTTTTTTCCAATGAACTGTCATTATATTGAACCAGTAATTTAATAAAAAATAGCTTTGTAAATGATATGAATAAATATTAATGTTATATGTTAATGTCAATGCAAACGCTAATTTTATAATTTGTTTATCTCTTCGTTGGGATTAAGCCACATTTTTCGACCACACAATTGCACACAAATTAACAAATTATAGCTTATGCATACTGATATATGTATAAGTAGTATGTTTGTAAAAAAATCAGTGCAATAATAAAATAATAACATGTGTGATAATGCATTTGTTATTAAATATGCAAATTGAAACAAAGGCCAAAAAATTTGTTTTAATTTAAACAGTATATTTGCATACCAATTTAGTTGATTAATGAACATCAGACCACTGCTATAAAGAATATAAATAATATAAACAAATGTATAGGAGCCAAACAAAAAATACTAGTTTCCCGACGGCAGTTAATTAATTATTTATAAAAAAAAGGAGCAAAACTTATGCATAGCAACAAACCGAGAGAAAAACAGAGAAACAAATAAACCAAAATAATATATAAAAATGAGCAAAAAAAAACTAACCGAAAGCCACATAAATTAAGCTATGACCCGCAATGAACCCGCTCAGCGACCCCATGGCGATCCCTTTGAAATGATTTACAACTGCAAGAGAGGGCAGGCAGGGCAGCCTGACACAAGTCTGATTGACCCTAAGCATCACCCCAAAATTGAGAGCAGCGAGGGAGTTAGCCGAAAGTTGCTGACGGCTGTTGATGTTTTCATAAAACCTAATAAAGCTTTCATTAAAATATTTTTTGGTTGCCAACTTTATTCTGACTTGTGCATATTAAAAATGTGGAAAGGAAATGTACCAGACACCAAATAAACCACCCCCCACCCAACGCAAATGCTTAATCATAATGCTTTTTATGATGATGAAGCTTATCTGTCTAAAGTTGAATTCAGGAAATTATTTCATGTTATACACATTTTCCTATTTGTTTTATTTATTTCATTTTCATTTAGCTTTGCCAGAGCTGTTAGCGTTTTCTTCCCAACTGCAAATAAAAAAAGAATTATTTCACATCATTGTCAAAGTGAAATGCGCTGGTTTTGATGTGCTTGATAATTGCAAATGTCAAGTGCAATATTTCTCATACAATTTGTTTTAATGAGCTGACAAACAAAACAATTTGAATTGCAAATTTATTTTGCATATATTTCAAACGATTTGTTGTTAATGCTTATAAAGCTAGTTAGTTATATATTCATTTCGATTTATCAACAGTATGAAATAAAATGCTGTCAAACAACAGAAAAAATCAGAAAGTTACCCTTTTTCTGTTTAACTGTGATTAATTAAAAATTTTTTATTTCAATAAACTGGGAATTTTTTTAACGCTTACTAAATATGTATTATATTTAAGAAAAAGAAGAAAAAAATTATTGCGTGATATTTTTCCAATAAAATTCACAAAAAATTCAAAGTTTTGCTTTTTTCTAATAGAGATTATTTAAGAAAATTTAAAGAACTTTAATATTCTCTTATGTAATTTTAAATAATAACAAAAAAAATAGTTGAAAAACAGCATTAATTTATGTATAAAAATTTAATCATTGATGAACCAAATTCGCATTGTCTTTTTTACTAAACAAAATAAAATTAAATAGTTTTCCAACAACTAATCAACCCCTTTTGTATTCACAATTTTATCTTTATATGTATTTTTTTTACCTTCGCCTTGTCAAGCGTTTTGTAACAGAACACAAATTATTAAAATCACAAGCCAAGTATGACTACACAAATTACATGGTTCAAGAACTAATATTTATTATTATTATTATTTTTTGAGGTGCTAAATTTAACTTTTTACTTCCCCCTCTTTATTATTTGTATTTATTCACATCTGAAATGTGATTATTTAGCAGCTATGTGCTAATTGCGCTACTGTACGAACTTATGTGTCTAACCGGTAGAAAAAAAGTTGACGACGGCTACAGATATCATTAACATATATGTATATATATACGAACCACACCAAAAGTTCAATGGCATCTCTCAATTACAAGTCGATTTTGACACAGGAAAAGAGAATGTTGTTAAATTTGACACGTATTCTGGAGTGCAAAGTATGCATATCTTATCTTCGTTTTACTCATTAGTCTTTTTTTTTTCTTAAAATAAAAACACATTACAGCATGTTAATGACGCTGCCTGAGCTGAAGCTGTGGCTGGTGATTATGATGATGATGTTGTTGCTGTGTTGATGTTTCTGATGATTTTGCAGTTTCTTTAGGCAGGCAAACATATCGCATAAAAGGAAGTTGCTGTGCTGTGGGTGTCGTCCACTTCTTGAAACCAAGTAGAACAAATATCATTTACAGCTTTTGACCCACTTTTTATTTTTGAGCCACACATTGCCTGAGGCGACTTCGCGACGTGTGTGCAAAATATTTTGTGTGTGTGTGTGTTTTTCGGTTTTTTTTTTCTTTCGCTACAGTTTTGTGCCCATGAATATAAAAGTAAAAGTGAATGAGGTTTTTCTTATCCTACTTTGCACATTATGCTGCTGCTTGCGGGCAACAACAATATTTTTTATGATGCTTGCCCCTTGTGGCAACTGTGGCAGCGACGTTTGCGGTAGCGGCTGTCGTCGTGGCTATTAAATTTCAATTATTGTTACATATCTCACACACACAAATACTGCCAGCTGCAGTTACTCTGGCTACGACAACCATTCGTGTGAAATTGCAATGGGAAACGAGAAATGCAAGAAAATGGGAATGGGCATGGAAATGGGGGAAAATGAGAAATGGAACAAGTGCCATTTTGGTTAGCATTGCATTCATTGATGGATATTATTACTCTCTTTCGCTCCTCCTCGCAATCCCTCTTTATTGTTGTTTGCAACATAAGTTCGACATTTGCATGTTTGTTCGTTTGCTGCTTTGACATTTGTGGAACTCTTTGACACATGTGTGCTGCAAATCCAATAACTACATTTAGCGTCTGTTGCAGATCAGCGTAATTGTTTGCAAGTTGAGAAAGCGGCACGAATTTGACTTTATTTCGTTGAACAGCAATTATCGATAAGACTAAAAAATTTTGCCAATATTGAACTATCGAATGTTTCTATTTATCGCCTTTATATGTTAAATACTTCCGAGAGTTGGCATTTATCACTTTGTTTTACTGTTGATGTCTATAAATTTAGCAAGGTTAGAAAGGCTGTATTACCAAGCATTTGAGGTACAAAAGTTTATTTATATGCTGTCATGCCTGGATATAGTAAATCAAGGCTATTCACAATTCCAAGCTTAAACTATTTGGTTTTATTTGCTTAAAATACAAATTTTTTTATATTAACGCAATAGTTTGTAGAGAGTTAATTTTTATGAACTTAACATTCCATGAAAGTATTCTAATCTTCTTTTCTTTATTAACTTTATAGAATAATTAAAAATAAATAAATTAGAAAATTTATTCTAAATAATGAGCTCTAAAACCCTATTTGACAAATTAAGCTGCTAAAACAGGAATACAAAAACTAACAATCTTAAAAAATTCCAATCAAATAAGCATACTTAAAACTTAAAGCAGATTAAAACACAACGACTTTCTAATGCCATTTGATAGATCATCAAGAAAACAGCTAAGGCCACAACTTGAATGCTGTTGAGCAACTTTTAAGATTGAACTAGAAACGTAGCCCAAGTCAATGGCTAATTAAAGCCAACGAAAATCAACAAAGTCAGCTGTTGTTGTTATGGCATCAATACGAACAAAAACCACATTGAAAACACCTCAATGGCATTTTAATTGCAAAACTTTAACGACAACAATAGTTAAGAAAAAAAACTACAACAAAGAGATCCAAGCAATTGACATTCACTGGTCGAAGCCGTCTGTTTCCGCTTTGGGGGCCAAGTCTAGCGTTTGCTGGTGCTTCTTTTTCTTGCAATTGATTTGCAGTGTAAAGATAAGTCAATATTTTATTGTTTTATTGGTAGCTGAGCTTGTTTCACATTTCGTGTTACGCCACTCCAACGAATTGTTCTTTACCTTTCAATACACGATTCTCTACAGTTCTCTTTAGTTTTTTTTTTTTTTTTTTATTTTTCTTATATATATTTTTTGTTGTAAGCTGATCGAGTGTAAAACGGTGAAGTCAGCCAAAGACATAGCAGTTAACCTATAAAACATATACGGCCATCTATTTATATGCTTGTAGATACGCACACACTTATGTATGTAGTGTACAGTGTCTTTACTATAATGTACATATAAAGTCGCATAAAAATAAAAGAAGCATCGACAGACGACCCAAAGACAAAATCCACCAAGACCAAAAACTTGCTGACATTTTGGTTTATCCAATTGCTAACGACAAAGTCAATGGTTGATTTTAGTATGTATTTTATTATATATTTTCTTGCTACTTCTCGATTTTTGGCTGTGCGAAAGATGTGGCAAAGTTGGAGCTCAAAAATATTTTGAAATTGCATTGGCAAAATTGTTTGCTTTTTTTGTGGTAAAACAGTATGGTTTGATTGAACGGAAGTTATAATGCTGGCATTTTCATTACTTAATTTATGTTTCAACTGTGTAAAATAATATTCTAGTATTTAAATATTTATTTATTTGTCTTTTTTTAAATTCCATACTTGAACTTCATTATAAATACATAATTTTCCTAATTTATAAATTTATGAGTTTCCTAATAAATGGTGCACAAAATAAATATTCAACAATATTGGTTCTTTTTGAAACTCGCTATTTTTTACGATTTATCCTCTGTCTTTATTTTTCAACTTTCTGTATTGAATACTTTTTATTCAATAACAATTTTTCTAACTTTTCTTAGCTTTTAACATTGTTATTCTTTCTACTTACGTTAAAAGAGCATCTGTAAGTCATACTACTAATCAAAAGTTTTTATAACTTTAACTCACTTAGCTTTAGGCATCAACATATGCCTTAATAACAAATGGCAATGGCCTTTTGCTGTAAGCCCTTCTTTACTTATTATGCTCAACACCATAATCATAACAATGCGTTGCATAAACGTTTTAAAGCCACCAATTGAATTCACGCACAAATAAGGATGTAGATAACATTAAAGCTTAAGTCGAAGAATCGCAAACCAACAATTTGCTACAGAAACACTTGAAAACTTCTTAGAAATGCAAATATTTACCCAGTTCTGGCAACATTTCTATGTTGCAGCTGTCCAAAAGGGAATTGTTTGCTCACCTGCAAAGAGAAACCGAAAATGTAAGGAAAAACGTTTTTAATGCCGAGTCGTATAATTTAATAATGTAATATAATGGAATTGAGGCGCAGGCAGGCAAAATAAAGAACCTTGTTGCCTAATTACGTACGCCGCAGATGAAATCTGCGCGAAGATATTCTTGGAAACCAAAAATACAGCAACAGCAACACCAACAACAAAAGTGCACTAAAATAACACACTCAACTAATTAGTTTAAACAAGCGAGTTGAGTGTTGCAGTGTTGGAGTTAAAGTCGGGATTTGGACTCTGGTCTGATGATTTGGATTCGAAGCTGGTCTGCTTCGTGTGGATCCAATGAAGACGACGGGCTGCGTCTGGAGCTTAAGCTTATCGCCAACATGTAATTTAACTAAATATGGATGCATGAATAAATTCAATGGCATAATGAAGATAAACGCACTAAACCAAGACGCAAGACATTCTTACCGAGCGCAGGCAACTACTAACAAAGATCCAAGACATAACAAACAGAGAAATGCTAAAGCAGTTTATGCTAATCAACTGAATACCCTGCAAAAAGTTCGTTAAATATGCTTAACTTTGCAATAGAACTTTACATTAAAATCCTTCTTTTTTTAAGAAAACAACAAAATTTAAGTGAAGAAGTACTTTGAAAGAAAAAAAATCTTTTTTAAAAAGTTTTTAATTTTTAAGTTTATTTTTTATGTTATTCAAATGTTTTATAAGACTTAAGCTACTTTTTGCATTGTTTTAATATTTTTAATCATTTGTCTACAAATATTTTACAGTGCTTTTAAAACTTGAACTGTGAAAGTCTTTCTAAAAAGCTTTTTAAAATATTAATCTATAAAGGGAGATAAATACACAAAATAAAGCTCAAAGTTTTAATGTGCCTTCAAAATAAGGAATTTAGAGTTTTTTTGAGTTTTTTTATCTTTTATTTTAATTTTTATTTATTTTTAAAGCTTTATCCGTTAAAGCTTATATATAGAAGGACTAAGAAATTGTGCAATTTAATTCCAATCTGTATATACTCAGCTTGAGTTGAGCTCTACAGGGTACATCAAACAATAACAATAACAACAACAAAACGTGGCATGCCGCAGATTATCGTGGAACGCAGACGCTGGAGCAGCGGCAACAACTTTTGGCCACGACAAGCTCATTTGAGCTGGAAATCCAAACAAAGGCATATTTAAATGTTTGGCAACATTTTGTGCGAAATCGTAGAAGAAGAAGCAGAGGAAGGACAACACGCAGCAGCAGGAGCAACATCAACAACCTCAGCAAACTGAGCGGGTGTGTGTATGTTTGTATGTCTGTGTGATTAGATGTGTGTGTATGTGTCGCTGCCAACTCCTTTTCGCTGTTAATTTGCCAAACAATTGGCAGATAGCCAAGGCAAGCGAGTCGACCCTAAAAAAAACCCAAAAGCACAAAAAGAAGCAAACTAACAAGTCAACCAAAACATAGCTAGACGGAATGACGACGCGCCCCAAGGCGCTCTCTGTCCATTGTTGCAATTGTTGTTGGATGCTGCTGCTGCTGATTTTGCTGTTGCGGTTCTTGTTGCAGTTGCATATTTTGGCGTGCACGTTTTGCTTGTTGACTGTTTGTTGTGGTTGTTGTAGGCAACAAATATGCCAGGCAGCCCAAGCAGCTCTCAAGACCAACAAAAAGCAAAAAGCAAAAAGAAAAAAAAACAAGTTACACCACGTCCCGCAGAATAACAAACATCGACCAGCGCCAACAACTCCAAAACTGCAAAACTTGATTTACAAAAACATAAGTCGGCAACGGCACAGAAACTATGCACAAAGTCGAAGTTGTAATGCTCTAACTTTGACAACCCCAACCATAATCATTGCATTTTATGCTCTTACCAGAAAACTTATTTTGAGTTGCTATGAATGTTCAAAAGTTTTTGTTTGTTGTTGTTCTTTAAAAAAAAATATTGAGCTACTTAACAAAACAACAAATCTAAGACTTTTTTTATTAATTTATACGACTTTAAACTTTAAACAATCAAACTATATTTTTATTTAACCTTCTATTTACACTCAATTTTTATGTAAGAGAAATAAATGCCTTGAAAATAGTTAACAAAATAAATATTTCAATTTTAATTGGAAACGTAATTCGGATTTTTAAGACTATTATTGTATTTTAAGATTTGTTCAATCAAAAGGCAACAGAGTTTAATCTGCGCTTCAACTTGTTATGAATTATAAGCGCAGAGCTTGCCAACGATTTGAATGCGAGATTTATCACAATTTAGCTCTTTCGCTTGATCTGTTTTTATCTTCACTTTTAAATTGACATTTATGTTTACTTTTCTCTCACGTTTTTCTCTGTTTTACTATTTTCCTTAATGCTATAATATTACTTAGATTAACCTTTAATCTAACTAAATATTTAACCTTATGTCCAAAACCATCGTACCCCTCTGTCAAGGGTATAATCACAAACAAAGGTTCCTTAGTGCTGGCGCTCCAACGAAAAAAAAATAATAATAAATAGAAACCAGTTCCTTCTTAATCCGGCTTTTTTTCGCCAGTTCGTGATTAACTGTGGACAGTTAAAAAGGAAGGCACTAGGCGGTGGCGACGACGACGGCAACGGCGACGGTTAAGAAGCACTTTTAAAGTTGGAATGAAGAGTTTGAGATCCGCTGATCGTCAAAGATTTGCTGCATGTAACTCAATCGCTGGCGCTGATCATTAGGCTTTTATGTTTGGCTGCCCGGCTGTCCAACCAAGTACTGACTTGGTTCGAACTGAGTTGAGCTCAGGCAGCCTGTTTAAAAGTCGATATCAAGTTCAGACAATGGCAACGCTGATTGATGCGACTCATCAGACAGACACATATACACACAATGCCAGAAAACGGGGTGCAGAAATGTGGCGCTTTTGCAATTTAAACAATGCCAATCCGCGACTCAGCTCCCTAAACATGGCTAAGTAGTTGGGTTCGTGGTCATGAACTTTGCGGAAGATATATATATAAATAAATTCCAATTTTTGGCTTTTGTTCTGATGGTTTTCAATTTTTTATCTTTTTGGCAAAACTAATGACTACAATTTTAGGGGCGTTTTCCTCTTTGATGGGGGCCAGGCCAAGCGAAGAGATTGATTTTAGTTTAGTTTTTGTGTGTGTGTGTGTTTGTTGGCGCCGCTCTCATATTATATAAGGACGACGATGAATGGCTGAAAGCTGATTTGATTATTTACTTGCCACAAAAATCAATTTGACGGGTTTTACTGCTGCTGCTGCTGCTGCCACTGCCGTTGCTGTGTGAAGTCAATTTTTGAATTTGGAACGTGACTTTTGGTTCACAAGAAGGATAGAATGGGTTGGGTTTTTTGGTTTAAGACAAGACCAGCAAATTATATTGTGTGGTGTGACTATATCTGTTAGTTGAGGAAACTTTAAGGCAAAAAAAAACGGTAAGATTTTATTTAAGTGTAGTGTGAGAAAAAAGGTTTAAACTTTAAACACTAAATAAAACTAAAATAAAACAAGTTAAATAATAAAAAAAATCATTTCAGAAAATAAATACTTTACCACAATTTCAAACATGTATTCGACTACCAACAGGAAGGTCAATCAAACCCAGAAAATAAGGTGTACATATAATAAAAATCTAAATAATTAGCACTAAGAGTCAAAAGTTTAAAACAATATAAATGGTACAATGCCCATAAATAACGATAGCATATTATTTATAACATTATTTTACAAGAAAATATGCATACATGTACACTATCATAAGAAAATATTGTTATAAATAATATACTTTTTCTGTAGTGGCAAGAGGAAATTGCGCTGCTGATCAGCGAGCATAAAATCTCAAAGCTATGTAGGCTTGGTACCCCATCTACAAAGCATGTAAATCACTCACGCGCAAAACTGAAAACAACGCAACAAAATTTACCACAAGAGGCACCAAAAAAATGCGAACAACAAAAAACAGTGGGAAATGAGTAAGTGGGGTCAACAGAGCGGGTCAACCAACTCAAAAAACATTTCACCATCTAACTGCAAAGAGGTTTGGGGATGCACAAAAACCAAACGAGACACGAAACTCATTCGGAATTAACAAACAAAATGGCTTATGACTTATTCATAATTATGTATAATTATGTTGATGCATACAAATTAATGACACTTCAATTAGGCAGCAACAGCAAGGGAAGCTACAACTACCACAATAACTACTGCATAACGCAATTTTTTTAAAGCAACACCAACAGCAACAGCAACATGATCAACTTTAATTAAATGCTGCACTTACAGAGTGCAACAACATGATTGTCGTTGTTAAGATACCCTTACAAAAGATTATTTTTACTGGATACATTATTAGAAGTTAAAAAAAAGTTTATAAGAGCTTTCAAATAAACATATACCAAAATATTCGACAAATATATAAAATATAAATAAATTACATTCAAAATAAAATTGCAAAAATCAATAATAAAAAATTATATGCAAAAAAAATATTAAGTAATAAAATTGTTTTCAATATTTATATCATTATAAATATTAAAGTCTTTTATTTGTTAAATTAAATCTGGTTTACTCATAAATATGAGCGAATTGTTTCTTTAGCTAGTTTTCCAAAGTAAATTTTTATATTTTAAGTAGCCCCCAGCAACGTGATCAATTTGGGCAGCTATCTGAGTTTTCAACAGGGCATCAAAAAGGCCATACGCCAAATAACAAAAAAAAAACGCCGACAAAGTGCCAAAAGACATGTCAACGGCCAGCCAAGCCAACAAACATCGCAGTAACAGCAAAAAGGCTGAGCCCAAAATGTTGCTAGTTTTATATACAAGAGATGAGCGTGCGTCGTGACACGAGTAACAGGAATTAAATTTTAAAAAATATATATATATATCAGAGCAAATGGTAACTTTTTTATAAATACAAAATCCCACTTAAGTAATTAACCTCAATATAAGTTTGAATTTTTCGTAAATTGTTAATGTAAAAATCCGATTATTCTTTTCGTTTTTTATAATTATTATTTTAGTTAACAATAAATATAAGTTTTAATTCAGAGGATATATTTTAAGAAATATACTTTTTTGGCAAATATAAACAATTTTTATTTTATTTTTTTTAAGCTTTGTAAGAAATGAACCATTTAAATTTATTGGTCTAAAATATTTTAGCACTTAAAATATATCAACCTTCTATCATCTTTACAAATATATTTACAAAAGTCGATGTTTTGGGGTGCTGACAACTCTGTTGCAGCTGTAAGTACTGGTGACGGAGAGAACGGTTGACAATGCCATAAAAACTGCAGTAAACTTCAATTTTTTTATAAATTTATATGTATGCTATTTTTTTGCTCTTTGTGCTCTGCTGATGGAGAAAGCAACGCGACAAAACGAAACTTTTTTGATGCACATTTTTTTTTTTCTGTTATAAATGCAACTCAAGTTTTTTGACATGGGTCTGGTCTATTGCATGTTGTACTTATATTTTGTACTTATACTTCAACATCGTCATAGACTTCATCGTTGCAAGCACATTATCGTTTATTATTATCAGCAATTTGAAAGTTTGTCATAGTCATGTTGCATTAACGTCACTCTCGGTTTATTTTTTATGGTCTCATATCAATGAATGAACTAAATTGCTACTAAATGCATAAATTGCTTAAGAAACATAACGGATCATTAACTTAAGAGCCGGACGCTCGAAGAAATAGAATAGAATGTCAACCGATAACTAAAATTGACACTAACGACTTAAACTTTTGCTTAAAACTTGTTGGGAAACATTCGCAACTAAAAATAGTTTTGACTCAGAATCATTCCACGATAGAACTTTAATTTCAATGAGTAAGGAATTCAGTTCTTACGCATTTTCGTTTATTGAATGAGCTATTTTATCTCATTAAATAAATCATTAAACTACTGACTTAAACATCTTTTGTTAAACATATTAATTATGTATACTAATGTACTTAACAAACTTTGGCAACTACTTTAAGTGCTTAAGTTTTTGAAAAACATTTCAACTATATTTCCGAATGTGCCATATTTCAACTATTTTAAACACACACTGACACATGCGGTGAAAACAATTTGTCTTAGTCATCAACTCAAACACACACACGAATTTCTCGCTCTTTTTGGCCCATTATTATACCAAAAGATATTTAACACTTGAGAAATTCTTAACCCTCCCCGACCCACATTTCTTACAATGGGCATTTTTCAAGTTTATTACTTGAACATTTATCATTGCATAGTCCAAACGAAATAATGAATAGAAATGCACTCAAAGTATTTTGAAAGTAAATAAAAAATAATAAAAAAAAAGTGGGTAAAAACTATTCAGTTTGGCTTGACGAAGATTAAATGCTCTGTCAAAGGAATGCTGTGTTAAATAAACTTAGTCTTTGGAACATATAGGAAATAAATCTTAAGCAATAGCCTCATCAATAGAGTGGAACTAAATCTGACTAACGCTCAGATTAACACGTTATTAACAAACCGAATGCCTTCAAGCCGAATAGAGTATAGCTCTTGTTATATTGGTAAAAGCCGCAAAATGTAGGAACAGAATTCAAAGTTCAACAAGAGCTGAAAAAACCAAATGCTTCTATTTTGTTTTTATTTTTTTTTTTTTTTTCACAGTCTTCAATAATATTGCGAATGAGGCGGGGGAAAACAGGGCGGTGCCTCTGATTGTGTGTACAAGAGCAACAAAATCAATGTAAACATCGCGCGCTTACACACACAAGTGCAAGGTGAGGGGTTGTGTAGTGGTGTGAGATGGTAGATGGGAGGTTTTAAAGAGGGAGATGGCTTTGTGTTGCGATATGTAAGCGAAAACTAAGAACAATGTCATGCAATCAACTTAAGGCCAATTGCAGTCAGCCAACAGCAGCAGCTAGCAACAATAACAACAACAACAACAACTTTAGCCAGCAATCAGTAAAACTAAAAACTTGTACAAATGTAGGTGGGGATGGGGGGTTCAAAATCAACCTGAAAAGCATAATGAAAAATGTTTCGTTGAGTGCTTTTGTGTTTGCCGCGTCATAAGGTGCACAATTTGTTGTTGCAAATTGCACTATTCACATTTTTAACATGTTTTTTTTGAGATAACACTTTTCGTTCGCTTCTATTTTTGAATTGTTTTTTTTTACAAAACTTTATCGATTTAAGCAAAAAGTTTAAGTAGGTTTTATGGATTGATTTTTGGTTTTGTTGAGTTGTTTGTTGATGAGTTGAACGATTTGAATAAATAAACTTATAAATAATTGTAGGCTATTTATATACAGTACGCCCTCGCTCAACGCAACCTATTTAAATTTGGCAAATTGCGAAGTGTTTGTAAAACCTTCGGGAAAATTTTCAGTTGGCCACGAGACCTATTATAAAGAGAGATGCCTTTGCTTACTATTAAAATTAAGTAAATCGAATAAATGTAAAGCAAGGATCTAAATTTATTTTATTAAGAAAAGTGGTACAAACAAAGCAAAACACGCGATTTCCTTAGGAAGTTGCGTTAACAGTTAACAGTCTACAATTTCAATTATCGAGGAGTTGCGTGTAACTTATATCTTATATCTTTTAAAAAAGATTTTGTAAAATATATTAGATATATAAAATATATATGTATATACGTCAGAACTTGTTTATTTTTTCTATGCATACAACCGTCATTTGATTAAAGTTTATTTACGCAAAGCTCAAGTATTAATATTTATTTTCTAGAATTATTCAAAATACTAATATATGACTAAACATGACGATTATATGGCTTTAGCTTTTTCTTTATATACTACTAAAAAGTTGTAATTTTCCTACGTACATTATATTTAATTACCTGACCTTCAATACACTCGTTTACCTAACTACTCATGTCAGTATAAGTTACAACACTGTCTGGAAAATCAAGTTTATATACAATATACACTTAAGACAAGAATTATATTACTATTACTATTGCTTATACTTGCATCGTATCGATTTCGAGCTAGTCAGCAGCATCAGCAATTCAATTCAATATTAATGCGTACATACATTACAAATGCACCAAAGTTGTAGACGAACATTTACAACACCTGCAACAGAGTATTACGATAACATTTGGCGTAACAGTTCACCACATGATTGATTAAACTTGGCATAAGCAATGTATATGCATATGCTAGTGTAACTATACAAAAGCTAGTTCTTAAATGAATCTACCAGGTACAATTTCAATGTTCTGCATTTAACTGCTGATGTCAATCGAGTTGCAGTTTTTCCCTCGGTATTTTTTATACCAAATACCCTCTAAGCAGTGTTAAAAGGGAATTTATTGAAATAGTGAACATTTTAAAAGCAAAAAAACATGGAGCTGAAATTTTAAAGTAAGTTTCGCAGGATTTCCTTTATTCAATTTTTTTCTCTTAAGATAATTTTGTTATTGCTTTAGACATAGGGTATCTCTTTGTTGAGAACTCGCTTTTCCATTACTTTCAGTTATTTCTCGTAAAAAAAAAATGTTGCAAAAAAAAAACATTTCAAATTTTTTTGTTTGGTTTTTTCCATTTTTTTTTTATTATTGCATTGACTGGCCATCTAATTTAAGGTATGAGGCACTCAGATGAGAGTGTTTGTGTGTATGTGTGTGTGTTTGTAGCTTTTGTGGTTTATTGGTTATGGATTGGGCACAGAAACAGAATGATACAAATGCATGCAAACAAACTGGGTTGTTGCCATAAATGCGCTGCATTGCAATTTTATATATGTACATATATGTATGTAAATATATAAAGTTTTTCCACATTTATTTTTTCCGTTTGCTCTTTGTATAGCAAGTGAATTGACTAACGGGTCAAGGTTGACATATCGCGCAATGCTTTTATTTTCGAAAAACCATATGACGCACACACACACAAATTAAATATATACATAGGCATGTTTGTATGTGTATAAGGCATGTTCGCTTTTGTGGAAACTCTGTGAACTTACATGGCATTTAAAGCCAGTTGCCAAAAAGTACTGGAACAGCAAATATTAACTATGACATTTATGACACACTTTTCTTTACTTGGCTGCAAAATTACATAGAACTCGCAAGCAAGTTGAAAACGACGAAGAAAACGAAAGACAACAAAAGCGAGAAGAACTCAACAGAGTGCAAACAACAACATATTTATTGTCACGTGCCAAAACGAACACACAGCACATAAAGCAGTGTATAACTTTTCCAAACAAGCAAAGTGAGTGCAAAACAAGCGAAAACGAGAATTGCATTTGAGAACTAAGCACTGACCAATTGCCCTAATACTCTATATTGACAAGAATCATATTAAATGCTTTCTTCAACCTCCTAATATTTATGTTTGAAAATTATTTGCCTATACATATTAATAATAAATTTTGGTTGCAAAAATAAATTTGTGGAAATATTTAATTTTTTTTTTTTTAATTCATTTAAGTTGTATGTGTGTTTGTTAAAAACTTTTGTATTATTTGTTTTTGTATTATTATATGTATGTATATATTTTTTATCATAATATACATAACATTATTCTTAAGTTTGAAGATTCAATTACAACAGTCACGTTCATTGGAAAATAAAATATTCAGACTAGAGATGGGCGTCGGGATCATCGGAATCCCGCGGGTCCCAAAAAATTATCGGGATCGGACGGGATGGGAGCGATTTTAAAAATCCGGGAAAGTCGGGATAAGTGGTCGATCCCGAAATTCCCGCGGGACCCGGTAAACCTGTCGGGACCCGAAAATCCGTCGGGACCTAAACAAAATGTTGTCCATAAATGTTCTGTATTTATCGAAATTACCCACCGATTGAATTTTTTAGTGACACGATATATCGCAAGTGCAATATATGGGAGCATTTAGATGTATTTTCACTATTACGAAATTCGGTCACTCATTTCCATAGTTGGTGCAGCAATTAATTGCCAAGAAAAGTGAAGAAATTTTGGAAGAGAGAAGAACTCGATTGATTGGTAGAAATTTTGAGAGAATATTGTTTTTAAACAAAATTTAAATCTAAAGATTATATTTTTAAAAAAATATATACACACTTATTTGAAAAAAATTTCGGGAAAATGTCGGGACCCGTGGGATAGACACAAAATTTTTCGGGACATTCGGGATGGGAAAGCGAATTTGATTTCGGGACGGGATGGGATGGGAAGCAATTTTTTTCCCGATCCCATCTCTAATTCAGACTAAAATAAAAGTTTTACAAACTTTAAACGTGATTTCCGAAATTTCGAAATTTTTTATAAATCACAACGAATACTTTTTAAAACTGTAAAGGTTTTTTAACTTACGGCCTTCACATTAAAAAAACTCTTATTAAAATATTGATTAACAAAAACAATTAAAAACAAAGACTATAAATGCACAAACTACGACATCTTTTTGGCATTGCTTACAAAAGTTGTTCACCCAAAAAGAAAACAAAAAAATACGAAGCGAAAACGTCACAACAAATGCCATACATTTTTTGATTTTACATAAATATCATCTGCCTTTAACGCCTCTTTTTACCCCTCCTTAAGTTTACTACAATGTCCATATTTGCATGTCAAATCAAGTGTAAAAATGCAGAAGCTGACGTATTTCACTGGAAATGGTGTCGAGTTCAAAAAAATAAAAGGTGAGTTTTGTGAAAACAAACAATCAAAACAAGTACTTGCAAATATTATTATTTTCATACCTATATTCCTATATTCAACGTAAATGCATCGTTACACATTATATTTACTTTAGTTTAAGTACAGATTCAACCAATCTGTTTTCATTTAGCCGCTAGCCAACTGACACTATTGTCTATTGATAAAAGATATTTTTTCAATAGACAGTGTTTAAAATAAATTCTTTGGACTCACAAGCATTTGTTAATATTTGAAAACATGTAAAAATATGTCGGAAGCATATTTTTAAGGATTAACAAACATATTTTATTTTAAATTTATTATCAGATAATAAGTAAGTAATATTTAAATATTATTAAATATTTGTTTAATAAACAATAATCTCCAAGTCAAATAATGAATATTAAAGTAAGCTTTTCCGCTTACGTATAGAATAATCGAATTGCAGTCAAAATATTTGCTAGTGTTCGCCTTTTCAGCATGGGTTAAAAAGTGCGAAGAACTTCAAAGGGAAAATTGCAAGAAAACTTTTATCCAAAAAGCACAATTGAAGTGAAAGAAGCGCAAAATCTGCAATATCCGGTAATTTGTGTCTTCTCATCTACACTTTATTTCTGTGTTTTTTGTTTCTTGCTGCTTGTCTCATTTTTTGAAAGAGCAAAAAGACAAAAGAAATTGCTGCGTCACCACGCAGACTGTTTGAATTGGTGCGCGAGTAGCGAAAAATGAGAAACTACGTACACTAGTTACTGATAGAAGCGAGAAGCGAGAGAGTAATGAGAAACAAGAGAAACGAAACGAAACGAAACGAAACTAGACTGCAGATAACTAACTCCATAAATGCATAGATACGTGTGTGTGTATGTATGTATGTGTGCAGTTGGTTCCGTTTTGGTTTTTTTTTGGGAACTGCCAAAGACAAACAATGGCAATGTCAGACAGTTTTTCCGGCTTTTCCCTCGCCTTCAAGCCATGTGTCGCACGGCACGAGGGCAGCTCAAAAGAAAAAAGCCGCCCAGAAATGAAGCTGGGGAAAGGCGTGTAATTACAGGTGGGGGGTATTGGTATTTGAAGAAAAATGTTTGTAGCTTGCCGTCTGTGTGTAAAAGGAGAGGACGTGAAAAGACTCCAAGCTGTTTGTCGTCGCGTGCGTTTCGCATTCCATTGAAAATGCAAACAACTAGAAAACCTGATGTTGACAAAAATGGAAATTTAACTAAATGTTTCGGACTAGCTGCTTAGCATATAAAATAGTACTATAGATATTGAATGAGCTGCAGTATTTTTCACCAGCATTTCATTAAAAACTTTTATAGGGATTGAGGCACATGTAACAATTGCTTATTTATTTCATTTACTCTTTCTCTAACTTCTCTCTTTTACTTTCCTCTTTCTTTATAGTTGGCCACGCGCCAAAGATTGTGCGCCTTGGGGGCACACCCACTTTTGGCTGCCTTCATATATAGCCAGTCTTTCAGTTGAAAAGGTAAACAAACATACATACATAGGTCTAATGCCTCTCTCACATCCCGTCAACTCAAAATTTTTGTTGTTTTGGTCAACAGTCAACGGCAAAATGTAAAGACAAAAAGCAAACGACATGGACTAAGATGTTGCAAGTCGATGTGGCAGCAATGTGAAGAGAAAAGAGAGAGGGAGAACTTCCTATCATCAAACAGACTTGAGTGTGTAGAAAGTATATTGAACGAAGACAAGCTAATAACACAAGCCAAAGGTTTAATGAAAAACAACAAGTTTTATTTGTGAATAAACAATTGTGTCTTAATGCAGTGAATTAATTATTGCAAGATCTCTTTACTCGAATTTTACATTAAAGTTCAATTGAAAGAATAAGTTAAGTAGTTAATTTATTATCCACTCAATTCGTTTTGTAGTTAACTTCGATTATTTTGGGCATTTAGTTTGCCCAATTTTGTTAGTTAGATAATTCAAAAGACCAAAATCAGCTACAAAGGACTCAAAAGAACAAATTAACTATATAATGGATATTAAGTTAAGTGAATTAAGTTAAACTTGTTCCAAGCAATTCGATACAGTAGTTCATTTTATTAAGCTCGTTCCTTTTATTAGAACTCCTTTTCTTAAAATGCAGGAGCTCATGAAAATTCATTTGAAAGAATCATATAAATTGTATATTGATTCAAAAAATTATACTTCCCGGAACTAACTTTAAGATTGGTTTATATAAAAAATTAGAATTTAATTTTATCATACTATTATTTAAATTTGAAAATAATTTATTTTATAACTATTTATCTAATAAATACATAAGTATACCTTAAAAATTATTTCCACTTTAAACACAATCAATTTCAATTATTTGTAGTTTTCTTTTGTATGGAATCAATTAATTAATTAGCTGGTAGCTTCATTACGACAGTTGTATATAAAGAATGTATGAATACTATAAACAACAAATATTTTAAGTTAAAATTTTGCTTGGGGATTGCCTCGCAATCATTATTATTGTAAAGTGCAAAGTAAAATTTAGCTCAGCAAAAAAATACAATAAGTAAGAGATGCTCTTTGTACGTCATTTCAATAATTTATTAGTTATTTTAAAGGCGAGCAGCTATGAGGAAATGGAATATTGAATTCAAAACGGCACAGCAGGTGATTTGCATTATTCTACCCGCTGGGTATTGCAAAAAGCATTGTAAATAACTGTATTTAATAATGGTTGAGCAATTTATGGATAAAGGCCAAAAGGCGAATGGCAAACTAAACAAATGGAAATCAAATAAACAGCAAAAGAAATATACCAAAATACTTTAGCAAATTTCCAACATGAAAGCGTGCGAAAAAAAAAAGTTTGAAAGAGATTTTTTGTTTTGTTTTCATTTCTATTGTGGAGGCGTGTGAAATTTTTTGTTGGTTTTTGTTATTTTTGCATTGTGTCTATATTTAAATAGCTGAATTCTGTCTTCACAGGTTAAACGAAATTTATAGCTTGTTGTATTGTATTAAGCGAATTTGTTTGCCTTAAAATTGAATTTTTTTGTGTATGTATTTTACTTTTGTTGCGGATATCTAAATTTACTTTTTATTTGAACTGCCTGGTTCTTTTCTTGCTAAGTGTTTTATTGGCTTAAATAATTTTATATTTATTTAACGAGATTCATTCAAAAACTTGAAAGGAAAATCAATTAACTTATTAGTATGTATTGTATTAATAATTAATTAATTTTTGCCATTTACTTTACGCACACACAAAAATATTGCTGGCTATTTTCGGCTTTTGGTCAGCAGAATGTGTTTAATATGCTTAGTATAATTGGACATGATTGATGTACGCACACACACACACAGACAAGGCAGTGTGGAGATGCCCCCGGGGACTAACAAGACCTCAGACCTTCACTTGCGGTCGGTTGACTCAACGCACGTCAAAGTACTCAATGCAAAATAAAATAAAAAAAAAGATGAATTATTCTGCTTGGTTCTCATTTATGTTGCGCATTTTCTTTGCGTGTTTCTTTTTCAGCCAACGCATTTGAGTGGATCAACAGAACAAAAATCATTGACCATCTGCCTTATAAATATGTGTACCAATACAATACAAATAACAAGATATTTTCCACATTGCTAGGCAACTGAATTAAACTTTTGTTGACGTTGTCCAAGTCATGTTCAATATTATTTTTAATGAAGAGGTTGGAGACTGTTTATCCTCATTCCATTGACATTTCTAAAATTCATTGCAAGTCGCATTCTGTTAAAAGAATGTTAAGTTTGTTGTCTGTTAGTTTTTTTCATAGGGGACAACATTCTTAAGATTCTTTCATTTCAGCATTTTATCTAAAATCATTTTTGAATTTTCACAAATTTATCTGGTTTTTATCAACTCGTACTTAAGATACATTTCACTTTTTATTTTGAGTCACTTTATTCAACAATCAGAAATATTCACAAAGTGACGTCAAGTAAAATGCCCAAAACAAACCAAAGAACACAAAACACAATTTAAAAGGGAATTTTTTATGATTTCATCTCAAATTGTTCGAAGAAAAAATTCAGAAAACAATACATTCGAAATATTATTTACGATTTGTTGTCAAGATTCAGATAATCATCCAAATGCTTAAAAAAATCCATTAACAAAGTTAAACAGCCTTGGCAGCAATTTTTAAAAAATTTAAAAAATCAACAACAAAACAGAAAACATGAAAAATATGAAGAACGAACAGAACGAGGAATAAAATGCATAAACAAAAAATGAAAATTAACCTTTAATAAGCGGACAAAGAGAGACAAAGACAAAAATCAAAAATCAGATTAATAATTGCTGAAAGTAAATACTGCATTATTAAGACTAAAACAAACATAAAGAAAAACCAACAAAAATCCCAACAACAACGCGCACGCACAGAAGCGCAGAAAAGAAATCTAAAAGTAAACTGTGTATGGGCAGCAACAACTACCTGTGCAGCAACAACAATAATAATAACAACAACATTGAGCGTAGAAGAGCGCGTGTTTTGGCTGAGCGATGGTGAGAGCAGGAAGAAGAAGCGATGCAGTGGGAGAGAGAGCAAAACCGGTATCACAAACAAACAAATAAAAAGCAAAAGAAGACAACAACACAAGTACGCAGGCACATGCATACACATTTATGTGTTTGTGCGTATACGAAAATGATGTAGCTCCGCGTAATAAAACTACAAGAACAACAGCAACGACAAAAATGCAACAATGAGAAGATACAAAACGCAAAAGCAAAAGAAAATGTGCATGCTGACAGGTTCAGCAAAGCAAAACAGGCGACGAAAATGAAATGAAAACGGGAGCTGAATTGCCGACGCCGTCGGGTATCGGCGTCACCGTTGCATGCAACAAGCTGCAGCAACGTATTTTTACCCATTAGCGCAAATATTTGAATCATTTTTTGTCTTTTTCTGACGACCGCATTTTGAGTTATTTAGCAAAACAAAAACAAACGCGCGCGCTCTTTTACACCCACACGCACACACATGAGAACAGACACGCACAGAAACGGTACTTTCATCACTTGTGATTTCTGAGCATATTTAATTTTGTATTACTCACCTTTTAACTGTAAATGGTAGCGACTTTTTAGTAAATTGCACTATACAATATATACATATACACTATACAATATATATATATTTTCATGTGTTTTTATGCAGAAATATTTATTTTTATATATGTATGTTTATGTAAATGTGTGTATATATTTTAGATTACGGAATGGGGAAGTAACAACAACATGAAATCACAAACACATGTACACAGCCTTGCACATATACTAATACACTAGCACGCCTACACAATTGCGGTAATAACAGCACTTGTGTGCACTTTGTGCTTTTTAAACTTTCGGTTGGCGCTTAGATTTCGATTTTGCTTGTTATTGTGTTGATGTTGCTGTTGTTGTTTATGATGTTGATATTGCACCGTTGCTTTAGCACGCAAATAAACGAAATAAATTGTTTTTGTTATTTAAAGCGACACTCAACAATATATTGCTTTATAATTTCAATATGTATGTAATTGAACACATAGGGTATAACGGTTAATTGCTCTGGCGGCTTATAATCATGTTATTTGATTATATTCAAATTATATGACACATTATTATTATTTACGAACACAGACACAACGTAGCGAAACACCATCGGCGAACGGAGCGGCACAGTGGCGCAACGACACGCACGGACAAGAGAAATATTACTGAGAGCAAACTCTGTTAACATTTCTTATAAGAGCGCCATTAACAGCTTAGAGATGGACTAGTGTGTTAACAGCAACAAGAATCTATAAACGATGTAGCAGAGTCCTAACGATATTTCTTCACCAGGCTTTAAAATATATTTAAATTTAAATAACAATATGTTTTAAAAGGATAATGCAGTCAAAAGAATTATGTATCATTTAAATTATAAAAAGAAGTCGAATAAACATTTTAGGTAGTCTGCATTAAGTTAACAGAGTAGTTCCAGCTCAAAGAAGATTTGTATCAACGACCATTTAACATTACATTATTCGTCTATGATTTATATGTTCTTTGCAGCAAGAATAATTACAACAGAGGGAAAACCGCTGAAATAACCGTTTTATTTTAATTACAGTTTTATTTCATTTAATGTCATCAGCATTTGTGTCTGTCCGAATCTGCATTTCCATCCTTTGTTTTTCTTCAGGCAAAGCAAACGAATGTTTTACTGCCTCCAATGTTAGATCGACGCACTGACGCCGTGTCATGCCAAAGGTTTCCGTTGCCAAAAGGAATTCTTTCGATAATTCGGTATCGAACACACCACTATCATCCGTACAAAGCACCCCGGGAACACCATCCGCCAAAAGCTGCTTGAAATGATGCTGATCAAAACTTGAAACAGTTCCCGACTTAACATTGCTCGTAAGGCAATATTCAATCGGTATACGCTGCTCCTTCAAATACTCGTTGTCTGCTGGAGTGAGGAAGGTGCCATGTCCACAGCGGGACATGCCAAATTTAAGCATCTCTTGAACCTCAGCTTTATTATCGACTTCCCCACAATGTACTGCCAATTTTAAGCCGTTATTTCTAGCCAGACTTAAGACGGGCATAAAATCGCTAAATTTGCCAGCATTTGGATTGCCGCTAAAATCAACGCCAACGATTATATCTGGGTAAATTCTCGCAAATTCCACAGCCAAGTTGACAGTTTCCTCAGCAGCCTCCAACGGCTCGCTGCGATTTATGGATGGCAACAGTTTAACCATTATCTGATATTCATCAGCAGCACTTTTTATTGCTCCGATTGCCGTCTCCAGATAAGCGCGTCGAGACATATTATCGTTTGATTTTGGTGTGGTGCGTAGCTCCACATATATTACATTATCCTCGCGAAAATCACGTATAACCATTTTGGTGGCAAGATGCAGTCCTTTCTTGGTAGACGTCAGCTCGTGCACAAAGCTAAACTTCTCAAAAGAAGCGTCCATATTGGCGCCCTTCTCAAATTTAATAAAGCGTTTGCACAACGCGTCAAATTCATCAGGTTGTTCACCATAAAGCTCCTCAGCTAGTTCCTTGAGACTTTGGATATTTAAACTGCCATTCAAATGCGCATGCAGCTCAACTTTTGGCATTTTGCGTAGAAACTTTATCATTTTGTTAAACGTTGTTTATTATTTCTATATTTTGCAATTGATATTTGACAACTGGTTCATTGCGTAGCCCTGGTATTATCAGCTGTTTTGCTGCAGCAAATTTTAACAGAGCATGCCAGCTGACAAGACTTCGATATTTCTATGCTATCGATATAGATAAATATTATCGTTTGAGCAACCATTAAGAAGAGAGAAAAATCTATAAACATATTTATTGAAAGATTATTTGCGGTGATATTTACGGTTTGCCATGTCGGACGCCCATATGGAGGCACCACCTTCAGTGCGTCTAACCAACGATGACTTTCGCAAGCTGCTGGCCACACCGCGAGCCACGCCATCTGGCTCGTCGACAAGCAATTCGGCCTCGGGCGGAGGTTCTGCAGGCAGCGGTTATTTGGCAACCGCCCAGTTTGCCACACCTGCTACTCCGGGCGAAAAGAAGAAGAGCTCGAGCAGCAGCGAGCGCAACGACCTGCGACGCAAAAAAAAGAATTTCTATGCAGCCCTCAAGAAGCAGGAGGATGTCAAGCTGCAGGAGCTGTCCGAAAAGTACAGAGATCGTGCTCGAGAGCGAAGGGACAATGCTAATCCCGACTACCAGAATCCCAGCAGCACACCTGGTCACGGCAGCAATACGAACGCTTATCGTGCCGTTGCACCAGATGTGAAATCCGGAGCTGATGCAGCAGAGCGACGTCGTCGCATTATCCAGGAGTCAAAGTTTTTGGGTGGTGACATGAAGCATACGCATTTGGTGAAGGGTTTGGATTATGCCCTGCTGCAAAAGGTGCGCTCCGAGCTGCACTCCAAGGAGGCGGAGGAGGAGGAAATTGCTGCCGCCTTGGCGCGCGAGAAGTTAGCTGAAGCTGCTGCTGCGGCAGAGCAATTGGAAGCGGAGCGTCGCGAAGCGGAAGATATAAATGCAATCAATGGTGCCTTGGCCAGAAACATCTATAACCTTATACAGGCACGCCGTTCTAAAGAGGTGCCACGCAATGAGTTGTTTGCTCCCGGCCGCATGGCTTATGTCATTGATATGGAGGATGACATGGATATGGATATACCGACGACACTTAAGCGCTCCAAGTATGAAGTGCCAGTGGCACGCGAGGATATTGCCACACTGACCACAAATGACATTGTGATTAATAAACTTTCGCAAATCTTGAGCTATTTGCGTGCTGGTGGACGCAATAAGAAAAATAAGAAACGTGACAAGGACAAGCCATTGTTCTATGACAAGGAAGTGGAGCATGTGCGCAGCCAGCCACACAACAATGGAAATAGTAGCGCAGGAGCAACAGGAGTAGGTGTAGGAGGAGGAGGAGGAGGTTCTCTTAACGGCACAAACAAACCGGTTAAAGCTGCCGGCGACAGCATCTATGATAATGTGGGTGATTATCAACCCACAACGACACGCAATCAGGCAAAATCCAATGCTGGCTCTGGCACCGCCGGTGCATCTCAATCGTACTTTGGTGATGCACCGGCCGAGGTAGAGCCAGTGATTACAAGTATACCACCACCACCAAAAATATCCAAAGCCATGGCATCGCGTTTCGCCAATGAACCGGAAGGCTATGCCGAGTGTTATCCCGGGCTGGAGGAAATGAACGATGCCATTGATGATTCGGATGATGAGGTGGACTATACCAAAATGGATTTGGGCAATAAGAAGGGACCCATTGGACGCTGGGACTTTGACACGCAGGAGGAATACTCCGACTATATGAGCACCAAGGAGGCACTGCCCAAAGCTGCCTTCCAATACGGCGTCAAAATGCAGGATGGCCGCAAGACGCGAAAAAATAAAACTGAAAAGAATGAAAAAGCCGAACTTGATCGCGAATGGCAAAAGATTCAGGTGAATATTACTTGATGTCAGCTAAATCGAATGCGTATTAATTTCTCCTTCTTCTTTTTTTCAATAGACCATCATACAGAAACGTAAGTTGCCCAAGGATGGTGGTGGTGGCGGTGGCAGCGGCGGTGGAGGTGGCGGAGGCGATGAGCCTGATTATAAATCTGCCAAATATTAGTGAACCATATTCTTTTCAAATTCGCAAATATTTGATTTTAATTCATAATTTTAACAATTTAAACAATTAATTGTTAAATAAATATATATTAAGATTTTTTCGAATAAGAATTTTGGTAGTTTTTTTTTCTTTTTGTATGGAAATAAATAGCCAAGTTCAAACTCAATTTTCGTTTTTAATATAAACATATTTATGTATTTTTTAAGCATTATGCACTAATTATTATAATCTTTTTTTATTGTAAAACATATATAAGTATGTATTTAGGTGTACATTTATAATATTCTTAATTTCTTTAACAAATACATATATTTATGTATAGATTTAATATTCTATATTCTACATATTTTAGCCACATTATCACTATGCTTATATATTTGCTTTACTTTTTTTTTTAATTTATTTATTTGTGCCAGATTTTTTTGAGCTTCTACTGGGATGGTAGCGCGGGTGGATGTTGAGGAATTGTTGTACGGAGTCGGGGCAAACTATCAACTATTATTATCATATATGTTATATAAGAGATGATTGTAAAATGTTTTTCAGTAATACATGAATACATACGTACACAAATTAACTGCAGATTTTAACGATATGAGAGTGCACTAAGCTATTTTTTATTTCCAGCTGCATGTTTATTTATTTTTTAGTGTGTGTGTGTGTGTGTGCTTTTTCTCCCTCTCTCTCTCTTTCTTTGTTTAACATTATCATCCTTATTTTTATTAGAGGCTACAATGTATGTATGTTTGCATATGACACACTGATAAACGTATAACAGTTGAATAATCAATTTAAATTCACACACACACACACAATTGTATCCTTCCTTACTGGGGAATGCTTAGATGTAAGTATGTAACTGGACTTTTTATATTTGTGTATGCTTACCTCACCTATTACTAAATATTGCAAGAAAAAATAACATATGCTCAAGAAATATGACAAGTGACCAAAAATACACATATATTTTTAAATCTTGGTTTTAAATATTCGATAATACCGAAAATTTTAAGCTCTACGCATTGCGGTTTAAAAATTCGTTATTGGTTCAAAATGGTGGTCAAATCCGAGTAAAAATTAACAAATTAATTAACAAACAAAACAAACTCATTAAGGACACTCAAACTATTTGGACGTTACACTAAAATTTAAACATATTAAAAACTGACAAAAATCCGAATTTTCAAATTAAGTCAAAAACGACAATAAGTTAATATTATGAACACAATGCGAAGGACTTTCTAATTTAACATTGCTGTATTTAAAAAGGAAATTCTTTGGTGTTTTGTATATATATACATATATAGGAAAGGCTACTTCTGCATTTGTTGTTTGAATTTGTTTAGTATTTAAAATATATATAGTTACAATATTTTTCATACGTCCTGCGACTTAAAAACGTAAAATGAGACACAAAAAGTTGCCCAGATTCTACAAATACCCTTACACAATATAAACTAGTTCATGCAATTGTTGCTCCCGCTGTCGTCATCGACATCTTCATCGTTCTTATTCTTATTGTGTTTAGTCATGCCAGCTATTGGTTTGGGATAGACGACGTCGTTCCACCAATTTGATATCCTTGACGCACAGATCGTGCTTGGCATTGCTGGCAAAACGTATGACCGACTGTGTGCTGACCTGCGGCACATGCCGCAAATCCAACCAAATGAGACTTTCACATTTCGATAGATGCTCCAGCGAGTTCTCCGACACTAGACGACAAGCGCTTAAATTGAGTTCGGCCAGGCGTAGAATGGCAGTTGCCGAGGTGCCAATTTGGGCGACGCCAGCATCTGTTATCCGCTGACAGGATGAGAGATCCAAGTGTTTGAGGTGCGGCAACGATTGCATTATGTACCGCACAGCCACGTCCGATATATCTGTGCCAGCCAGCTTGAAGGTCTTGAGATCACGCAGTCGCGTCTTGGAATCACTGAGGCCCGGCCTTGAATCCTTTGGCGGCGACAATATATCCCTTATGGCCGCATCATTCAATCCACGCACAAAACTCAAATCGAGTATTTGCAGGGGAGGACAGAGACATGTGTGCAGCGCCAGCACCGATTGAATGGGACAATTCTGTAGCGAGAGATTCTTGAGGGCGGGCAGACGTGCCACCAACCAAGCTAGCTGCCGCTTGGCCAACTGCGTCCAGTCGAGAATTAGATGCTCCGGCTGACGGCGCACAATGGCCGTCAGCAGTGAGGCGGATATTTTAAGCTCGGAACAATTCATGCGCTTCCAGAGATCAGGATCGACAGAAACATTTGACCATACCTTGCACACCGAGCAGCAAGTGACGAGCGTTTCGGGTGGCAAATATCGAAAGATAATCTTCAATACCGTTGGGTCCATTGCTAAATTCTGTGAGCTGCTGCTGCTTCCAGCAACTCCGCTGGTGCTTCCATGATGCGAATGATGGTGGTGGTGGTGGTGGTGGTGATGATGATGATGATTATTATGATGGTTGTGTCCATTGGCGCCATAGCTAGCGCTATTGTTTTGGCCACAACTCGCTGCTGACCCGGCTGCTGCATTTGTTGCACTTGCTCCTGCGCCGTTATTGAGACCATTGGTGGTGCAATTGTTACCACCACTATTGGCGCTGGAACTGTTGAGATTTGTTGGCGCCGGACGCACCACATACTGTGGCTTCTTTAGCACACGTGTCGATGAGTTCAGCATCTGTTGTGCCAACTGTGAACGTATAGAGTTCTTTTTGCGTGAACCACCACCACAACCACCTCCACCTCCACCTCCACCTCCACCTCCACCTCCACCTCCACCTCCTCCTCCTCCTCCTCCTCCTCCTCCACCACCGCCACCACCAATAGAGTGTCCCGTTGAGGTTCCAACTGTGCCAACGCACGTTGCCTGCGTATCCATTGAACTAGAGCAGGGTGCATCATTGCTTTCCTGCATGCTGCTACAAACGCTGGTGCCATCATCACTTTTGCGACGCTTCACCTTCTCGCTCAGCGTTAACAGATGTTGATGTTGGGTCGGATTTGGCGAGATGCCCGGCGAGGGTGTGTCACATGTGCTGCTGCTGTTGTTGCGCTCCGTCTTGATCTCTAGCTGATGGTGTCGCTTCATGCCATGCTTCCAGTGGGTCTGATGCATTTGGCTATTATTGCTCGATTCCATTTCTGACTCGCTAGTAAACACAAAATCATTATATTGGCCAACAGGTGGTGCCAACGAATTGGTCGCGCTAGGAGCACCACCTCCTGCTGCAGCTGCTGCTGTCGATCCATTGCCTCCTCCAACGGATTCGTGACCTTCGGCTACATTATTGCCATGCGAAACTGAAACGCGTCGCACCTCCGAAGACTTTTGACGTGCGCGAAAATGTCGCGGCTGCAATTAAATAGAAACAAGTTATTTATTGTAAATGAACATTTTACAAGTTTCCCGCAGTTTACATTCGCAATTTATGTTAACCAAAAGACATACTATGTTAATATTTTCTGTTCAACACTTTGTGTGCAGAAACGAAAACGTCATTAACATTTGTATGTTAAGTAATGAACTAGTTCTGACACGAACGTGTTCTTATTGAAAACGTTAAATTTAAACAATAAAAATAAAGTGAAATTAATTAACAACTCACTTTGTAATCGTAATTTTTGCCCGATCGACAACAGCTTGGACATTCCCAGCTATTGGGCAAATCCTCGTTGACAATGCCTTTGGCATCTGCAGCATCCACAGTCCCATCAAGCTGTGAGAGTGCACAATCTGGATGGGCAATTTCATAGCACACAGAGCACTCCATCAGCGCCGAGGGACCCTCAACGGAGGCAAGCTGTTTGGTTTGTGGCGACACTGGCGTCTGTCGCCAGCCATCCAAGTGACAATAGACGCACTGCGCCGTCACTGGCAGCATCGGTGACAAGCACTGACGCATCATACATGTCTGTTTGGCACGCCCCGGTCCACCGAACTTCACCATGTCCATGCAGAAGGGACAGGTGCCACAATCCGAACGCTGACAAGCAGCACAATTCTTGCAACGTGTGCGTCGTCTTCTTGGTTGTCCGGTGCCTGTTAAATTTGGTGACAGCTTTGCACCCATCTCGCCCGGCGAGGGACAGTTGTCTAATGGTGGAGCCATGCCACCACCAGTTCCATCTACATAGCTGGAGCAGGTGGTAATAACGCTGACTGCATTCGTGTTGTTGTTGTTGTTGATACTATTAATGGGACTATTGCTGGTGGTGTTGCTATTGTTAATGTTATTGCTGTTGTTACTGGTGGTGGTGTTGGTGGTATTGTTGCTACTATTAGCAGCAGCTGCCACAGCATTGGCCAAGTGCATCTTCTTGGGCGGACGATATTTAAGTGTGTCCGTGGGTAAAACAAAGGTGGCTTCTAAAATAGAGAAGATAAAGTTTAAAGGGTTATAAGTGAGCAATAAAATGGAAAAGTTTTGTTGATGGTTCATCGACTTTGTACAGTGAATAATAAGATTGGTTATATGGAAGTTCGATTGTATATTGGTATAAAGCAAATCGTATTTGAATATAATTCTTATCCTAATGATTATCATAACCCACCTGGTTGCGTTCCATGTCCGATGGATGTGCCATTCTCAACCTGTTCCTTCTTTAGTACTCCATTGCTGTATTCAATGCCTTGGCTGCTAAAGCTATTGTTATTACTGTGAATATTGCCACTGAGAGAGTTATTGCAGCCAATATTGTTGCTGGCATTATTATGATTGCCCTGGGCTTCAGTTTCAGCTTCTCGGGCTGCCTCCAGTTCCTGTTGCTCCCGAATGACTTCAGCATTTTTGCGTACAATCTCTTGTTTGATCTCCTGCTTGACACGCGTCCGATCATATAGTTGATAGGCTATTGGTTGATCTATAGCGGGTCGAAGTACCGACATGCCTGTCACTGCCATATCCTGTTGATCCTTGCAGTGACGTTCGACAAGTGTGCGCACATCCTTGATAAGAGCAACTGGATCCAGCACCAGGCTGGGCACGTTCTTCTTCTGTGGCGGCAGATCATACAGATACATGACGATCTCCTTTAAACCAAACAGTTCATAGTGGGTAAGATGTGTGTGTGGACGAGCAGCCATCTCAGCCTCACTTGCCGAGGGCTCGCCCTGAAGATGTGAGTGTCCGAGCAATGTGTAGACATAACGTGCCAGGACATACCAGAGCATCTCAGTGAAGAAGGGATAACGAAACTTTTGTGGCACTTTTGTGTTATCCTCGACGCTGGCCGTCTTAAGCTGCTTGACAATGCCGAAGGAGTGCAGAAAATTGCCACCAAAGACAAGAGATTGGGTAGGCGTATAGACGGCATGTATCCAACCAGTGGGTATGAAAAACGTATTGCCAGCTGTTAAATAGACCCGTGCACACTTCTCCACCGTATCGCCAAAGAATATGTCCGCCTGTTTGCCAGACAAAACCCACTTTTCGTACAAATGAAGATTGCGATCGGTGGGCGGGATTAGCCAAAAGACTTTGCTGCCCTTTAGTATGTGATACCAGACGGATGTGCCGCCGAAATCAATATGAAAATCTGTATAGCAATTCTTAACGGACATGAGACAATACTTTTGCACCTTGGGATACATCATGCCACCGAGCAGATTGGTGCCCTCCTTTTGTGCATCCTTTAGCTGCTTTGGCCACACAACATCCACCCAATCAATCTGACGCACTATCTCCGGACTCTGCACAAAGTGATCGAGACGCGTGTGTGAGAATTCTAATGAAATGACATTCAACAGTTGATCCTTTTGTGGACTGTCGTAGTACTGTTGCCATTCCTTCATGGTCATCTGAACATTCTTTTGGGTGTTCACATCCATTACGTCCAGGAGACGTCGCGATCCAACACACAAACGCACATCGTTCACTGTGAACTCTTGGGCGTCTGGCATACGCAATCCCAAGCCAGCCTTATCTCTAAACAGCAAGGGTATATTGAAGCCATGTTGCTGCAAAAATCTGCAATGTTTTGGAAATATAGACAAAATTCAATTATCGGGAAGTAAAGAATGTGTTATGGTTAATAATTTAATTTCGGTGACAAAAAATTTGATAAAAAAGCTCTATTATTACTTACGCGACTGTAAGATCGCTGCCGCGCATCTCGCGCACCATTCCCGCCTGAGCAAACTTAGAGGATTCGAGCTTTTCAGCAACGCTGAAACCGCGCGCACCTTCCGCATCATCATCGCCCAATGACCATTCGTCAAGGTAAAGTTTGCGCTGCTTACGCTCCCGCTGTTATAGGATGAGAAAGAATGAAACACATTAATCAATGGTTAGACGGGAGTCAGAGCGCCGGATAAATGCCTAAAAATATAGACAGAGAGCGGTGTCAACACTGATGTCTTATCCGCAGCTGACAATGCCGTCGCTGTCGCAGTCACTGTCGCTGCTACAGCCAATGATGCTGCCATACCATGCTGCTTGCTGATGCCATCAAATGAATCACAGTTGCTCTTTTCACCAAAACAGCAGACGTTTACTCTATTCATATTCACCACAGCAGCGTTCTCTGGCTCTCGCATACCTTTGGCAGCCGAACAGGGGTTTGCCCCATTCGTTTAAAGTTCGCCATATTTGTCATTTCGTTTTCATTCGCTTGCTCGCCTCTGTTGGCGACGCATGAGGAAGTTTGTGTGCTGCTGCTGCGTTCGAATTCATGGTCGTATTTTTCTAGCAGTTTCGGCGGCAAAAGCTAAGCTAAAGCAACCACCCGGCTGCAAGTCATGAGGGCCCCTTTAGTGCAGAAGCAGATTTTGCATGCACTTTTGTAAAATGGCAATGGATATCGTGCTGTTGGCAGCGGCCGTCTCAGCTCCTGTTGCTGTCTTCTTTCTGTGCGCATGCACCGGCCTTGCACTTTGAATAATTTTGCATGAGTGTGCAAATAGGATGTATGTATGTCGACTGTGTGTTTATGGAATATGTTGCAGCGCCGGCTGGCGGGTGGTAGCCAAAACGACTGTTGCGTTGTGTACCCGCTCCAAAAACAATATGTATATACAGGCGTATGTATGTGTAAGTAATGGCTGCGGCTTCAATTTATTTTTGCATTTCTAGCAACACTGTAAATCTCAGCTGTGGTGGACTTGTATCAAAAAATCTATAATCGTTCTGCATGCGTGTGTGTGAGTGTCTTTACTTTTGTTTTGTGTGGCTGTCCTCATTTGGCTGCGTGTGGTTGTGTATTTTTGTATATCCTTTTTTAGAGATCGCCATGCTCCACAGAATGCAGAAACTTGTTTGGCGTGTTCTAAAAGATTTTTTATTTCTTGTTGTTGTTTTCGTTTTTGTCAGGCAGAAAAAAAAAGCTTGTTTTGGCAGCAAAACTTCTGGCAACGCCATGGGACAATCGACAGGTAGAAAACAAAATATAACAACAACAAAATAAATATAAAAATCGACAACGCAGCATTAAAGTGCGTATGTGCATGTGTTTGTGTGTGTGTTTCTGAGAGCATAAGACGCTAGTCAAGTGGTTTGGTTGTATTTTTTGTTGTCGCTGTGGTGAGTGTGGCGTCACCGTGTTACGCTAAACGGCTGAGAGATTGCCGTTTGGGCAAGCCTTATGTATTCTATTAAGGTGCTAATTGTGTACGGACGGTTTTATCACATGCGGGGGCTTGGAACGTAATTGCTGTTGGCTATTGCGATAAATGTGTGCTAGCAGCAGCATGTGGAATTGGGTTAGTCACTTTTGCTATTAATTTTTCATAAGCCACAAAAAGTTGAAACTAAAGCTCGTTTAGAGATGGTAACAATTGTCGTGCTTTTTGTGTTCATTTTGGTTAGGTTTGTAAATTTTAAACACTGATAGATTTACATCTTAATTAGAGGTAATTTCTGTTTATTTTTTTTAACGTTTTCAAAGAACTAATATTTAATTATTTATTAAAAATTAACGAGTACTTGGGACACAACTATTGCATGCCGGCTCATCTCTCAATTCTAAAAACATATCAACAAACAAATTGCGCTTGCTGCCACAAAAGAGCCAAGCAACAACGCAGCAAAGATACAATATAAAACATACACATTGTAGTTATGTATGTATGCGCAGACTGAAAAATTCATGAATTAAGATGACACTGCCAAAGGCAGCAGACGGATGGGAATGTAGAAGGTTATGTACGTACATTTTGTTGGTTTTTGTTGTTGCTGTTAGCCTGACCAACGAGCAGCAGCAACAGCTGCTGTCCCAATTTGGAGCTAATCAAATGCATAAGCAAACAAAGAGAGAGAGAGAAACAGAGAAAGAGAGGGAGTGAATGTGAGCTCAAAGCAGTGCTCAAATAATCACTAGAAATGTAGTGTGACCGTTTTTACAAACGTACAAACGAATATGTAAATATGCTACGGCTGTTATCTACCGACGATACCAACAGACAAATGCACACAAGCTAACATACAAACAAAAATAATCCAAATCGAAAACGAAATGCGAACAGCAGCAACAATAAACAAAATGGCAAGGAAACTGCTTTTGGTCATGCGGCGGCATCAGTTGAGCTTCAGTGCTCAACGGGCGCAGTGCCGCTGCACGGCTGGCTCTCAATCTATCTCTCTGTGGTGTATTTTTCATTTGAGTGTTATGGGAGCGACAGAACTTGGGCTTGAGAGAGCGTGTGTGTTTTCGAGTTAGTGAGTGAGCGTGCATTTATTTATATAGATTGCTAATGATGATTTACGCTTTGCCAATCACAGTCACAATGACAACGACAACAGTCGACCCCAGCCCAATTCCCCCCTAACACCTTTTCTTTAGGGCTTATCAGTATTACTTGAAGTTCATATTACTATTATTATTATTGATGGGTTTGTTGTTCAACTAGATGCTAGTTCAATTACTCACCAATTGTCGTCGCTGCACGCCTTTCGCACTCGCATTGCCGCCAGCAGCGACGCTGTTGCTGCTGCTGTTGTTGCTTTTGCCAGGCGACGACCCCGTTTCGGCGGTGGACATCGCCACAAAGTCTTTTTAGATATATTTGCACTTGTGCTTTTTATTTACTCTTTTAACACTTTTTGTACGCCTCGTTCTCTAATCAGTGCTGCTTGCGGTTTGATGACGTTGTTGTTTTTTGTTTTGTTGTTCTTTCTGTTGTTGTGGATGCTCTTCTTCACTTTGCCACTTTTCACTTTTAATTACTTGCTGTAATCATAGAGAGAGAGAAAAAGAAGGAGAGTAAGATAGAGCGCAAGAAAAACTAACTTAAAGATGCATGAAAAACTTGCAGTCGGTGCACTTGTTTGTTTTGGTTTTTTTATGAAGCTTTTGATATTTTGTTTAGAGCGCACTAAAATACTAATTACAGACAGCGATTATTACTTCATACAAATTGAACAGGGCAGCGAAAATATACACATACAAACACACACACACACGCACGCAAAGTTACGGGCGCTAGGGCGCAATGCGATTGCACGCTTTCTGTTGTTCACTCCCACACACGACGAAGACGACTGAAACAGCGAACAACAGGCATAACCATAAGCAGAGCAAGCCGAGTGCAAACTCAACATAGTGGGCTTTTGTTATTATGTGTAAAATTCACCACTCTTCTGACTGACTGTGCTCGCCTGTCTGCCTACTTCTCTGCTACGTCAGGGGCTCGGCTTTAATTTCGTTGGGGGTTTCTGCCAGCACCCACGTGTGTGTGCAGCTACGCCACTGCTGCTGCTGCCGTTGATATTATTTCACAGGTCAACGTAAAGAAAAAAAAACGGTGGTGTGTTCATTAGTTGCAGCGCAGCGTTGGGCTTGGGTACCTGCCTGCGTGTCGCTTGCATCAAATTATGTTTTGTGCTGCATGTGAGCTGCATCATTTAACGGACATTTTTCGTCAATCGACAGTAGCAGAAGCAGCAGGAATACAAAAGCTCACTTATCACAGTGCCCCTCCGGGCAAAAGCCGCAATCACACACACACACATGCACATACACTACCACTCTTTGCGTATTTTGTCATTACGCATGGCTTTCCCATGAACTTGTTATAAATATTCTAAATTTGTACTTGAGCATTTGCCTTCTGATAGCTAGTTTTTGTCAAATTTATTTCATCGCTTTTCTGCTAGATGCAGTTTTGTATTTTAAAACGATTTGTTGTTGTTATTGTTAGTGGTGACTCTGACATTTGGTAATTTACTTTTTTTATTCGTTCGTGGAAGCGTCACCACGCGACTCAGAAAATAGCTACGATGAAGCCGACACTGTCATTTTGGTTAGGCCGTTTATTTATTTATTTTGTTGTGTGCGTGTGTGTTCGCCTTTTCTAATTACACATATATAGCGAACGCGTCGAAATGAATTTTTATAATAATTAATATGCATTTATATTGGGAAGGTATATACATTAATTCCTATATAAGTATTTATATTTACATAAATATATACAGAACGACCCGGCCATACACATATGTGCATACATACAGACACCTAATATACATATGCATATGAGTATGTATTCACATATGTGGCTTATAATTAATAAAATATATGACACAATTAGTGCAAACATAACGCATCTAAAGTTCGAAAGTAAGTTTGTACACTTGGCAAAGTTCGATGGAGCCGAAAGATTATATTTTTACCCATTTTTAGCACTTATCGAAGTTTTTTATACGTCGTCGCAACACGTCCGCAAAACACACCCGTATTTCTTGAAAAACGAACTGCGACTGTTTAGTGTGACCGTTGATGTGTACTAAACAAATGCCAAAAGTGATATTTACATAAATTCGTTAACGCCTGCTGTTAAGTATATAAGCTGACTCTGTTAGCCAAAAGCATTGCTCCACACCAAAGTTTCACGCCTTATCGAAACATTTTACGATACAATTTTAAAATAACAAACAATCCAAAATACGGTTAACATATTCAATTAAATTGTTATTTAAATCGGAAAAAAAGAACACTTATACATTTCTTGTTAAATTATTCAAAATAAAAACACAAATGCTTCAAACTCTAATACTAAACATTCTTCCTTATCTACAGCTACAGGTCCTCATCCATTTGTTCATCAGACTTATTTAAATTCACGTTGCATGTGTTGTTATTCTCAAAGAACTGCAGATCATCATCATAGTCGTCGAGGTTCACCGTAGCAGCAGCAACTGTACGCTGTCCACGAGCTCGCGGCTGCTCCTCCTTGGCCAGTGGCGGCTGCAACGGTGACGGCTGCCAAGGAACCAAAGCGGTGCAGGGACGTGGAATAGATTTGATAAGCCACTCGGGCGGTATGGCACCCACACCCGACACTGGACTCACGACGCCCTGCTTAAGCTCATCACAGATTACAATGCGATTTGCATTGCGGAGCTTCTGTTCCAGTTCCATGGCAGCCATTTGATATGCTGGATTTGGATGATGTGTTTTTCCAGTACTTGTCGAGGGTATATCATCGGTGGCTAAGCCGCCATTCACATTCGACCCACTGTTATTATTTTGAACATTTATACCAGCTCGAACGCCGTTACCATCGCCAGAGATTTGTAGTCCACTGAAATGTGCTGTTATACGCTCCTCGGTGATCAGTTGTTTTGTCGGGCTGCGTTGGATAAAAATTTTAGTTTTTAGATAATAGAATATATATACAGTGATATATGTATATATAAATATTTACAATAATCACTCGCAGAACATATGATACTCTTCCCAATAATATTTATACAAATTTGGAAACAAAACATTCCACTTTTGCGAGTCACTAGTGTTAAAATACATACATACATACATACAGAAAACTCTCTGTTTACAACTTACAGCGCAGAGGCAATTTGTTCGAGAGATTTTCGTTTCTGCTGCCATTTGCTGCATTGTGCCTCAGTCTCAATGTTGCTGTAATTGTCATTAGAGCCGAATTGCATGACGCCACCCGGCTGTGGTGCATTGGTTGTAGCGAGCATCCAGGGCATGCCATCAAGCAGCCAAGGATGTGTGGCTGGGTGTGCGAAAACCGCGCGTTGCTCCGATTTGTGACAATGATTCTGGTCGGGGCCGCCGTAAGACCTGAAAGTGTGCGGTTTGTCATTTGCTTGACATATTTTTTTATTATGGCAGCTCACTTACTGCATTTTACACAAATCCACGTTTGGAGCTAAGCTTTCCAAAATTTTGTATTCCAGTTGCTAAATTTCGCAGTATTTTGTATTTCTATACTTTTTTTTAGTTGTGCTGGTGCTGCCACTTGTGTGCTTACTGATGTATCGATACTTTGCTGCCAATCAACTCGAGGTATCGTGGTCGAAGAACGTGCTAGAAAATACCAGAACTGGCATTATAAAAAGCGCGCTGTTGGTAAGAATTTTAAATATTTGAAAGCTTAAGAGCAAGTGAACAAGTGTAATCTTTAAATTGTTCAAGTAAAACAACTAAAGAACCAATTATAAATACAAAAAGTGATTTACGTGTGTAATAAATTGAAATAAATAATTCAATATGCGTTATACTAGGTAAGTTTCATAATTCTAATATTAATTTAGAGTATAATTTGTCGCGATTTGAGATGCTAAACAAAACTGTGTAATTTTTAGAAACAAAATTTATTCACATCTTTCTACATTTTGTAAAAACAAAACTTAAATGTATTTCTTTTTACCGTTTATAAATGGTGTAATTATTTATTTCTATATGAAGTAAAATTTAATAATATTTACTCTTTCCTTAAGCGCCAATTTAAAATCATCTGATGTTTAATGAAAATGTTTAAAGAAACAACATATTGGTTGATAGGAAAAAATTGCGTAAATATGCCATTGCAATCATGTTATTTTTATAAGGATTCGCGCTCTTTATTTTTTATGTGCCACCGATTGACATTGTTCCAATACACATACATACTTGTATATTTTCCACTCACACTTTCCTTTTCTTATCAGGCGATATATATTTCGCAAATAACATGTTTTTCAACTCTAGAAACAACATCAGCACCAGCAGCATCAATTTAAATGACGCTGCCGTATGATGCTGTTATTACTTAATCTTAATTCATCTTAATCAGTTACTATGCGTTTTAAGCTTGGGGTTGGGGTGCATCTCAAGGGCTTATCAGCTCAAGACAACAGGTTTATTGATTGATCGATCCCCCTGGCAATTTGTTGACGTCACAACTAGACTGCCTTGCATTGCAATTAGTAATCACACTTTCCGATTTCGTCATTCAATGCATGAAAAACAAACAAGTTAGAAAAATACCCATGCACACTGATCTGTACATAAAAATTCTGCTTGTAAGTTAACTGTTTGCGGCGAGTGTAGAAGAGCTTTATCTAAAAAATTTTAAGTCGCGCTCTCTCACTTTGTCTGGCATCTATCTTGCTCGGTTTGGATAAAAGCTTTCGTGCAACTCGGCGTCCAACAAAACACAACACGTGTTGTGCTGAATGATCTTGGCAAAAGCAGTTGATTCAAAACAAAGAAAGTGTTCAGTTCACAATTTTTTTTAGTGGGAAATCAGTGCAGAAGTTGACGTCACAAAACAGGTGAAGTAATTAAAAATTGTTGTTAAAAAATATTTTGCACGTAGCCAAAACAAGTCAGGACCCACAAGCATATGTATGCCAGACAGCAGTTTACATGACTTGTTTTGCAAATGCCACGTTTCGCTTAATAAAATTTAAAGTAAACAAACAAGCTTAAACTGATAACGCCAGCTGTTTCACCCCCGCAATGCTACACTGACAGGGCGTCAGTTAAATATAGAAAAAAGGTTCAATGGGCCAAACACACGTGCAATTGATTGAAAAAACAAACATTTCAATAATAATCAGACAAGACAATTATCTTGTTAGCGCCCAAAGTTTACAGAGTCAGCAGTTTTAAGCCAAGTTATCTCAAGCATGCATGTGTGCGTGTGTATGCGTACCATTCATTTTGATTTCGCCAGAATTTTGTTTTCCTCAGTTTATGTACATACATACATATGTACATACATATGCATGTGAAACAAGAACGTTGAACAATGCAAATTCAGTATTTGTTATGTAGTATGTACAAGTGAACGTTGAAAGTTTCTCGGTTTATTGTATTTTGGCAATTTTTATTGATGTTGCCTTGCAAAATGTGGAAACGCCTATTTGGTGCATTTGTTGTGCTGCCCATGCGATATCGAAACTCACATAGCATTCGTCTAGTGAAGCAGGTTAACACAATTGCCATGGATATTAATATCGACTTAAAAGCGTAAGTTCAATTTGTTTCAATAAATTAACATAATACACACATAAATAAAATCATATTATACTTGATATAAGTTTTACTTTGACCGATCTGTTGCTATGCACATACATAATTTTATAAACACAAATATGTTTATGTATGCAAAGTTGCCTTCTTATTTTTATTCTGTGTAATAAACATTATAAAGCATTTGCACGTGCCTGAGCATCAAACAGCTGTTACCTATAAGGCGTTGCCACTTTAAGTAATAACCATAAAAAGTGGCAGCGCGAACTTTTGTTGAATTTGGATACTTCATATCAGGTTCTTAATTGTTTATCGTGGTGAAATACACGTGCGCTCATAGTTAATACGTTACATTCCATATATTATTTGTGCTGCTATTAAAGCTTTAAGCACAGAGCTCAAACCTGTTATCAGTAGCGTTCCGTCGTTAAGTGGCTTCGTTAAAGGTGATATTACTTGTTTTCGTTTGCTCATTTCTATAGGCGCAGTGGAGAGTTAATGTTATGGCTAGAGAGAAGCGCAACTCTTACAAATGAATAAGTGTGTAAAACCTACATGTGTGTGCGTTCTTATATGTTAATATATCAATTCGCGCTTTTGTGCTGTTGTGTGAACATTGGAAATTCGACGAACAACGCAGTCGAATGCTGCTGCTGCAAATCACAAATAAAAAAGTCACTGCGCGATCAAAATAACCCATGAGTCACTCTGACGTTCCTGATAGATACGTATGTGTGTATTACTTCCAGTCGGGCCACATCGGGGAAGTACCTAAACCGAACCGTAATAGCTATAGTCGACACGAAGTGTGATACGTTCGTCTCATTGTTGTTTTGAATTAGCAGCGAATCGGTTGAAAGTCTCGCGTAAATCAACGTCGCAACAGCCAAACACAAACAATATAAACGTTTAAAAACCACAAGCAAACAACAGAGTGCAAAAGGCGAAGTGGAGGGGGAGCACGCTCACGTGGATAATTGCTAAGTAACAGCAACAGCAACAATGCAGCAACAGTACTTTGACTTGGATCAGCGTAAAAATGTTTCGTATGCCAATGATTGTTCGAGTACGAGTGGTTATAGCAGCGCCAATTCGCCCACATCGATGACACTGTCACCTGCTCATTCGCCAGAGACAGTTAACTTGCAAAATGAGTTTGCCAATCTGAATTTGCCCGCTATATCGAATTCACCTTCACCACATCTTCAGCAATTACGGGGGTCACCGTATCACCAAAATTCCCTGCTGGGAAGTGGCAACCTTGGTATGGAAATTAATAGCAGCGGCAATATTGGTAATTTGTTAAGTGGCAATACAACCTTTGCCAACATCAACAACATGCACATGCCTGTGGATCACTTTTACGCGACGCCACCACCACAAACATTTGGATTCCATCATGCGGATACGAGTATCAAAACTGAATATTGCGCTCAGCTGCATATTGCCGAGCAGCCGGTGGAAAAATTTCGTTTTCGGTACAAGAGCGAAATGCATGGAACACATGGCTCACTAAACGGCATCAATTCAAAGCGTACGCCGAAAACGTTTCCAGAGGTAATATTGCGCAACTACAATGGACCGGCAGTTATCCGCTGTAGCCTCTTTCAAACGAATCTGGACAGTCCGCACTCACATCAGTTGGTGGTGCGCAAGGATGAGCGCGATGTGTGCGATCCACATGATTTGCACGTGTCGCAAGAGCGTGGCTATGTAGCACAATTTATAAATATGGGCATTATACACACGGCAAAGAAATACATTTTCGATGAGCTTTTCAAAAAGAAACAGGATCGTTTGGTCTTTCAAATGAACCGACGAGAGTTGTCCACCAAGCAGCTTCAGGAGCTCCATCAGGAAACCGAGCGTGAAGCCAAGGATATGAATTTGAACCAGGTAAAGAGGTGTTTTATATGTACATATGTATTATTTGTACTTTTAATTAATCGTTGACGCCATGTGCCTTTCAGGTGCGCCTGTGTTTTGAAGCCTTTAAAATTGAGGAGAACCAAAAGTGGACACCAATAGCGGAACCGGTGTTTAGCAATCCCATTAACAATCGCAAATCTGCACAAACTGGGGAATTGCGCATTACAAGATTAAGCAAACCAACTGGCAGCGTTATGGGCAACGATGAGCTTATTTTGCTCGTAGAAAAGGTCAGCAAAAAGAACATCAAAGTGCGTTTCTTTGAAGAGGACGATGATGGTGAGACTGTATGGGAGGCATATGCCAAGTTTCGTGAATCCGATGTGCATCATCAGTATGCAATTGTCTGCCAGACGCCCGCCTACAAAGATAAGGATGTGGAGCGCGAGGTTTCCATTTCCATTGAGCTTATACGACCCTCTGACGATGAACGCTCATATCCTCCGCTGCCCTTTCGTTATAAGCCACGCGATGCAATTGTCTCACGCAAACGTCGACGCACCTGCTCCACACTTACGAGTAGCAACAGCAGCAGTGGCAGCCTGAACAACTTAATGGAGATGCCCAAGACAGTGCCGCAACAGGGTGTGGCAAATGTTTCGCTGCACGATCAAACAATCAGTCAGGAATTTGGACGTGAATTCTTTGTGGATCAGCTGCTAAATTCTGAATCATTTCGCAAAATACTCGAACCAGATTCCTCAGAGCTGGAGAAGTATTGCGTGCCCGATGTGGGAGCATTGGAGCACGATGGTCACGGTGGCAAAGCAGAGTCAGCTAGCAGCTTTGGTGGTCTTGGACAGGGACGAACGCTAACCAGCACCCATCTCATGGAGATCTTTAAAATATACGATACAATGCGACGTGCCGGCAAAAATCCAAAACTCTTTGCTGCCTCGTGTCTTAAAGTGGAAAACTTATTTACAGCTCATGCGCTCAAAAATGAAAACAATGATACGCTGCTGCACGAGGTAATTAGTCAGCGCAAGGATAACGTTAAGCTGGCCATTAAAGTGTTTGAGGTCATCAAATACTTTAAACTGCAGGATCTGGCGCATAGTGTTCTAAATTCGGATGGTGATAGTGGTTTGCATGTGACCTGCCAACAGGATCGGCCGCATTATATACGTCCACTGTTGGATCTAGGCTGCAATCCCAATCAACAGAATCATTTGGGCAATACGGCTCTACACTTAGCCATTAAGGAGGATCACACCAATTGCATTGACTTCTTTTTCAATGGACCCGGCGGTGTCAAGTTGGATTTGTCACTGAAAAACGATGATGGATTGACACCTCTGCATATGGCCATCAGGCAGAATCGTTATGATGTTGCCAAAAAGCTTATCAACTATGATCGCAGCTCTATTAACGTCTCGAATACAACGGATGGCAATAATGCCCTGCATATGGCCGTCCTAGAACAAAATGTGGAGCTGCTTGTTCTCATTTTGGATGCTCCGAATCTAACTGATATTTTATTAGCTAAGAATTCTGCTGGTTATACGCCATTGGAATTGGCGCGTGCTAAGGCCAATGAAAGCTGTGTACTTCTGTTGGAGAAGGTGTATTCCGATAAGGATGAAGCTGCAATGACTTGGATACCAGGAAATGTCAAGGAGGAAATGGACTCATCCTCAGCCGAAGACGATGAAGATAGCAATCCGGAAGTGACATCCCCAGCTATTAAAACCGAAGAAATTGACATCGATTTCAAAACAGAAGAAGACGACGATTCTATGCGAGATGCAACAGATGCAAAAATACAACTGGAACAATTGTTAAATAACAAGAGCCATTTTGGTAAACTGGTTACTTTGCTCAATGAGCCAACCAGTCACAATCCAGGATTGAAAAAATGGAAAGAACTCGCAGAAAAATCATCGCTGGGTCAACTTGTATTCCTCTGGACCAGCTCAGAGGGTATGCTGAACTACATTCATCATAAATCAAGTGATCAGGAGTGCAAATTATTCGCTAATGCGCTACAAGAAATGGGCTTGCTAAATGTCTAAAACTATTTGTATATAAACATACTTACATTTATAAATTTTAAGTAAAATCAGAATTATACGTATATAGCTAAACAATTATAATGCGTACAATTCTATTTGTATAACAAACTGAGTATTAAGCTAAATAAATTTTACTTTTATCTCTTTAACTAAGGGAATCACCCGATATTTGTCTACATTCTAAATTGGTATGTATGTATGTGTGTATGTTTGGGTGAATTACAAAATAATAATGTGTGAATCACTGTACATTCTATGGGGAATTACCGAGACTATCGCTGTGGGTACTTCCCCCAATTGCAAAGCACTTTGCGATTCAGGGTTATCAACTTTCATAAAAGATTAACATGAATAGAGTGACCGAACAAGAGTATTTGCGAAATATATTATAAATTTTAACAATTTTTATTTGAATAAGTATTCGATTCTTATTAAACTAAACTCAGTGAGCCTGAACTTTTGCTTTTAACTGAATTGCTGTTTAATTAAGTGCATTTTGAAGATTTATGTGTCGTAGAGTCCAAGAAACTACAATACATTTGCATATGTATAGCGCTGCTTCTAATAAAAAGCATCAATTAACATGCATTATTTGTGTAAAATAACAGAATCCATTCACATTTTGTTTTAACCCATTCTTCACACACATTTTTTTCTTGCAGCAACATGGCTCAAATCATTGATGGCAAGCAGATGGCCGAAGATATACATGTCGATCTACGAGAGGAACTGAAGGAATTTGTGGCTGCGGGAAATCGTGTTCCCCATCTGACGGCCATTATTGTTGGCGAGGATCCCGCCAGCCAGAAATATGTGCAGAAAAAGGTGATTGCCTGCAAGGATGTAGGTCTCAGTAGCGAGACAATCTTTTTGCCCGCATCCATAACACAAGAAGAGCTATTACAGCTGATTGAGAAGAAGAACAAGGATGACAATGTAACCGGTGTGCTGGTGCAGTTGCCTTTGCCGGAGCACATCGATGAACGTACCATATGCAATGCCGTCAGTGTCGATAAGGATGTCGATGGCTTCAATGAGTTGAATATGGGTCGTGTTGCCCTTGACATGGATGGTATTGTGCCAGCCACCCCGCTCGGCATAAAAACAATGCTAGAACGCAGTAACATACCCACTTTTGGACGCAATGCTGTTGTCGTTGGCCGCTCCAAGAACGTCAGTCTGCCCCTGGCCATTCTATTGAGTTCGGATGGTAAGAATGCGACTAAAGCGCTTGACGCAACCGTCACTATCTGTCATCGCTATACGCCGCCCAAGGAGTTGGCCAAGTATTGCCGACTGGCTGATATTATTGTTGTTGCCGTTGGCAAGCCTGGTCTGATAACCAAGGATATGGTCAAACCCGGCGCCTGCATCATTGATGTGGGCATCTCACGAGTCAAGGATGAAGCCGGCCATTTCAAGCTTGTCGGTGACGTTGACTTTGATGGTACGTACTTATTACATATTAACAATCTGCAAGAGAACTAACATTTCTAAAACCAATGTCTTTCGATCGAAATAAATAAATACAATTGATTTTTTCTTTTTGTAGAAGTACGTCAAGTGGCTGGACACATTACTCCTGTGCCTGGTGGCGTTGGTCCCATGACCGTTGCCATGCTAATGCATAACACTATCGTTGCTGCCAAGAAGCAGACTGCTTCCAAACATAATGCCTGAAATAATAGCCAGTTCGAATTTCTATTTGATTTCTGCTGCGTAGGCAGCAGGCCATAGTATTTTGTTATTTAATCCATTTATCATTATTAAAAATTAATTAATTAATTTTAATCCGTTAACATAAAGAAAATGTATACCTATTAACAATTAAATAAACTACATTCAGACGTAATCAAAACTAAAGGAAAGCCAGCAATCTTTGACATGGCAACTTTTATATAAGTTCAATAGCGTTGCCATATGACGAATGTACACCGGTAGCCAGATGCGTAAATGTGTAATGGTAAATAAAAGTCACGGTGTGCATCGATATTTGTAATCACTTACTGTCGACAAACATTAAATTTTTTTTTATTATTTTTGATGCTTTGTAGACTTTTGCCAATTTTGAAATAAAAATATATCACACATACTGCATGCGTGTATACTGTGTACTTTTGAATGTAATTCAAATTAATATAACGAATTGTATAATAGCACAAAATATGTTACTGTTTTATTGATAGAAATTGTATTTTGTAGTTCCTATTATGCTTATCAGACTAACCTTGTAAATAACAAGCAAAAATTGACAAAAACCTATGGTATTTAAGTAATGACAGATTAAATAAAATGATACAAAATACATATGTATGTTTAATTATACCCTACATTGCTACCTACACAAATCTGCCTGGCTACGCTGCTGAGAATATAGGAAAAGTTGGCAACTCTGTTGGTCGTTATGGTGTTTTCATATAAGACTAATTTAGTGCTCAAAATTAATGCAATATTAGTTGTGCTCGCGCTATCTTCACAAATTACTGCAGACAACCCATCTACCTTTAAAATGGCAGCCATTTATTCATGCAGCTTTGAGGTCTTTGGTCGAGTACAAGGTATATTTAAGCGATCGAAACCCACGTTTGCAAACGATTTTTAAAAGTTGCATATTTTTACTTTTCAGGTGTGTTCTTTCGCAAGGTAAGTCCAGTTGTAGTTATTCCAAGTAAGTTTTCCAACACTCTTCATTTTGAAATACTGCAGTACACAGAGAAGCAGGCCAATATTCTGGGAGTGCGTGGCTGGTGCATGAACACCAAAGACGACACCGTTAAGGGTGAATTGGAGGCACCTCTAGCACCACTAAACGAAATGTAATGAACAATTGGGTTAAAAATTATTTTAAATGTAACCTGACTGCTTGCAGGAAACATTGGTTGCAGACTCAAGGTAGTCCCAGCTCTGAGATTGCTAAGGCTACATTTTCGGAAGTCAAAGAGATTGGCAACTACACCTTCAAAGGGTTCTCCATCAGAGAGTAACTTGGCTAAAGTTACAAATGTTTGCTACGAAACAATCACTGATTTATGATCACGAAAGAAAAAACACGAGTCTAAAAATGTATTTTCACTTCTAATGGCAGTATCGTAGAAGCTTAATTATATTTAAGCTATCAAGAATTTGAGCATATAATCATTGTCGGCATAACTGATAGGATCTATTCGGGTCTTCTTTAAAAATGTTTGCCCACAAGTTGACACGCTTAAAGGCGTAGTATACAAATAAACATCCAAATATAGTAATGTTGCTGTACATTACACTTTACACTTGAATTTATTTTATTGTTTTAACCATATTTATTTATATTTTATAGCAGAAGTATTCTACAGACTTCATATATAGTATTCAAACAAGAACAATAACAAATATAATGCTATTTGAATCACAGAGTTGCATTTTATGTAGTAACGTTTATAAACGTTTGGGTGTTGCCACTTGCGACCGAGTAACGATTTAAAGTAACCATTTGAAACGACATCTCACTTACACGCATTGCAACACTGATACGAAATTGCCCCTTTAGCGGCATGTGTGCGAGCGAGACAAGCGTACTTTGGTCTGGCAGCACAGAAACGAGTACAGCTCCGAATACACGTCGTTTTGCCAAAAGCGTAGCAGGCAGCAAATGAAAAAAATACATAAATGAAAAAATTTCGTGAAACAAGAACGAAAAATACTACAAGAGCGAGCCACGCCGCACTAGAAAAAAATCGACAGATTTAATAATTGTGTGCGTTGTGCAAGCGTCTGAAATTGTGCGTATAAAAAAGTAATAATTTTTAGGCAATTACAAATTCTTGCGTGCTTCTTGCTTCTGTATGTCGGTGTGTATATTTGTGTAGTTCACAGTTTGGTTACTTTCGCGCTGAAAACGTTTTCTACTACTTTTTCGTTGAAACGGAAAAAGACATAAATACATATATATGTGTGTGTGTGTGCTTATAGTGTTTTGCGATAAAAGCCAAACCATTAAGCATATTTAATAATTTTAAGGCGTTCTTTATGTGCCTATAATATGGTGTGAGCCAAGTAATAATGAAAATTTTTTTAAAAATGAAAATAGTGGTAGACAGTTTGTATGTATTTTGTATGTACATAACACACATTTATACAATCAGTAACCTCATGCATGGGTCTGTACTTATATGCATATGCAAGAGTGTGAGTCTCTCTCTTTGTGTGAGTGTTTCATTTGTTTGTGTGTGAGCACATATATTAAAGGCGCGAGGTACTTAATTGCTAACGATAAAAATTTAATAAACGAAATTACATAAAATACATGGACATCAAGAAACCACGCACTGCTATTTTGCACACACTACAATACGATCGTTATTATGCAGCTATGCAGCTTATAGTAGTCCTGAAATAATTTTTAATTTTCGAGCGCGCACACAGAGATTTCGTCAGTAGATTTTCATTTGCATTTTGTCCGCACCAGCGGCAGTGTTCTATACAGTTTTTTTTTATTGCGCATCATTGTGAATGAGAAACAGCAATAGCGCGCGCACTCTGCTCTGCTCTCACTTTCGGCACGCATAGGCGTTCGCGTGTTTTTGCGTGTGTATGTGTGTGTCACACATACGCAAGCGGCGCCGAAAAAGATTTCTTATAGGCGTCGATATAGGAGAAGTAGGAAGAAGAGGCAACCAAAATAAGCGTCTTGTTATCGTTGTTAATTTGTAAAACGATAATTATCGATATAATTTAATATTGACATGCATGGCAACTTCAGACAAAGTATCTTCCTCCAAAAAGGGAAATAAAACGAAATTAATAGAACCAAAGCAATAAGATTTACCTGACGTAATTATTGTTTTTGGTAAGCTATTAAATGAAATGAATCCTTAAAAAAAATTTGAAATAGTAGGCCGAACAAAATTCCAGATTTTCATGCGTATGTGTGTGTGTTCGTGTTTGAATTTATTTCCGTGCAATCACAAAGTGTGTTTCAGTTCGGTGTCAGATCTCAAAATAAATTATTAACTCAAAATAAATTATCTTGAAAAATTTGATTTTTTCATTTCTATTGAAGCGATCACCAAATCATCCACTTCCGCAGAACGCGATAAAGTTAAGCAAAAGAAGCCAATTGGTAAGGACGCGACGCGCAGTATACCAGTGGCCAAGTTATTCTTAGTCCGAGCCTGTAATGCAGCTGGCCTGGCAGTAGAGCCGCACAAGAATGGCACCAGCTCTCACAGCGGAGCCACTGAATCCTAAGGAGAAGCTATCAAGCACTGCTACGCCAGCCACCGGGACGCGACAGTCTGTCCGTAAACAGGACGCAACTAGTGGAGCCGGTATCGGCAGCAGCGACACGGCCAAGACGCCAATAGTTGTACCAGCGCCCGCAGCAACACAAGCAACGACACGTGTAACGCGATCTAAGGAGGCCGCAAAGCGCACGGATTCGCCAATTGTGCAGCAGGTCAATAACAACAACAAGCGTAAATCAAATAACAATAACCACAGCGAAATCATTACTGCTGAGGTTCAAATGGGCCTCAGCGCTGCACCAACACACGCAAGCAGCGACGGCAACGCAGCACCAACAGCAGCAGAAGCAGTTGCCACCTCGATTAGCGGCAGCGACGCAGCAGCGCCAGCAGCTATATCCGCTACAGTCACTGCTTCTGAGCACAACAACAACTGCAAGGATACTGCAACGGCCGAGCTGCTGGCGAATTTGAGCGACTTTGGTGAGGCAATCACAGCAGAGATTTGCCTGCGTAAAACGCTGCCCGAGGTGAGCATCAGCAAGGAGCAACCAAGTGCAACAGTTACAGCAACCGTTGACGCTACTCCAGCAACCGCTTCAGCTGAATCCGTACAGCGGTTAGAGCTCGAGTCAATGGCAGAAGCGGCAGCTCAGTCCCAGTCGACGAGTGCCGTAGCCCAAGCAGCGGCAACAACAGCAATAGCAACAACTACACCAGGTCCAGTCCCAGTGCCAGAGTCCCTACAAAAATTGGTGGGGCAGGATACACTTCCACAAATCCTCAGCAGTGCGGAACTTGCGGTTACTGCCGCTGAAATCACAGATAATCTCGAAGGTAAGTGCTTTCGAGACATTGAACATAAAGGTTTTTTTGTTTTTGTAAATTCTTCGAGATCCGAAATGTCCAAACAATACCGATGCTTTTAGCTCCACTTCATCCAGGGAGAAATGTAGCCGGATCTGCTGTTTTTTGTTTGCTTTTTTTTTTTTTAAGCTAGCTTAATGTCAGTTTATGGCTTGTTGAATGATAAGCTGTTTATAGCTTTTCTAAGCTTATTTACACTATGAATGAATGATAAAAAATTTTACTTTTTCAATTCACAGAACGCCTAAGTCAACTCGATGGCAGCCCCAACGTTGTGTTGCCGCCCATTGTTGAAATAGGCGCCGCGTCATTGGAAGCCGGTGTACCGCTGCCAACACCCAACAAACAGATGCAACAACAACAACAACAGCAAGAGATACTCACCTCACCGCAGCATTTAACAATTCCGCGTCAGTCGAGCGCATTGTTAACGCCACAGAGCACAGGCAACACCTCGGTTAACTTTCTTAAGGATGGTGCTGCCGGCGCTGTACTGGAGGATCCCGATATTGAGGAGGTACTCAAAGCGCTTAAAACGTTCGACACTAACCAAGTGAATCCGGATATCTGTGATTTTAATTTCTTCAACGATTTCGCCTACAACGAGGAGGACACAGCTGCTGTTTCAGCAGCAAACAGCGTCGGGGGCGTTGGCGGCACAACCACAACAACAGCAGCAACAGGAGCAACAGCCACACGCCTTGATGTTGAGGAAAAGGCCAGTTGTAGCGGTAGCATTAGCAAACCACCACGACCCTTGTCAGAGTGTCATGCTGAACTGGAATTGGAGCAGAATTTGCTGGACCGCAGACTTGACTTTATGCTGCGGCGTATTCGCAAAATGCAGGCGCGTCATATGTGCCGTCATACCAGTGACGAAGTTGCCGGCATATTGGAATGGTCGGCACGCACCTCAAATAAGGTCGTGAATGCGACGCCGGTGCGAAGCGCCAAGCTTACTTCACAGGAGGACACAGTGCTTTCGGTGATTTCGGGTAGGCCGGGCAGCAGTTTTTGGGAGGAGCAGACCAAGCATCCACTGCCCGCCAGTCAAATGAGCAATGTGCTGCGACACATTGAAACGGCAGCGCGCAAACAACAAATCTGTCACACAACTGGCGGCGGATCCGCATCGCTGGCATCCTCCTCATCTTGGTACAGCAATGCTGCACAGCCGGGCAAACGTCCCCGCCGATCGCAACCTATGGACGGCATTCCGAGCACCAGCACTGGCACTGCAACAGATGCCATGTCATCATCGACATCGCGTGCCGATGAAGTTGTGCCCAATTTTGATGCATATGTTACCAGCGAGTTGACACACGTGTCGGGCATGCTGCATACGGAACTGCGTGAGGTACAAAATGCCATTGACTCGGATGCCACAGAGTCGAGCTCTGGCGGCGAATCGGCCGACGAGATGGTCAACTACAACAATTCCCAGCAGTTGTCATTGCCAATGTAAGTTAAAATGTTATGGATACCGATCCAAAATGAATATAGTCTGATTGATCGTGTCTTGGCAAAAGAAAGGCTTATTTAATAGAACTATTGACCAAATGTTCGTACTGTTTTCTACTAAATAGAAATAAATTTTAATGTTTGCTAGTGACAGCCTTAAACGTATTCGACAAATAGGGACAGGAGTTGTTTTTACAACAAAACCCTTCTTTTTTTTTAGAATAAAGATTATTATTATTTAAAAAAAAGTGTTGAATAAAGTGTTCTCATAACCAAATGATATTTGCAATATATGTGAATAACAACTAGTTAAACAATTCAACAACTGAAATAAAACTCATTTTATATTTACTATTTAAAAGAAGGAATGAAGCTTGCATATATTTGTATCGATTAAGATCTCTTTGAATGTATTAAATACATAATTGCTAGTCTGTGTCTAACATTAGTCTTCTCAGAATAAAGACGGTGAAAATAAGAGCTTATAAAACCTGGTATTATGAGATCGATCTGAGCAAAAACTTGCCATTAATACTAATAGCATAAAAAAACGAAATTCTAAATCAGTCACCACTCTGACTTAATGAATATCAAATTTAATAATATTTCTATATTCTTTTTAGAGCGAAACGAGCCGTTTGGCGCTACTCTCGAGATCGTGCAAACATAGCGCTACGTTGGTCCTGGCTATGTGCCCAGGTGGCCGATCTAGACATTAAGATACGCCAGCACAATGATGTGTACAACGATATGTGTCGATCCGAGGGACAAGTGGTACTCGAAGCAACGCCATCGCCAAAGAATGGCTACAAGGAGCAACAACAACAAGTGGCACAGACGTCATCAGCAACACAGCAACAAATGGATGCCGAACAAGCATCTGCCGATCATCTATGCAGTCGTGCACGTCCCTTGGTCTTATCAGAGTTTCGTAAACGCAAACTCTTCCAAACAACAAACATGCACACAATATCCAAGAAGGCGGCCAGGCCAAGTAATATCAAATGCGGTTGTCAATGGCCTCAGGTGCCATGCACGCTATGCACTGGGCGGCCGGATCCAACGGCACCGCGTGACTTGCCCGAAACGCTAATGCCACAGAATCGTGTCGCCTTGCTCGATCCCGGCTTTCATCCCGTGCTGAGCTTCACCGATGGTGAGTTTTGTGAAGTTTTCTACTTAGTTGATCAACTGTTAAGATCTATGATTCTTTTTATTATTTTAGCAGATGTTTCCCAGTCTGTTCATTTGGAGGCAATTGCCCGTCAGCCAGACTGGCAATATCGAGTAATGCGCGGCCAGGCCAAGGCGATCGTTAGAGGCGTCTTTAAGGCAGAGCGCGAAGCGATCGCAACGAATGGTGGCGCTGGCGGCCGTCGGCCTGGCGAACCCGTCAAGCGTCGTGCGTACGTGCGACGCAAGGAGCGCAATAATAACAACAATAAGAACAACAACAATCGAAGCAACAGCAAAGAAACAACATTACAAATCAATAATAACAACAACAACAGTAACAAAGCTGGAGTTGGCGGTGGCAACGTTGGACTGGTGGATAGCGGAAACGGTATTGTTACTGCTTCTACTTCTTCTACGCCTACTACAACGCCCTTTGGGGCCAACAGTAAATTATTGTAAACATGATAAATTCAAAAATTGATTATTAACATGAAACAACAACAATTTGCATCTTCTTTTTTTTTCTTTTCTTTTTTCCTTTTTCTACGCATTTCTTTTATGTTCCACTGGCACATCACACACACACACACTTATACTCTCTCACGCACACTCACACACACACACACCAACAAACACATCAAATGTGCAACAAACAAACGAACATTTGTTTTATTTTTGCGAACTTGTTTTCGTTTCTCTTCCTGTCTTGACTTTTGTGTGGACGCCGCCATCGCCGCCGCACAGGGAACAAAAGGCAGCAACACTCGGCCACAGCGTTGCCGTTGTCGGATTCAAGTCAGCAACAACAACAGCTTAATAATAGCACTTCAATGATCTCCAGCAATGGCAATGTCAATGACGGCCCCAGCGGCAATAAAAAGCCACGCAAATCCACAACCTCAAACACTCAACAACAACCACATAGCATTAACAACAACAATCACAACAACAAAAGTCGACAGGCAGGCGTTGGAGGCAACAGAAGTTACAATCGTTCTAACGGTGATCCCAAGTTCGGAAAGCAGCAACAAAATAGTCGCCGCAGTTCCGAATCGCAAGGACAACGGTAAGTAAGGAGTGACCTTGGAATCAACGTAGTCATAAGTTAAATTTTTTGCTATTTTTTTTGCTTTTACCTTGTCTTCAAGGTTCTATTAAGCGCGGGGTTTAATTTTGGAATTTATATTATTATTTCACAATTTACAAAGCTATAAAGATAGGCAATTTAACTCTTTTTAAAGACGTATAATTTACTTATTAGCAAAATGTTTTCATACTGTTTTTTATTTATTTTATTTTTTCACGTACCCAAAGTATTTAATAAAAAAAAAACGTCTTAACGGGTTTATTACTCCATATTTATAAGTAAGTTAAAGTCTGAAGACAACTGATTTTAACCAAACAGCTAAATCTAATATATTAAAACTTTTCTTTTTGCATACACTTTTAACAACCTAATCCCCATTCTACAGCACAAAAGAGCGTCGCAATCGACTCGTCTACGACATTGACAACATCGTGATACCCTATAGCATGGCCGCACAGAATCGCATAGAACTATTACCATACAAGGAAATACCAACACCAAAGTGAGTAGTTATAAAATTTTATTATTCAATGCATGCCCCACATAACAATCTAATGCGTGTGTTCATTTACCCGTCAACAGGTGGCGCATTGTAGACAGTGATAATGATAAAAAGCTACAATCGGATAGTGCGCCGCCAAAAAGTAGCACTCAACAGCTAAACAATTTCTGTGTAAAAAGGCAAGCGGCGCCAACATTGCCAGACTCCGCTAAAAAAACCGAATCACAAACACCCGCATCAACAACAACAATAACAAAAACCGGAACTTCAAAAACAGAAAACGATGTCAATCTTAATAACGACAAGCAAGTTAAGGTTGGAAACAAGCCTTCTGCTAAGATCAATGGCATCCAACTGTCGAGTAAAGAAAAACAGCAGAAGAAAAAGGACATCACAAAGCCTGTCAAGCAATCCGAAACAACCGGGCAGCCGCTCAGCAATGGCCTATCCAATGGCAAAGCAGAGCAAAAGGAGCCAGCGAAAGAAAAGATCATTGAGCCAGCGAAGGATCAGGCAAAGGATGCCAAAGAGCCAGTTAAAGAGCAACAGCAGAAGCAGCTAGCAAAGCCGACAAAGGAGCAAGCGCCAACAAAGCAAATAACTCCTATTAATGGCAAAAACCAAATACACAAAATTAATAATAACACTTTGAATAATATTAAAAAGGCAAACGCTATAAAAACTGCGCCTGTTTCTGCTACAACCGCTGCATCTGCGCCAGCTCCTGTTTCCGCTCCCGCTCCTGCTCTCACTCCAACTCCAGCTGCAGCCGTGACTTCTGCCAACAAGGATACAATGAAAGTAGCTATTACAAAGAAAGTGGCTGTTAAACCATTAGTTGAACCCCAGGAACCACCTCGCAAACGACCCAAACTGCAGCTGGGACCCACTGAATCCCTGAAACCACTAAATCTGCCGCCACCTCCAGGTGATGATGATGTCTGTGAGGACATTTCGGATGAGGCGTACATAGTGCGACATCAGCGTGCGCTTCTTGAGGAGCGACATCGCTTTGAGACGCTCTTAAAGTTTCCCTACAGCAAACGCGTGCGCTCCAATCGACGTGTTGACAGTCGAGCCGAATCGAGTGGCACCAACACACCAGATCCTGCCTCGCCGGCAACTCCGCGCTTAGTTGGACCGGTCGGTGACAATGAGAGCATTCCATCAAAGCTAGCGCATCCACTGGATGCAATTGCATCTGACAACGTGCTGACGGCAACGAAGCGCCAGGAGCGCCGGCGAACTACATCCAACAAGCTAAAGGATCATGATCGCCGCAGCGCCACGCCAGATGTCAGAGATGTGAGTGAAAGTGGGAAAATTGTCTAATCCCAAATACTAATTTGTTTCGCTTTTTTGATTAGCCACATCTGCCGCTAGAGCCGCCACCGTTTAAACCGCTAAAGTTCCCACTATCGGATGAGGCCCATCAGCAACTGCTCACCCAGATGTATGCCCCGCCTCTGCAGCCAACAACGGCTGCAGTATTCGCACCCTCCAAACGCAGCAAAAGCAAATCAGTATCCTCCTCCAATGGTGTAGATGGAAGCTCAAAAAAAACACGCAGTCGACGCAGCAGCAAAGCTAAAGTCACAAATGTCAGCAAATTGGCTCAATCAACAACAACGACAAAGACAAAGTCGCAAATAATGCCCAAGTTAAATGGTAGCAAGAATTCACAACAACATCCAGTGCCACACATTAATGGCGACAATGCCGTTGGCAATGTTGGCAACGGAGCTGACCATGAGCAAGAAGAGGATGATGACGAGGAGGAGGGGGAGGAAGATGTAGAGCTGTTGCTGGAGGATGACGATGATCATCATCATCTGGCACCGCCAGACAATGATAATCTTGCTGTATGCGTAGCTGATGATGCGAATATGTACGATGCCAGCATTAATGCTTATATAAGCGAGACTGGCGGCTGGCTCGAAGAAGAAGAGCTGGCAGATGATCCATTTATGGACGATGATCCAAATGATCCCGAATGGAAACGCAGCATTGGTGTGCGAATGCGCAAGAGAATGTAGAACAGCGAGTATATAGAAGTAACGAGTAATAGAATGCGAATAGCGGACAACATGCAGCGATTAACAAGTATCCAGTAACGAGTAACTGTCAGTTGAAAATATGTGCTGTCAGCTAAACTAATCCAAAGCCATCAAAACTTTGTAAACAAAATTAATTTTTTAGTTTTTTTAAATTGCGACAAATTTTTTAAAGCTATCGCTTCAAAGCACACATATATATATATATATATATATATATATATATATATAGATATATATATATATATATATTTTAACTTATTTTCAATAATTTTGTTTATTATTCTTTTAAATTGTTAAAACGCAGCGAGTTTCCACATGCGGATGAAATTACAGTAAATCGAAATAAAGACTCGTTAACTCAACTTAAATAGCTTTGCTGGTTATTTCTGAGCAATTTCGTAGTTATTTAGTTTTAAAACAAAATAAAATACAAATACACAACACGCCACACACACAAAAAACAAAAACAATTGAAAAATGTAATGTAAATAGAACGCTAAGAAAATAGGAGATATGTTTATGTATGAAACTAATGGATAACAATAACGATAATAATATAAATATTAAACTAGTTTAACGCAAACAGTATAAAGTTAAATTTTGGGCAACAGAAAAACAAGTTGAATAAAAAACTCACTTGGGGCTACAAGCCAAAAGTGTGCCACATTAAAAAAAAAATCATATAATTATTATTCGCAAACAAAAAGAAAGGAAAGAAAGAAACAAACAAACATGTTAAATGTCGATTTTGAAATGTATTCGCGCACTACAACAACAAAAAACCGCTGTATATCAATGACGATTTAAAGATTAATTCGCCTGACTCAAATATTTTCCAACAATTTATTAACTTTGCCTTTCCAGGCGATCTTATAAACATAATATATAAATATATATTTATAAGTACGTTAAAAATACGCCACGAAAAATTAATTCTTGTTTTTGGTTACAAGGGCGCTTTAATTTCTAAAACTACTTTTAAACAAACCCGATAAAATAGTTGCTTAATGTAGACATTTAAATTTAATTCTTAACTTTGGTAGCACGTAAACACATACACACATACACATACACACATGCTTGCTTGATATATTGAACAAAATATTTATACATATGCTTTACTTGTTTTCATTTTCCTTAAGATCTTTAATGTAATATACTACTGCTATTGTGTTTTAACCACCCCCAAAGTTAATGTGAGAGCCGTTAATTATTTGAAAAAGTGAAATGTGTATATTCAAAATAACTAAGGACATTATAAAAGCAACAAATAAAAAACTATATTCGTAAAAATAATTTAAAAAAAAAAAACCAAAAAACATAAATCACCGAGCTGTTTTTATTTGCAACATATGTTGCGGATGAACAATCCACATTTTTTGTCCACACATGTGCTTTAGTTTAACCGAAGACATTGAAGTAGAAGCAACAAAATGCTGGTAATGCATAAATTGAGCTTGGAATTTAAAGCTTCTATTTCCAGTTCACCCTTTTCTTACTAGATATCAACGAGTTTTCTACTTGCATTAATTGCAACTCTGTACAGTGATGCACAACCGCAGCAAATGCCATACGCAAAAGGAGCAGAAAAGTCAAAGAGCTTAATGTACAAATGGGATAGGATGGAGCAAAAACTAACACTGATCAATCGAGCGCAGGAAGAGCAACAGCGCAAGCTTTTAAACACGGAATTCAAACTAAACCAAGTGCTTAGCAAGCTAATCTCTCTCACCCATGCAAAGACAACCGTAGTTGAGAAGAACTACAAAGTGCAGCTTGGTGCAGGCTGGAATACGGCCCTGGAACGCTTTGAGCACAATACCAATAGAATCTTCAATAGAATGGATGAAATGCATTCAATGCTGGCGCTACTGGTAACAAGGAGCCAAAGCGCTCCACAAAGTATTGTGCACAAGAAATGCAATGAAACTAAAGAAAGCACTAAAACGGAGCAAATAAATAAAAACAACTCAATAAAACAAGTACAAGTGGGTAAGTATTTAGGAAAATAAGTAATTCAAGTCAAACACTCACCTGCCATTTGAGTATTGGTTCAAGATTACTTCCAGCCAGCTAAGGCGGATTGCTCTCAACTGGATGAGCGGCAGCGTGTGGATGGTGCTTATAAGTTCCTGGATCCCGAATGGAATGAAGTGAAACGTGACTTTTACGAACGGAGTTGCACTTTTGCCACATCTGGCCCGGCCTGGACTATAATACAAAGGCGCAGCACAGAATCAAATTTTCAGCTGAAAAGCTTTAATCGCAGCTGGAACGAATATCGCACTGGATTTGGTGACTTAAATGAAGATTTTTGGTTTGGCAACGAATTCATACACCGGATAGTTGATCGCGATGATTACGTGCTGCGCATTGAGCTAGAAGATCAAAATGCAACTCAAGTGTGGGCTGAATATGGAATTTTTCGACTGGATAGCGAAAGTTATAACTATCAGTTGGTGATTGGCAAACTTAATGAGAATAGCACCGCGCACGATGCATTTATGTATCACAATCGCATGGATTTTAGGACTTATGATCGTAATGATGATTGCAATGGTTGGTGGTTTGATCATTGCCAAGAAGCACAATCCAATTTAAATGGGGACAGTATTATTTGGGGCAACTGGCACAATGAATACACGGTAAGGGCATCGCGTATGCTTATACGACCACGACAATTAAAAGCGATCGACACCGACGATATTTTTGACGAGGATTCGACGTATTAAATTCTAATTTCAAATGATTAATGGTAAGACGTGCTCGTAGTCCTCGAACGGATTGGAATACTGCTACAAATAAACGTTACCGCCGAATCGCTGCTGAACGCATCCACAACAGCACAGTATCGATGCTTTTAGTAGAGTTTCAAAAGCGGTCACACTGCAAGTCTATTTGTAATTGTTAATTTAGGCCACTATGATATTAATCTTAAGAATTTCGAAAATCATTAATAATTGACCACTAATTTAAACATATAAACAATTTTAAATAAAATATATTTGTGCATTTATAACTGATCTAGGAACTTCTGGTATTTACATTTTATATAATTTATTAGTTTAAAATAAGCTTATATTTTCAAAATTAAAAGCGGAGAGCTTAATTTCCATCAAAATAATATGTAAATGCTGGAAGAGCAATATACAAAGTCCTCCAACATTAATAAATTGTACATTTTAGCTTGTTATCAGGAATGGTATTTAATGTAGTAAACCGAACATTTTGGCACTTGTCGCCTACGGTCACACAGTCACTTGTTCGTGTGCGTGTGAGTGCGATAGCAGTACGGCCGAGTGCAGCGCGACTTGCAGTAAAGCAAAAAAATAAAAAGAAGTTGTATATTAAAAGCAAAGCTTCTGCTGCGGAGAAATCATACAAATAAAAGATAACATTTGTGTACAAATCAAAAAATATGGCACAAAGGAATGGTTAAAAACAAAAATCATAATATCTGCGGCACAAGCAAAGTTAAACAACAAAACACAACAATAAGGGAAAGAACAAGACGCTGCGACGGCCACTCCTTTTGTGCCCGTTGTCTCGTTCCAGAAAAATAATGTGTGCGTGTATGTGTTCGTGTAAAAGTGTTTCGTGTGTGTTGTAATTGAAAGAAAAGAAATAGTTGTGATTACTGCATTAAATTAAAAAGTAGTAGTAAAATAATTGCATTAATTAAGCAAGTGAGTAGGCAATAAAAAGTGAAAATTCTACTACGCTGCGCGCACAAAAATGGCAAAGTGGGTCTTTTGTAGCTGCTCCGTTGTCTGTAAAAAGCTTAAGCAAACTTAACTAAACAGATAAGCGAACGTACGTTAGAACATAGAAACTCATACACACATGCATAACCATATACACGTTCAAACGTGCGTGTGTGTTTATGACTCACGGCTGGCCCTGTGAGTGAGTTGCTACCGACTCTGTGTAAGAGTAAGCGAGAGGCGGCTGCTGTCGAGCGCTACCTACGGTAACAAAACATCGACGACAACAACAACAACAATCAGCGCTTCAAAAGAATTTCCCTAGTTAAGCGCAACTAATCGCATTTGAAAACAAAATTCCAACGTTTGACGTTTGCAACAAACAAACAAAGAAGTAGAAGATTAGTAGAGAGAAAAGCGAACGCGATTGGGTGAAACGTGATAAAAATGAGTTTCGCCAAGTGGTTCAAGAAAAAGGAGCAAATCTCCGAGATCGGTGCACCCACAAATTTCCAACGACATTTTCATGTCTCTCGCAACCAAGAGACGGGTGATCTGGAAGGACTACCGACGCCATGGGTGCGTCTAATGAACACACAAATCACACGCGATGAACAGGACAAGAATCCAGATGCAGCATATCATGCGGTCAAGTATTACAATTACTCCATTAAAAAGAAGGAGCAGGAGGTGTTTAAGCCCTTTATCACCGAGGATGTCATACACGAGGAGTCAAAAGAGATTGACAACTATGTCAACTACAAGAACAAACATAAATCCCAGGATGTGGATAAATCGGATGACGATGGCAGCGGCAGCTCAACGGCCACAGAGAGCAGCAGCGGTTGTGGCAGCTCCACAGCGCACAGCAATAGCAGCAGTTTGAATGATAGCAGTCAACAGTCTGTCATACCACTGGACGCTTTGAACGAGGTGATCAAGGAGCTGGAATCCAATTTGGGTCGTGAGACACTGAGGCCAATAAAAGCCGATGGTATGGTGCCGCCGCCGGTTCCGCCCAAAAAATCACCACATCAACTGCCGCCCAAGCCACAGCTCAAGCCAAAGCCATCGAGCGTTATACAGAACAAGTTCTCACGTGATCTCCGCTCTCTGGATGATGGTCATAAGATCAACACAGATACGATCATCATTAAGCCAGCGCCAGCAGGCAGTCCCACCCACGATGGTGATGCTGATGCGCCGGAAGAGACGATATTGCGTCGTTCCAAGGAGAAGCGATCACAGAAGACGGATGCCGAGATCTACGAAGAACTGCGCGCCATTTGCAATCCCGAAGATCCTCGGGAAAGGTACAAGACGACCCAGGAAGTGGGTAAAGGTGCCTCTGGCATTGTCTTTATTGCTGGAGATAATCAATCGGAATCCCAGGTTGCTGTCAAAACGATCGAGATGAAAAATCAATCGTCCAAGGATCTCATTCTCACCGAAATACGTGTGCTCAAGGATTTCAATCACAAGAACCTAGTAAACTTCCTAGACGCCTATCTACTCGAGCCCGAGGATCAGCTCTGGGTCATCATGGAGTATATGGATGGAGGCCCATTGACCGATGTCGTCACCGAAACCGTTATGAAGGAACGCCAAATTGCATGCGTCTGCCGGGAGGTTCTGTACGCGATAAGTTTCCTGCATGCCAAGGGCATTATTCATCGCGACATCAAGTCGGACAATGTGCTACTGGGCATGGATGGATGCGTCAAGGTGACAGACTTTGGCTTCTGCGCCAACATCGAGGGCGACGAGAAGCGCCAGACAATGGTCGGCACACCCTATTGGATGGCACCAGAGGTCGTCACGCGCAAAAAGTACGGCAAAAAGGTAGATATCTGGTCAATAGGCATTATGGCAATCGAAATGATTGATGGACAGCCCCCTTATCTATATGAGACGCCTCTGCGTGCACTCTACCTAATTGCGGCGAATGGACGACCCGATATCAAGAGCTGGGATAAGTTGAGTCCCAGTTTGCAAGACTTTCTCGATCGATGTCTGCAGGTCGAGGTCGATCGTCGGGCCACCGCCGATGAGCTGCTTAAACACCCATTCCTCGACGATTGCAGCGAGGTCAAGGCCCTGGTGCCCAACATTAAGGCGGCCAAGAAAGTGCTGCGACGCAATGTATAGTTAATGTGCAATCAACATCATCGGGCGGCCAAAGTGCTCTATGCGTGATGTGATGACGGATTGAAACTACGAAAATATCCTCCTCCTTTTTTGTCTTCATCTTCTTCTTTTCCATCTTTAACTACAATTCGCATGCCTTCCATTCTTCCGTGTGCATATTGGAGCGTTTTTATAATTGTGTATAAATTTCGAAACTGGAACAAAATGCTGATTAGTCTTTCATTAGAGTGTATTCGGAACTAAAAACAACAAGAAAATCAATAACAAATCGTGGAATTGAGACTTGCAATCTTCATTTGTTTGTCGTCTGCTTAGCTGGATTATATATATTGGCCGGTAATGCTGTTAATTGGTAAGTTTACAATAACGTTCTAATCATAAAAACTGGAAAAACTTCTTAGATAAGAAAAGCAAGATTTACCATTGGTTGTTTATTGATGTTAGGTAATCCTAAAGAGATAGTGAAATGTTCGACTCTGAATACTTATAATTGATTTTCCATTTTAAATATTACCAAACACTTAAAAACATATGTATTAAGAAATTAAAACAAAGTTGTTCTTTAACAAAGCTATTCAAACCAAAGAAGTAATTAAACAAAATTCGCTCACTTTAATGTCTGAAAATTAAATGTTAAATGCCTGGTGCACTCTCGTCTAAACAGATCATCTATAAGTCCATCAAAAAAATATAAACTGGTTTTCAATTCAAGTGACGATACAATCTTTTGCATCAGCGTTAAAATAAGTGTTAAAACTTTAAAGTGCTGGGTGAGGGGGAAGGGTTGGCGACTGGTAGTACAAAAATTTAATTAGTAGTGGCCTAATCCGTAGCTATTGATAGCTGTAAAACAGATTTAACTCATTCAAGGTAGCATTCAAGTTTATAAGCAATACTAAGATACATATTTGTTTAACATACATACAACATAGACATATGACAAAACAGACAGGGCTTTGAATCATCAGCTTTTAACAGTGTGGCAGTACTGTTATCAAAGCAACTTAAAGTAGTATAAAAAGTGTAACGTTATTTAAATAATGTTTAACTTCTGTATGTAATATTGAAATTTGGCAATTGTCATTAGCAAGAGCATTAATGCTTCGACTTGAGCTTTTTTTTCTAAAGCTAGCTTTTTTGCTCTTTGCTGGAATGGCAAGATCCACATACACACATGCAAATGTGTAACAACAACAATAATGACATAGTATGAAGAGAACCAACGCCATTAAATACGCTCGTTCGCATTTCCTGTTGGACAGCAAAGAAAAGACTCTGAAATATCGCTTTGTCTGCCAAAAAAAAAAAAATAAAATAAATAAAAATGAAGCACAAACCCATAAGAAATAAAAACTCATACATAATAATAAAGAAAAAAACTTTAATTCACACACTGCGCAAAAACGCAGACAGCAACACCTACACAATTGCTCCGCTTTTTTCTAGTCTTATCAACCAGCACAAAAACGCAACCACACACTTCACAATATACACACATGTACATACATACATATATACAAATATCTGAGCTATCTTTAAATCCCCGCTGCTTTTATCAAATTCCTAGAACTTTTTTGTGGCATTTAAAGTTGATTTTGATAAGCGCAAAAAGAAAATGGTAAGCAGCGATCTTTGTCTAGCCGTAGGCATATTTATGTACATACATACATACAGTCAGTTCCAGTGTTGCTGTGCAGCTAATTGTTATAGTCGTTGTAGTAATGTCTCGGCTATTGTCTTTCCTTCTTCTTTCCGTTTGTCTGCATTTTTTTCTTCACTCACCGCCATCCACTTATTGAATTTAATTGCTTGTGCAGTGGCGGCGGTGCTGGCTGCGACCGCTGGACGCACAGACAACGTGCTGCGCTATTTTTACGCTCTCACTTACTGTAACTTTGCGACGCACTCGCTCGCTAGCTCGTTCACTCTCACTGTCACTCCCTTGTCCACTCCTACTACACTCGAAGAGTGCGTGCACTTTTCTACCGGATCTTTGGCTGTTTATTTGTTTATATTAGCGGCAAATACTTTTGCTTTCTGTTTTGCGTTCGCTACTGACAAAAGGAAAGCAGCTGTGTGTACTCTGCGTGTATGTGTGTTTGTGCGTATGTATGTTCAGTGTCACTTTCTGATCGCCAAGTTTAAGCTTTGTTCTTGTTTTTTTTTTTTTCATGCGGATACATTTCAAGCTTTTGTGTTTGCCAAAAATCTTTGTGACGATGGTAGCGGCAAACAGCGCCAGCAGCACAATGAATAATAATCCTATTGCAAATATTCAGCGTAGGAAATTAAGATGGGCTTTTAAATTACATACATGTGCAATACACATGTACACAAATACGATTTGCTTGTATGCATCAGAGTTGCCAACTTTTGACGAGCAAAAAAAAGCTAATTCATCAGAGAAAATGTGAGCAGCTGCAAAGGCGAGAAAAGGCTAAAGTTTTCCGCTATCTACAATCAAATTGTCAAAGAAAGCTAAATTCATCGTCAGAATATAAAAGAATTCTCAACACTTAAATGCATTTCCAGTTTTCTGACTGCGTCTCTGCTGCAGTGCTGCATTTTGTCTTTTTGTTGGCTGCTGATGTTGCTTTTACTGTAGGGAGTGGTGTTGCTGGGGCCAAAGTACAACTTCAATTCCACACGCATAAAAGGCCCTATAAATACAAATGTGCGTATGCATGCATGATTCCTTCTGCGCGCGACATTGAACGGCAGTCATTCAGATGTTTGTATGTAAGTTTATGTATATTCCTTGTGGTTGTTGTTGTTGCCTTTGACTAGACAAAACGCCCAAAAAAAGGAAGAAAAAAAAAAACAAAGCACAAACTAAAACTGAGTAATGACTAAGCCCAACTCGATTGTGTGTTCATTTTGTTTAACGTCAGGCACCCCTCAATGGTAATTTCACCTTGCGCGCAAAAGGTTTTGGTTTTTTTTGCTCGTTTTGTTTTGGCTTTGTTTCGTTTATTGAACCATATGATAAGTCTCATGCCTTTGCCTGTAGCAGTTGTTCTTGTTGTTGCTTGTACGCGGAATTGCAGATGATTCATTCGCTATGAATATATTTTCGGGGGGGAACTTCGTGTCGTGAGCTCGTTTTTCATAACAAACATGACTACCGACCTTCCCACCCTCCGTCGATGCTGTTGTCACTGCCTAAGCAACCAGCATTTGTGTGACATATATATGTACATATATACATATACATATTCACATAAATACGTATCACACCAATTCCCAACAATACTACAATTACAAGTTTTTTGCTGATTTTGAGCAACATTACGTATGAGAGATAACACAGCTCTTGAGCAAGTTTCATAATATGCGAATTTTATTAATTGCATTGTTTTATAGTTTGACTTAACAACATGTTCCGCATGCACTCCAAATGACAAAACAACAATAACATGCATGAGTTTTTATAGCGATTTGAAAGTTTGCTATGATATTTCTTTTTAGTCACTCTTTCATTAAAAACTGGAACAGGGCGCTGTTTTTAAGACATAAATCGGCTTGTGCGGCCTTCTTTTCTCATTTGTATGAAAAACTATTGATAATTGCCGACATACATATGGAACTGTGTTTCGCACACTGTGTGTCAAATACATGTGGATAAGAGCAAGAAATAAACTTTGTGTATTTGTCTTCTAGTTTGTGTAATATAAGTTGAAAGAAAATTGGATTTGCATTTAACATTTAAAAATGGTATCGATAACTCGATAATCACTAATGGAATGGGAAAGTCATGCTTATTGTTAGGCGCCCACTTCCGCAGTTTTATTTTTGTCAATGGAATATTGTGCGGAAAATTTGTTTGTGTGTGCACGAGAAGAGCGCATCGCATCTTATCTGGACACTACTATAAATATAACAAACAATGGGAGTCGGATGGAAAAAGACACAAATGTCGCTGGGGTTTTTCATTGAAATGTGAGCGTGACTTTAGCGCGGGCGCTTTACATGGCGATAAATGTATATGTATTTACATACATACACATACATATTAACAATTATTGCGCTGATAATTGGCTCTCTGCGCTTGTGACTATCTCCCATCGCTATAATAACAACAACAAGAATAACAATAAACAAGGCAACGATTTTTCGTGCCATACACTTGCTAATATGACAAACCTGTTGCGCTTTGCTGCCAACCTAAAATAATAATAATATACAAAAAACAAAGAAAGCAATATATGTGTATGTAATTATGCAAAAAGCCGAACAGATAAGCGCAACAGTGCCATAAATTCCATATAGCAAGTGCCCTTATAACCAGATGCCAATAAAACTGCACAAAATTCTTCTTCTTTCACCATTATTGCTATTTACACTGTTCGAGCGCCTGTGAATTTGTGTGTTTGTATGTGTATGTGTCTGTGTCCAAATTGATTTCTTTTCTTTGTAGTTTTGAAGCAGCCAACTTAATCAGCTGTCAATATCGTAATCATACCTATAAAAAGAAACACTATTGATAAGACAAGGCGAAATGATTATTTGCAGTATAGAAGTTTGGGTTGTATTTTTAAGTAATTGTTGTACACGTTTTTTTTTAATATTTGTTGGAATTATGCAACGGTTATCACAATTAATAAAGGTCAAAATGTTAATTGATATTAAGTTCAAGAGCACTTATTACTTACTTACACATACATATGAATATAGAACACATTATTTACACGCTATGCTAAAGCGTATCTTACTCTATTGACTTTTATCCGTTCGATAGCCCAAGAGGAACAAATTGTGTTTGCGCAGACATCATTGCAAATACTATTTACCCTCAGCATAAAGTGTGGGCAAACTTTGACTGCGTAGAAATTTCTGGCCTGCAATTTATTTGGTGGCTAAGAAGTTTGGAATTTAGTTTTAAATGTTTTCAAAGTAGTTGAATTGAGTTTTGGTTCCAGCTTTGGTTTCCAGATTAAGTGCAGCTGACTATAAATATCACGTACACCTTTGATATTTAAATACTCATGTATTTGCACTGTTCACATGTACCAGATAAATGGCAAAGTATTTTGCAATAGTATGTCATTAAAATGCGTGCCTCGCATTGATATTAATTTAACAAAGTATTTCGAAAAAGCAATTGTTCACTATTCTAACGTGCGTCACTTCAATTAAAAAGTATAAATAAATTGTTTAGTTACAAGCATACAAAAGCTTATTCAAACAGTAATGTTTGAGTAATTTTGGTTATATAACATTTTTGCTATACTTTCCTAGTTTGTGGTTTTTAAAGTATGAGTCATAATTTAATGCTATAGCAATTTGTGATTTAAACACACAAGTCTGAGTCATAGTCGATATATGCAATAATAAAATGGTTCATCTCTAATTGCAGCCCAAGGCCACAATACAACAAGAAGGAGCAGAGCAGATATTTGAGAGCAGTGACGTCACAACACAGCAGCCCAGCAGCAACAACAACGAAAACGTGAAACAGACGCAATTGCAGAAACAGATTTGAGAAAGCAGCTTACAAAGTGTGTTTTGGTGTAGATTAGAGACGAGCGTCAGTTTGCTCGACTGTTTTGCTTAACTTAATTTGTATTTTGCTTGAGACATACGATATACATACATACATACGTCTATTAATAACATAAATATATATTTAAGTATATATGACTGGCTGAGTGTGCCCCTGTGTATACCCCGCTTAAGGGTATATGCAATACGATTACGATTACAATTACGATAACGATAACATATAATTTAGTTTAATTATGTTTCAACGAAAAAAGAACGCACACACACAAACATTTAAACACGATATGACATATATATATTGTATTTGTTAGGACGACATAAGATGGATAAATGTTTACATAGTATATACATATACATAAATGTGATTTAAGCGATTTTATCAAAGCTGCATTATGCAATTCAACATAAAATTCGTCGTAGTCTCTAAGTGCAAAAACTAAAATCCAACAACAAAACAAAAACAAACTAAGCATGCAATACTTGTTGTAAATAACTACAAAAAAAAAGAAAAATAAAACAAACAACGTTAAATGTAACAAAAGGAAATTAGTGTATCAAGTGCCATTAGGACTAGCTAGCAGCAGTGAAAGTGACACTAAAACAACAACAAATAATTAAAAAAAATAAAACAGAAAAATAAAACAAAAAACATACAACATAAAATGCAAATTCCCTAGTTACATAGTTATTTAAAACAAATCTTAACAAATATCAGCATTACCTAAAAACAATAAAATACAACATTTTGTATTAGAGATCAACAAATATTTCCACACACAAATTCAAATGTTGACATGGTTCTATATTCCATTTAAATTAGTACAAACATAAGACTAAAGCTACAATAGAGAATAATATCAAAACTAATCCATACAATTGTCGAAATTCAAACTATTTGCTATATAATGATATTGAATTGAATGCCATAAACTAAGCGCACAAATTAAAATACTAAATTGAACAATATACAAATGCGCTGTGCTGCATAACATAACGGTAAAATGTGTGTCAAAAAAAAAAAATTAAACAACAACAATGATAATTCTTAATAGAGTATATTTATATTGTATACAACAAAAAATTAGATTCAAGCATGTAGACAAGGCACACAACTAATGTAGTTCCCATGGAAATTTTCGTGCAGATGCCAAATACAAATATCAGAGAGAAAAATAGAAAGGGGTATAGAGAGAGGTGGAAAAAAATATAAAGTGACCCGAGAAGTGAAAGGAATTAAGAGAGAAGAAAAAAAAAATAATGTTAATTTCCACATATTGTATGTATTGTATACCTTAGCGGAAATAATTTACGAGTTTACGTTTTGGCCTTTTTCAATTTAGTTGAAATATTTTGAATGCTCTTTCCAAAATTTTACAAACTAGTCTTGAGCTTTTTATTTTTGGAAAGCTAACGCAATGTGGGATTAGCCTAGCTTAAATATATATATATATATAACGTGTAAATGGCTTGGAAAGAGCAGTTAAATCTTCGGTGCGCCGATGCTTAGCTTTCTTTATACTTGTTATATACATATAAAATATACAACTTTTTTACATTACATACTTAGTAGCTTTGTAGTGACGGCAAAGATTTGAAAAATGCGATTAATTTTTTGATTTCGAAAGCCAACGACTTCTGCTGCAGAATGGTCATAGTTAAATTTTTTAAAACAAATATCCTGTTTTATTCCAATGCATATGGACAAACTGTAAATGTAGTGCAAAAGTAACGGAAAGGGCTTTCAATATTAACAGGTATTTTTTCGTTACTCTTGCATTACAGAAGCAGGGTGTACTAAATTTTATTCAAGAAAAAAAAACTAAAATACTTTCAGTAAATAAGTACGTAATGCGTTTTTGCATAATTTAGAGCTTAATTGATTTAATTAGATCGCTTATTGACAGTGTTTTATTATTAGGCAAGACAACGAAAGCAAAATATTTGGAGAGTATTCTGAGCCAGTTGGCAACTAACGAAGACATACCCGAAAATACATAATCGCAAGCGCATTTAATATAAATAGAATGAGATGAAGATTACAATGATAACAATTAAACGTAAATTAAACTTATATCTTTAAATGGTAGCATAAATTTTTTATACGCAACTTTTTTATTGCAATTGTAAATGAACTATGAGAAAACTGTACGTCATCCAAATGTTTTTGATATATCCTTAATCCGTTGTATTCGTAACTTATAAAAAAAAAAAACAGCAAAGATATATTATACATGCATACACATAATATACAATACAAACAACAATTGGCGCTATTTCAAGTAAATGTAGTTAAAAATACATATATTACGCATATTACGTACGCCGATGATACATATAATATTAATAATAGCGATAAGTAAATCCATAATGCAATTTATGCGAAACGGAACTTAACGAAAAAACAACAAAAATGTGTTTTATCAAACAGTTAGATTTTTGCTTTGTTTTTGTCTTTCGTTTCGCACAGTGTAATTCCATGCAATACGTTTTTTTGTAATTGTTTAATGCTTCTTTTGTTTGAACTTGATTGCATACCTAAGTCGTATATTACACATTTATTATAATAACTATCAGAACTTTTTGCAATTTGTCATTTGTATAATCTTATATTTTTAAACAAATTTCAACTGATAGAATGAAAAAAGATTATGCATATATTTAGTTTTAAACTTATAGACTTTACAACTCCGCACACGCACACACACACACATCCCTACATATAGATCAACCATTTAAGATAGCGTACGGTTATTTACAATTTTATACGCACAATTGTATGTATTATTTTAGTTTGCACCTGTAATTTTTATTTTGTGTTGTTAAATATATCGTTATTTACTTATTCGACCAAAAGCACTTTTTATCTTCGAATGCTGAAATGTATAGGAATTTTTAGAGCTAAATAATAACATTAATTGGAATTCCCCAAGCGAAATTTTCAACAATATTTTCTTTTATATTTTAATTGCACTAGCTTTTTATTACTATTAAAAAAGACAGACTCTTTGAATTCATCATCTAACATGACATTAGGCTAATGGAGTAGGATTTTATAGCCAGACGTCCTCGCGATATTTGCCCTGTGCACGCAGTTCCTTGAGCCGCAGCGTTGCCTCAATCTCATCCAACTTGAGAGCAAGCTGCAAACATTGGCGCACACCTTCTTCGATGGACTTGCTTATCTTGGCACCATCGGCACAAACATATAGAACCGTTGACGATTGCAGCAGTAACTCCACCAGCTGTTCCGCATCCTCTTGCAGCAGCTGTTGCACATATTTGGGCTTCGAGCTGACCTTCGAACTGCGTGAATAGCAAAGCCTTAAACGTTGTAGCACTGAGGATACTTGCCAGTCGATTAGCTGTTGGTGCTTTAGAATGGCTTGTGGCGTCTTTGCGCCTACGTAGAGCCAGGTTTGACCTTTGGCTTGTGAGCGGCTCAATTGCTTGTGCGAAAGGAAGCCCAGAAATGGTGCAAGTCCAGTGCCAACAGCTATTAGAATTTGATTGCCAGGCAGTTCCTGATCTGTATAACGGAATGCATTTTGTAAGCGTGGATAAAGGAAGAGATTAGTTGGCTGCTGCTTTTTCGTTTTGGCATCGAGCATGCTGGTTGTGACGCCTGGTTTGTGTGTGCGAATTGAGTAAATGATGCGAAGCTGCTTGGAGCACTCCAACGGACTGTTGGCTATCGAATAAGGACGTGGCAGCAGGCGAGGCAAATGCTCCACTAGCAAAGCCAACGTTGGCTGGCAGCTGGCGCACAGCTCCAGCAGATCCAACAAGCCCAGGCCACGTTCCAATATGAGTGCTTGATAGTGGTTGGCGCCTTGCTTGGAGGACAGACTACCTAAAAATGCGCGCTCCTTTGGGTCGCTGGTGCAGCGCGCTAAAGCACTTAGGAACTGTTTTTGTAGCACTGATTGTAACGCCAGGCAATATGTAAAGATCTCTCGTGGAGTTGTTCCAGCTGTTGTGGGCAGATGAGCTGGCACTTTGGCGTTTTTCTTGGCGCAGCTTAAACTAAGTTCCACATGACATGCACTGTCAGCCTCCATATTTAAATCTAGACGCTGTAGCAATTGTGCCACAACATCTGGATCATTGCTCGGCAATACTCCCACAGTGTCACCGGGCTCATAGGCAAGCTCTCCCAGGTTTTCAATGTTAAGCGTGAGTTCGACAACACGTTTTGTCTCCGTATCAGAATTAGCGGCTACAAGTTCTTTGGCGTCTTCTATGCACACCGTTGTCGGCGCATATGTAGCACGTGCAAATGGGAATTTCAAGTTTTCGCCATATTTGAGTTGGCCAAAAGTTTCAGGTTGTTGCGTCTGATTTACCTGCTCTTCAGTTATGAAGACAACATCAATATTGCTTTCCAATGGCTTGGCAGGCACATATTCGGTCAATGTATACGCCGCAATATCCGTTAGAAGCGTAGAGTCCGAATAATCAACACCGACCATGTTCTTGTTTACACATTACTAAGAGTGACTAAAATTAGCTAGTGCAAAAGCCACAAGATTTGATAGCTGATGCTACAAAACATATATCGTGTAATTTATTTTAATGTTCCCATCTCTAGTTGAGTGCTGCTGCATTAAAAAAAGCAAGAAAGCAACAATCATGTCGCCGCCAGTGTTTCCACACTATCATAACTCTTAAAACAAATTGTCAAGCGCACAATAGTACAAATTATTGCAAACGAAATTACGTGTAAATATTGTGATCAAAACCAAGGCAAAATACATTATGACCGAAAAAACTGGCAATGAAGATGATTTTCAGGACGCGCTAAGCGAACCAACTTCGCCCATACATAAAGTAACAACAAAAACGCCCGAACAAGATAAATTGATAGAGGAAATTATAGAAAAGAATAGTAAACTACGTCTTGAGGATTCTAACGAGAATGATGATAAAGCTAGTGCTGCGGTTGGCGACGATGAGGAAGACGACGATAGCAAAACAGAAGCACTGCAGGCCGATGGGGAACTGAGCATGGAGGAGTTGTTGTTGCAGGAAAAAGATATGAGCCCCGAACAACTGGCTGCAAACAAAGAAAAGGCAGACAAATTGAAACTAGAAGGCAATGAACTTTTTAAAAATAATGAAGCTGAACGTGCCGTGTCAATTTATACAGAAGCGCTGAACATTTGTCCCTCCACGAACAGCAAGGAACGTGCTGTGCTATTTGGTAATCGTGCAGCGGCCAAAATGAAGCTGGATGCCAACAAATCGGCAATTGACGACTGCACCAAAGCTATTGAACTCTATCCGCAGTATGTGCGTGCTTTGTTGAGGTAAGTATTTTAAATATGAGCTAAGTAGTATGAAACACTAATTCAAAATCTTTGACAGGCGGGCTAAACTATATGAACAGGATGAGAGACCAGACGAGGCTCTAACCGATTATAAACGCGTTTATGAAATCGATCCAGGTCAGCACGAGGCACGCGAGGCTCAAGTTCGCCTGCCACCCATAATTAATGCGCGAAATGAGAAACTTAAGGCAGAAATGATGAGTGGTCTTAAGGGCTTAGGCGACATGATATTAAAGCCATTTGGTTTGTCCACTGCCAATTTTCAAATGCAACAGGATCCTAATTCGGGCTCGTATTCCATTAATTTTAACCAGAATAATAGTTAATACCAAATACTTTGTCATGTTTGTTTAATGCAGAGAATAAAGTGTAAAACATATAAAGCGCATGTGAAATTTGTTGATGCCAGCTGTTTCGGGCCTTGGGCCAGTGTGTACATGAACTTTTGAACAGTGTGAACACGCTTTTCAGCAACAGCTGATAATGACACCTGCTGTCGTCGTTCTTAAATCGCAAGAAGCAGAACAGTTTACTGAAAATTGAAAATATTTATTTTTTCTTGCCAAATTTACAAAATTTATTTCATTTCGATTGGAAAGCTATCCAACTAACGTGCGCTCATCGGAAGTTGCAGTGTTGCATTTGCAGTTTCCAGCTCTCTAAAGTGCCAACGACATATTTAGAAAGTCTTGTGTTGTTATGACGCTGTAAATAATTACATTTGGACTAATGCTATACTATAATTAGCATTAAGTGCATTCAGTTGACATCGAGTTTGAGGTGTTTAATAATACTCGCACAATGTTTCGCAGTCGTAGCTGGTTTGGCGGTCCTTGGGGAGGACGCCCCAAAAATCGGTTGTCGCTGGAGCACCTAAAGTACCTATGCAGCATTTTGGAAAAGAATACAACGGTGTCGGAAAGCAATCGTGGTCTACTTGTAGAATCATTGCGCTGCATTGCCGAGATCCTTATCTGGGGCGATCAGCATGACTCCTTGGTCTTTGAGTGAGTGTTTACTACTTGTTGTTTTAAACCTTTTGTAATTGCTTTATTTATATTTTCAGTTTCTTCTTGGAAAAGAATATGCTATCGTACTTTTTACACATTATGCGACAGAAAAGCGGTGGCTCTAGCTATGTATGCGTTCAGTTGTTGCAGACACTCAATATTCTCTTCGAGAACATCAGAAACGAGACTTCGTTGTGTACGTAAATATTTACTTAGTTTATACTACGTCATATAAATAGTAATATTGTATTAATAATATTCTTTGTGTTTTGCAGATTATTTGCTGAGTAATAATCATGTGAATTCCATTATGGTGCACAAGTTCGACTTCTCAGACGAGGATGTCATGGGTTATTACATACTTTTTCTGAAAACGCTTAGCCTCAAGCTAAACCCACATACCATACACTTTTTCTACAACGAGGTGGGTTTTTGTTTTATACTTGTTTGAATTTATACAATATTAATCTTGGTCGATTTTTTATATTAGCACACAAATGACTTTCCACTCTATACGGAGGCCATTAAGTTCTTTAATCATCCAGAGTCTATGGTGCGTATTGCAGTGCGTACAATTTCCTTGAATGTCTACAAGGTGCAAAATGCGAGCATGTTGCGTTTTATAAGAGACAAGTAAGCAAGGTATCCAGACGAGCAAACAATGTACTTAAAAGTTCCTACTCCCACAGAACTGCAGCACCATATTTTAGTAACTTGGTCTGGTTTATTGGCAAGCATATATTGGAGCTAGACACTTGTGTGCGCACAGATATTGAGTAAGTACAAAAAAGTTCATTGGAATTCGTATCTTTAAATGTTTATAACTTTTCTGTCCACAGCCACCAATCAAATCAAAAGCTTTCTAATCTTGTGGCCGAACATCTCGACCATTTGCATTACTTGAGCGACATTCTGCTGTTGGATATCAAAGACTTAAACGCCGTGCTCACAGAACACTTGTTGCACAAGCTCTTTGTTCCCTTGTATATATTTTCATTGACACCAGCACCTCCGCCACCATCATTGGCATTGGTCACTCAAAATCTGGCGGCTGTGCTAAATCGTAATGTGAACATAGACATACAAGAGATACATAATCCGCGCGTTAGTTCTATTGTGTCGCTGTTTTTGTTGTCGCTCGTCTTTCTGGTTGTGACACATGCGCCGCTCGTGCATGCTCTAGCCTGGGTTATTATGAATGGCGATCACAGCGTCTTCAAAGAAGGTGCTGCCGAGATACTCAATTCGTATGTGGAACATCGCGAGGTGGTGGTTCCGGGCTTTGGTGAGCCACACGAGAGTCTAGAGCAGGCGCTGGACACGGTAGTTGGACATGTGAGCGTCGATGCGGTAAGCGAGGACAGCGGCGTCGAATCAACGCCAGCGACAGCGTCATCTCCTACAAATAGACACATTGAAACAGTAGCAGAAGCTGCAGCCACCAGGCTGCGTAACATAACCGATGAAGAGAAACAGCTGCTTCAGCAATCGACCTCAACGCAGGCATTCGTTGAGTTGGCCAAGCCTTTTCTAGACACGGTGCTGCAGGCACTTGACTGCACGGAGAATGATTATCTGGCACTGTTGTCACTCTGCCTTATATACGCCATGTCTCATAATCGAGGTAAGTTTGAGCACAGTAAATCAGCTTCATAACTACAAATATGCCTCTTTCACGTCTCTCTCTCTGTTCTTTGCTCATTTCACTGCTTATTGTGTGTGGTGTTGAAAAAATAATAATATATACATACATGCTTAACAACAATGTGTATGCATTATGGCACCCTGTACCAGATGGTATGTAACTTGTTCATTTCCCATACTAATTTATTAATGAGGCAAATGTACAGCTTGAAACTAAACAACACGGTTATCGTTTTCTGTTCACAGGCATGAAAAACGAGTGGTTCGAACAGGTGCTCTCTAAATCCATGCGGGGCTCTTTCAGTTACAAGACGTCACTAATTGAGCATTTGCTTAGTATTATCACGCAATCCAGTCAACCATGTAAGTTTATTAAAATTCACTTATAAACGGAGTTTACTACATAATTCGAATAATTTTGATTATTGCAGCGTGTCGCATACGTTTAATTACAGTAGAGATTGCCTTGGAGCTGTTGCTAACATTTACTAAACCCAATACAGATGAGGCGCCGTGCATAACGTCCATGCAGCAAGGATTGCTCTTCAGTGCACGCAATCAGTCGATGGTTGTGCTCCGTAACTTTTACAAGTCCGAGGATATATTTCTTGATCTATTCGAGGATGAATACAATGAGATGCGCAAGGCACAGCTAAATGTGGAGTTTCTGTGCATGGACTCGAACATTTTGTTGCCACCCACAGGCACCCCATTGACGGGCATCACTTTCACCCGTCGTCTACCCTGTGGCGAAGTGGAGAAGGCTCGTCGCGCCATCCGCGTATATTTTCTGTTGCGTCGCACATGCCAAAAGTTTCTAAACGAAAAGGAATCTCTGCTGCCGCTGACGCATGTAGTGAACCTGGTGCAGGTGGAGAATGTGCTTGATCTGAGTATGTAGTTATGCAGACAATTGAAAATTTTCGATTATAAATGTATGTAACCTCTTAAGACAACAGCGATCTGATTGCCTGCACGGTGGTCTCCAAAGAGAATGTCAAACAGCGTCGTTTTCTGGTGATTGATGCTTTGCAGCTTATACTCGTAGAGCCCGATGCCAAGCTGTTGGGCTGGGGTGTGGCTAAATTTGTGGGCTTCCTGCAGGACGTTGAGGTACAGGGTGATAAGGATGATTCACGCTGCTTACACATCACCGTACATCGCGGTGGTGTTACCCACAATCGCACTCCGCTCCTATCAGCCAAATTTCTATTCGATGATCATATACGATGCATGGCGGCCAAGCAGCGCCTGACAAAGGGACGCAGTAAGGCGCGACAAAAGAAAATGTATCAGATAGCACAGCTTATCGAGATTCCTGGCCAGATGGATTCACCACTGTATCCGGTGGGCGGCACCTCAACACATTGTGGAAATACTCGTTTGCTGCAAAAGGGCGGAAATCTTTCGGCGAATCGTGTGCCCGGCTTTGCAGCCGTACTCCGGAGCAGTAATACCGCTGGCGTTAGTCGCACCCAAATGGCGCAAAATCGATCTCTAGAAGGGTAAATGTCAATACAAACCTTGGCATACAAATCTAAAAAATCATTTTATTTAAGTATACGAAATGAAAGTGGAAGTCGTTCAAGACGACGCAGTCCCAATGCTGGGACTAGTTCACCATCCTCTCTACGTCCCGGCATTACAGCGCTCGATCGTGATCGTTCGCCTAGTGTCAGCGTCGGCAGCCACAGCTCTTCACAGTCCAGAGAAAACTCACAGGCGCGCACCCCTGGAAATCGTTCTCGTGAGAGTAGTCCTCGTCTGCCAAGACCACGGTAAGCATATTGGCACAATATAATATTTGTCACACAATAATTAACTTCTGCTATATTCTCTACGATAGTTCGGAGGAAATACCTTTAGAAGATTTTCAACACTCACGCAATAATAGTCCACATTCGCGTAGCGGTGTGGCCAATCCCTTACCATCCTCACGTTCGCATACACCCTCTCGGGCGGTGCATTACGATCAAATTTCGGTGCACAGTAACTCGCCACGAGAACCTTGCTTAATGGGAACGAACGCTCTATTGAGCCAATTGAATAACGGTGGAGTAACAATTGCCAGAGAAGTACTGCCGGTTCAGAGCTCTGAGGAGACATCGTTTATAGGCAACGTCGGGGTTGATGGTGGCATCGAGAGCAGACGTAAAGGACGAGGCACTATTGAAACGGTTTAGCTAAACAATAAATAATAATTAAGTATTGCGACGACGCGGTAACCTGTATTGTGCATAATGGAAGCGTTCAATTGTATTTGTACAATTTAATTATTCCAACTAATGATACTTTTAGTTTTCATTTAGAAATAAACGTTGATTTGACGAATTTAAAATGTGAGCAGTTAAAACACAAAACCAAACTTTCACACAGTTTTAAAGCACAACTCAAACTAACTGTAATGCAAAAGAATATTTAATTGTAAAAGAAAATTAGAAGATATGTACATATATACAAAAAAGAGCAACAGTGTTCGGCGAATCGACGAACTTTACCAGTATACAGTATATGCTTAGAGTCGTTGTGCGGTTATTCGTCATCTAGGTCGGAGTTGGACGTCGAGTCATAGTTCTTTTCATTGGCGCTGGAGCGATTAAGCGCTTCGACGAACTCGTGCACTCGAATCTTTTCAGGCACAATTTTGGACAGAAACTCCAGATTTTTGCTTCTGTTAACTAGTTGGGATAAATGCTTATATTTGAGTGTTTCTCCACTCTGCCCGGGAAAGGATGCCATGTATGCCTGTTGGGCCAAGTGCTGTACAAATAGCTCTGTGCACTTGGTCATAAGAAAGAGTACCTCGTTTGTGATAAGGCCCGTACCAAAAGAGCTCTTCATGATGACGCGCACACGGCTTTGTGGCAACTGCAGCCGCTGCTGTGGCTGTTTTTCTTTTTCGACATCGAACATTTTGATTTATTGATCCAAATTGTTACTTGCTTTAAACAGCCTTTTGATTACAATTTTTAAAATTAAAAACGATAGTAAAAGATCTTAGCGCCTGTTGACATTCTAACTGCCCCCTATACAATCATCGACCAACTTATGTTAAATAGTCACTGGGCTTTACAGCTGTTAACAGCAGAACACAAGAAACTATCGATCCGATAAATAGTCGATTATCATGTGTTGCTTTTACCCACCCCTACACAGCTGTGTCTTGTTTTGTGTTTCGGCGGAATGACATAACCCCGACTTTTGTAAATGCAATTAAAATAAAAGGACTTAAGCTGACTTAAAATGTCTTCGTTCAAGTACAGCGAGCTTATCAAGTTGGGCACACAGTATGCAACCCGCATGAATTATCTATCAAATCGAATATTTGGTGAAGTGGCGCGCACAACAAACGACAAGTCCATGAAGGTTTGATACATCAACCTTCTTTAAGTTTTAATTAAATTCATATATAAATAATAATGACCTTTTTTTTAGGTTGTCCGCATGTTTGCAGAGGAGCCAATACAAAAGCGTGACTATGTTGTCAACTGGTATCCACGGCATGTGGAAACGCATCTGCTTATGAAAAATCTCCGTGATTATGGCCTCTTTCGCGATGAGCATCAGGATTTCAAAGAGGAAATGAAACGCTTGCGCAAGCTGCGTGGCAAGGCGCCGCCTAAAAAGGGTGAAGGCAAACGTGCCTCAAAGAAATAGACGTAATAAATATAATAGAACCGATATGTATGCGTTTATTAACATTAACTAGGCCGGCTCTTTGCGTGTCAACAATTTGGCACTGCCTGCAAAGACAACATCGTCATGCTGTCGACATTCATACTCCACTGTGGCTAATTTACGTGCCTTAAGCAGACGAACTGTCACCACAGTGTCCGTTTCAATGCGACATGGTTTAAGAAACTTAAAGCTTTGCTCCAGCACTACAGTACCTGGCCCCGGTAATTTGGTACCTATAATGCCCGCGACAACTGCGTTTAGTAATGCACCATGCACTCGACGATCTTTAATTGGTATGTCCTTGGTGTGTATGTAGTTGTAATCGCCGGTAAATTGCGCAAATGTCTCAAGATCTTGTTGTGTGAATCGTTTTATCACTTGAACCTGCTGCAGCCGGGTCTGAGCTTGACTGCACAGCTGACGACGCAGCTGCAGAAGAAACATTGTTTATCTCTGTAACTTCTGTGCGACAACCGTAATCTTCAAGAAATACTTGACACAGTTTGACAATGCGTTCGTCATTCGATTTCTGGCGCCAGTGATGCACACGCTTCAGTAATGCCGGCGTTACAAGCAGTTCCTTGTTGCTCAATCTGGAGTTCAGTAGTTGATAGTGAAGCGCCAGGCTATGCAGAACAATTTCGGCGTGTTCAGTGCACAGAAGTACACCCCTTATAATAGCTATATTTTCAATTATAAATTTAGCTGCGATTTTATCTGCAATTAATTGGAATAAAGTTTAAACAATCTGAAGTACTGTACATTTTAAAAACATACCCAGGCAAAAATTACACAACGCAGCAATCGCATGCAGTTGAATTTTCGGGTTCTGTGTCTCTAGCGAAGCCACAAACAAGTCTAACGCATCTGCTTCATGCAAATGGGGCCAATTAATGGGATCGTAAGCAAAATTAGCCAAATTAGCGGTAACTTGCTCCACAGCCTCTGTAAAAGTACAGATATGTATTTTATAATGCAGCCGTTGTTGGTGCCTTAAATTCCTACCGACGTTGGTGGAGGTGTAATATTCATCTACTAAGTGGCCAATATATTCTCGGCGGTCTATGCCCTCCGCCGGTGTCTTGCGTTTTAAATGCCGATGACTAGAAAACATGAAAATTAAGATCGCCTTGCTGCTAAAATGCAGCAGGCAAGTTTAAAACAAAATAGTCAGTTGCCATTCGCTTGTGTACGTAGGCATTCTCACCCCGAACACTGTTTACTATACTGCTCCACAATGACCATTTAACATACATTATTACATTATTCGTCTATGACTGCTCCACAATTAACACAGCTGCCGCTCATAGTAACGTTCAACAAACAAACTTCACTATTTAAATAATTCTACAGTATTTTAAATTGCATTTAGAAAATTTTGTTTTAAGTCTGTGTACAAGTTTAAAATATTTGATTGCCAGCTATAACTCTTTGTTTATATACACCATCCGGCACTCCAAACGGTTGTTATCAACCGTTTATTAGGTACTTTCGTTGCCATCAATGTCTAAATTGGAATTCTTAGAAAAATAGCTTAAAGCTGCTGCCACTGACTTCGGTGGTATGTTAAACAGCGGATGGGTGGGCATAAGTTCATTGATATGGTCACCAAGCACTTGGGGCTGTTGCGCCGATTCCGAGTGCTGTGCAATCGAAACCCCACTGAGAGTGTAGCATGTGTGATATAGATCTTGTGGCCTGTAAATAGCGTATACGTTAATGATAATATGCTGTTTTTAGAATCAGTGGCGTCACTTACTTGCCGGGCTTGTCAATTAACCCGCCATTTGCTTTCTGGCAACAGAGCAAAATGTATTCCTGTAGCGCCTCAACATCAAACAAGGTTTGATCCATGTTCGGAACTGAACCGACCAAGGTGGCCTGCGTTATGGGAATTGTGGCGCCAACCCAAAACGAGTAACAACCATCAACCAGTTTATTGGTACGTCCTTGAAAGCCACCCTCGTAGCTCATCTGACGTCGCACTGTCCACTGGAGCAGTGCCTTCTGGTCGCACTTATTCGCCTCATTAAGCAACGCAAGGCTGGCGATGCCACAAAACGTATAGCCACCATGCGCTTCCAAGTCGGGTGCACCACCAAAGCCACCCTCGTAGGTTTGACAGTTGGCAATCCATGACGCGGTGCCCGCAAACAATTGCTTAAGGATCGGCTCAGGCACATTAGTCAGTTTCGCGCAGGAGATGGCACAATAGGCTCCGCGCACATCCGTCTCTCCATCCACGTGGAGGCGATAGGAGCCATCAGCATCGCGCACACTGAACAAAAACTTAATAAGTGATTCTCGATCGATGGCACGATATGCGCTCCTAGTGCCAATGATGCACAAACTGTTGACGGCTGCATAAGTTGGGGCCAGATGAGCATATTGACCGGGTCCGCCACCAAAGCCGCCTGTGGGTGAACGGCACCTGTTAGAAACATACAAAGAAACAAAAACAGTTGAGCATTGTTCTTGATAAATATGCATTGTTTTATATGTATCTCACTTTGTGAGAAACTGAACGACTCCGTTGAGGGTTTCTTCGTCGAAGTTGAAACTAAGTAGTTGAGCCGACTGCAGTATCCAGTAGATGCACCAAGGACGACTACTGTCAAGGCACTCGTAGTTAGACGGTAATTTGCCTAGCATCATGTCCAGATACTGTTGATGCTGTATGCGATTTAGTTGCGATGCGCGCGGATTTATAAATTGTGTCTGTTCGAAGCGATCGTAACATTTTTCTATGGACTCTTCAGTTTTTTGCTGCAATTAAGTTTTGCTGGTTTTGTTATCTCTCCTTTGGGTTGCATGCTGATTGCTCACCTGTTCTCGGGATGTGATTGTTGTTTGTTTCTCGTCATCGAATTTAAGGTTTTTTAGGTCCTCAAAATTGCGGAAGAGCAGCTCGTCCGGCGACCACATGATGTTTATTATTTAAGTTTTAAAAACCAAAATATTTAAATCAAAAGTTTTAATTCTACCTAAACATTTGGAATGTGTTCGCTTGAACGACACAACTAAACTGAGCAAACGGAACTAAATCAATTTATGGGAGCTCAACTGGTTCATTCGACAAAATAAACATCAACATATGTTTTTGGCATTGAAAAGCTTAACATTTATATAAACTGTTAACGGTGTGCAATAGCAAATAAAACTTGAAAGTTTAATTTAAGAGCCCAAGCAAAACTATGACACAAACTTATTATTATATAAGTGCAACTTGTGGTTTTTAACCATTCTTCGATTAAAAATATCATATAATCAAAATATAAATATAAAATGCACCAACATAAAAAACCAAACAAAGTAATAAAAATTTCACAATTCATTTTAGTACTGACATTAAACTAGCTGAGGTTGTAAGTTCTTGACGAGTTTTTTTGTGTCGAGGCGTCAGTGTCTTACCTATGTGTAAGGTGGTTGTCTTGTACGTTGACATCCCAACTATTATCTCCAAAAGTCCGAATAGGCAAACGCAGACCACTGCATAGATAAAAAACGTGATCATGATCTGAAATATAATGACCAAAAATATCTGCAACAATTACTAATAATCACCTGCTGCATATTTAATATGTATACCTAATTTGATCGACATTAACTCACAAGGAGCAACGCTTCCATTGCCATTAGGAACCAGTCTTTTCCACTATATGAGGCTAATTGGTGCATTAATCTACGTGATCCCGACGTCCCCTCAACAGTCTTTTCTTCCTCTTCCGTTTTGCTTTCGTTCAACTCTTCCCATGCGGGGCCACCATTTTGGTCATCTTTGTTATTGACATCGGACCCTAAGGCCATGTTGTTTACTTTAGCCCAACTGCCTTTCTCGTGGGGTGCCACATTGTACCAAGCGTAATAAAATTTTGTCAATTCTGATGTTAGTGACGTCTTTTTCTTTAATTTCCTCGTCGCTGATGTCTCTGTTTTTGCATCTTGGTGATGCTGAAAACAATTGTAAAAATCCTCAAGGGAAATTAATTTTGTTAAATTGCATTCCTTTACCAATTGACTGGGATTGCTTTGATCCATTTTACTCTTGCCCGCAGAAGGAACAATTATTTCTTGATGTCGAGAATGCTGCAAAAATTAAAAAAAAATTAAAAAAACACATTTCACTTGAAGGCCCCGACGAGATTCGAACTCATGATCTCCTGTTTACTAGACAGGCGCTTTAACCAACTAAGCCACGGCGCCGTTGTTTTGATGAGGAATAATTTTGTATATTAAACATAACAACGCACAGCCAACACAAGGAAAATGCGTGAAGTTGGCTGTGAAAACAACTTATACAGCCAGATGGCGCTGTTCACCTTATTGTCATTGTGTATAGATGGCGACATCTTTACTGCAAACTTACATTTCGTCTCAGTCCGCCGTAAGGATGCAATTCCCAAATGTTAAAGTCAATCGTGCTCTGCTTTGGCTGCTTTGGCTGATCTGGCTGATCTGGCTGCTCTGGCTGCTCTGGCTGATTTGGCTGTTTTGCTCTTTCTTTCGTTTTGACAGTTTTTGTCTTTACTTCATTTCTGGCAGTTGTTGTTTCAAAAAATTTGGTGGCACGGGTTGCATCTTCATTTCTGACAGTTGTTGTTTCGTAAAATTTTGTTGAATATGTTGCATCTTCACATATGACAGTTGTTGTTTCGATACCTTTAGTGGTACTGGTTTCATCTGGTTCTTCACAATGCTCCGTTTCATGATTGTAAAAGCTGAGCAGCCCAAAATACCGTTCCTCACAGTCGAGTGGCGAACAATTGTTTAAATAGTCCTTGTCCCAGTTTTTGCAGTCAATAAAGTCTTGGCGTCTGCGCAATGATTGATTGTTCGGATCTAGTGCCTCAAAGCGAGTATCAAAGACCAATATTTTTTTCTGATTGTCCACCATTTCATTCTGCTGATTTATGCTTCTTATGACAATGGGACAGCTGCCAACGCGATTGTAAACCGACTGCAAACACATAATTAGCACAATATAATGGTTTTAATTTGAGGTTAAGTGCACTTAAAAAACACACCTCTGTGGGGAATACCAAAGATACTGTAGCACTCTGTCCCGCTGCAATGGTAGCATAATCACCACCAAAAAGCGTACCAGCTTGAACCTGTTTGCCATTCGTTAAATTCAAAGTGCAAATCCCATTCGAGTTAACTGTAAATTGCAATATTTGCGATTGAAATGTGTTTTGATTAGAGACATTCAGATCTACAGTAAAAAAAAATATAAAAAAAAACATTTATTAAATTAGTTAAGTGGAATTGCATTTGAAAGTCTTTCTTGCTTACCGAAAATAAGTCCTATATCATGGTCAATTGGCTCGCGCATTATAATACGCTCCACACGACAATTTGCATAGATGCTGTGTATACTGCTATATATTGCAATAATATATAGCAGCTGCTGTTGTAACATTTTCAGTAATAAGAAAACTTGACTAAATTTGCTTTGCCGTCCATGTTACAAGTAAAACTTGTATAACGTAGTAGGGGATAAAGCCTAACTGACATATAATATGTATGTATGTTTGTTTGTGTATACATTTTGAGTTGCGTCTTTCAGTTTTAAATGAAAAACGCTAATGGCTTGCTATTTAATTAAGTGTAATTTTAGTGCGCGAAAAGCAACCCTTTAAGAAACCCCATACACCATACCATACATATATGATATGAGGGTTCTTGCATCCATTGCAATTTATGTTTTAATCATCAAATTGCGACCCAATTGATCAACGTTGTTGCCATTAATTTATGCGGCGGAACAATGTTTTGAAGTTACTAACTGAGCAGACGACCTGTCTCAGCAGCACCAACCAAAAAGACAGGTGACACTTTCCAAAGACTTCGAAAGACTTGTGTTGCATATTCATTGGAACACAGACGAAAAAAATAAATAAGCTCGTAATTTATGCCAAAATATCAAAAGCTAATTTGACAGGAAATAATTAATTTGGGCGACTTTCATATAGAGACGACTATGTGAAAAGAAGAAGAAGAAAAAAAGTGTTGCCATCGTTCGCCAATTAAAATTATTTCGCTTTCATTACCCAATGAACCAGGCGTAATAATAAAGTCCAAAACAAATAAGAAAACAAAAAATCCATATAAAAAGAAACCCAACAGTCAATACTGAGCCAAGTAACAACAGCAGCCCCCATGGGCTCCAAAACTAAACAACAACAAAAACAACAGCAACAAAAAGAAGTTTAAATAATGAAATCACTTCGCACCATCTCGAAATTGCTCATTAACATTTTGTGTTTGCGATATCAACTTGTGAAAATCGCAGACCAGGCCCAGTCCAAGCCAGCCTCCGGTCCAACTTTGCCAACATAGCTCGTACTGACAGTCATACCTCGTTTATGCGACACTTATTGCAATATTGCATTTTAAGTGTCATTCATTATCATTAACTTTGTTACTTATTCTCTTTTTTGAAAATTCAGAGCGTAGATTTAATTTTGTAATTTGTTTACTTTTTAATCTAGTATTAATAAATATCTAAATTTAAGATAAATATCAAAGTTTTCTACTTTATTAATTTGAATTTAATTATTTCGTTATAGTAGCTTTAAAAACTGCGCTTTTTCAAGTTTTTCTTTAATTATTTATTTATTCATCAGATATGGCAAGTATAATGCATGACCCTAGGCAATTTCAAATTTCTAGTTGAAGTTTTATGGTTCTCTGATGCTATAAAATGGAATTAAAATTAGAGTGGTTTGTTTCTATGCCTTACAAAGTCAATTTATTGCTTTATTGTACTTTGTTATCGTTATTAAGGCAAACGTATAAACGTATATTTTACAACAAAGACTTGGCCAGCTCAGTTCAGAGGCAGACTCTAAGGCAGCTACTTGGCTTTTATTTATTATGCCATGTTGTTGTTGTTGTTATTGTCGTGGTCTCTTCACTGTTAGCTGCACTGTTGCATTGGCTTATTAGTTGGGTCAGCTTTTGGCTTTTGAGGTGTGAAAAACTTGTCCACCGCCCCCGCCACAAAACTTGTCCACTGATGTTTTTGTATGCTCCTCTTGTGCCAATGACAGTTTGGCCTCTGAAATGTTTACTTTTTTTTTACGGGTCGTGATTTGTCTGCGAGCTTGGTGCATTTTGCCAGCAATGTTTGTAAAGGTCGTCTCTTCTCGCTTTACTCAATGAAAATTGGCAGAGGACTCGGTGTCCAAGGTGTCGCTCGCAGGCAGCAGCAGATAAGGCCAAAGACTGAAACGTGTATTTCAGTAGCCCATTCGATTTATGTTAAATAAGCTTAGGACGCAAGCGCTGTTTGTTGTAAAATACCAATTGCCGGACTCTCGCTCTCTCGTTGTGTGATTCACGTTTCTTAACTCAAGAAAAAGAAAAATGGAAACAAATAAAAAAGGAAATACAAAAATAAGAGAATCATTGGCACTGCATCAGATTTCTTAATTTAATTGGCTTTATGCAAGAAATTCTTTTGCCTTGCTTGGGGCTTGCTCTAAGGCTAACGCTGGCTTTTATAGACAAACTGTCTGGGCCAGGTGTTGAATTTTGTTTTTTTTTTGTTTTTTGCAACCTGGTTTTCGTCTTTTTCTGTGTATGCTTTCAGATCGCTCAAAAGCAAAAACAAACACAAGCAAGAGTAGCAAACAATTTTGATTGCATCTTTTTTGTATTCGGACTCAGAAACGTGGGAAATGCTTCTGCTGCTGCTGCTGCTGCTGTAGTGCTATTTAACCCAATTCCCTAAAAAATAATCAATAAAAAAAAGCGCCACAAATAAAAGTTATTTTTTGTTTATAAAAAGGATAATAATCATTGGGTAAGTGCAGCACGTAATTGCAAGTTGTGAATAACAATGCGTATATAAAAAAGAAACATTTTTGTTTTGTCAATTGAAAGTCCTCGACTAATAGATGCTCTGTAAAAAATATCATTACAGCTAAGCATTTTATGAAAAGTTTTTATTTTTCAATACAAATTTATTATCTTTGTTTTGTGAAAAGTATTATTTTAATCTAAGCATTAAGCTTTTGTGTTCAAAGAGGAGTTGTTGAAAGATGCGTTGCATCTTTGAAAAAAGTCATATTTTTGATTGCTTTGAAAAAAGCTACTTGAATTGAAAACTTCAGAAAAGGCTTCGGCAAGGAATCTATTAGCTAGATTTAACCATTCTTTCATCAAAGCTTTATAACAATAATACTCCCCATTCACATACTTGCTGAATGCAGAGTGTAAAATGGTATGTACAATTCTATAAAAAAAAAGAAATAAATTCGAAATTCGTTGAGGCTTTCCATCATCGCGTGCAGTTGCTGCATTTTAGGAACAATTGCAGCGCTTTTAAGCATAAATGCAGGCGAAAAGTTCAGACCCAAGTCGACAGTGAATAAGTGAATGGGTGTTTGAGTGTTTCGCACTGAGTGTTTGCAGTTGCACTCTATGTGAGAGTGAGAGAGAGAGAGAGAGTGTGAGTGTGCGACACTTAATCATCAGCGTGAAATGAGGCACAAGAAATGCGGCTGCTAACCGAAAAAAAAGGCTTTTACACTCTCATATATACATACATAGTACGAGTATATGTATATAATTAAGCCATAAATTCAGTTTTTATGATTTTCCACAAAGTTATGAATTTATGGCAAGAGCTTGCAACAACGTAAACTAGCAAGCACACACACAAACACACACAAAAGACGCCCCTTACACACACACTCGAACACACATAAACAATAATTTGCAAAAGAAAAACACAGAAAAAAAAGAAGAAACGGAAGTGCATTTAAATGCGCGCGCATGCGAAATGGCAGCCACTTAATGGATAGAGAGGTTAGGTAGAGGGGGCAGTGTTAGTTGAAGGGAGTTACTTAAGCTATGTTGTTGTTGTTCTAAGCACTGGCAACGACGCCATGTTTGACCATAAATGTCGAGAGTTCTTTTTGAGGTAAGCAGCAGCAGGCAGCATGTCGTAAATCTAACGCTTTCGGGGATGTACTTAAGTGGAACAGAGACGAAGGGTTTATAAAATTTAAATATTTATTATATGTACTCTATATTTTGACGAGCGCAATTGCGCAATATGCAAATTGCTGTGCACAGTTATTACCAAAAAACAAAAATAAATTAAGAACGTATGCCAAAAATCCTTGCGCAATAAAAAACACGAATTTGTTGCATTAATAGCCTTCGAATTTGGAACATGCTTTTGGGCTAAGAACTTTCATCTAGTAAAATTCCCTTGTAGGGGTGCTATTATGCAATCATTTGTGTTATTTTGTTTACAGCTTTATTTATTTGGAAATGTATGATAAATAAATGTCCAATGTCTTCGACTCAATATTAAGTACCTAAAATTCAAGGCATATCGATGACATTTTTCTCGTAATATTTTTGTAAGGTGCTTTTAATGTACATAACAGAAAGGTTCACTCACAAAAATTGTAATTTAAGATGACAAACTGTTTGCGTTGCATCGTAAAGAATAAGGACAGCACATTGCCCTATCTTATCATCTATAAGGCCCAGCCCCCCCTTTTTCTTTGCTCCACCCTTGTATAATACTATGTTTGTGCTGCCTCTTGCAATTAGCATAATCGCTCTTAAAATTGCAAGTTGAGCTGGAAACAGCCGCGCATATCAGACATTGTTAATCGCCGCTGTGTCAAAAAAAAGAACAAGAAAAAGAAAAAGGGTTGAGGGTAGTAAATGAATATTTTACAACGTTGGGGGGGGGGCCTGTATGTCTGGGTCTAAAATTGAATACTATAATTACGGCAATTAGGTAAAATGCTCATGACTGCTCGTGTCATGGCTGCTTCCTAATGCGAAAATAACGTCATTAATATTTTGGACTTCGCCTTGGAAGATAAAGTCTTGCCAACTATTAATGGAAGCGTAGCAAAATGTGATCTAGTCCTTGTTGCACACACAGAGAGAGAGAGAGAGAGAGAGAGAGAGAGTGCCTTGAGGGACACTGCCTGCCACACGTCATAAAACTGCATGCTTCATGCAGCCAGCAAGAGTATCATTTTTTTTTTGTTGTCTTCTGTAAGGTGTCCCCCTTGCAGGACATGCGCTAAATGGAGCAGGTGCAATTCGCATTGCATTTAAAAATCTTTTGGGGTTGCTGCTGCAGCACAAGGACGAAGCGAAGTATTGGCTGCAATTAACATGCAGCTGGCTCCGCTGCTTTCCGCAACTACCCACCGCCCGCTCCCCAACTACCTTATGCCATAATCCGCTATGTGGCTTAGCTCGGCAGCCCGTAGCAATTAAATGCGATTAAATCGCAAGCGCAAACTCTTCAACTTCACTTCAAATGAAATGCCAGAAAAGCACTGCTCGCAATTATATTTGAAAATGTGCAGGGAAACAGCAACGACAATAAAAAAAATATGGCAACAACAACAGTAGTTGTAACAACTAAGTGCAATTTGCATAAATATTTGTTGCAAAAGAACTACATCAACAAAAAAACACAGGCAAGCTAGAGCGTTGAGAGCTTAAAGTCTTTTGACCAAAAGCTACCCTATAGTATTAATTATATGTTTGTTTGTTGTAAAAGTTCTGAGAGAAAAGGAAGATGATTCAACTGCAAAAAACTTGCATGATGCCAAAGGATAGGCATAAGATAACAACTTTTTAATCTAAGAAGAATCTTTAAGTCAAGTAGTAAAACTTTTTTATATAAAGCCTGTTTGCAGTATTCAGGTTGTTCATTATATAATTTCTTGTTTAAAGACTCGTCGTATTTGCTTAAAATGAAATTTTTACAAACATGCCCATACTAATAAATTAGGAAATAATCGATAATCAATTACAATACTAAAATACCTTCCTTCAACACCAAAGCTTTGGCCAAAGCTTCTAAATATATATTATTTTAACTTAATGCGCTATTTACGAAAATTCTTTTGAGAAATCAATTAATTTTGGTTTATAGTCAGATATACTTTTTACTTTCTTAACAAGCATTTTAAGTATAAAGTTTTAAATATTATGCGTGCATATTAGACCCATTAGTAATCGCTTAATTGCAACAGGGTATATAAGCCAGAGCCAACTAACTTAAGGCAGCAGCAATGGCGAGGCATAAATTACACTCATGGCAAGGCAACGAGGTTGTGCGGCTTATCTGAAAGGCGAAATTAGCTGATAATATGCAAAACATGGCGAGAAATTGCAGCCTGAGCCAAATATCAAAATTATTACTTTGCACAACTGCACACAAACACAAACACACACTCATGCATACATATATATGTATATGTATACATAGCACATATAAACACATTTCGCTCTTCTATATACGATTTATTAAGTTTGAGAAATTCTCGGAATTTTCATTATTATTTTCCATTCAAGTGATTTTGTGCTAATAATTTTGTATTTTATTCAAGCAATTTCCATTATCTCATTAATATGCTATCAGAGCAGCACTATCTTTCTAATTAAAGATAGCCTGATTGATTTTTTTTACATTAACTAAATTAAATATGAATTTCAAGAACACGCACGATCTTCAAACAGAGGCATGTGCAGCCGCCAAGAATGTGGGCGCCGTGGCTTAGTTGGTTAAAGCGCCTGTCTAGTAAACAGGAGATCATGAGTTCGAATCTCGTCGGGGCCTATGCGAAATATGCCAAGGCATATTAGTGCATTACGTTTTTGAATTGTTTATTTATTTTTCAACACAATTTTATGCATGAATTTTCTTTGTTTATTAAAATATGTATATATTTTTTTATTTATTTATTGGTTAAATGTATTTCATGCAGTCTTTTAAATGTTTTAAAAATGATATAAGGAATTATAATAATAAAAATGTATGTAAAGTTGTTCAAAAACAATTTTAGCGAACTTTCATTTTAGCCTTGACGTTTTTATTGACGCTTTTGCAAAAGCTTTTTAAGTTTTTTTTATATGTTTTTCATCATTGCTCAATTTCTTATCATTCTCGTTGTTTAGAACTTTGGTAACTAAGTGAAATAAAATATTGTAGTTGTAAAAAGAACGTGAGTAAATTTATTATTTATGCATTTGCAAATTAAAACAATAAAGGGAAAATATTGGGGGCAGTACAATAAAGTTGAAAACGCTATTTCGCTCCGAACTTTTATGAGCGTTATAAAGTCTAGGCATTAATGTTTATAATGTTGAGCGGATGTAGTTTTGAGCCATTACCAATGGCTGTTTGAGCTAAATTCAACAAGATAAGCTCCCAGGCAAGCATGTTAAGTTTTCCAATTTCCGACATTGTTTTAAAACCTAACCGATTAAGAAATCACACGTTTCCAACATTACAGACTGTTCAACTACCGTTTATAGCTACATATGGGTGTATAGTATTTTGTGTGTATGTCTGCAACAAATTGTCTCATTTAAACATGAAATTGCTTCTGATTTAACAATTGCCATTGTCAATAACAATTTGTTTAGCTGTCAGCTATGAAAATTGAGATTCTAATGAATGACTGACTGACTGGCTGTTGCACTACTATTTGATTAGTGCGAGGCCAGTAGCAAGTAATTCAACCATTTCAAAAAGAACAACAACAACTACAGCAAAATTACAACGTTTTCCAATGACTTCCAATGCGAAAACAAAACAGCAGCGGCGGCAAACGTCCATCAAATGTCACGATCAAATGCTGCCTTGCAGATCAATCGATCGCAATCGTTCGGCTGGATATCGATAATTACATAAAACACGCAACCACAAAAAAGAAAAAAGAACCAAGCGAATGGTTCAAGAATGGGATCGGCACATGGACCACTTTAAGGCTCAGCTGCTAGGGTTGCTGTTACAGTTGCTCTTACACTGGACCAAAAGTTTTATATAGTCTTGAACTTTGTTCTCAGTTAGTTGTAAAAAAAACTCTAAAATGTTTTCTAATATTAAAGGTATAAACAAGTTTTTGACTTTGATGCAAAAACCACTTAAATTTGACGGTTTTCTTTCATTTCATATTTTGTAATAATGTTTTTATGATTTTCGAAATTCTAATTTTTGCAAATACTTTTTTTCCTGTAAGTACTCAATATTTATTACAATGGAGACTGAACTTCTTTAACTTTATTGTCTTTTTATTTTGCCAATAAATGGGTTGTCATTTAATACTATTCGAAATCAGATTTAAACAAGTAAGAAGGCTAGTCGGGAGAGCCCAAAAAAAAAAACCCCACCCCCCAAAAAAAAAAAAAAAAAAAAAAAAAACCTTTTTTAACCAATTATAAAAAAAAAAAAAAAAAAAAAAAAAAAAAAAAATTTTTTAAACCCCCAATTTTATTTTTAAAAAAAAAAAATTTTTTTTTTATAAAAAAAAAAAAAAAAAAAAAAAAAAAAAAAAAAAAAAAAAAAAAAAAAAAAAAAATAAAAATTTAAAAAAAAAAAAAAAAAAAAAAAAAAAAAAAAAAAAAAAAAAAAACCCAAAAAAAAAAAAGGTGCCATAAAAATAATAATACCTTCTAGAATACTGATTTATTAAAAATTGGTTTTGGTTCACAGCTCAATTATATCATATTATAAAAAAATTCAATTGTATTCTTTATGTTGCCGTTACTTATTTACACTGGCACTTTCACTTGACCTTGCTTAAGCCTAAAAGTGGTCTTAACATATTCTCAGGTACAAGTAATGAGTGCAACTACTATGTAGCACTACTAAAAAAGGCAGCTGCTAATTTTTTTTTGTTTGCCTCCGCATCAATGTCAATGTCAATTGATGTCTGTGCAAAGGGCGTTGCCTCATCCGCTGCTTAGGCCGGGATTAACTTCCAACACATGCTGCAAGTGCATTTGTGGCCAAAAGGAACATGTGCAGCAAACATTCTCAAAGCATCTCATCTCAACTCTCAACTCAACTCTCAACTCAACTCACATCTCAACAATGGGCACACAATTGACATGGGGATTGGAATGGGAATTATGTTGCCAGTGTTGCAGTTGTTGCCAGTGTTGCTGTTGTTATTGCTGTGGCAATTATTTATTATCCTGTTTGCGCCTGCAGCTATTCGCCATCTTCTTTGCTGTTGTCTGCGCCGTCTGCTGTGCGGCCTGTCGTCATAATTCTCCCTTATTGACCCCCCCGGCACTCTCCTCTCCCTTCTCACACACTCAGCTCAAATCACCGTCGTCGTCGCCATTTGCCTGGGCAACATTTCAAGCAATTTTTTTTTCATCCACTTTTCTGTGTGTTTCATAAATTTTAATATGCCTGTTGTTGTTGTTGCTGTGGTTTTGTTGCTCTGGGCTACGCTTGTTGTTGTTGCTGTTGCTGTTAGCTGCCCGCTGTTTCTGAGATTCATTCGACTCTGGGTGTGTGCGTGTGTGTATGTGTGCAAGTGCTTGTATTAGTATCTCCTCCCATATATTCCAGTGGCCAGTAACAGCCGCCACTCGTGTTGCGCTCACTCTTTCGCCTTTGTTTTTGAGTTGAGTGCGTTTTGGAAGTGAGTGAAAGTTGAACTTGGGCTGTCGCTGTATCGCTACTGGCTGCAGTTCCATTTCCAGTTTGTTGCTGGACAGTGGCAGTCCAGTTGTCGTCATAGTCACTGTCAACTCAACTACGACTTCTCTGTGAAAGATTATTTGTACATATACCGTATTGAATATATTATATTTATATGTGTGGGTTCTATAAGGATATTTTCCGAGCCGAGTTGGTTCACAATTTGATGCGATAATTGCAAGTTAAACATTTTTAGTTTTGAAAAACAGACGATATTGAACCTAAAGCTGTATGTTTAAGCTATCCAGTTATAAAAACTATCAATATTTAAGAGAAAATTAATATTTCAATAGAATTAAAAAATCATTGTAAAAAGTAATGTAGGATTTCCGAGTGTCAAATGGATTAAGTAATGTTTAAAGCTTATTTAGCATATTATAATTTAACATATTTTTATCAGTTCTTGCTTATTTTACATATTATAGTTTAACATATTTTTAGCCGCGAGCAACGTCGGTGAACCAGCTTGTTCATCTGTTTTCTCATCGGCGACACCGCCACTTTTATCGAAATAACTCAGAGTTGCATTATTCAGGTTTAGCATCCAAATGATAATGATAATAAATAATGACAGATGATAATCGATTGAAAGAAACGTAACAATTCAACCTGCGTCTTAATCTAACTCCCACATGCTTATAATACAAACTATTTATTTTTAGAAATGCTTCCAGGAATAATCATCACTATATTTTTATATTTATATACAAGAGCATAAATAACGTGCTATATGGGTTGTAGGCCCTTAAGGATTTAAATTTTAAAACCATATCATAGACTTGTAGGTGCTTTCATGTATCATCTTAAATACCTTCTCTCTAGTGCAGCTTTGCAACTATTAAAGTTGCCATCTTAACTGTTTTACATATGCTTTAAAATCACATTAACATCTGTTCTCGACACACCATAATTTTCTTAATCAACAATTTTCTATGTGAAGGTTACATTGTTGTTGCCCTTTCCGCCCCCCTTCCTCTAATTGCGCTTAACGTTTTATTACGTTGATTTTGAAAATGACAACAGACATACTGAATTTACTTTGCAAAACATTGTTGCGGCTGTAGTAATTCCCTTTTGCAACACTGAGAAAAATAAAGGTTATATCAGTGCAGCGCTTTAAAAGCTCAAAGCCAGTTTCTCAACACTCTCAAAGTCTTTTATTTTCCTAATCTTATGCAATATAAGCTTCAACTAACGTTCTAGGTGTTAAAAATTGTTGTGATAATTATGTTTATTTTTACTTCTTGGAAGTATTTTTTTTCAGTGTCACTTTGTTTGCCAATTGCGCGTGTTCTCACACACACACACACACACACACATATGCATATTCATGTGCGTGCCGCCCCTATGTGTATTCACTTCACTCTCCCCCCCTCGTGACAGTCTTAGCATCTGCTTTGAATGCATTTTCAATGGCATTCTGATCGCAATTGGCTTGTAATTGCTATATTTAGCTTAATGGTAGCCAAGAACACACGGCATTAACTCTAACTATAACTGTCTAGCTACCTGTGCCAGCCACCCACTTTGATACTCATACACACACACGCACATAGCTCTTGATTGACTTTCAGTTTCTGTGTCATTAAAGCGGCAAACTCTCAAATGGTTTAGTGGGTTACACATGCCCCATTCATATGCCCAATTGGTTTATCTTCTTCTCCAGTCGGATCAGCTGTTTCTTAAGCCATTGAACTTGTTTTATACCATTGGACAACCTTTCACATAAATCACAAACTCATCGACACATTTTTGCATTGAAAATGCATAAATTTAAAGCGCAAAACAAATTTTAACAGCATCACGATTGTCGCAGCATTTTTTTTTTGTATTTCTTTTGCCCCATGTCAAAGTTCCCGCAGCGGCGTTGCAGTGCCAACAGCTCCTGGGCAACAACAACAACAATTGCTACACATGTCTGAGCTGCCTTAACCCAACTCCAAGTCCAACTTCAGCTTCAGCTTCAACTTCAACTGCAACTCCAACTCCTTGGCTGGCTGGCAACAAGCGCCAGTTGAATGTGGAGGTCGCCTCTTTGGTGCGGCATTTCGCGTTGTTTACGCTAAGATGGCGTATTGTATAACATCATTATGTGGACTCCGTTCATGTTCATGTCATAATTTTGCAAAAGCCCAACCAGTCGAAGCTGGAGTTGAAGTTAAAGTCGGTGTCGCAGCAGCTGGTTGTTGCCTGCTGCTGCTGCAGCATTCTTCTGTAGCGCCAGTCTCGCATCTCCAGCCGCGCTTAGCTCTGATCGAAGCTTGCTTGAATTGGGACTCTATGTACATTGTACATCACATATACCAATGTGAATATCAGCATCAGCATCGGCATCGGCATCAGAATCAGAATGTTGTTGGCCGCTGTTTGTGCCATGTTTGGGCTGCGTAATTAAAAATAAATTTTCGCGCGCTGAGCGAACAGGTGCGGACTGCGGGTAACTGTCATATAGCTTTCAAGAGCTTTTTCAATTTATTGACCTCAACATTTAACCCATTGTAATCCACATTAGGTGTTCACCAACGATTCGTATGTTGTCGTTTCGAGAAATAATTAGATTGCTACGTCTTACAGTTTGGGTTGTGCGTTGATCGCAGTCAATCAGGCATAACAAACATTACACAAAGATCATTTGCTTTTGAAAATCCGATTATCTAATGTCTTGATGTCTCTAAACTCATTTTAATCGTTTAAAGTCTATAAACAGTTTTGCATATCGATCAAAACGTTTTTTTTCTAAGTTATATTATTAACCTTTCTACTTTTTAACCTTCCTGCTTCCACCTGTTGCAATGCCAGGGCCCATTTATTGCAGTTGAGCCGCTCCTGAAGTTGCACGAACTTGCAAATAAGTTTTTGTTGCTTTGTTAATTTAATGAATATTCTGGGACAATTTATTAACCAACATATTGATTTCAGCGTTTGCCGTGTATATGTTGTTGTTGTTTTGTTGTCTCTTTTGCATGCGTTTTGCAGTTGGTTGTAGTTGTTGTTTCTGTTGTTGCAAAGTTTATACGGTAGTTACCGACATAAATAGCAGCAATTTGGCCAGACACCAGCCAACAACACAGGGCCCCAAGCCAGGCCAATCCAGAGAAGTGAACCAAACCAAAACCAAACCAAAACCAAACCTAACCGAACCGATAGCTTAAGTCGATGCTTGCTGAACAAGCTTACAATTAATATGCCCAGCCCGCCGCCCGCACCACAGGCGGTCCCGTGTACGGTCAGAGAGGGTCGCTATGGCATGGCTTCGAGTCACTGTTGAGTCCTGTGTGTTGTTGTAGTGGGGACCCTGTTGAGGAACTTTTGCTGACTGGGCCCAAAAAGTGCTGTGTGTGGCGATTTATGGCTCTTAACAAATTGTTAATAAATATTTTATTTATATTGATGAGACAACATGAAATTATTCACAATTTGCTATGGAGCCTTTACTTTTTTGTTTTTTTGTCATATTTCTGTTCCTTATTTTTTTTGGTTTCACATAATTGTTTCACATTTTTGAGACTTATGAGTTGATGAAATAATTTCTGTGCTGAACAGCTGCGCATTTGTTTCAATTAGCCAACCAAGCTGACCGAGCTGACCAAATGGTAAATGAGTGTTATTATTATTATTATTCCCGTTATATGATTGATCTGTGTTCTCTGCTGTCTGTTGTCCATCTTTGCGTTGTGGCACCCTGTAATTACACTCGGAAGAGGGTATTATCAGTTTTTATTTTAATGTGTAACAAAATAATAAACAACTTTTTTAAGGCTCATTATGGAACAGAAACTCTTGTTACATTAAAAATAATAATAAAGTATTGTTCAAATGAAATTTATAAAATCTTAGTTTAAGATGCAAATATACTTTCTATTATAATTACCTTTACATAAATATATTTTTTTGATAAATTGCATATTTATTATTTCCAAAAGAGTATTTAACGTTCATTGCATCATTATTTAGCTTTTGAACATACAAATTTTCACAAGTTGTACTGATGATGTTTTGGACAATTCAAAGTGGAATTTAAATGAGTTTAGTTGCGGGTAGTGCAAGCTACCGCCTCATAAGCTGGTCGCTGGTTCTGCTCCCTCTCTCTCTCTCTCTCTCTGTCTCTCGTGGACTCTTCACCTCCACCTCCTCCCAGCAGCTGTCAATCACAATGATTTATGTCGCCGCCACAGTATTACTAAAAAAGAGATAGCCATACATAGAAAGAGGGAGAGAGAGAGATAGATGGCGATTTGCGCTGTGTGTTTTTGTATCTTTGTGCATTTGACTACATCAACGCGTCAATTTATCTTTCCGCAGTTGCAACAAAACTCATCAACGGCGGCTTCTTTCTTTCATAAAAGGAAAGCCTCCGATGCGCCCCTCTGTTCTCTCCTTTGCTGCCCCGCATATACTGCGGCCTGGCGCTTAAAGAGGGATTTTTTTTTGCTTCCACAGAATTTTCATTTGAATTTCATTTCGTTTGGATTGCTTAATTGTCGCAAGCTTTTGATGAACTGTTTGTTTAGATTTGCCGCGACAGTTTTCATGGGCTTAACTATTTGATATGATCTAAGTTCTTGAGGTGTGGCCTTGCCTTGCAGTTGCCCTGCCTTGATGAGATCTGGCATGCCTCCTCGTTACCTCAAATTGCGGCATCTGCTTTTGCCTTGTAATTTGGTACCTAATTTTTGTTTTTTGTGTACTTTTCTTCGTGACACAGTCGCCATTTTGGGGCTACCTATTGAAACCATTTACATTCCGCTGCCCAGACATCAGACAATTGCCCCTTTTAGTGTGTGTGTGTGTGTTGTTTTTGTGTGTATAGCCCCACCGCAGCTCGCAGAGCTCAATTTACCAATCAAATAACAAATGCGCCGCCAAAGCCGCTTATTAATGGCGGCGGCGGCGGAGCAACAACAACAAACAACAACAGCAGCTTCCCCATCTGTATATAATTTTCCCGAACTTCTCTCCCATTGTCGATAATAATTGATTTGATTGATGCTTCGCCGATTGAGGCTGTTGGTGTTTTGCTGCTGCGGCTTTTTTCCACTGTTGATTGGTTCGAATTTGATGCCTCCTGTTTCTTTCTCTTCTCTTTACTTATCTGTTTCTCTTTTTGTATGCTGTCTGCGTACCTTTCCTCAATAATGTGCTCGTCCTGGTTTTTTGTTCAAATTTTAGTTGCTTTGCTTATCCTTAAAGGAAAGTATTCTAAAAAATATGAAGGCTAAAGCGTTAAATGTATTTATTTAACTTTTTAAACAGCGTTTTTAAAAAAAATCGTAGGAATTAGATGTAAATATAGTTTTGTAGTCATAAATATAATATGTATTTGATATTGAAAAATAAAAATATATTAATTAAATGTCTCTTTATCGCTTAAAAGCTTTATTCAATATATTTGTAATTTTCATTTAAGATAAATTTAAGCGATGAATATTTTTTCAAAGTGCAGACATTTTTATCAAAGCTTTTAATATTATTTCTTTAAAACTCCCTTAAATCGAACTTTAAGCTATTTATTTTTGTATTTAAGGTTACTATCTTTTGAGGTTCATCTTGCTAACTAACTTTTTTAAACATCTTTAATTATTATCATTATAAGATTGTGTAAATAATGTTTTATAAGCAAAACACAATAAAATTTTATCAATAAGACTTGTTCTTAACTTTTACGAATAAATTTATCTTATACTTTCTACATTAATTTTAAGATCAGGAGGCTTATGAGATTCATGAAAGGCCATTTGTATAGCTAGTCTTTCTTTTATTTATAATTATTGACCTTCGTAAATCAAGACAAATATTCGCAAAAGGGTCTCTGAATACTTTAAATTTTATTTGATTTAAACTGGATTAGATACATTTGCTGGCAATGAAAAATGGTCTCAATTTGTGGCAACTCTGACCTCTATAATAAACTTTAAGGCCTCACTTGTTAACAAATTAGGTAGATAAATTTGCATGCGACTGCGAGATAACAATCTGCCAAAATGGACAATGGACGCATCGCTGACCTCAAGCTCTGAAAGGTTTAAAGCTCATAGGGGGGAATTAATATATATAAAGAACAACAACAACAAAAGAGAAACAAGTGTTTAGCCTGCTTAAGGCAAATTGTGTTCATGTTTAACTGCTGCGCCGCAACATCAGATCAGTTGTGGTTGTAGACCCTCTTTGTCTCTCCCTTTCTGACTCTTAGTTGATGTGAGGGTGATTCTTGATCTTTGTTGATTCTTATTTTAAAACCGTTGTCTTAGTTTTCACACAGCGCCCAAATTCCACTTAAATTCAGCGCTATGCTTTCAAAACCAAATTAATCTTCATTGGAAGCCATCGACAGGAGTACAAAAACAAAAACAACAACAACAACAATAAACCTTCAAGAAACGAACCACCAGAAAACTTAAGCCGCTGTCCAAGTAGAGTCTCAGCTGAGGGAAAAATTAGCGCAAATGATTGACAGCCTAAATGCGAATTTAATGGTGAACTGTATTTTTGTTTTTTCTCATTTCAGTTTATATTTTTGTTGTGTGGAGCTCACTCACAATGCGTCTTTTGTCCACCATCCATCCTTCGAGCAGCTAATCTTCCCCAGTTTTTTTGTGGGTCTCTTCGCTATAATTTGCCGTGCCGGCAATTCGCATTTTGTATTTCTTTCTGTAAAAGTAACAGCAAATTGTTTCACCCAAAATAAGTTTAAATTGATACAAAATTGATGCTTGAACCAAACAATTTTCGATTGCACAGATTGAGTGAGGTTTGTTTGTGCATGTCGAAGTAACCGTTAAAAAACCCGCTGTGCATAATACGAGTATCTTTATATATATGTATATATATCATCGGATAAGAAAACAACAGCAATATTAATCATATATGTATTTATTTTATCAATTACAACACCCGAAAATCGAAACTTCCTATTTTACTAACTTTGCTTAGCTCTGTTTGTGTGCGTGTTTTGGATAAACTCAAAGTCAACTGAGCCCATTTCAACACATCTTTTACCAGTAAAAAGTTAGTTTTCTTTCTTTCCCTTTAATATTTCTATAACTATTATTTTTGACCACTTAAATTAAACCTTAAAATACTTGTTCTATGCAACATGTATATTTAGACATCTGTACAATTTAAGTGTGGTGTATTGAATGCAAACAATTATACTTTGCCAAAAATCTAAAAAATCGGTGACAATTTGAAATATGATTAAACTAACTGTCATATCACTATCGCACCATCCAAATGCCAACTCTTACTTTACGCACATAAACATTCGTATGTGTTTTTGTTGTTGCTGCATATGCACATTTATTTAAATCATCGGGTATCTGTTTTTGTTTGTGTTGTTGTTGCATTTGAAATGTTTTATTTGCATTCTGATGTGAATGCGACGAAAAGCTATGCTGCGTGCCGTTCCTCCCTTTTGACCGCGAGAAAAGACGTCTGAAGTGCATTTTTGCACGCGATCCTTTATAATTTTTTCGGGCTCCTGCAATCCTTTGGCCATTGGACTGGCACTGGCACTGGCAGTTGGCAACTGGCAACTGGCTGTGGCACTGACTGACGTCACTCTGGCAGCAGACAATTTATGCGCCCAGGACGCAGGGCCTGCCGGTTGTTTCCCCCCCTCCCCCCAGACACCAACAACAAAACTGTCTCCCGACCAACAACTGTGCAACTGTCCAACTGTTATCGATACGTACGCTGGAGACGCTTGTAGACTTGTTTAGGTGCCTGTGTGTATACCATGTGCGTGTCATCAAGTTGGCCTAAAGTGACAGTCGCGATTTAATGGCACTGGCAGCGGGTAAAAGTAACAAATTAATATGTTGCTTGCTGATTGTTGCTGTTGTTGCTGTTGCAACTCAAGTTGCAAGTTTGCCCGTTGGGCAGCACTTGCAATGAATAATCAATCGATTTCAGTTCAATTAGCACCTTTTAGTGTGCAAAATAGCGCGCCCAATCCACGGCCCACATTGCGGCCAAAACCAGACTGTCTGTCTTACTGTCTGTCTACGATTTGGCCCTGTCAATTGGCCTGTCAGCGTTGCTCAAAACTTAAGTGCTTAGTGCTCGAAATCACAGCAACAACAAGTAGTTGCTGCGTGGGCCTTGCCCCAGGGCTTGTTTGTCCAGTTCATGCCGTTCCCAACAGAGACGATATACTTGCATATATGGACTGTACTCTCTTATATCATATCAGCTAACAACCTTATAAGCGGCATTCAAGCTAGTGATGGGCGTGGGCTACATGCATGTCTATATGTATGTAAGTATAGGTATGCATAGCCCAATGCACAAATAATAACTGTACTGTCATGCATTTTGGCGCCCAACGTGTTGGCATTGTGTTTAAAGGACCCTTTTGAAAGCAATGAATATGTTATAAATTTTTAAATTTATTGTGTTAAAAGCAGTAATTTTTGCAATTTTTGTTTGTCATATTTATAAATTTTGTAACCTTATTTGATTAGAAAAAATGTTGTCTACGTTCTGTGAAAATTTATTTAAATAAAATATTAATTTAATTCTTATTATTAATATAAAAGTTATAAATAATTAAAGTTGCAATACTCAAATACCTTTTGTGTTTTTTATTTCGAATTCTCAATTACGCTTATGGTTTGATTGATAATATTTTTTGAGAATCTAATACATAAGGATAGTTTATAATCTAATTGCAATAAAAAATTCAAAAGGATTTTTCTGCATAAAGTATTTTATTCGATTTATGTAGGCTACATTTAAATATCGTTATTTTGTTATTAATACTTATTGTTTAAGTAAAAAAGTAATTTTTAAATACATAAGCTGTGATGCTAAGACTATTATTTTATGAAACAGTTAACTTAGTTTAACAACTCTTCGTCTTAATAAATAAAGTTTGATTATTATTTAATATTTCTCAAACTTCTCTCTGCCCCTTGAGTTGACTATCCCTAGTAAATGAATCACGAACTGCATTTGCAAGTCACGATTGACGACCATCTCTAGTCACAGCGACGCTATTCAATGTCAGTTGGTCGCACAATTTAAACGCATAACTGCAAATTATTTGCCATTGTAATATAAATTGACGCAGCTTTACTACGTTTTGCAATGTGTTTTTCTACAATTGCTGTGCTGGTGCACAACCTTCACATACAAAATCTCTCAACAAGAAAATTACATACACACAATGCAACAGCAACAACAAACACAGCGACACAAAGGGGCGTTGGTTATCGAAGATTGGGCGTGTCCAGCATTGACAATTCCTATGAGAGGGTCAAGGGATTAGAACTGTGGCAAACCACACGAATAGAATGCACCTCAAACAAGGCCAACCAATTAAGCGTCAAAAAAATGATGGTTATGATGGGTTCTTATTTTTTGGGTTTTGAGCGTAATTATAACTTCTAAGTGAAGGAAATTGAGGTACGCCAAAGAAAAAATAAACTGTTAAAATTATTGCGGTTTTCTTTGTCTTATGGGGCCAGGCCAAACCCATGTCGAATTAGATGTCGCTGCATCCGTTCCCTTCAATCCATCATATGCGTCTATCAAAAATAATTCTAAACTCCCAACTTCTGGTTGCCAAGCTCATTAATAAACATTAGCAACTACATACATTGTAACTGGCGTCTCTTGGCTGCTATTTAATTAATAATTATTTACATAACTAATTAAAATGATCGAATCCAACATGTTCATGCACTGTTTTCATTAGACTAACTGACAGACACAAATTATGCAACGCTGCTCTCGAGGTGCTGCAGACAAGTTTAATTAGTAAGTTGACTAAGCGTTGATTTAAGTGAAATCAGAAAACCAGAAAATCTATGCCAAAGTAAGAGAAAAATTGAATTAAGGATTAGGTATACTTTGAATACGCTGCAATTGAAGCTGTTCTTTTTGATTAATTTTCCTAGGAGGGGAAAACATATAAAAAAGAGAAGGGGAACTTACACTGGAATCTTAAGATGTGAACTAATCAAATTTGGATTTATTGCCAAGCTTATTTCTCGACAAGTTGCACTTAAGTTATAAGCTTTCATGCATTTTTTTCTTGAAAGCTTATCTTTCGTTCTATACGATTAACAGAAATACATTCTTTACATTGTGAAAATTTAAAGATTCCAATCTTTTTAAAAAAAAAACTAGCTTTAGTATGTATGAGGTTGAAAATAAGTTTTTTTTGTCCTAATTTAATACATTTAGCAAAGATGCTTGAGATTAATAATGTTATTCAAGAAAGGTTTAAGAAAAGCTTTTTAAAAGCAGATAACATAATTTATGTTTCTTTCCTATCATATTACTTATATGTAAAACAATAATAAGATTGTTAATCTACAAAGGACAAGGACTCTAAAAATTATAAGTACTTACAGCTTTTCTATACAATAATAATGTATATTTTGTGAAATTATAAAACAAATTATATTCAAAAATGTTTTCAAACCTATTTTCCCTGCTTCGGACTTATGAATAATTGCAGCTAATGCTGGTTTGTTTCTTAACAAACTTTTTGCTCAGAAGTAGGGTGCATTTGTGGACATTGATGGCCAAAAGACTTTATAAATATGGCTTACAATGTTCGGCGCCGGCTAATTGCAATTATTAATTTAAGTAATCCATCATATTCGTAACGCTTGCACTTGAAGAGTTTGCTATGTGGGGTGAAAATGTATTCAGGATGGAAAAGGGGAAGGTGGGAGGGTCAGCAAACAAGACGGCAACTTCTGTAATGATGGTGGCAGCGGCTTTTTGGCAAAAAAATTAAGTATATGTATATATATATGAAAAACTTTGGTGTGCCGCACACGCGAATGTCGTATAAGTAATTTTTTTTACGTGTTTCTTGCTGTGCCTCAAACTATAATGCAAAATGCAAATTAGTGCACAAAAACGAGGGGAAAGCAATGAAAGAGAGGAAGAAGAAAAAAAATAAGAAAACACAAGTCATATGATATAAGGCTTACATCATGTCAGATGGCCCAAATTAAAGTGGCTTAGAGTATGAGAGCTATATTTTATGAATTACACTGACAATATTTTACATAACAAGCTTTTTCTAGCAGAGTTCCCACAACGCCTCCAAGAAAACAAATAAAAGAAACCGAAAACTTTGTCAAACATTTGCGTGTTTTTAACTATTAAAGACATTACAATTGGAGCTAAACTAAATTTGTTAACAGTACGTTTTAATTTCCAACCAAAACAAACATCTACGTCGAATGGGAGGGGAAATAGAGCGATTACCATATGTTGTGACTTGTAAACCTAAAAGCTCAAACGCATTTAATACGTAAATAGTGAGCGACAATTGTCAAGAGTTAATTATTTACTTATTGTTGTTGAATTATGACGAACTATGCCGCCTAATTACACATCAATTATAAATTTGCTTTTCTTTTTATTTCTTTTCATTTTTCGGTTAACTTTTATAGCAAAACATCAAGTTTAACTCAATTGCAGCTTGAACAAAAAGCGGCACTTAAAGCTCCGCCCATCAAGACGTTGCTAATGCGTGTGTGTGTGTGTGTGTGTTAGTGAGTGAGCGCTCTGCTGTGTATGTGCGCGAATGTGTGAAACAACCACCCGAGCAGTAAGCTGGGTGAACAACATGGCGTAGTTTCATTGCCATTTCGTTCCGTTCAGCTCGCTGGAAATTGAGTGAAATTGCGCATACATATTTTCAACGCCTTCGAAGTGCAGACACGGACACCTCTTCAAAAGAAAAAAAAGAATTTCAAGTAATGGAAGGACACAGAGAGTAACAAAAGCAAGTGTATGCATATTAATAATCTTTTATATTTTTTTTATGTGAAGATGTTTCGTCTGGTAACAGCAAAAAAAAAATTAAAAAATACCATTGCCATTTGAGTGCACAGCTTAGACGCACTTAAGATGGCCAATTGCTGATAAGGCTAACTTATTTCACTCTCCGTCTCACCCCATTCTGTTGTTTAATGCGTCGCAAATTGCTCGTGTTGCCCGACAAAGACAACTTACAACTTACACCTTGCAACCGTGCAACAATCAGATGCGGCCATTAAATCTACATAAATGCTGTATTATTCCTGAAGCCGTTGGTTTTCTCGTTGAAGACATGGCGCTGTGGGCACCAACATCGGTCAGATTATAGTATATATAAATATTTATGCATGTATGTGAATTATTTCTGAATCTTTCTAGCTGTAATGTAATTTTTTTAAGTTAGTTTATTTTATTGACCGTAATTGCTACTGTTCAAACTGCAAGCGCCTCTAATTGCCAATATTTTTATGAAGAATATTAAATTTAAGGGTAGTTTGTTCAAAAGACAAAACCCAAGGGCAAAAAATAATAAATAAACGGGCTTCCATTATATTTTGAGTAAATATCTTCTTGTATAGGGAATGCTAAAATACATATTAAAGTAATTTTTGACTTAAAAAAGTGTCAGAATATAGTATCACTTTACATACTGTTTGAAAGTCTAATGTTATACCAAAATTTACCAAAACTATAGAGATTTAATAATTTGAATATTTTATTAGAAAATATTGTTTATGTTCAAAATATTTCTTATTATGTTTTGTACTGGAATACTTAAACGCATTTTAATACTTTTAACATTTTGTGTCTACTTATTTAAAAATTAATAAATAAATTTATTTTTATGACTAAAAGGGATATTCTTAACTTCATTTCTACATTTTAAGTTAGTACAAAATACTATTTATAAAGCAAAAAAGTAACGGAATAAAGTGGCTGGGATCGGGTTTAATAATTTAATTTAAAAAAGACTTAAAAAGTTAGTTCTTGATTAAAAACATAAATAAACGTTAATATTATGTTATAAAATTGTAATACCATTTAAAGTTAAGCTATCTCAAATTGTCCTTAATTGATTATATTGATTTGCATTGTAGTAAGGGCGCATTTTTTTTCCGACATTTGCTGACAAAACTTTTCCCTTTCTATAGTAATTAAAGAGTTCAAACGACTTGCAATTAATATATCATTTCAATTCACATAATTTGTTTACGATTATTGGCAAACAAAGTAAAGTCTTCGTTTTATTGTTATTGTTTTTGGGGTCAATTAGAGTTTCGCGTGATATTACTGACTCAAAGACTATTCTAAAAAGTAAAGGACTTTCAATTGCGTTTCGTCAGCTGAAGACTTCTTTGCCTTTAGATTTTGTTATTTCAAGTTGAGTGATTATCTTGATGGATCCATTTCATAGCTCTTGCCACATGCAAATGAGTTCTCGGGCCGTGTTCCCAGCTACTATTTCTTGCTCCCTGCATCTCCCCTCTCTCTGTCTTTCTGTTTGCCCCCGCTCATTCCATTTGGCTCCGTTTTTGCGGTGAGCAAAGCGTTAAAAACGCATTTAGCATAATTTTATTTTGCACAAACATGACTTTTGCATTTGCATTTGTAATGAGTGTGCTCACCCCTTTACTCTCTCTTGATAACTTCCCCCTCGATTGCACAGTTGGCAGGCAACACAATTAAAAAGTCATAAAAAAATATACATAATAAAAGTACAACTTATAAAATGAAATAAAATGAAAAGAAAAGAAATGAACAGAGAGAAAAATTACACAAGCGAACCTCGCTAAGCAAACTCGAACTTTGCCGCACCTTATCTCTCACTCCCTTCCCGCTTGCCTCACTTTTCTGTTATCCCCTCTGTCCTTGCCCACCTTGAAAGATACATAAATAATCAAATAATTTGTGTATAAAAATGCGCGCGCCAAGGAGGCGCATAAAATAAAGTCATAATTTCAAAATGATTTATGAAATGCACTCGGAAACGATGTTCTCTTCTCCTTAATATATTGTTAATATTCTTTAGCATTTCAGAGTGGAGCCTATAACAGGTCGAACAGGGGTACATTAGCTGTAACATGAACAAAGTAATTCAATAAAGTTGTTGTTTGTTTAGTTTATAAAAAGATGTTTATTTAAATTAATATTCTTACAAATAAAAAAAATTTGTTTGCCTTAATTTTTAATTTATTTCGCTATAAAATTAGGCATTTGAGACCAATAAAATTAAGTAAATTATCTTAAAATTTCCTTAATAAATATTTTACACAATAAGATATTTTGTAGAGAATCTTTAGATTTTAAAAACGCTTAAGTTTTATTGAATTAATTGACTAAAAGTTAACTAGCACTTTCTGCTAAATCAAGTTCAACAACTTTAGAGTTGCTTTATTGTTACACATTTTAGATAATATTGTTTAATGTTTTTGCTTAATGCAGCGCCTTTAAAAACTAATTTCTTGTGCTGCTCTTGAGTTTTCAGATTCATTTCTTTATTTTATAATGTATATATTTCGCATTTCATTGCTGGTCGAGGGGCAATACAAAAAACATTAGCATAAGCAAACACGCATGGGGCGCTCCGCCAGCACCTGAGCAACTCCGAAACGGTGAAGTTAAGAGGTAGGTTTGAAACTTGGGTTTTGGTTCAGGACTTGTTCAATTTGACATGGCCTCTTATGATTAGCTGAATTATGCTCAATGCATTTGCATTGTGATAAAATCCGATTAAAGCAACGAGACTGGACTATAATCATACTTAAATATACTATATCATAAATACACTTTATATTATATCGTATGTTTAGGAAGTGGGACGATTGATATGCATGCAATTATAATTGCTTCATATAAAGCTGGATTCTTTCTTTCTTCTTTCTTGTTTCTTTGTTTGACTGTCTGACCACTGTCACCTCCACCCCGCCTTCATCTCTAAAGCCCCTCTTATCTTACAATAATTAAGAGAAAAAAGTAACATTTTTCTTTGGCTTTCAACAGCGGTGTGCTACAAAAACAAAAGGCAAGGCAAAAGTGGAGGTGCCAATGGAGTTGGGGAATGTTTTCATTTGCATTTTAAATTGTAAGCTTTAATACATATTATACTTATATATTTCTTTCCCTGCCGCTCTTTCTTTCTTTATTATTTATTGCTGAAAGTGCAACAAGGCGTATGCTTAACTTTGTTGATAATTGGAGTGAGAATAAGCATTAATAATTTTAAATGCATCTTTTTTTCTTTGCTTTGTTGTTTGCTAAAAAACATGGACGCTAATTAATATGATTTTAAGGCGTTGAATAATTGTAGTCAATTTTTTTGTACTGTCTGTTGCAAATAATATTAAGTTTAAGTATACCCTTCAATCATAATGGTGAAAAGGGGGAACAGTTGGTTTAAATTCTTTAGTTTACAATTTTAGGCAAGAGATTTTTACATTCTGTATATAAAAGTTTTTTGCATGGCGCCAAAAGGGCGTGACAAATGGCCAGTTCAGCACCGGTTGAACCCTTAACAATTGCAATGCACCCTCAATTGGGAAACCTAACACAAAACCTGCCCAGACCATCCCACCCACTGTTTGTATTTAGCTGTGGTTGAACATGCATTTACTTTTAAGTGCTGACAATTTTGCTATCATTTGCTGTTTGCATTAGTCAAATACACTGGTTTTGCTATAAGGGGAATTGTGTGGCGGGGGTGGTTGGAGAGAGAGAGAGAGATATTTTAGCTACCTCAGCTATTGTTGCAACGTGTGTGGGCGTCATATCGGTTACGAAACCATGTAGCAGCAGCAGCAGCAGCAGCATGCCACAATACCAAAAAACATCTCGAAAAACACAAACCGCAAATCGAGAGTCAATTTCAAGAGGTGATTCTCTCGCCCTCTTCATTTCTCGCACAGTTGTGGCACTTGGCTGACAGTGCTGCTAATCGGTTAAATTAGCCGTAAAAAGAATGCAAGAAGTCCTCCTCGGGTTACGTGAAGCGATCGAATGTGAAGCGACAACACCCTCGCAACGTGAGAACCTGTGGGGCAATCGACTCGATCGAGGGCTGATTTATGATAGACGTGTGCCACTTGAGTGTGTGTCTGCCACACAATCAACGTTGCGTCGACTTTAAATTCAGACTTGAGTCAAGTCGAGCTGTTCGCGTTGAGAGCCATATCAATATCATTGTCAACAGGTTTTGGCTTGTTATTTTTGCGTTCCAGGCAAACGGCTCAGCTCAGCGATCGAAGTTTGCCTTTCGATAATGCCCTGTAGATATTTTAAAGTTGGTAAGACGTGAAGCATGAAGTTAAAGAAAAATGTATATATTTTTGATCTACATAGATGTACTGCTACGAGATCGGAGGGACTCTAAGAGCATTCTATCTGTAAAGAGATTATAATCTTAACGGTATTCCGTATAAAATCATATATTTTTAATGAAAAAGTTCATTGCATTAATATTTATCTCTAATGGTTGCAAATTAAAGTTGAAACTTGAGTTAATTTACAAAAAATTAATATAAATCAAAGTTCTGGTTTATCAAATTCAGATAAGGCAATCTTAGATCTAAGGTAACGTTCTCTAAATTCTTTGTTTTAAGGATATATCATTAAAAAAAGAACTTATAAAATAAACAGTTTTTTTATTCTCTTGATAAAATGTTAACAAATCTAAGAAAAAATTTATCTCAGCTTCAACAATCAATTAACAACTATTCACAGGGTATTTCCATTTTGGGTTCACAGTCTTCTCGAGCACTCTGTTATAGTTTGTATGGCAACAGTGCCGTGGGGCACACTCTGCTCTGTTCTGCTCCCTTTTTGGTGGCATCTTAATCATTGTTATTTGGTGCCATTAGTCGCGCTGCGCGTTTGCTGCTGGTGTTTCGCATTGCAATTATGTTGACAATTCGGCAGCTGGCTGGAGCTGGAGCAGCTATTGGTAAAAGAGATTATGAGAGCGCCTTTGGGGCTTATCATTAAGCGCAGTTTATTGAAAAATAAAATATCAACGTTTTTCGGCTGATTAATGGGCCCGTGGAGGCCGACAGGTGCGCTCTGGCATCTTAAATATGGGCAATTAGGCTAATGCCAGAGTTTCGAATACTTAAGATCGCCCGATATCACCAAAAGTATCCCTCGCACCATCGCTCTTCCTTACTCTAAACCCAAGCGAACAGGAAGCGCAACATTTGTTCAATAAACGTCGCCTCAAAATGTTGCATATAAATTCTCAATTATCGCCCACGCCCACAACGGCCCCCTCGAGGAGTCTGCAATTTGCCACAGTTTAGAGGCGCATAAATATATATACAAATGTGTCTTGAACTCGTTTCTATTTAGACGTCACAACAACACAGTTAGAATCCGAAAAAAAGTGTTTCAGTTTTATGTGATTCAAATATACCCTGTAATCAAAAGTTTGATATGTCAAGAGTGAAGTATGGCAGTTCAAAAAAAATTACAAAGGAAATAAAGTTTAATATTTTTCGATTTGGTGGTTTAATAATGCTACACATCATTCAATGTTGCAACGTTTGTTTACTTTTGAATCAAAAGCATCCTTAAACAGTTCATATGGGTTCATATACACGATACGTTAAATCTTTTTAGATACTTTTTTATTACATCAAGCTTTTCACAGATGATTTTGCAAAGAAATGTTTTAACTTTTCTAATCAATCGTTAAAATATTTAAGCTCTTCCAGCTTTACTTCATCTCATAGCACTAACATATCCATCTCTTAATTTTAAAGCCACATAGGGTATAGACATTTAGAGCCCTGGTTAGGTTAACAGATTGAATCGTTTAGAGTCAAAACCTCTTGCTAACTGCTGCCCCAATGTGGAGCGCGTCCTGTGTCCAACGTGGCTACAATATCATTACTATTTACCTTGTTGTTATTTTGGGGCCCGCGGTGCTGCAATTGATCAGCGGCAGCAGCAGATGGGGAAGGAGCGCAGGAAGAGCAAACAAGGCAGTAGGAGTCTCCAGCTAAAATGCGGAAACGTGCCGCACAGTCTGAGGCCGTTTTAATTCCTGGCTGCGATTCGCATCGGCGCTGGGAGAGAGAGACTGCAGCTTAAGTTGGTGCTGCTCGAATGGTGTCTGGAATTGAAAAGGTTGCGCACAAATCCATCAAGAGGCCAGCGCCATCTAAGGAGAAGATTTCCCCTCACCCCATTCACCTCCTCAGTGTATTAGAATGTTATTCTCTTGAGCTTTGTTGCTGTTGCTTTTGTTGCTTGTGTAAACACCCACCAAAAGAGAAAAAACAAAAACAAAGCGTTTGGTTCATAAATCATCGCGATAACAAATTACCGCTGCCGTCCAGACTGCGAGCTCGAAACGGACTCTTGGAGCTTTGGAGCTGGAGCTAATATTGGAGCTCGAACAAAAGAGTTGGAAGTTACAAAAGATCAATCTTATTTGCGCCCCCAAAAATAAAACAACAAAATTATGGTCAAAATAGCCAAAGAGGCGCTTGGCCATTGGCAATCATGTACCTGAACGGGAAAGAGATAGCTAGACAACGAGAGAGCGAGAAAATGACAAACAGACAGAGAGAGCGAGAGAGAGAGAGAGTGAAAGAGTCGATTAATTTGGGCGATCGCAATGCCAGACTTGAAAACTTCAACTCGGACTTAAGGATTTCTTTTTTGTGCATTATTATTATTATTATTTATTGTATACCCTGTGAGTAATGAAAGTATACTGATTGATGGTGTTATTACTACAAGTACATTAAACTTTGTACACCTCATAGAAATAAACAAGATTTTTAATTTGGTGTCGCTAGGTCTTTTAGTATCTAGTGTAGTGATTTAAACTCCCTGTCCGCTTATTCGCATATTGTCAAAATTTGGTTTGAAGTGCTTCTTGAAATTTTAAGTCTGGAATTAAAGCAAATGTATATTTAAGTTAATTAATAACTTAAATTAAAATAATAATAATTTCAATTTTGTTTCGTCAATAAATATTGTTTTATTAATATTATTCGTAATACTTACTTGATTGAAGTCGAGTAATTCTATTTCTTTGTCTTTATTAACTGACTTTTTTCGGTTGAAGTTTTTGTAATTATCACAGACTATGTTTAAATATTCATAGGACGGAGCAACTTCAGACTTTAATTTAGGATATGTTTTAGTAGTTTATTGCCGTTTTGCATCATTGCTGTTTGTACTCGCATCTTTTTCGTGTAGGCTAAACAAACTTACAATTTAGATTGAATTTATTTGTGCGCCGCCAGCCGCTTGCCCCCTTACCGCATTACCACACTGCTGTCTTGTTGCCTTGCTGCTTGCTGCCTGCTGCCTAGACGAGGAGCAGCCCATTGAGATCTTCATTTGCTGATCTTTCTGGGAACATCTTTGCGGCGTTGACCCCAAAGGCACACACAGCGAGCTAGCTGCAACTCCGATTTCTGCAACTGCGACTTTGAGTTGCGTATTGTCTGGCCTTAAATTTTTGTTTTTGTTTCTGTTTTTTGTTAACTGACCAGTTTCCAGTTTCTTTTGTGGGGCTTTTCGATTCGTTGTTGTTTTAGCTGTTTTGCTTCTTTGAACTCTATTAAACTCGGCGAATTTATTAATTTTGCTGCTGATTAACTGTTTCCGATAGCCGCCTTGGCCATTGCCCGTTTCTGGTATCCGTTAGTTGCATCTCACAATAAATCATATTTTTGCAACAAATCTCTTTTATTTATTACCTCTCCTCTCTCTCTCTCTCTCGCTATCCCTCTCCTGCTCTGCCTGACGAAGATTGACACTTTTAGAGTTCTGCCAGATTTAACGGTGTCGGCCAGAGTGGGGCAGGGGGGTTGCATACATCGATTGTTTGGCGTATGGAACGTATTAAGTATAATGACAGCGACAAATACAACTCACGACAACAATAAAAATATGACATGCAGCTATGCATATGTATATATGCATATCCATACATACTAGCTACCTGTTTTAACTAAAGCTATACTATGTATCTAATAGATACATTCATTGGCAGTTCGGGTATGTGTTTGTCTATCTGTCGGAAATGACAAAAGCGACATAATAAAATTGTGTTAGTATGTATTGTGTAGCAAGTCGATGTTTAAAATGCTCTTTTAAGAATATAAACAATATTATTTTTTTTTTCAAATTTATAGAAATTCTTTTTCTGGCTATTTATAGAGTAGTAAAACTATAAAAATAATGATATGGAGCAACTTATGTAATTTATAAATATTCATTCAAGCAGTCAGAAAAAAATCTGCATAGCCGTTTGACCATTGAATAACATCAATTTCGATAGCAAAAGATATAGATATACATATATATATATATTGTGTATATTATAAGAAATATTTATATACTCGTATATATTATAAGAATTATATTGTGCTCGGACGTAAGTTTTGTTTTCAATTAGCTGTTGGTTTAATTTTATGTTCTTGAAGAACATGTTTACTATAAATCGGAGAAATAAATTAAATGACATTTTTAAGATATTAAAAAATCATTGAAGCTCAAATAAAGACATCGAGTAAATTTTCAATTAAATCAACATGCCAAATATCATTGAAAAAATATCATAAAATTTATAAATTTATATTATTAAGTAAGTATATATTATATCATATTATATTTTGTTTAGACATTAAGATAACAAAAAAGCAACAAAAGTATTAGAGAACTTTCTTCTTCTCTGTCAACTGATATAAGTTTAATAATAATCCACGATTAATAGAAAATCGTTTAATAACTATCAACTATTTACTACCTTAAATTTGGGTTTGAAAAACTTAGTTTTTTATTTATTTGTTACTTGTAAGTCCAAAAAAGTTATTTTGAATCATGCAATATAATAATATTTCAAAAAACTTGAGCTTATTTAATGACCAGTTTATATTATATTTGATGCTTATCTGAGTTTTTGATATGCCATAAACATTAGCATGCATATCAAGCCAAACCTTGACACATAGTCGTTATGCTCTCACTCACTCCCTCACCCCACACACACACACACACACACACACACACACACACACACACGATGAGTTAGTACTGTGTTAAAAATCTGTGAAATGTCAGCAATGCAAAGGGCGTTTGACGTTGAGTTTGGTTCGCTGGTTGGTTGAGGTTGATGTGTTGTTGCTTTGGTCACCTGTGTTGTTGTTGCTGTTGTTATTGTTATTGTTGTGCATTTGGTTGTGGCTTCGGTGGAGTGTTCACGTTGACGTCCACGTTTCACGTTTATCTCGCGCAATTGATCGCCTTTTTGTTGAATGTGTTTTTAGTTTTTTGTTGTTGTTCTCGCGGCCATTGTTTGCATTCTTTGTGTGCTGTTGTTGTTGCGTCTAAAATGACATTTGCTAGTGCTACTGTTTGTTTGTTTGTTTGTTTTGTCCGCAAAGAACGCCATTTTGCCTTGCTCTGCAGACTTGTCACAAATGGCAATTAATAATTGTGGCTACTTAGCAGGCAGCTTATAACTACGAGGGGGTGGTGGGTGGAGTGGGACTATGTGTGTTTTATGTTGCATTTTATATTTAAAAAAAAAAAGAAACATTTGTTTTTATTATTGTCGTTGTCGTTGGCAGCCATTAAATGTGCACTTTGTGTATCCTTTATGGCTTTGCCTTGTTTTAAGTTGCATTTTGTTGTTGTTGCTGTTGCCTTTGCTGTTTTTCTAACAATTATATCTAATTGTTGTTTCTACTTTATCTTTATGAACATTTTTTTTTATTTGTTTGTTGGCTAGGCGCCTCTTTAACTTTTTTTCGTCTGTTGCTTTTTCTGTTCAAAAGGTTTTTATTCCATATTTGTTGATGCTTGATATGGATCTGGCTGGCTTATTTAGTTTTTTATTAAAGGGGTGCACATGAGCCACTTAATTGGCAAATTATAGCGCTTGTCTAGATCTGCATCGCTTGCCCATCAACTTTGACATTGATACAAACCAGCAGCTGCCTGCAAAAACTAAAAAAAAACATCGAAATATTAAGAAAAAAAAAACTCGCGCGTAATGAGAAACTTGTTATATGAAATTAGGCAAGGCAGTAGCTAAGAGTAAGAGAGAGGGCAACGGGGGCAGGACCACTGACACTTTTGAGCTTATAAAGTGTGGCCCAGCGGCAAAATGTTATACAAACACATAATTCCTCAAGTCTTCGACTTTAACTTCAACTTCAACTTTTGCCGACTCTTTTTGTTTTTCAAGGGGATGTCTTGAAATTGATATGCGAAGACTGCTTCGAGTTGGTAATTCCAAAAGGCACCTGCAACTGTTCAGCGTAAATTGATAAGCTGCAAGTGCTGAGACACAGCGAGAGAGAGAGGAAGAGGAAAATGTGAGTTGTTGCAACTCTGACCGGTTAGCTTATTAGTGACTGCGATTGACATTGCCTTCTGTTTTTTTGTAGTTTTGCTCATCTTTCTCCCTTCGCCTGCTCTGCGTCTGCTCAGCGGGAATTTGCGCATGTGCAGAGTAGCCCTGTTTTCTGTTTCCCAAGACTCCAGACTAAGACTTAGACTCAGACTTCGAGTCTGACACTCTATTTAAGACTACACCCAGCCAACCAGACGAGATAAACATTTGGCTGCAACTGCTGGAATGCTTGCACGCAATGTAATTGCATTCAGTTCGATTCTGTTTGCAGACACCTTTTGTCTTTCCGTGCGCTGACGTCACACTGCATGCATACACTGTGCGAAATATGATGTCTATGAATAATTGTTGAGCACTTTTAAATGAATTAAAACTAAAGTAAAATCAAATAAATATATATGTACATATTGTTATAAGTTCTGTTATTGATCTTTGCTTTTCATTTACTTAAACTTATAATATTATGTAATTAGAAGTGATCTTATGATATTGTGTTGACTATAGTAAGAAGACCTAGACCTTTCTACCAATAAATAAATTTGCCCAAAACAAGTTAATATTTTATAATATTTGTGATGGTACAGGAAGACAAATTTTTTTGTTATATGTAAAATCTTTAAAATATATGTAATAATGTATTTTACTATGATTTCTCCAGGCCCTAGAAGCAATATCAAAAGTTAAGAGTGCTACTTTTTCACCACTCTATTGTGAAGTGAAGAATTTCTCAGTGTATTTTTTTGAGAGACTGTCTAGTCTTCAAATATTGTAGCTTGGCTGGCAGTACTCAATAATGGCTGGACTAAATGTAGTAAGAACCATCTGTGGCAAGTTTGCCTGCGGTTACATACTTGTACTTGACATATGGCGGCTTATTGTCAGTTATGCCTGCACCTCTCTGCCCCCCCCGTTCCCGTAAGCCACTCTTCCAGCCTGAGTGCCTTGAGTGCAGCAGACATTTTGTTTGTGTTTCTTCTAGGAATTGGTGTCTATCTCGTAAAAAGTTAGCTGCTTGTAGTTGTCGCCTTAACAGTGGCACAAATAAATCATTGAGATAAGTGGCAACGCCAAAGTGTTGGTTATGTCTTCGTTATATGTAGCTGGTGTTTGTTGTTGTTACTATACTTTTTAATTGCAGCGCTTTTAATGGACTTGAAGGCAGTTAAATGCTGTTGGCTCATTGAAATTGTTAGTTTAATGGGTTTTTAGATGCATTTTCAATTGCAACTTCCGAATGCAGTTGATGCTAAATAGATGCAAAATGCTCGCTCGATAAGCGATTAGGCGATGCCTTCAAATGATAAAGGAACAATAAAAAGCACAGCTTCATAAAAAAATCTACTCTTAATTACAGCATTATGAATTAATACGCTCACACACACACATACAGCTGCAATCGTACGCGTTAGACAGTGTCAGCAATACACTGTGTCTGTGTGTGCTTGTAGTAGTGAGAACACGCCCCTTTAGTTTTGAGCGCAAACTCAGCAAGCGGGCTTGTGCGAACTGAAATGCGCCAGAAAGAGATGCAGCAAACGCTTCCATAATTGGCAGTTGCGACTCAGACTTTCCAGGCGCGCACACCAAACGAAACGATGGCAATGAAACGCCATTCGTTGAGTGCGCTTTCTCACTCTCGCTCGCACACAGCAAGCAGCGCGCTTGACGATCGCGTTGCCAGGACGACTGGAAGGCATAATAAACAAACACAGCGCACAGCCAAAGCAGCAGAGCGGTGCAAAGCAGAGCGCGGCGCTTCGTGTGCCAATTGCCAAAGTGTTTCAACCAGGACTGGTTTTTTCCAATTTCGTTTTCAGTTCTTGTTGGATTCTCAAAGCGTCGACGTGGCCGCGCAGTCACCGAGCCAACGAGAGTCTCTCGCGCATAGCAAAAATAAAAACACACAAATATTTGTTAATTCATTTTCGGCAATCGCGCAACGGTCAACGCCGTCGGCGCTTTACTGTTTGCCATTCGTTGTTGTTCCTGCAAAAAGCGCGCGAGTGAGCTTAGAAAAGCGAGAGAGAGAGAGAGAGAGAGAGAGAGCAAAAGAGTAGGTTGGAGGAATGTGTGTGTTTCATTTCAAGCGTCGCGAACGCTGTTCAAGCTTTGACTTTGGCCCGCTGCCGCGCGTTCTTCATACAATATTCATTTGTTTATGCCGCTCGCGTTCAGTCGCTGCTAAATAACGGTGTTTGCCGTCGTCAACGCCAACGCCTGGCGCCTCGTTCGGTGCATTATCTCTTACATACACACACAAACACCAACACACACACATCCACAAAGTGCCAGTGTTTGAAAAGGTGCGTGCCTAAGTGCAAGTGGTAAAAAAGTGAAAAAAAATAGATGTTCCTCATATAAAATATAAACGTAAATGCAAAAATAAAATTAATTTTTTTCAAAATTCTCACGCAATACCCTACAAAAATGAAATATCAAGCAGCAGCCAGCTTTTGACATAGTTTTTAATGTACACGCAAATAACAATAACAACAACATTCATTAAAGACAAGTGCAAATGCAGAGCTGCAAATTAGCCGGCGGCATCAACGGTCATTCACTTCTTTTTTATCTCAATCAGCCACACACTTGACACACACAAAATGTCAATTTGACAGTTTGAGCAGTTTGCCAAAGCGGCGCTGCTGACGTCGTGGACGCCTTTGCTGCTGGCGACGCCTCCACATTGGAGCTGGAAATGATTTGCGTGCCGTTCTTGCGTTTAGCCTGCTGATTTGTTGCATGCGTCGTTGGCGTCGTCATCGACCGTCAACGCCAACGCCAACACCAACACAAACATCAACAATAAAGTGCAAAGCAAAAGTGTTACAATACAATAAAATCAAAAAAAAAAAAAAAAAAACCATAGCAAATAAAACTCAAGAAACATTGAAAATTGAACTGCAAAATGTGTGTTTTGAGTTTTTGAGTTAAAGTGGTTGGTGTGAAACACTAGAAACGTTAATGCGTGTAAATAAGTGTAAAATTTTGATTTTTTTTATCAATATCAGCATAAGTTTATAGCTTGTGCAGCTTATAGAAATTTTGTTCAGTGCAATTTTCGTTACTTATCAACTTAGTAAAGAATAAATTTGCATACCTTGAATTAATTAAGTTTTGCCAACGAATATTTCTTCCCTTAACCAACAGTTCTTTAAATTCATCAAATGAACAGAGCTGGAAAAAAAACATGTTTCAAACACTGTCTTTATAGGGTATAATAAGCACTATCAGTTTTATGAATGTTCTCTCCTCAGAAGATTTTATTTTGCTGTAAGATTTTATATTTAAATATTGCTGAAAAAGTGGAACACATTAAGACTGGCAAATAAATAATATTCGTAAATTAATCTTGAAATAATCAAAGAGTTTATAAACATTATAGTTCTACGTCCGATGAAGATAATAATTCTAAATTTAAAAGTTTCATAACTTTAAAAAGCAATATAAGTTGGCGATTTAAAGATTCAAATAAAAGTACAAAAAGTTTTCATTTGAAAATTCAAGAAATATATATGAAAATAGCTTAAATAATTGTCAAGTAATTGCTTCCTCGAGCTGATAGCCTTCGCAGTTAGGGCTCTATAAAATCTACTGTTGGTTAAGAATTTATTGTTAATCTATAAAAAATATCTCTTCTTTTATGTATATGATGAGATTTACATTCTAAACAGTATAAAGTAGAGATTTTAAGAACCAAAATATTTAATTCTGTAATCAAAATGAACAAAATTATCCTTAAAGACATTTATTTTGATAATTAATTTTCCTACTTCACTCAGTTTTCATAACCCAAGTTCCCGTCGTAATCAACAAAATTAAGTGCAATAAATAAATAAAAAACAACCGAAGCTAAACAAAGTGTTAGTCGTGATGTTAAAACAACGAAAGAAGCAAAAAACGTGGCAAATCAAATAAAATCAAAAGCTGCCACAGCTGCTGAAATAAATCCTGCAGATAGCAGCAGGACTTGAGCTAATAAAAATCCAATTATCAAGAGAACAAAATAAAAAGAAATAAACAAAAGCATACAAATCGAACTTGCAACAAGCGTTGCAAAGTCGCTCATCAGAGCAGAGAGTGAGAGAGAGGGAGATAGAGTGTGTCGTTGTGTGTGTAAAAAGAAAAATCATTCACAACGGCGACCATTACGAACTCCGCCCTTGCAATGAGCCAACTGGGCACCGTCTACGCCACCAAGCGAAGGCGACGCAATGGCAAAAGGTGAGTTACAACAATGACCATCGTCCCCCTCCTTCCCTTCCAACACTGCCTACCTGCTGTGTGCGTCTATGATTACTGGAAAGATTTCAATCAATGAAAACGTTTGGCTTTTTCATTTTTCTTTGTTGTTGCTGTTGTCTTGACCATCAATCTGCGGCTTGTTGGGTTACAGCTACTGACTGATAAATGATGCCAGAAATCCAACAATTTTGCTACTGGTCTTTCTTCTTAATATGCCCTAGGCTGGTGGGTATTATAATTTTCCAAAAGGGGTGTGTGCATAAGAGAATCTATCTTTGAAATCAGAAAGTCATCTCAACTTGATCGGAATAATGAAAAATTAAATAATAATTAAATGTTAGCAAACTTTGTTTGCTTTTCCCTGATATAGCAAAACATATTGCAAAGTTTGATCAACTATTGGCGTCCTTAAACCCCTTAGAATATGCAAATAATAATATTGCACATTAATATAAAGCTATCAGAAAGTAACTCAAAGCTGAAGTCGCTAAAATTTTAATGCCTGTTAATGAAACTTTTTAAATGCAACAAATAACTTTGCTTAGGCTACAGTTACAATTCATAAAGCTATCAAAAAATGAGTGTTCCTAATTTATTTAAAACTTTTGTTTGAAAATTTCAATCATTTTAAATTTAAATTATTTGCCAAACTTATCTTAAAAATATTATATACTAACAATTGTAGAATGCCGGTATACACACAATGTTCTTTATTTAATCAGGCGTATTTACATGCCGAATACCAACTTATAAATAACATGCCTCGCTTAATGTTTAAAGTACCTGGTAATGTTACAGCATCATGCAGTGTTGCACTTAACAGCTAAGATCGATTGTACAGCTAAATCTTAGAGAGTAATACAGTATAGCACTTAACAACTAGATCAAGGGTATTCCTCTTACTACACAATTTAACCAATTTAAACTTTGTTCTGTCAAATAATGGAGTTTTACACCCTGCGTATACGCAATGCATCTAATTTAATTCCCCAGGTTCAGCATCAGCTTCTGTTTGAGCTACGGCGTCAGGTTTTAAGCATTCAATATGGAAATTATGAATATTATGCATGTCGGCAGAGTTGCGTGAAATTACAGTACTTCCCTGCCTTACCCCCCTCTCTTTCAATTGCACACGGGGTGGCCCTTTTGGCTTCTCCTTCCTCGGCTGGTATATTGTTGTTGCTTTTGCTCTATTGCCAAGCGAAGTGTTATCGCTTTGTGCAGATCAAGAGTATTGCCGCTCCTGCTGCTGCCCAAAAGTGCATATAATTTCTGATAATTTTGTGTACTTAACTTGCCGCAAAATACTTGTAAAAACAACAGCAACAACAACAACACACGCGACGACGTAAACATGCAGAAAAAAAAAACAAGAAACAAAATAATATTAAAATAAAGGAGGAAAAATTGCTGCAGTAGCTTGAAACTAAGACACGCCCCCAACAGCGCACTGTAATTGCGCCCCAACTGATCAGCAGCGGGAGAGCAACAGCAACAGCAGCAAAAGCAACAGCAGCAACAACACAACAACAAGAACAACAGCGACCAAGTCCAAAGATAGCGACAAAGTTATTAATTCTTTTTTTGCCGCCTGCCTTCCTTTTTTTTATATATCGTATACCCTAGATAAAAGGTATTGTGTTTAGGCATTTCATTTGATTATTCAATATTGCCATGTGATATTCTTGCACAAGTATTGAATCAACAAAATTTATAAGAATTGGTCCAGAAATTAGTTCTTAAATTACTTGGTAAATGAATTTTCTTTTGATATTTTTGGTTAAATTGAATTTAAAAAAAATAGTTTAGTTTCAGTATTTCATTGCTTTCATCCTTATTCTCTCTTGTTAAAAATATGCCTAGATGCCGCTAAAAATAATCTATATCATATTTGAACATTCTTGCACATCTATAAGGCAAATCTTTGTCAGCTCTTTTTACAAAGTTCAGAAACTTTAACCAAGTGAATTTATTTCGCTGTAACATATAAAGCGAACAGTTTTGTACATTATTAGCTCAAAAGATTTTAAATTTTAGTTAGCTATCCACACACTCTGTAAATATCCTTGCCAGGGTATTTCAGCTTCGTTCTTAGAGCTCATAACTTGTTTTCCTTGTTCACTTTTTGTACTCTTTGTAATTTTATTATTGCTGTGCAGCCATCGACAGGCAGCTCGCATAATTTTGCAGAGCGGTTCGTGGCTTAAAAAACAATTACTTCTCGCCAAAATGCTACACCCCGTTCTTAAACACCCCCTTGCCCCCCCCCCCTCTCCCATCCCTCTTAGTCATGGTGTTTTGTTACTCTGTTTTAAGCCGTTGTTTTATTTGTTGGCGCGTTGCTCGCTCGACTGACGCAAAATTGTCACCTTGCCATGCACACCTGCAATTAAGTGTCAGCCTGGCCTGGGCAAAGTGCTTGGCTCTCTCTACCCCCCGTTGTACCCTTCCCCTCCACCATACTTTGCTCTGTTTTTTAATGAAACGATCAAAAAATGTGTTTGTGCCTGCCTAAACTAACTTGTGTGCTATTTTAATTGCGCTCCTTGCAGCTGTTTGGGCCAACCCCTTAAACGAAGTATTTTAGAGTAGTCTACAAATATTTCGCATACGCCGCATGGGTTGCAATTACCAAAGAGAAAGGGAGAGAGGGAACTTTGCACAATTTTTAGTCCTGCGTACAAATGCGTCTAATTTTATTGTTGTTATTGTATTATTGCTCACCAACTGCAAGCCTAACTAACAACTAATTACAGCAATAACAATTGCAAAATTGCTTAGTTAAATGTAGATTTGCATAATAAATGAACAATCAAATAATTGATTGTCATGAGTATTTATATGATTTAAAAATAAATTGTTTAATCTGTCAATTGTTGTTGTTGGAGCTTTAATTTTATAAAATTCTAATTTGTCAATTAAATTTGTTATTTGATTATAAATCTTAATAAACGATAACCTACTAAACTATAATAAATATGCCTCAAGGATTTGGAATAGAAAATAAAATTATTTAACAAACTCATTTTAGTTAATCACTTACTTATTTTCAATTTTATAAACTTGCAATTCCATAAAAGTTTCCAATTTTGTTCGTGTTTCCTTTTTAATATTGTAGCTCAATGTACAAACTAAGTTAAATTGATGAATTCATTTGTTCTAAAAAAGTTATATTTTATTTGTATCCTTCAGATGACTGTTGATCAGTTTGTATTCCAATATCTGCAGTTATTTTGTACATCCAAAAAATCTACAAATTATTGTCACAGCCAAAGTTAAGCTTATTCTGTAGTTTCTCTAGCATATCGATGCTTTTAGCTACTGTTTCATAGTGCGTAAGTGTTTAAGATAGGCTTCAAAAACAAGAAAATTGTATAATACGCATGCTATAACTGGCCCAAAGACTCAAACACTCAACGCATTTAATTGTTGGCCATGCACTGCTGAACCGCACCACTTTGAGCTGCATTCGAGGGCACTTTTCGCCAGCAATTACCACAAGTAGTTAAAGTTCTTAAAGGCCCCCCTCCCTCCCACCAATCACCCCCTATTCACCAAAGGGAGCAACAAACTAGCAACATTTGTAGCTCCAACTTCTTGTTCTTCTTCTTTTTCCATGGCCAGCGGCATCGAGAACTGGAAGGTTGGTTCCACTTGTTGGTTGTTATGGATATATGAGTCCTGCTTTTGCTTTATTGATTATCAGACTTGTTGTTTGTTGCAGTTGTTGTTGTTACATGTTGTTGGTGTTGTTTGTGCTTGTTATTGATTGCAGCAAGTGGTGCAGGTTGCTCCCCACTTTCAAACTTACTCTATTAAGTCCTTGTTGCTATTAGAAATTGTAATTAGCCAAGTTACTGTAGTTATTGTTGTGGGACTGGCAGCTTTGTCTTTAAACTTTAAGCGTTAGTATTTCATGACAAAAAAACTAACTGTAGAATACGTTAACGATTATAATAAATGATTTATTATAAAAATTATTATTTATTTTGTTTTTGGGAAATTGTTTCCCACATGCTTGTCAAACAATTTCCCTTTGAAACCGCAATTGCCGGCTTGTGACATATGTTTTCACATTCTTTGTTTTTTGGTAGGGTCAGCAAACGAACGAGCCAGCTGACCATATGCCAACGCCCTGCCATACCATACCCCTTAGAGTACTACTGTATATCATTCCATATCCATTCCATCCATAGAGCACATAATAAATTTTCACAAACATACGAAGTTTCGTTTCAAGTTCGAGTCGGCAAATTGACCAAAGGACCAATAAAGGGGGCCAAAAACCAAATAGACAACAGTTGGCCAATATGTTTCTATACATTGGTGGTTGGTTCAGTTTCAGTTTCCCTACCTCTCCTCTTAGTACTGCAACTCACCCTGCTCTGCTGCTGCTGCTGCTCATTAGTTGCGCCTGCGCTGCTACTGACGCCGCTTTTAAGTCTTTCAAGAGTTCATATGGGGTTAAAAGTGTGGTATATGAGATAGATGTGTTATCGGGTGTGCGGGAGGGGTGCTGCTCAGTTAATTACAGTTAGCTTGGCCGTGAGAGCGGGTGTGATATCAGTCATAGATAGCATAAAATACATCATTCTCTCTTCTCACTTCTCTTTCTACAATGCAGTTTATTAACTACTATTAACTATTCAAACTATTAAGGACATTGCTGGTAGGTCAGCAGTTCAGTCAGTAAAATTGGGTGAACGTGACTTCGATAATGTTGGTAAAGAGTCATTTAAAATTGCTTTTTGAATTTTGCAATTCATTTGATGTAAATTTAATATTTATGTGCGTGTCAATTTGTAGTTTTCCATCTTTTCTTTTTGTATATTTCATAAAAGAAACTACTGGGAAATAAAACTGTTTTATAGCACCTGGGATGTTTTCTTCTTGAGGTATGTTGGTTAACAATTAAGTTTAGTCTACCTTGTTAGATGTGGCATTATTATTTTATCATCAATTGATTAAAGATCTCTTGAACATAACTTCTGTTTAGAATTTAAAGTTAAAGTTGTTAAAATTTTTCTTTTTGTAAGTTTCCAATATGAAAGAAAGCTCTCCATGGTTAACTTTTAAGCTGCAAACTCTTTCACTACTTTACTCTTTCTATTAAACATATTCGTACATACAAAGTAAGTAAAATATCAAGTTTTTGCTTCAAGCTATAATTATTCGAAGCACTTAACAGCTGTACTGTTAATGTTTCGCTGAGTGTATGTTTGGCTGTGATTAACGGCTTTTCACTCGTTAGACATTGTCTCGATTTTCCTTTCACCCCCCCACCTCTTAGACGCTCTACCCCTCTACTACTCCACTATATTTGTTGCTATTGCTTTGCTTTAGTTGCTGTTGAGATTATCTTTGTTGTAGCTGTATTTTTGTGTGTGTGTGTGTGTGTTAGTCTGTGTGAGTAATTAACACCATTGCGTAATGCAGCGTATCGAAGCCTAAATAGTGCTCTTGCTCCATATGACCAGCCTTGGATAATGGGGCGGACGGGCGTGGCAGCCATTAAATGCGCCAAACAACAGCTGTCTGCCTCACTCTCTCCATTACACTCTTTAACTCTCTCTCTGCTCTCTCTCTCTTTCTAGGCTCTTTAACTTAAACTTCCATTTGTGAAACTCTGCCCCCATCCGCCTCTTTCCTTGTGGCAAGGTGCTTAAACGCTTTTGGGCTTACATTTTTAAGTAAACGCTCTTAATGTCACACATTCAAGCAGCTGATCTGACAGCAGACTCAAGTTGCGTTCAGGGCTTAGTGTCAGTGAACCCGGGCATATGGAGTGGCCAATCCTCAATGCTCCTGCTTTTGCAGTCATACTAATCCATAAGCCACCTGCCTGGCCTCGGAACGCGCCTAGTTTATACATACATTTGTATTTTTGTTGTTGTTATTTTTTGTTATTCTTTTGCTGACCAAAACAAAAGAATTTTGAATTAAGCAAAAGCGTTCCATTAAAAATCCACCCCAAAATAAAAAAAAGGATCGGGAGTCAGGACTTCAGTGTTTGTGTGTTGCGAGCGCTGAAGTGGAGCGCAGGGTGTGCTAGTGTGTGTGTGTGTGTGTGTGTGTGTGGGCCACATTGAAGTAGGGCGTGTTTCCCAGTTCACTTTGGTTCATTTTAGTTCAGGGCAGGTGATACTTTTTACAGCGAATTGCAATAAAGAAAAAAAGGCTAAAACGCAGCTGAAAATGAAATTTCATTTAGTTTTCTTTTCGAAATCAAATATAATTTTCATAATTATGCCATGAATAAATGATAAATTCACAACTGTGGCATAAATGATAAATGCCACCCGCTAGCTATGTGCTTTGAGAAAGCAAGCTCATCATTAACACACACACACACACACACACTGAGCTGGCTGTGTGTAGACGCCTCCCAAAAATGAAGACGAAGCGAGTTTTTTTTGGAGTTGAGGGGCTGCTTTGGAGGTGGCGGTAAATAAAAAGGCCGCGCCCACAAGCTGCCAAGCGGGGGGTGGAACTTAAACAGCTACTCAGCTACCCAAAAGCAGCTAGCAGCTAGCCATCCACCCAACTCCCATCCCCTTCTGCAGCTTGCTAAAAGCGGGCAGCTGTCAAAAGGTTTTCAAAGTTGCTTTGCCAGGCGCTTTGATGTCGCGCCGTATATATGTATTTGTGTGTATCTATGTGTGTGTGTGTGTGTGTGTCAGTAGATACATTTTTCCAAGCGCGCACATAAAAAATTTCGCCCGGCTCGTTCAAGATTCCGCTGCGCGAATCGCAAAAATGTTTAATCGATAAAATAAATGAGTTGCTTTTGCCAAGTTGTTGTTGTAGCTCCAATTGTTGTTGTGGTTTTTGTTGTTATTGTTGTTGTTATTGTTGTTACTGGCATAGTTGACGTTATTCTTGTGCGGAACTTTTGCCGTCTCACAGATGTCGGGCGGTGCCTTTGCAACAATCATAAAACTACAACAACAACTAAGCAACAATAACTGAATATTTATGTACTTCACATCGAAATATGTGTGTGTTTCTGTGTGTGTGTGTATCTGGTATATATACATTTTTTAGTGCTTTTTTCGCTGAGATCATTAAAAATCACATAAAGCTAGAGGTGTTCCTTTGACCTTTTTCAAGTAAGGATTTTCCTCGCTGATTAATTAAATTTTTTCCTTCAAAAAAACTTAAGGAAATCTTTTCAAAAACAAGTTTAAAGTTGTATAAATGTTTTATTTTGTTTTGGTATATTTAATCACTTAATTTTTATAGGAAATCTTGAAATTCTTTTCGTATTTAAATTATTTACATATAACATTGTAATCTATAAAAATGGTTTAACTTAAAAAATTGATTTCGTATTTAATTTGTAACAAAATTATTTCTTATCTCTATAGAATTTATTGTTCTAGCTCTGTGTAAAAGTCCTTGTTTGCATGTTATTGTCTTTTTCAATTGTTTTGCTTGGAAAAAGTTTATGTTCAGATTTAAAAACATTTAAAAAATCACACAAATATTTGGAGCTCTAAGTTATACACATTTGTCTACTTAACAACAGTTCTGCTGCATTCTGTCATCTTTTAACTCAGGATATTTCCTGATTAATTTAAACAGCTTTGATGAGTAACTTCCGCCTGAATACACAAATTCTTTAGTCAGCTCTCTTTTGCACCAAAAATGCAGTGCTGTCTGTTTTGGTATTTCATCGAATGTCACAATTAATTGAGTTTGCATGCACAACAGCAACAACAGTCGCAACAACAAACAGAGAGTGACCAGCAAAAAACAAAAAACAAAAAACAAAAATCACATTCCGTAACTTGTCAACGAAATGGAAAATGTCAAAACAAAAGTTAAGCGCCATTTAAAGAAGCTGTCAGCGAGAAACATGAAATTAAAATTGCTACCGTTGCAGTTGTCGCTTGTTGTTGTTGTTGTTGTTGTTGTTGTTGCAACAGGGCCACTTAAAAGGCTAACAACAAACAACAACAAAAAGAGCAACGTGGCTTTAATCTATGGATCCACTTAATGGATCTGCGCCAAATTCACGCATAAATTTGCCATTGAGTCGGGTGAGAAAAGCGTAGCGCTGAGCTGTTAAATTTAACGAGCCCAGGATTCCCTCTGCCACCAAACTCCAGTCTCCTCCAGACTCAACTCATTAATTTTGTCAACCCAAAAACCAAACAAAGGTAAGAAGCTGCTGTTGCAAGAATCGTTTCGTTACGTATCGAATCGCAGTAGCTGCCCAGACGCAAACGCAAAACTACAAAACGATCTCGGCACAGACTGTGACTTGAGATAACAAGAACTGAACAGCAGCAGCAGAATCAAGAAGAAGTAGGAGGATGTAGATGTAGAGGAAGAGGAAGAGGAAGAAAGAGGTAGACTGCAGAATCGAATTGAATTCATTGATAGCCACAGTGCACAAAACTCAGCTGGTTTAGTTGCAGTAGCAGGCAGGCAGGCAGTGGCAGAGGCAGCTGCAGGTTTAGGTTCAGATTCAGGTTCAGGACCCCGCGCTAATCGTCCAGCTAACAAAAACAGCTCCTCATTGTGCCTGCTCCGCCCCTCCATCCACCGTGGACTGGCACTTCTTGCGAACGAATTAAGTTGTTAACGCATTATTTGCATATTTGGAATCGGTTGGCTTCTCTTTTGGAGAGTGCCACATTAAGATGCCCTTCATTTGCATATTAATTGTGCAAAACAATTTCAACAACAAAAGCAACAAAACGTATTCAAGTGACACTCGAACATGGATGCGAAGCTAGTTGGACTATAAGCACTGCCCCTAATGAAGTGATAAATGTTTTTGTTAGTTTATTGCGTGGCGGCAACTTTAAAGTCGAATACTTAAGATGAGCTATCTAGAATTTTAACTATGGGAATTTAGCAATCGGACAATGACAACTGTCAAAATATGTTAAACAGGCAGAACTTTATTAGCGGCGTTGTGTCTGCTGCAGTTTTGTACAGATATCCTTATCGCTTGGCATTTTATCAGACAGGCTACAAAAAGGTTTTGTCGTAAAAGGATTCTTACTCTTTAAAGTGAATTTAATAATATTCGGTTCTTATCAGTATTGGCTATACATATTTCCGTAGAAAACGAATCAATTTCACTAAATTTAAAATGTTTCATTTTGTTTTTCAACCACTTGTGGGCAAAGGGTTTAAGATTCTTCTGCAAGTCTTATAAGTTTTCTTAGATTCTTAAGTAGAACAAAAACTGTTTGTCCATTGTGAAAAACTGTGTTTTCATATTTAGATGTGAAGGTAATTCTTATTACCAAATTTTGATCTTTAACACTGTTTACATTTAAGATATCTCGACATGAAATTTCTTCAATTGGCATATCACGTTAACGCTACAAAATGCCCTTTCGCAAGGTTGTTGTATCTATCGTATACTAAAGCAACATGCACTTGAAAAGCGTCAACAACACAACAACAAAAACACCAAACGCAACAAATAACAGTTACAAAGGCAACAGTAACAGGAACATGCAAAATTAAATTAGTTTGCAAAAAAAACAGAAAAAATAAAAATGAAATTTGTGCCACATAGTAAAAGTGGCTAGCATTGTTATTGTTGCGTTTGCTCTTGTTGTTACTGTTGTTGTTTTTGTTATTGTAATTGTTGCGTCGACGGTCGACGCCTACGCTGCTTTGTGGTTGTTGTATTTGTTTGTGTGTTTTTTTTTCTTTTTCGGACATGAGACACGCTACTTTGCGTTTTTAGCTGCCAGACGTCGTCGTTGTCGCTTCTGCCGCTGCTGTTGCTGCTGCTGGTGCTGACTGCAATTTTTAGCGGCACGCAGCACAATGTGGCACACGCATACTGAGTGCGAGCAATTGAGATGGGGCTAGTCGAGTGTGAAAAAGAGCGCGCATTATATGAATGAATTAGCTATGTTGCGTGTGTATGTGTGTGTGTGTGTGTGTGTGCGTGGGTGAATAGTGTGCTGAGATTTTTTGGCGCCAAAACAGAGCATGCCACAAACAAAACAAGTAAAAAAGATCAACGACAGACAACGTTGCGTATGCGTAATGCCAAATCATGCAAATACCTAAAACCAGTTGAACTCACGTGCCGGCACACACACACACACACATACACTTGCATGCACACCCAACCCCTAAAGGATTGCGTGTCATTTGTTTATAAACACATCAGCTAGAACAACAACAACAAGCCGGAGAACAACACCTTTAGCCGGCTGCTAACCCAAAGCCCCAGTGCTGTCAACCCTTGACACAAATGAAACAACAACAACAACAACAATAGCAACAACTGCTGCAATTGCATCTCGCATAGTTTTGAAGTTTAGTTTATGAGCCTAACTAATAGAAGGTCTATTAGTTGTAAGCCTTTTAAAGCCAACCAAAGAACATTTGGCATTTATATTATTTTTTTTATTTTCTCAAATCGAAATCCAAATGGCAGCCCTTGGGGCAATTTTAGCTGGGACTGCCGCATTGTAATTTCTTTAAAAGCAATTCATTTCATAATGGGAATAAAAAACGAGCGAGACAGAGAAGGAAAGAAATAAAGAAAGAAAAGTACATACATACATGAGAAAGAAAAGCAGCCAAATGAAAATGGCAAAAATAATGCAAGGAAAATGGAATGAAATGAGCCAAGCTAAATAAAAATGGACTGCTAAAGGGGAGAAGGAGACGGTTTTGGGTTTGGGCGAGGTTTGGCTACAACTTTTGTAAGAAATGTGGCCATCACACACACTCACACACACACACACACACACTCGCCAAGCTATGCAGTTATCCTTTGTTCGTTAGGATTCTAAGCCATTTTCGAGCAGCGACGTTTTATGGTCCCTGCTCCCCGAAAAGCAAAAAAAAAAAAAAAAACAAAATGGAAAAACTTTAACCTGCCCTCTCTCCACAAACCAAACACACAAAACCCAACAGACAAAAGCGCCGTTGTTCTTTTTTTCTTCTTTTCTCTACTTTTTTCATTCTTTTTTGGGAAAGTTGTTTATGGAATTCATTTTATTACATGCCCTCGACTCTGTTTTTTTTGTTGCTAAAACGTTGTGTTCTTGGGTTTGTAGCTTTGCAGTCCCGTTCTTTGCCTTCTTATATAGATAATAAGAAAATTATACATTTTATTCGACGGCAAACGTTGCCGCTGCCGCAATGCCCCCAATTTTGCCGAGTAGTCCTTAATTTGCTGTTAAGTTATTTAGTATTTTGTTGATACATATATTCTTACTGTTTCTTTAGTGTCTCATTATAATTTTGCAGCCTTGACTTGCCGAATTCAAATTGCATTCCAATGCGTCTAACGGTTTCATCGACATCATCGTTGATCATACTCCTATACTATTCTATACTATAATCACCCACTCTTTTTGCCAATTTGTCGTTTATCCTCAGTTTCGTCGTTTTCTTTCTTCTTACCTCGTTTTTCGTTAACGTTTACCTCTTGTGCCTTCTGCCAGACACTAATAATTTTCTAAATTTAACGTTTTTAGTGTGTGTTTCGGCCTACTTCGTAATTGGCATAAAAGTTTCTGACTGCGATTCGCATTTAATTAAATAAATTAACGTTTATTGTTTGGCATTTGCGTCGTTTTATAGATTTATAAGAGTTTGGCATTCCAATGTTCAACTGTAAATGATTCATCATTAGTATAATTTCTATAAATTCAATTAAATGTTATTTGTTAGGAAATACTAAAAAATATGAGTATTCCTTTATGATTTATCTGAGCATATGAAAACTTAGAGTCCTGAAGTTTTGAGCAAGAATCCAATTACTAACCCATAAAATATCCATACACTATATGCCTTTATACAGTCGAACTCTCCAATGACAGACTTCAATGAATCTCAATGCTGTATGAAAGTTTGACTTAAGTATTATTTGGCAACATCCTGCACTTGATATTAAGCTAAAAAGTACTTACGGATATAAAGAGCCATGAATGGCTGATTATTCTGTGCATTTAGCTATAAAATTGAATGTCGGATTTGAATCCAGGAATGTTGCCATTTTGTGCATTTAGCAATCTTAAATTATTCATAATAATCAAAACTTTCTGTATTCGTTTTCTTCGTCATGTTTTTGTGCCATCTTTTGTTGATATTATTTGAAAATCTTTCACCCTTAGAACTTGTTATCTAAACATAATTCTGTTGAGACTTTGATTATAAACTTCCTGACATTTCTGACATATTACGGATTTTATTCAATCCTCTAGCATTCCAATGTTTAACGGTTTCATGAATCATCATCATTATTATCATTGTTATTATCATTATAATGCTGTTTGTTATCTTTGGCGACAGTTTTGCATTCCCGTGCACTTGGAGCACACACCTCAGTCAACACAGTAAAAAACACTAACTGCTGCTGCTGGGGGATTTGGCTTGGGTCCGTTTAACTTATTTGAGGCACATGTCGTCCTGGCACTGACATCAAACGGACATGCCACTGACAATTACGTGGAATAGCAGCAACAGCAGTAGCTCAAACAAAAAAGTGCCAAACTCTAGCTGCTGCAGTAGCAAAAAATGTCGGGCAATTAACTTAAATACGTTTCAACTTTTCACGTTTCAAACGCGACAATGTCCTGTGTGTATAAGAGTCCTTTTTTTTATATACCTATGTATTTATGCCACTTGCCACACTACTCAACTTAACTGTATGTGTGTGTGTGTGTGTGAGTGCAGCCGAGCAAAAAGTTTTAAAAAATAATACAAATTCTCAAAACAACAGAGTAAAACAATGAAAATGTTCAATGTACTTACGATATGCACACAAAAAACAAAAAACAAGCAACGACAAATTTCAAATGAGTAGAGAGGGGGGGAGTTTTAAGGGGTGGGGCGAGTTTTGTGCTGCGTTGGCTGGCCCTGAAAGGGGTCGCTCATAAATTACAACAGTAATTATATTTAATAACCGCAATTAACTTTGTAATAATGTCAATGAAAATGATGAGACCAAATTTGATTAAAAACAAAACACAAAAAAAAACAAACAAGAAAAGCCAAACAAAGAAAAAACAACAAGGGAATGAACAAGAGATAAACTTAATGGTTTTAAGCTCTGTACAAATCCTTAGTAAATCGCTCGACTTTGGAAGCTTTCTGCTACGGATAATGCGGATAAACGAGCTAAGCTGAAACGGAGATTATTCAAGCACAAACAAAACTAAGGAAAGAGAAGGATTGTTCTGTTGACTATCGTAAACGACGTTGAACACTTTTTGCATTTATGAGTTTTATAACAACAACAACAACAACAACGAGTTGGGCGCCAGCTTTGGTATATCATATCACAGCATTTAGATTTACAATGGCTTTTGGCTGGATTCGCTCTTTTTTTTATGACATTTAATTGGACACACGAATTGGCGTTCTAATTTGTAGTGGACTTTATGATTTGATTCGCGGAAATACAACTTTTTTTGTTCAACAACAAATTTCCTGTTGGATTTGAGGCGCAGATATATTGTAATTAACAGATCAACTGGCCATAGCTAATCGAGCAACCAACAAAAATACAAAGAGAACCCTACTGCTATGAGGGTGGTTTCCCGATTACTTAGCCCTATAATATTATATGCTTGGGGTAACTGATAACTGCAATTAATAATTTTGACCTTTTTTTCTTGTTTCTGTTGCTTGTTCTTGATGCTTTGTTTTTCAAGTTCACGCCGTCAGCTGCGTTGCGTTTACCTTTTGGCCGTAGTTTAATGCATGAAATTTGTTTTCTCGTTTTATTTGCAGCCTGAAGCCGCCGCCCAAGGATGGCGTCACTAAGAGCAATCCATCAAAACGGCATCGGGAGCGCCTCAACGCCGAACTGGATCTGCTTGCCTCCCTGCTGCCCTTCGAGCAGAATATACTTAGCAAACTGGATCGACTGAGCATACTAAGGCTGTCCGTTAGTTATTTAAGAACAAAAAGTTATTTTCAAGGTAAGTGACGATTACTAAACGATTTCAAGCTCTAAATAGTATTTGTATTTGAGGAGAGTTAAGGCGGGTGGTTGTTTTGTAAATCGGGGAAAGAATAAAATACTGAAAAACGCAGCTGGTTGAAGCAACAATGAATATCATTGCTCGAATTTCTATATACATATATGCCCATTCCATTTGATATTCATCCAATCCATATGGTTAACCTCTCAGGAGTGCCTTCTTTGCCTTCTTGTTCATCAACTTCGTTTTGCCATACGGCGCGTTACATTCTGGCCTATTAAATCGATTCTGCTGGCAGAAAGAGAGGGAGAAAGTAGCTGTAACTGCTACTGAATGGTGGCAGACCCTAAAAACATGACTCATAAATGATTCAAAACTAATTTCAACACAGCAACGGGGCGTCTTGCTCTATTCCTTGGTCTATTCTGTTCTGGTCTTGGTCCCAGTTTGGGAATAAACACAAACAAATACACACACACTCACACACACGCACTTACACGTTACATTAATAAATACACGCACGTGGCGAAATTAGTACGTTTACGGATTAAAATTTGTCTATCGGAAAAACAAAAGAAGCAAAAATAAAGCAAACATTTTCACGCTTGCAATACTTTTTATTAAAAGCGCTGGCTTTTTGATTTCTTGGGCATATATATAATAAATCGGTATAAAGTATTGCTAAACACAATTTAACTTTTAATACTTATAAAGTGATTTTGCAGACAAGTAGGAAATATACAGTACAAGCTTAACTTGAATTGACATAAATTTACATCTTGAATTAAACGATAAAGTAAAGTATTTTCTTGACAATTTAAAAAAGAAATAGCTGATAAATATTATAGGAACAAAGATTATCGAAATTTGTAGAAAAAATAATAGTTTTATAGCAAAAATTAAATTACAAATTAATGTAAAATCAATAAGACTTTTTCAAACCTTTTGTTAAACATTTTCACTTGTTTTATTTACAATAATTTAATTTAGTTCTGCATTTCTCATTGAACATTGAATATTGAAGACAGAGAATTACTCAATGTAAAAGTTTCTAGAAATAAGTTTCTATACATTCTTGCTTGTCTTGTTTTAATTTTTGTTAGCTTTTGGTGTTTTTCGTTTTTCATGCTTATGCCCGGGCTGGTAAATAGTAAATTGTAGGTGAGAGCCACAGCGAATACGAAATGGGCAAATGGTAAAATGGTAAAATTTGTGTTTTGTTTTTGGGCTAGGTTAATCGAAGCAAGGCGAGTGAGTAAACATATGTATACAAAAATGTATACAGACATATAAAAAAAATGAAATTAATTTTATGGCAGGGTGGTTTTTATTTTGTCTTTCTTTTTTAGCATAAAAATATTCCTCTTTTGTATTTTTTTTGTCTAATTTAAATTAATTAAAACAATGCAATAAAAGGAGAACGAACTTGTGTTCGCATTTTGATGACTTTATTATCAAGACTTGGTTCATTGGCATTTCGCTTTGTTTAACGACATAAATTTAATTGCTTCAAGAGGGAAAGGGGTGTAGCGGTAAAGAAATGATGTGCCCGCACACAGCGTTAATTAAGTTTAAGTGCAAAAACTATAGCGAAAATTGAAAAGGCAACTTTAATGCAACCAACAAAAAAAAAAAAGGACAATCCAGAGGGGTCCTGCTTGTGACTCACGTGTGTCGAACTTTGGTTGGGCTTGGTCTCATCCTGTGCCAAACAAAAATGAGCATGAAAGAACTCGAGTAAATATTTTGACAATTAGCGGTCAAAACGCAGTTGGGCGTTAATTGCAATAGCAAACATTTTCAGTTGTGTCCAGTTCAAGTCTTTTCTCGGGCCCGACACGTGCCTCTCGCTGCTGCATTGTACTAAGTCAGTCAATATGCGATCCTAAGTTTCCTTTGATTAGAGAAAGAGGAGAGAGGCAAGCACTTCCACTTCCACTTCCATATAGAACGGACACGCGCTGCGTTTCCTTTCGTCCGACGACGGGTTAATGGACCAGAACCGTTGCGCCGTGTGCCCCTGTGAGTGCCCAGTGTCCTGTCAACTATAGACATGGTACTACTATATCTAATGTTTGTTTTTGTTGTTTGTGGGGTTGACAAAACTGTTTGTTGTGAGGCACAGGTCAATGTTTTGTTTAGGTTTTGGCTTTATTTGTTTGTCTAGATGTTTTTCGGATATTATCAGGATCATTTAATTTACAATTAGTGTGAGGGATATTGAACTATAAAAACTGGGGAGTGGGACGTGTGTGACGGCTTGTGGGATTTCCCAAAAACCTTAAGCACTCAATGCGATTAATTGACAGACGATTGTATTTAAGTTATATAGCTAAAGTTGTAGCCAGATAATCAACAACAATGTAATGTATACAATTTTATATAAAGCTTTCTATGCTTATGTGCAAGTATTTAGGTGTGTGTTTGAGTGTGTCTTGTGTGTGTATACTACATTGAATGGCCCACTAGAGGGTTGCTTAGCAGACACACCAAAAACAACAATAACAACAACAACAACAGTAGCGTCCTGCATCTACTTACTATATAGGGGCAGTTGTTGACCCTGACTTGCGCAAAAGCGAAACGGCGAACAACATTTTCTCTATACCAAGCAGAAAGCAACAACAACAACAAAATGAATCGAAAAATATATATATATATATATAAGCAAAGCAAAGTTCGTTTTCATTTTCGCCAGGCTCTCAAAGTTGCTTTTCTATATACACACACAAACATACACACACAGACAAACGTCAAGCACTTTGTTGCAAAATATAAAAAGGAAAAAAAAATAAGCAGTAGAAAAATAGATGGAGAAAGAAAAACTAAATAATTAAAGCGCGCTGCTAATGGCCCATTGTCTTGACCTGGCTCTCTTTACAGCCAGGAGGGGTTCCAACTCCACCTCCCCCTCCCGCACCCCTCTGCCCCACCCACTACTCTGCTCGTATCTAAAAGGGCCATAATTGCTAGCCAAGCGATGGCGCCTTATGGCCAGCAATAATTGTTAAGACGCGCAATTTGTACATTTTTAATGTACTCGTTACTTTTCTATGCTCCGACTCTGCTTTCTCCTCTCTCTCTCTCTCTCTTTCTCTCTCTCTTCCTCACTCTCCATTTTTCTTGTCTCGTCCTGGACTGGACTTGCGCCTGCCTAATTGATGAGTTGCGTAATTAACTGCAAAATGAACTGAAATGCGAGCATTGATAGTTTTGTTTAACCATTCCAAATTGCGATTGCACGCAATCGAACAAAAGCCTATTAGATACTAAGACTCAACTCCAAACAAGTAAGAAGGCTCCAGTCGGGAGAGCCCGACTAGAAGATACCCTGAACCCAGTTGCAATAAATAAATTTAATTTATTTAAAACTTTGGTATACTGACTTAGCTTCAATCGATTAAGCTCGATATCTCCGGTGTTTCTTAACCGATTTGGACGAAAATTTCAGAAAAGATCTATCGTTCCCCATTCTTCCAACCCTCATTTTTACATTTTCCAAATTCGATATTTTTTGTTATCGATCACATGTGTATATTGGAAACCAGAATAGTTATCGATAATTTGAAGCAAACTTGTTCTGCTCATGGTATAGGAGAACTTATATCCCAAATCTGAAGTCTCTAGCTCTTGTAGTCTCTGAGATCCACGCGTTCATACAGACAACCAGACGGACAGACGGATCAGACTGATCAAGAATATATATACTTTATAGGGTCGGAGATGCTTCCTTCTGCCTGTTACATACTTTTGCACAAAACCATTATACCCTTATTTACCCATTTTATGGGTTAAGGGTATAAAAATCATTGTAGGCAGATGCTATAAATTTATGGTATAAGCTTACTTTATATTTCTGTAAGCGTTTACCATAAAATTGAATCTTTACGAAACATCGGTTTAAAGTTCCTAGAAACTTTAGTTACCAAGTTCAACTTATGTGCTTTAAAAATCAAATATGACGACGTTTTTGTCTTTAACGATAAAAAAACAGCCAGTTGTAGTCTCGTTTCGGTATCGTAAATGGTTTAGTTTGTAATAAGAACATCTTTATAAACTAAATCTATATAACTTTAAGAATAATCCGACTCTCATCGGCGATACAACTGTAGCCAAGTATCTGCATAACTACGAATATCTAATTGAGTTATGTTATTGATTTATTCCATAAAATACTTTCATATAAAATATAGATCATGGCCATAGAAACAATGGCGATTAGGAATTGACTTGGCAGACTTTGCCTGGGAGTGAAACGTATTTGACATTTGCCGCTTTTGGAAATTCGAGCTGACAGTGGGAACGTAACGAGACTGGTTGCCAACCAGAGTTCCCACACATGATTAAAATATGATTTCGCTCTTTATAAATTTATTTCTTTTTTTTTGCCATACCCCCTTGGCAGCAGCAAATCATGTTGGAAAAACTTGGCTAGTGACTGGTTTTCATTTTTAAGATCTAGTTCTCTTAAGGCTCTGGTCTCGTGGGAAGCGAATTGCAATTGGCATCGTGTGGCAACTCTACGCCAGCATTATTACAAGAGTTTGTTGCACACATGAGACAAATGTGTTTCTTTTTGGGTAAAAACGAAGAATTTCCCCATCAAGGAGCAGCTGTTATGCTAACAAGGTCACTTGGCCATGGTAATATAGTATTTGGAAGGGGGAAGAGAAAAAGCTTTGGGTCTAGCAGTTATGCTACTATTATCAAAATTGCTGTTAAGCGTTTGTTAATGGAGCCCATGGCCATGTGCTATGCGAATCGCACGCCCCCCCAAGGGGCCAAGGCTCAGCTCTTAACCTATAAACATACTAAGCCCACACACATCTCCCTCCAAGCGCCCTTTCCATATTGTTTTGTGCTTGGTAGCAGTAGCCAATTTTTCGTTCATATACATGACTTTCGTGCGTTGCTCCAGTTTAGGCCCATTAGCAGCGGCCAGTAGACTAGAGCTTTGGTGGGGGATGGGGGTAGGAACATAAGCGGGTGTGTAGAATTCATAGCCAGACAATGGGTTGAAAAAAAAAAATATCGCCGAGGCGCAGGCGGACATGCAATCAGTCAGGCGATGCACTTTAGCAACAAACTGTCCTATAGTACCTCGGGAAAGGTTGTATGCCCATTGTTATTGTTGTTGTTCTTGCCTGACGCCTAGTAATGTCACGCTTCTGCAAAATGAGAGAGAGAGAGAGAGCATGCGGCAGACAACATTGCGTGACTTACGTAGGTCGAACTGAAAACTTCCCCCTACCCGATAATCACCAATCCCGCTCGCATGCAATAACAACAACAGGTACTCTATCTAAAGGCCTAGTTCAATTTAAAGCTTGTGCTACAAAAAAAAAAATACCGTTTAAAGACCTGTAAATTCTAATATGCATTTAGGTAAATCAATAAATGAAAGTGTCACAAGTGCCTAAGGAACACTTCTTTATATAATTTCTTAGGTGCTTTATAGTATATAGAGTCGAACTTCCATCCAAAGAATCTCAAGGGAACAAAAAAAACTTCGTTATATAGAAAACTCTTTCGAATAAAATTGCAGGGTTCGGGAGTTTGTTATATGATAGTTCGACTATATTAGTTTTAAACTTATAAATTCGTATGCCAAAAATGAACTATGATTTTTTTGAAAGGCTAATCCTTATTATTTGTTTAGTATCGAAAAAATATGTTTCATAAACGTTAGTTTAGTGTAATTTTGTTCCTGTTTGATCTGTTAAAGTTCAACATTTACCATTTAAACAATGTATTTGCATTAACCCCATTTACATTGTTAGCTGCTAGCCAGCTTAACTGCTTGCCCTTCTTTATCATAAACAGAGCCCAGCATGTTTGTGCTGTCAGTATATTCAATCAATCGGACTGATGAGTTTGACATTTCCATGACATATTTGCTTATGAGAACGAAAAAATATTTGCCAAAATGTCAGAATTTAAACTTTATGCCATTGTTTGCACCATGCCGTGACAAGCAAACAGTGTTGCTAATATCGCCACTTCCAGTTTATATCTTTAAACAATAAACAATATAGTTATAAAAAGGTTCTAGATAGGTTAAATAAAGTAACATCTTAAGGTTGTACGTCACTTAAACTTTTAAAAGTTAGTTTATTTACAAATTATATTTAATTTTATGTTATTTCTAGCAAGTTTAGTTCAAGGGGACAGTTAAACGAACTTTTTCTCAGCATTGTCAAAATGGAAAATATGGCCTTTTTGCTATTTCTCACTAAAAGCTAGCTAGTGTTTTGGCTTGTCAAATGTTGGGCAGCACTGCATGGGACACGCCCAAATTTCCGCCCAGCGCATAATTGACGCCATTTTGCACAGGAGCGCATCGGACGTCGCTGTTGACGTCGCTGTCGACTTCGCTGCTTTGCTATCTTGCTGCGTTCGCTTTTGCGGCTGCTTCTTCTTCTAATTTTGCTTTACGTTTGTTGGGTGGATTTTTATAGCTTAGCTCAGCTGCCGCCATTTTTATGTACTCACAGCGCAACCGCCCTGCTCTCCGCCCCTGGGCCCACAAGCAGTCGAGCTGAGATTTTGCGCTTTTCCGCCTTATATACACAAGATTTACGTTCATCCACCAAAGCGAACGCGTTTTCCGGTGGTGGATTTGGGTTTTTGTATGACTTGGCTAATGCTGTACACGTGCAATGGCGAAATATCTAAGCTCTAAGTGCGAGGGCTGCTCAAATAGTTTGCAACCAGTGTTGAGTAATATCGTACATTTAGTTTATGCTAATCAGCAACGCTTTAATGCAATAAAACAATTAAATACACGCCCAAAAATGTTTGTCCTTCTCAGCCTGCCCACCCTAACCTATTCTCAAGTCAAAAGTTGAGCTTAATGTAATGTGTTTATGCACGTGAATAATTCTACGACGCAACAGCAATAAAAAAAGCTAAAAAATATAACTGTTTTATTAATAAGCACTACAACTAGTCGCAATGTAAACTGAGCCTAATTAAATTATGAATAATTACGTTGAAATGTTGCTCTAAGAGCTAAAAGTCCTGCACGCACATGATGCAATTTGTTTTAGCCACATTACGTTGACCAACCAACATTGTATGGTTGGATGGTTGGGGGTTAAAGATTGAGTAGCGGTCAACTTGGAGGCTCAACTATTTGTTTTATCGCACTTTTGCTAAAATGAACACTCTAACACACAACAAAACACTCTCACAAACACACAGGGGCACTTTTGTTAATTTGATAAAAAGCTAAAGCAGCGCACAGATTAGCCAGGAAAATGTCGCCGAGCCAAGTCAAGTCGAGGAAAAAATGCCAAACCTCAGTACACTGACAAAAAATTAAGTGATTTGACTATTATTAAACAAAGTTGATATTAAAGTTGAAGTTGAAATATAAAAAGTTCAGAAAGGCAGTAAAGTTAGGTTTTAAAAACTATAAATCTGAATGGAAAATGCAATCCAACAATTTAATTTTATGTTTGTATTTATAACAAAGATACAATATTGCCTTAAGTCGCAAAGCAATCACCTTTGCGTTGGCAAAACTTTATAAGATTTGCAGCAAAATGAAAAAGTTTTTAATTTAGAAGAAATTATTTCAGGTGCAAAAATTCCTTTTCCAATTTAAGCCTGTAATCTTGAACTAAACGCAGATTTTTGGGAACTATTCTAGCAATGCCTGTTGAATTAAATTTGAAAAATATACAAATGTTTCAAAAAACTCTTTCAGTGCAGATCTTGAGTTAGGGGTAGGCCGCATTTTTGGAGCTGCTAATTGAAATGAGAGACCCGGGCCTGGGCTGTGGTTGCTGTAGTCTAAGCTGATGTTATTGTTGCTGTTGTTGTTGTTGTTGTTGCTGTTGTTGCTCAAGGGTTGCTTTGAGGTTTATACTTGCAGTTAGTCACTGGACTTTGCCATGCGTAAATTAGGTTTTAGTTTATATTCATTATGTTTTAGTTTATTTTTTCATCCTGTTCTTTATTTTCGTTGTTTTTATTTCACTCTCATTTTTATTATTTCCATTTGCGCTGATAAAAATCATAATTTATGACATCAACCGACGTGGAATATTTTATTTCAAGTCGCATATAAATAATTTGCTTATAGCATTCTGAGACAAAACTGAAACCGAGTGCTGTGAAAATATATTATACCAGCTCTAGTTCTAGGTATGTTTCCTTACTTTGTGTGTGTGTGTGTGTGTGTGTGTGAGTGTGTGTTTCTTTTTTCTCTCATTCCTTTATCGTTTATCGCGCATAAATCAATTTTTGTGACAAATTTATTATAAAACTTAAGGCACAGCCAAGAGAAAATGCGCCCGAACGAAAAAAAAGAAAACCCAAAAATATTGGCTTCAAAAATGGCGTCAGTAACCTGCCTTTAGGGTGTTTGGAAAGAGGTTTGGGGGTGGCTGGGAGGGTGTGTATACATAATGCTATAGTTTAGTATGGGGAATGGGAAAGCCAGTGCCAGGCGCTGAGGGGTGGCAGGCTGGCAAGTTGGCTCATAAAATATTGCAATGACACCATAAACAATTTTTAGTACTTTTCCATGCCAGCTGTAAATATTTATTGTATAGTACTATGGTCCTTATATTTATATATATACTATATATATTGGATTTTTATGAAGTAACTATGGTTTCAAATTGCTAAGGGGAGGGTAGTGGGAAGAGGCAAGGAAGCCCCTAAAACGTTTTGAGCGAGTTATTTATGGCTCGCAATTTTGAGCGCCATTGCAAGGTAAAAAAATATTAATGGCTAATAAAATATAAAATGTCTCGAGCTTCATAAATATTTAAGCTGTGCTCGCTTTCTTTCCAAGTATCTTATGCTATATATATCTCTCTCTATCTCTCTCTTTTCTTCCTCTGTCTTTCATTTTATCTGCCGTTGCAGTTGTTATGCATAAGGATAAGGAGGAGAATGGTGTCCTGCCTCATATACACGCACACGATGGCTACAGAACGCGCGAGCTGGGCGCCTTTGAGCATGGCCTGCTGGATGGTGATATGTTCCTGCAGGTAAGTTCTCTACCCTCCTTCGAAATATAACAATATGAAACACCTCTAACCCCCTCCTTAAGCAACCCTCAACCTTAGCTTGGCTTAATTTGTCTTCATCAATTTGTTTGGCCATTTGATGGCTTCATCGCCAGGATATGCCGCACCAGGCAGCCGCATAATCAATCAGCGCTTGTTGAGAGGCAGATTGTGGGTTAGAGCGAATACATTTTACTCATAGATACCCTTACAAATAGATACAACTTTTTTTATTCGAAACACGCAAAGTTCGAAGCGTTTCGATATGTGAATTCGTTTTTATTTTCGGTTTCTGTTCAAACGTGGAAAAATTGTTCAACAATTGAATGCAATTAGTTAACGTCTCGTTGTTGTTGCGGTTTCCTTTTCAATTGATTAACGTGTAATTGGCGCTTGGACATATGTTACCATAATATTTATAATTAATTTTGGCCAGTTGAGTTGATTCCAAGCTACAAACATTCAAATAGCGCATAGCACTCAAATTTTGCATTTCAAGTTTATGTGCCACGCGCTGAGTTGGTCAAACATCAATTAAATTGTCTCGCACACACACAAAACACACACAACACACATTCATGTGTGTGTTTTTGCAAGTTGCATGTTTTTGCTGAATTAAAGCACATTTGTGGGCAGCAGTTGGTGCATGCGGCCAAGGCGCGAACATATGCACTTGTCACAGTCATGACAGTTTAATTTAATGCACACATAGCTCACCGAGCCACCAAGCAAAGGTAGAACGGGGGGCTGCATTGCAAGACAGTAGCCAATTGGCGAGGGGTAACACAAAGAGTTAGAGGCACGCAATTGTGCAACATGCGCTTTATGCACTATTTTATTTTTTGTTGCTTTTGTTTTGTTTTGTTTTCTTTTTCGGTCGTACTCAACAATTCAATGTCAAAGTCTAAAACTGGCAAACTAGCACTTCAAGCCTGCCCTCAAAGCGGCATATGCAACATAAAGTGTGTACTTAAGTTGTTTAAAGATATCAAGCTAAGCAATAAAACTTCTATGATTTATTTAGCTTAAGCCCAGAAATCTTTATATTGATCATCCGATTGCATTTCATGTAAATCATTTAAAATTGACCTAAGGTACCCATAAGATATGTTGCTTGGGTTATGTTAATCTTTATGTTGCTTGGTCTATGTAAAGTTCCTTCGATAAGCGAATAAACAAAACTCAACAAAAACCTTATATTCTATTGTTCTTCAAATATATTAGGAAAATACCAAGTGACGGTAAGATGGTCACCTTAAAATGATTTCAAGATATACTGTGGAACACTCCTTACTCCCAAAGTTGTATGCAAATATAACAGAAAGCTGCACACATTGCAATGCGGCTGTTGCAATTGTTTTGCTTGCAAAAGTGCAACTGCATTACGTATACGCAAGTGTGCAACTAAAACAGGACAAACATAACAAGGACTCACACACACACACACACATGCGACTCAACTGTCTCCTTTCACACGACTTTTGCAATTTGAATGCAAGCCAAAAACATGTTTATTTTTTTTTTTTTGTATTTCTTGTTTTTGTGCTGTTTTTTTGTTTTGTTTTTGCCTTCCGGTAAATGGGCGAAGTGCAGCTAATTGCCAAGCTGCACAATTGTGCATTTCCGTGCATATTTTTGAGACACGTCGGCGCGGAGAGGGGGAGGCTTTGTTGTTGGTTTGGGTGTTTGGGGGTTGCATATTTAGTTTTAATAGCTCAGGTATTTGTTACCTGTTGCCCGTCGTCGTTTCAATTGCTCATGAAGTTTTACTTTTGTTGTTGTTGTTTATTATGGGTCACATATTATCATTAGAAAATGGCGCTTTGTCACGCAGCACAGTTCATGCATATGCGGCCATCTCGCTCGCACACATTGACTAACTGACTGTTGTTGGTGTTGTTGCTCCACATTTGCAACAGTTTTGCAGCATTGCCGTTGACACACATTAGCAGGTGGCTCAAAAAGTGGCTTAATTAATTAAAACCTACTTCAATAAAGACATTGATTTCAGCGAGAACAACAACAGCTACGAGATAGAGGGAGTTGGCTAACTTGGCGTATGAGCAACGAAGAAGATAAATTTTGCAAGCATTAAAACTGGCTTATTGTAATTTGTAAGCAACAACATCCTCGAGCAACAGCGGCTTTATTAAGTAATTATCTGCCGCATAACAGCAAATTGGCCAAAACACAACTAGCCAAGCGACAAGCTGGCCAACAACGGGTCAGGTCGTCTTCTTGGCCAAGGAAATGGTTAAATAATCACTGCCAACTTATCAAACACACAAAACTGTAATGCAAGCCGACAATCAAATGATAGCTAAAACGTATATATCTATATATATATATATATATATGTTTTGACTTGTAGCTGTATAAGTTTGAGTCTGCCGCACAAGACGGGCGTGTATTATTAAAAACGCATTAGAAGACGCCGCCGAATGCTGCCCCGAGAGCACATCAACAGATTCGGACAACTTGGACAGTTGGCTCGTATAAACTGATGCACACAGATTTCAAAGGGGGGAAATTTACGACAGACCCAAGTAAAAAGGAAAGAGAGAGAGAGAGAGAGAGAGAGAGAGAAAGAGAGAGAGCGCGAGCGGGCTGCGATAGAAAAGGCAGCTAAAAACAATTAAGCAGCAAAAAGAAGAAATCTTTTCAGTTGGTTGCATTTCTTAGAAAGAAATTTATTAAGTATGTATATACAAAAGTGCTCAACCTGACGATGCTCTTAAGCATTGAAAGTGTAGTAAAAGATGATTATAATCAAGTATGAGCATAAAAAAGTTGAACGTGCTAAAACATTTCAACGATATTTCAAATACTTTACAACAGTTTGTGTTTTTGTTAGTGATTCCCACCTTAAATATCCCAAACAAAGTTCAAAAATATGCTAAAATAAAGCATACTTAATAAATTGTATCGAAATTAAGATGGGAAGAAAGATCAAGTAAAGATTTAAGTAAATCAAGCTGGTTAAAACATTTATTAGCAATTAGCGATTAGCCTATCTTAAGAACAAAACAAATCCCAAATGATCAACATGATAACGATAACTTTTATTTATCGTGAAAAACTATCTGATTAATATTCGCATTAGTCCCGATAATATGAGTAGATGCAAAGCCACGTATAACAGCCCCACGCTGAAATATAACAGAATTTGATGTTGATTGATATGATTAACCATCGTTTCGTTCTTACTTGTTAAAAAGGGCATCAATATTAGCATAGGTAAATGATTCGAATTGTAATCAATACAGTTCCATACTGTGACAGCGATACCGGCGATGGTATTGATAACGGTTGTAATTAAGAAAAATAGTAGAAATAGCTTTGATTCCTAATGAAAATAATATTATTACAGCATGCTGTTATTGTTGCACTTACAAAACAAGCTCCTAGCAGCAGCAAGCAGCATGCGATGGCGTGGCAAATTGCCATTGCTCGTTGATTATGAGAGACGATTTCTGTTCGATAAAAAAAACACATAGTTCTTAGTAATTATTAGTATTATAAAGCGATAGACTTGCGTTTTACCATCTGGACATACTGAAACAATGATACACAATACTATATCAACGAGGGCAATCACATAACACCCGCGACGCAGACTAATACAAAAGCAAAACTTTTTTAGGCGTACCATTTTGACATTACATAAATGTTTTAAAATATTTTATTGATGATTGTTAAGACAAAGTCAACTACTTAAGAACATAATCAAATTCGCATTGAATGTTAGAAATAATACTAAAAATAAAATCAAGCTGTTAAAGTTTAACAGTTCAACCCATTTTCCAGCACTGCCAATCACAGCGATTCTCTCTCTCTCTGTCGCTCTCTTATCTATTTTGACTCTTGGTACCTTTTGCTACCGTTGGTAATGCTTTAAGGGAATATTGATGTGCTGCTGCCGCCGGTTTGTGGGCATTCCAGACAGACACATCATCACAACTGAGATTCAAATACATACAGATATACGCTTATGTATACTGTATGCTTTATTCGGTATACATATACATATTAATTCCATATCCTTTGGCGGGCTGTGTTGATGCGTTTTAAATGATGACGCCACTTAGCGTTTATGTCGGTTAATACCAACTCTGCAACAAAAACTTCATAGCCACTTCAGAGCCACAGCTACAGCTACAGCTTCAGCTTCAGCTCCTTTATACCTTGTTGTTTTGCTCTGTAATTAGCAGCAATCGCGCGCATTTGTCTCAAGCTCAACTGAAAAAAGCTTCAGCTTCGAAAAAAATATGTTGTTGTTGTTGGTGTTGTGCGGCGGCTTCTGCTGTTGCTCCTCCTTAACCTAAGCTCTGTTGCAAATTGATATTTAAATACGCGCATATTAATTACAGTTGCAGTTCCATTTTATTCCTCTCTCTCTCTCTCTTTCGCTCTCTTCCTTTTTATTAATTAACGCCGCACCGACCCCTGAACACTAATGAGAGCCGCAGCAAATTTGTCTTCTCAGACCACATGTGGCACACACACATTTCACACGTTGCTGCAACGCGCTTATTGCGAAATTGATCAAGTTGCAGTGATGTTTTCAATGGAACAACAGACATATAAGATAAATGCCTGTTGAGTTGTTGATTGTATGGATTTTATTGATGAAAAACTTATTAGCACAGCAGCCTTAAGCTTAAGATTCAAAATAAATAAATCGAGTATAAGTATTTATATGTTTTTAACATTCGATCTCTTATAACACTTTATTTCTGCAACAAAAAAGACTAAAACAAAATCCACTGTGCAACACTATTGTATTACTAACTTGACTTACCGTTAGGCACTCGAAAATCATGTTTCATGATAAAAAATTGCATGCTTAGCATCCATTAGCAGCTTATAAAAATCAAATATAAAACAATCAACCAACAACTAACTGAAAAGTATTAAACTATAAACTCAAAGAAAAATTATTTTATTTACAAGCAAAAAGAAAACTTTTGCATTTTTGATGTTAGTTTTATGAATACCGCAAAGCTAAAAGTTTTGGAATTTTATGAGCATACGAAAAACAATCTAGAGATATGTAATTATAATGCATCATTGCTTGAAATGAAACCTGCAATTAAACAAGAACAACAATAAATGCGAGAGAGAGAGAGAGATGGATAATAATACTAAGTTAAATATTTTGTGTGTAAGGTAAAAACAAATGCTTTTATCCGACTTCTTGGCATTTGCTTGAGCTTGCTTCTCTGCATTTAGTTGAAACTCATTGATTTAATTGCTCATCATTTCCTGGTTGAATTTAATGTGGAACTTCAAAGTTACCTTTTCCTTCTCTCAGTCGCTCTCTCACTCTCTTCGTTGCTATTATTGTCTCTGTCTGTCGGATTAAGCGCTGATTACGTTTTAGCCTCAAGTAAGCGCCGCTGTCTTTGACCCTCGTTTCTCTCTCATTCTTTCTCTCTCTCACTCTTTCAGTGGTTCATTCATGCAGAGATTTTCAGGCTTCATCTAGACCACGAAATGATGGATTAATTCATTCAGAAACTAACAAAAGAAAAAACCCGGCAGCTACTACAATTACGAGATGTCTTACCGTCTTCTTCTGTTCTATCCCCTCTCTCTTTTTTTGTATTTGCCTCGACTTCTATCGATTTTCTGGCTGCAATCTTTAGGTTGTCATTTTGATGGTCTAGCTTCACCTTTCTGCCCCAAAATTTAATTTGTAGTTTTGATTTAACTTTTGTCTTTCTTTTACCCTCACTCCCCCTCTCTCTCTCACTCTTTTTCTCTCGCTCTGTCTTACTCACACTCATTCTTTTTGTTCTTGCAGGCTCTAAATGGATTTCTAATGATACTGACATGCGAAGGCGAGGTCTTCTTTGCCACGCACAGCATCGAGAGCTATTTGGGTTTTCATCAGGTAAGTGGACAATAACAACAACAACAACAACAACAAACAACAATTATGTACATGTTATACAAATTTTGTAGGTTGGGTTGCTTCATCTTTGTGATTGATTTTAATTGCCTGCAAGCAAAACCGAGAGTTTCTATGAATGACAGCTCGTCTCTCTCTTATATAGTATAAAAATATTTAATTTTTTTGGGTCAAGCTCATTGCGGAAATGGGTTAAGGTACAGCACTACCAAAATAGCCGTCTAACTACCAGTTTGGACCAACACCTTAACATACTTAAAGTCCGTTTGTTTTTGTTATAAGTGTCTGAAATATACCCTGTAGTCAGGTGAAAATGCTTATATGCATGAGAAATAATCAAGACAACGGGTAGAATTAATGCTATATAAAAAACAACGACTAAGATATACCCTATATAACCAAAGATTTGTATTTATTTACCTATTTTTTGAGTAAATCACTTCTAAGCTATTTTAATAATAATAAACATGAGTTGAAAAGTAACAATTAGGCTCCAAAATATTTTTTCCCTAATCCGAAATATTATTTGTATATATTCGACTTGTCTGCTTTACAATTTTGCTATAGAAATAAAGAAGAAGAAAAAAAAGGTAATGAGGAGAAAAAAAGAAAAAGAATGCGATTGTGAGGGGGGGGGGAAATGTGAGTATTTCGTATAAAAATCACACCCCAAGATACCCAATAAAAAGACAAGACAAAAACAAGGTGCCACACAGCAAACTGCAAAGCAGATGCAGCCAAAATGCCGAGGCAGGCACGCTGCACGTTGCACATTGCTCGTTGCATGGCAGGTACTGTGATCATAAATAAAAATCAGATCAGCATGAGGATTGCGCAATCGCCAATGCCACAATGCCACAAAGATTTGCTTACGCAGCTGTCAATGCTGGCAGCGGCTAGGTGAGGGAGGGGGACTGCTTTTGAACAGGGCGTGGCATTGTTGAGTCAAGCGCGTATTATTAACTTGCGACGCCTCGACGCAGCTGTGCACCCAACTGCCCCTAAGCGGGGCAACATGTTTTGGGCCTAACTCGAAGAGTCTGTGGCGCGCCAGTGGCTGTCTACCACGACTACCTGCAACCGCCTCTCCACACCGCCGCCTCCTGTTATGGGTATTTGTTTCTGTTGCTTTTTTTTTCTTTCTGATTTTTTGTTTTTGCCTACTTTATTGTATTGGCGCTTGTCGAATGGAAATTGAAAATTGCAGTTAACTTTCTTCAGACTCATACAAAAAAGGTCTCTCCTCGCTCTCTCTCACTCTTTCTCGCTCTTTGTGTGGGTTTGTTTGCTTCTCTCATTTTAATTTAGTTGTAAATGTGTAAAGCGGCATTTGACACGCCCCGTTTGGCAGCTCAATTAAAAAACGTAGCTGCCTATTACCATGGCCATTGGCCATTGGATTGCTCGCTGTTTGCTTGTTGCAGTTTGCTTATTGCTTATTGCTTATAGCTTGCTGCTTGTTCTTATTCAAGCACATATTCAAGTATATTCCAATTGAGATTGCGGTCAAATCATTTGCTTTGTTGGTTTTTCGCAGCAACACGTAGAAAGTTTAACGCAGAGAGAGGCGCTGCCTTCCTGCCCTCCTCAGTGTTTCCTTTCAACTCCTTAGTGATTTGTAGAGAACAAAATAGAGATGCGAGCGTGAGTGTTAAAGAGCTTTAAAAAAACACTATAACACTAAGGAAAAGTTCGTACACACGACCTTAAGATTAATTATCACGAACTTAATACGACTTAACACAAATCAAAACGATAAAAAACATAATTGAACCTAACACGATCTTAACACGATCCAAACCTTATCTCAACACATTTCTGTCGTGCCCTTTTTTTGCCATCTCTAACGTGTATTGCATTCGCATAGCTGTCGCCCCGATCTTGTTCTTATCCTTCTTCCCGGCGCGTGCAGAATTTATGTCTCAATTTGTGGCCAACATGGGGCGCATTTTCAATTTGCGCGCATTTTGATTTATACGCCCAAAAACAAAAAATAAGAACAAAACCAGAAACCAGAAACCCAAAACTTTAGCGAAAGCGAAAATCAATAACAAAGTTTACTGAACCCCAATAATAAAAATAAAAGATTCTTTTAGCCCAGAACTTACAATAACCTCAACCTCAACTGACCTAAACCACTTTTCTACTTATTGAATTGCAGTCGGACATTGTGCATCAGTCCGTTTATGAGCTGGTCCACTCGGAAGATCGCGAAGAGCTGCAACGCCAGCTGCTTTGGAACAGTTTCCTGCCCGCAGACATGTCCAGCATGCAGCTATCGGAGACCCTAGCACCGGATAAAGCGCTCTATTTGGAGCGTAGTTTTACGGTACGTTTCCGTTGCCTGCTGGACAACACATCCGGCTTCCTGCGCTTGGATATACGCGGTCGCATCAAGATTTTACATGGCCAGAATCGTAAGACAGAGGAGCCCCCGCTGGCATTGTTTGCCTACTGTACACCCTTCGGACCGCCCAGTCTGCTTGAAATACCGCACAAGGAGAATATGTTCAAGTCGAAGCATAAGCTTGACTTCTCCTTAGTCTCCATGGATCAACGGGGCAAACATGTTCTGGGCTATGCCGACACTGAGCTGGTCAACATGGGTGGCTACGATCTGGTGCACTACGATGACCTGGCCTATGTGGCAAGTGCACATCAGGAGCGTAAGTTAATCAAATACTTTATACAAATTATTATTTTATTACTTAAGAATCCTGATTAAATGAATATTGTAAAACTCAATAATCTCTGTTGCAGTGCTAAAGACAGGCGCCTCGGGCATGATTGCGTATCGCTATCAGAAGAAGGATGGCGAATGGCAATGGTTGCAGACCAGCTCGCGACTGGTTTATAAGAACTCCAAGCCAGACTTTGTCATCTGCACGCATCGTCAGCTGATGGATGAGGAGGGTCACGATCTGCTTGGTAAGCGCACCATGGACTTTAAGGTTAGCTATCTGGACACTGGCTTGGCGTCCACATACTTTTCCGAAGCTGATCAGCTGGTGGTGCCACCGACAAGTGCCAGTGTCTCGCCAACAGCACATGCTCTGCCGCCGCCGGTGACGCCAACGCGACCTAATCGACGCTACAAAACGCAGTTGCGCGACTTTCTGTCTACGTGCCGCAGCAAGCGCAAGTTGCAGCAACAGCAGCAGCAGCAACAGCTTCAGGCACAGCAATCTTCACCGCTGGCACAGGTTGGTTCACCAGCGCCAGCTGTCGTTGAATACCTGCCCGATCCAGCAGCTGCTGTGGCGGCTGCCTATTCCAATCTGAATCCCATGTATACAACATCGCCGTATGCGACAGCCGCGGACAATTTGTATATGGGCAGCTCCATGCCGGCCAATGCCTTCTATCCCGTCAGCGAGAATCTCTTCCATCAGTATAGGCTACAGGGCGCCGTTGGCGTCGGTGGCTACTACACAGATTATCCACATACCGGAGCGCCAGCATCGGCATATGTAGCGAACGGCTTCCTCTCCTACGATGGCTATGCCATTGCCTCCAAGGACGAAAAGTGGCAGGAGACGGGCAAATACTATAGCGGCTATAGCAGTGGCTACGGCAGTCCAACATCCACGCCACAGGTAAGTTCACGAGGAAATCTCTAAGCGGAAGTTTTATAATGTTGAATTCAAATCTCTAGAAATCAAAGTGCAACACTTTAAAACTGAACTTAGATATAATAATTGTGATTTATTCTGAAAGATCATATAAGTAAAATATCCCTAACAAGTGTGGCAAATTTGTTATAATTTATTGTAAGCAAATCCAATCAGTTTCCAAATCATATTATCGATAAGAATTTATATAGATAGAGGCACCAAATGGCGAAATTCTTATTGATATTATAAAAAACTCTCTTAATAGAATGTTTCATACAAACCCACCAAACTGGTGAATACTGTAGTATGGTGAATTTATATAAATTCAAACTTAAGGAAAACGATGTTTACCTATATGAAAGATTTCTTTCTATCGATACGTTCGGTTCCGAGATGTGAAATTATTTTTAGTTTTCTTCTCTTTCTTACAGCAAATACCCCTAAAGACGCCTAAATCATCGCCACAGGTCATGGAGGTAATTTCCTGCTCATCGGATGGCGCTTCACCCGTTTCTGGAGCTGTTGCCACGCCCAACGGCAGCAGCGTTACGCCCAAAGTGGAGCTATCGGCAGCAGCCGCCAGTCAAGATCCCTACGAGCGCCAAACGGTTTTAATGTGGGGCACCACACAATCTAGTGGTGTGCCACTTAACAGTCGCCTGGCAGTCAGCGCCAGCGGTGGCTCACCACAACGCACAACACCGCTGACCAATGGTCTCAGCTACAACAACAACAACAACAACAATGAACATGAGCCGGCAGCAGCTGCAGCCAAATGGAATGGCACCAAAGAGCTGACTGGCAAATCAACAAGTGCCGGCACTCCAGAGAGTTATCAGCTGCAACATGATGACTCTGGTCTCTACTCGGCATCCTCGCACACCACATCGCCACAGCAGCAGCAGCAGCAACAACAGCAGCAGCCACATTCTGGCCGTGGTTTGGGTTCCAATGTTAGCAACTCTAGCAATAGCGTAACACATTCAGTTAGTGGCACTGAGCACCCAACGTTGCAGCCACAACCGCCAAGCTGCGCAGCCAACAACCACCACCAACAACAACAGCAGCAACAACAGCAATCGCACAGTCATCATGCAACACATCCACATGCACACTCGCAGCATCACCACCCACATCCACATCCGCATCCACATCTGCATCAGCAACAACAGCATCCACAACAACAGCATTCACATTCACATCCACATCAACAACAACAGCACCAACATCCGCAACAGCAACAACAACACCAACATCAACAAGATGCAACCAGTGCTGCCCATCAACATTTGCATCAACAATCGTCATCGGCGTCAGCAGCAACCGCAGTAGCAGCTGTGGCAGCAGCAACGCCCAATGGCAGCGAGGTATGGTCGCCGGCCAGCTACACGCAATACTCGCAATATTTAGCCTATCACCATCATCACCACCACCACCATCCGCACCACCATCACCATCACCATCATGCGGCAGCAGCGGCAGCAGCAGCTGCAACCATGCCAGCCACGCCACATCACCAACTGCACCACCATCACGGGCAGCACACGGCAAGCCGCTAAAACAAAATCCCAAAAAACAATTAGTATGCACTGTAGTTGCACCCCACACCACACCCAAAAAAAAAATTAAATAAACAAACCACACTAACATCCGACTAACCAAACTCCAACTCCCTACCTAGATTTTAATCAGCAACAACCAAATGCAACAGCAACAGCAACAACAGCAACTGACTGGCTATCAGCTGCATCATCATCAGGTGGATTCATCACCACCAACGCCAACACCCACGCTGCCAGCGGTGAGCAGCCTACTTGGCTCCAGCTCAGCTGATGCCGTCTCGCCCTATCAGCAAATGGTTGCTGTCACAGCAGCAACAGCCGTGCCACCACTCATAATTTGTGCCGATGAGTCGCTGCAGGCGCTTAACAACAACAGCAACAACAACAACAACAACAATAGCAATAGCAATAGCAACAGTAGCAGCAACGAGGCACACATTAGCTCCACCTCAAGCAGTGTTGCACGTGGCGCACGCAAAGCAGCTAAGCTACAACAGCAACATCTACAACAACAACATCAGCCAAACTACCAACAGCAACAACAACAACATCATGCACAACATTTACTCTATCCGTCAAATATAACGGCGCATACGGCATTGGCTTATGTGACGCCACCAACATCGAGTGTTGCTGCTGGTGCATATCTGGATGGTAGTCCGCTGCTCTCCTTCTCGGAGGTGACCAACACGCTGCTGAATCAGTAGACAAGGAAAGGAGAAACAGAAACAACAACAACAACAAAAACACACACACAAACCATGTTCAACAGTTTTGCCAAAATGTGGACTATGACTATCGTATCTTCCATAATATCAACACACACACAAACAAACAAATACACAAATAGAGCACACCAGGAACATCAAAAACAAAAGAAGTAAAATAACATATCAGTTCATAGATTTAACTTAAATAACTAAAGGAGCCTTGCTTAAATGTATATGGCATTCAAAATAAAGACACTCGTTGCTTTGTAAATGTAACGAGTTATTCGTTAGATTGTAAGCGATAAAAGGTTACTCGCAGCTTTTGTTAACATAACGAGACATTTGGCATTACATAAAACTACCTCTACCTAAAATTCAAATTCAAACCCAAACACCAAAATAAGAGAATAACTAACGAATAAATTTATGCAAGGCTCTTTGAAAGAAAATTAATCACAATGCAAAAGTATTATTTATTGATAAATGTTTGGGAACCAATCCAGTTAGGTGTCGTCTCTTGAGTTAATTCCGAGCAAAACAAACAATATTTACGAAATATATATAAATAATTCTATTTATTTTACTGTGATAATTTATATAAACTACATGTACATGTATTTAACACTAGGCGTGGTTGGTGCAGCATGCAGGCAATTTAAAAACGTTCTATTCATTAATAAAATCGAAAATAGAATACAATTAAAGCCTACACAAAGTACATAATCAAATATTCAATTTTCAGTTGTAGTTACAACCAAAGATTTTATTCTAATTTATAAAAATACTTGTAGCATATAAAAACAAATCCATTTTGTGGCTTTGGGTTGTTGCGCCAAATTTTAGTTTCATTATTCAGGCACTCATAATACAGCACTGAATAAATTTATAATAAAAAAAAAAACAACATTTAAAAAAAATTACAATTAAATGCTTTAGTTTAGTGCTAAGATTAAACATAATTAATACATACAGTTTTGAAATGCTTGTATTAATAATATTTAACAATTTAAACTTAAATAGATATAATCAACAAATACAAACAAAATGAATGCAAGTAAAAGTAATTTTCATGATTCCTATCGTTTAGCATGTAACTCATTAGATAAATAATCCTGTAATCCAAGAGTGTGTATTGTATATTTAAATAGATTTCTTGAATTTCTAGTCGCCCGCATAAAACATTTAATATACGTATATATTTAAATAAATATTAAAAAACAAAACAAACAAATTAAACAATTATTCAAAAACTGCAAATGTACATTTCAATTTGACTGCCGTGAGTAAAACAGGCAGCATTAATAACAATAATATTTGCTAATCGAAGCTAAAATCGAATTCCAATCTAATATTAAATGAGGATACCTATGTATGTGTAGTTTTTAACTCACGCGCGAGATGTCTTTGTTTGTTATTTACGAGTTCAAATAATAATTATTTCATTTGACAAGAATTAAAACCATAAGAAAACCAAGTGCATGTACTCGTAACGCGCATATTCAAACAATCAGAGCGAAATAAATCTAGAAAATATTCAATCAAAATTCCATATGAAATGTATGCGTCTTAATTTGTTTCCAAAGTAAGGTCAAAGATGTTTGTTTGTGTCAATCAAACTTTGGTTGTGCATTGACATAACTTCAGTTTTCATGGAAATCGTTCACAACAAATATTTCTAAAACATACTTTTAGGATGACTAATTAAACCAGAGATATGCAGCTTGCTTCAAATAGATAAAAAGTCTGCATACTTTTAGGATCAGCACTAAAATTCTTGTAATGATATATATGGATGATAGCTCAGTTTCCATTCTTTGATTGAGTGCTATGGAAAATTATAAACAATAAATAGAACGTAGATATTGGTCGGGCTGTGAAAAAAACAAATGCGAGGGCTACAAAAACAGAACACTTGACGAGCACTTTTAACTGAGCAATTGAGCAACACTTAAAAGAGCCAAAATGAGTAACTATCGATGCATTGTATCGATACATCAATTCGTTTGCCGCGCTTATTAAAAATAAGTTTTTCTTATGACGTAAAATTTTATAAGAATCGTTTGTCAGATATTTTATGTTTTTTAATAATAATAACTTTGTATACTAAAAGTCTTAATGATTCGTATGGGAAAAAATTCAGTTATTCTCAAATGCATCTTAGCTGCTCATCTTCTCAGCTGCAATGTTTGTTTGTTTATTTTTATAGGTTTTTTCATGGGCAATGCAACCGCAAGCCACAAAACAGCAACCTGCATTATGCTGTTGCTTAATTGGTAACTTTGCTGCATTAATAGGCAGCACACAAAATGCTTTGATTGACACTCAACAATATATTTACTATTATATTGTATTTACTTTTTTCAAATAAACTGCTAAACGCCACCGCAGCACCAAAGTACATACTTGCAGATTATAAAAAAAACGTTCATCAATTGTTTAGCGCTATTTTGAAGACTTGTCCATAAAGGTTTAATCAAGCGATGGGCGCCACAATGGAAGCGCACCTAGCGCCTATTAAATCATATGTGGGTTAAGTTTTTTTTTTTTATTGTAGCGGTTGCTGTTCAGTTAAAATATGTTTGAAGCGAGCATGATTAATCCGAGCAGTACCTAGTGCGTACCTACATATATGTTAATATATGTTATACATACATATATGCATATGTACACATATATCGCTCGAAAGCAGAGCAATTAATCATGTAGTCTAATTTCTATGTGCGATACATCATTCAACCGAAAATATTTTAGTGGATTGAACATTAGCATTGAACACAATTTTGTAGTTTGATGGCTTCATTTTTGAAGTGGCTGCCTCGATGAGATGCGGCACTTGCTAGCTATATCGATGATTTTGCCTTCTGGGTCTGACAAAACAACGGCACTTGCTCCTCATTGACTCATTGCCAAGTGGGCAAGGTCAGGTTAAGCGGCTGTTGAAAAATACCCAGCCAAACAATAGCATATTCAGACCATTCTGTCATTTGAGAACATGTGTGGAACTCCCATAAGGTGTACTACACGCATATTGATTAACAATAACGTACACTCAGAGAAAAAAATCACACGAAAATAGTTAATTTTACATATTCAAATTGTATATGTATCTCTCTTTGTATTGATATCAATTATGATCCGAATTAAAAAGCAGGCAAAATAATTTGTGTGAATATGGTCGTACTTGATGCTATATCTTTAACGGATATAGTTGAATTAACCAGGAATATGCCTTTTTTCTCTGAGTGTAACATACATTGGCTGATGATATATATATACACTTCACTAAACCTTATTATTTAAATGGAAGACAATGCTTATTCGCTATGCTACGAAAAGATAATACAAATCTTTTTCCAAATACAAAAATTACTATGGGAGACTTTTGTGTTATTATTTTTGTTGTGAGTTAAGAGGGTGTCTAATTTTATGAAGCGTTGCAAACGACATGACAAATGCTATTATGGCAGTAACTCGAGGGTAGACAAATATTGCTTTTTTTATTTTAACATATTGTTTAGATAAAGCTTAAAGAGCTAGATGCGAAGAAGTTCGTGTCTTGAATCTTTCGTTTGAACCATTTACAAAAAGAAATAAATTGCGATATACAACAATTAACAAATTGTACGCATCTGCTTGTTTACTTCTTTATTCAACGTTTGATTTGAGTTTTTTTTCGCTTTTCATTCAATGACCTTTAATAGTCGTGTTATGCATTGTGCCATCGGCCACATCATCTTTCATCTATATCTAGAGAGTTGAAGATGTTGCAGTGGCTTCAATTGAACAACAATTAAGTGCAATAAATGTATCCAAAGGTGATAATCTTAGCTTATTCAGGGCTCTTGAGTTTGCCTCTCTCTCTCTCTCGTCACTTAAGGTCAATGATAAGCCCAATGCTGACCGCATGCTCAAGCGGACCTCTGAATCATTATTGTTATGCTGATGCTTGATGCTCGACGCTTGATGCCCTGACCTTGCCGCATTGTCAGTTTGACAAATTTGTAGCAGTCCAGATAGAAAAAACTGCCACTTAAACTCGCTCGCAATGTGACCGGATGCGAAACTATGCGGCTAGGCAACTGAGCAACTAAGCAGCTAAACAGCTCACTGCTTTAGCTTGCTTCGAACTTGGACTTGAAGAGTGCGAGTTGCAGCAGCTGCCAAAGGCGAAGGTGCTTACATAGTTAGCTCTATGTTTATTTGACTTTTGACATCCCGCATAAGCGTTTTATGTTTATGAAAATAGCACACTTAAAAAAAATTCATTTTAAATAATAGAAATCTAATCTTAAGCCTTAGACAATAATTCAAAAAAGATTGCAAACCTTCTTTTGTCTTTAGTTTTTCACTCTCTACTTCAATATTACATATATGTTTATAAAACCAACTTAAACTCCTTTCTTTATAATTTCTTTAAGTGTCCGTATTATTTTACTTTTAACTAGCCAAAGTCGTTAAAACTGCCCAATTGTTTACACCTCATTACACACGTTATTCGTAAGTCGTTATTCATTATGTACATTATTCAATTCCTAGTCATTGTCAGTTTGTTGGTGGCGTATACGCAATAATTGACACTCTGCTAACTGCTAACTGCTAACTGTTATCGCTGACAGATGTGTGAATGTGTTTGGAACTTCTTCTGTAAAAACTCAAACCAAAATCACAATCTTAGAGCTACTTCATAAGTACTTTCATTTTTCATGCTCATGACCAGCTGTTGGCCTGCGGCTTTGTGTCACTTCAAATAAGTTTTAATCAACGTGTGAATCTCTGCTTATTGTTGTTATTTTTTGTTTTGTTATTATTATTATTGTGGGGCTTTTTCAATGAGACCTTGCGAAACACGAAAAAGAAGAACCGTGCGGTGCGGCGAGCTTAAAGCTATCAACATGAATTTTTGCCGAATTGCACCAATTTAGCAATTAAACATACTACATATGTATTATATATACATATATGCTGGCCCCTTTGGGTACGAGCGAGAAGTAAGCATAACAAATGAGCGAACATAAATGGCAAGCAACAATTGTTATTCTTTTGAATACCCTGATCTTCTAAAATGTGTTCAAATGGGATCTAATAAGAACATGTAACTAAGTACATATTTTATTTCTGATCAGATTAATGTCTCTATAACTACTTTTCTACTTTTTGGGAAAATCGTTAAATTGTCCAATGAAATCCCCAAAAAGCTAATGGATTTTTTTTACTATTTCTTTTTGGTTGACAGAGCATCTAAAAGTCTAGCACCTGTGTTGGTGTTATTGTTATTACTGTTGCTGTGTGGCCTTCAATTGAATCACACGCCTTTGCCGCCCGCCCTCTTCTTGTGAGAGCAACAACAACAAACAAGAACTAAGACATGTCGATGACACACCTTTTGGTATGTGGTATATACGATTAGTCTCCCCTAGAGTAGCATTCTGTTTCACTGTCGAATTGTCTTTGGCTGTAGGCCCCACACCTTCTCTTGATTTCCATTGAACCCGTTGACATTGCCGCTAATTGCCAAAAGATGCGCAACCAACAAGTGCAGAGCAAACTCGTGATATGTAGAAACTCTAAAAAAGTTGGCATTCAAATGATTTCTTACAGACTGTTATGCAACTTGCAGTAAAACAAATGAGAAAAATAAAAATAATCTGTGAGTTAAACAGCTTTAACAATATTAATATTGTGCCATATTAAAAGAGCACAAATATTTGATGAAAGTTTCATTTTACTCAAAAGTGTCATCAGTGGCGTCTTTTGAGCGGTTTTGTAGCCTTGGTTTGGTTCCAGTAAATTACATCTCCTTTTTGAACTGATGCGGTTCATAACGAAATCGTCACATGTCGTTTGCAATTACTGATTGACCTTAACAACGGCTTTTTGTTTTGAAGCGTATGCCAAATGGAGCTGATGTTGATTGTAATGCTATTGCTGATTTTCGATAGTAATAATGATGATACAACTACTGCTGCAAGTCATTGCTCACCCAATTTCAAAACAAATATATGTTTTCGTACAAAAGTACACACATACATAAATGTGTGTATATCTTATAGCTACTTATAACTTCAACGCCTTCCAAGTTCCACTAAATCCGCACTAAGACAATTTAACATTGTGTGGCATTCAATGTACGTCTCGAATTTCACTAATAACCACCGAAAGTCGATGCGGTTCGATTTGGTTTTCGGATTTTTGATCTACTGATTGCCACAGCGAAGGTCAAGCCGGAAATACAATTCAAATATGTATTGCATTTAGATTTGTTGAATGTTTGTAATTGCTAACGATCTAAAGATGTTACCCACGGCAAAAAGAAAAAAAAAAATACTTACAAATTACATATAACAATGAAATTTTTGTTTTGTTTTGTTAAACATGCAGCTACTGAATGATGCTTGATTTTTTTCTTTAGCCCCAGGCAAACTATCTAAGAAACATTAGAAACCATATCTATATAATTAATTGTATATTAACATATCGCCTTGAACGAACATCGACATTTATAAAGGTTTTAGCTTAAATATATTTAATGTCAATTAACTTTTTACATCAGAAAGTTCGGAAATCGATAAAAAAAAAAATAAAGATAAAAATCATGTACTGTATAAACGCAGCAACCGTTGAATATTAAGTATATTGTAAGAAAGGTTTTTCTTTAGCTTTCAATCACAAACACAATTTTGTTGTAGCTGTTTTGGTTTTCACATTTCAAAAGAAAATTGTGCAAAAATAAATTGATAAAATTTGTATAATTAATAATAAAAATGAGTATCAACGATGTTAAGGCTGGCAATAGTTGCGATCAAAGCTACGAGGACGAAAACTCTAGCCTTAAATCGAGTGTCTCCCATTCAGTGCAGGAGGAGTCACCAATACGTGTGCGCGACATGATAAATCTTTATAACTTTGCCACACAAAAGAATCAAGAATTGGAAGTTGCAAAGTCTATATATTTTGGTGAGAATGTTAAGTGTGCACAAATGGAGCATTCGGCATCAACGAATCAGGAATGCTGCCAAAACAGCATAAGCTGCAAGTAAGTCAACGAAATAAATATCTTTTTGACATTTATTTATATCACAAATCCACTTGGCAGCTGTCTAAACAATAGTCAAGAGGCCAACTTTCGCATGACCACATCCGGAGATCAAACTTTGTTGCGACAATCGTTGGGCGAAGATGCAACAAATGGTGAAACAAATTCAAAATCATATGAAAGCAAGACAACCATAAGACGCAGCAAAAATGGTAAATAAAAAATTGACCTAAAATACGTTTTTCACAGCTACATTTTTTGTAAGCTGACAAAAATGTTTAAATACGTTCTAAGCATTATTTCCATTCATCATATTGCCAGGCGTTCGCATCGTAATTGACATATTCTTTGATAAGAATGACAATGACATTGATATGACTGCCAGCCGTGTGGAGACTGAAATACCGCGTAGCCGCATTTTGACCGAATTTCAGCAACGCTCACAGCAAACCAAGCCAACGCCACCCAATGTTTAAAGTGTTAATTACAGTTTATTACATTTCATTTTTCTCAGCTTAAACGTCACAAAATTTCATGTTGTGTATACGTACAGTTGTATCCACAAAAAACAAAATAAAGTAAAAAAAAAAATATCCAAAACGCATTTATTTCATTTCATTGAATTGTTTGTGTTTTCTTTGAAAGCATTTTGGATGCGGCTTTTTTTTTTTTTTTTTGTTAATCTTTGTTTTAGCACTGCAACAGTGACAGCAATCGCGGCGCACTTCAATTTCCTGCCCAGCCGCAGAGTCACGACCCGAGCACAAAAACCCAAATAATAAACACTGTTTGGTGGTGCTGCTGCTGCAGCTTCATATGAATATATGAACCTAGAAATGCAATGAGGCAACACAACACAATCAAAGCGCCAATTCTCCCTGTCCAACTATATAGCATTAACCCAATGCAGTTCTCAGTTTCACAGTTGATTTTTTTTTTATCGCTGCACGACAAAGGGCTTTGAAAGGCGGCACAACAAGTAAATAAACGGCATGAATTGAAAATGGAAAACTCATCTTACAAAACTAACTGAAAACTGAATACTTTTTCGCTGTCTCTGTCGCTGTCCCTGTTGACGTCGACGCCAACGCTCAAAACGTTTGATTGTAGCGAATACTAGGCAAGTACTAAAAGTTGCAAACTTTCGTAATGCTACACCGCCTAATCTGACTCAGATCTCAAGCAATGACGCTGCTATTTGCTGTTGTTGTTGCTCTTCGCGATTGCTCTATTTAGCCAACTGTTTTGGCGATCCAATAAATTAGACAAATAAACACAGACACACACAGACGAATGGTATTTGGTGAAGGGTCTCCCCGCCTAAACGGTGGCATACCCGACACTAATAACCCGAATCTCCAAACAGTGTACATTGCAAATGGAAATGGAAATTTAAATGAAATTGTAGCCGCAATGTTAACGCTTTGTTGCCTGCCCAACTCTCTAAGCTGTAGTACGAGTGCAAACTTTAGCTATGAATCTAAGTCTCGGGCTGCTTCGTAACTGTGCTACCCACATCGGCTACATTTAGAGACGATCTTTGCAGCAGCATCGCCTTCGGCTATTAACGAAGATGTTTACCGCATAGTGGTTAAACATTATACACAAATGTTGCTAATAGATACTAAGCAAATAAGTTTGTTAATCTTTAGCTGTCGGTGAATCTGCTTTAAGCAAAATACTAAATTTATAAGTCATATATATTGTGGTAATCTTTACAACTGAAATATTAATTTTTGACTTAAAATTCTATGCTGTATGTTGAGATTATTTTTTTGTAAACATAAGGAAAAGAGACATACAAAATATAAAAAAAAAATTTTTATCTTACAGCTAATTGAACATTTTCAGTCCGAGTGTATTGTCTTATTTCAGGTATTAAATAAGTAGTAAAATACTCAGAGATTATTTCAATTGCTGTGCGTTATACACTTATTTTGTGAAAAAATCATGGAAAGCTATGGGAAAAAGCTAAGCTGTGACAGAAGCCTAGCTGAAGAAATGTTATTCAACTTTGCACCACTGTGCGTTGGCGTTGATGACGATCGTTTGGCGCTTCTTTTGTGTTACGTCTAGCGGGCGGACTTTTGCCAGCGGCCTAATGTGAATTTTAAGCCAAGTTGAATGCATTGGCAGGCATCAGTTCTGTACGAGACGTCGTTCGATGCGGTTGACGTAGCGGCTAAAAAATATACTTACAACGACAATACATAGATACAGATACGTTTATGCAGCGATTGAGATACTACAAGAAGAAGTAGCGGCAAAAAAAAACTTAAAATAAAAAATAAATATATTTATTGACGCGCGTCGTTTGAAGTGCAATTTGCAATTGCAACGGTCGATTGTGCATCGTCGATAGGCATTAAGTGTTAATGGCATGGCAGAATAAATACATATCAAATTTATGCCAGAGTTGAATCTGTGGATAGCTATCCGATCTATGGATCTAATCGACTGAACGTGATTGAATCAAATTTGGCGCGTGTGCTCTTGACTTTGTTTCTCGGTTCAATCAGCTTGCAACTGACATTTGATCTTTACAAAGATCTTTACAAAGATCACTCGATTAACGATCTACGATCTGCGATCCGTGCGATGATCAGCGTGTGTAGCAAACAAATCGATGTGTGATTTTGTTTAAAATTAAAAAGAAACTAACAAGAAGTTACAATATCTTACAAAGACCACATGGAATGTTATTTAGAGCCCCACCTACGATCAACGCAGCAATTTGTTTGTCAACTTTAATACGAAGGTGAGCCGTAAACTATGTTCGCTGATCGTTCTGTCCATTTACAACTGTTCGTAAGTTAATAACTTCCTTTGATCGGTTCGAACAATTAGAAACAAAATAATGCCCAGAGTCGTAATCAACCTGTAATGCCAGCTAATTGGTATAATTGTTGCTGTTGTTGTTGCTGCAGCAGCTTTTAAACATCTTCGGGTTCGCAAATGCTCTTTCTGTGGAAATTGTTGGTAAAAATGTCAAATAGGCTTTGAGTTTGTCTAGTTGTTTTTTTTTTCTTCTTTTTTCTTGTTATGCTGCCAGGCACAAAACTGCAATAAAAAACGAAACCAGCATCACGAGCTGAGGATAAAGTTGCAAATATTTGTGGCTTGTTGTTGTTGTTGTTGCTGCTGTTGTTGTCAAAAAGGTCAAGACAAGGAAAATACCAAAATATCCAAACCAAATGGACCGCAATTTAATACATATTTTTTTTGCTTTAACTTTTGTTGTCTTGGATGCTGTAGCTTCAAACACGCACAAATTGATCTTGTCAATAGATCAATGAAAACAAAAAAAAAACCTGAAATCGAAATTGAATTGTTTCGATAGTTGAAATATACTTGCTCTAAAATGCTTCAAGTGTCGTGATCTTGATTTAAAAGAAGCAGTCAAGGAATCTTGTTGAGAAGATCACAAAATGGAAAATCTTAATTGAATTTTTAAAGGTCTTTGAGGTGATTTATGGAAAATTGTAGCACAAGCAAACAGAAATTGAAAACAACAAAAAAAAAAAAACTATTTGAAATCAAATGCTTTGAAGAACTTTTTTTAAAAGGCCTGATAATTTTGGAACCGAACCGATTTAATGCTTAAAAAATATTAACAACAATAACTTAGTTTTGATTGTACATTTTTTACCAGTTAATAAAAAAATCCGGTTTAACTCAATGTGTCCATAGTTTGAATAACTAAAGTAATCAACTCAATTAAATGGTTTCAATGATTCGAGTGAGCTTCAATATTGAGATCAAGATTAAAAATAAAGATAAAAACTCAACTCTTAATGCAAATGTTTTCAAGACGATTTATAGATATTTGGAGAGCACAAATGGTTTTAAATGCTTCGATTTATTTGATTTCAAGGAAAGCAAGTAAACATCGGTAAATAGTTCAAAGTTCAATTTGGCATATTTGGAAAGCTTGGAAAGCAGCAACAAACTGCATTTCGGATGCGAAACCAACTAGCACGACAAATAACACACATAATATGAGTGAGTGTGTGTGTGTGTGTATTGTGTGTAGAGTGTAGCTGCAAGGTTGCAAATTGAATTGTAGGTGGAGGTCGAGGCAGTGGCAGAGGCAGCTTCAAATGCGTTGCTAATTCTGCCAGCCATAAAATGGCAACGATTTATGCCGCTTGATAGGCAAACGTAAAAAATACGACTGCAAATGTTTTTAAATTACAAATAGTTACGAAACCTAAATCGAAAATTGTTTTCACCATGGAACGCAATGGCAAATGCCCATTGTTTGGGCATTGTTACAAAACTGTTGAAGAAAGTTAATCAACATTCGGCACACTAAGACTTATATTTTTGTAACATAATGCATAAGTCAATTAGTATTTAAAGACACACTTTCCAACACTTGTACTCATGTTACATATTTATTTAACACTTTCAGCCAACCAAACTTCAAAAATAAGCTCCTCAACGCTTGGGCAATTGGAGACAATTCGAAAAAACGAAATAGTTCACTAAAGAGGCGACAACGAAAAGACGAAAATGACATTAAATTTGAAAGATTTTCATCTCTTGGCAATCGCAGTATTCTGCTTTATGCTATTTCGGGCCAGTGAGGTAAGTTTTGCTTTGTGCCACCGAATATCGCAACAGAATCTTAAAGATATGCATATGCACGTGATCATTGAAATGCAAATAATACTGATTGGAATTGTAAAAACATTTCTTAAAATGCATACATACATATTTCAGTCGAGTACAAGTGCTTATTAACGTGCCAGAGATAGCAACAATTAATTGTTTAAATAATATATAAAAGATTCTAAATACTTATATGATTACAATGCAAAATAGCTGCTCAGTTCTTCGGATTCCATAAGCATTTCAGTTTGCTGAAGTTGAGATAGAAAATGGTTATTTCGAAACTCATGCCTCGTAAATAATCATCATTTAAATACATCAGGTTTTTATTTACCTAATGTCGATTAACACCCGAGTAGAGGCTTAATAGAATTTTTTATGTCTCATTAAATATTTATAGAAAAATGTTAACAAACATATTTACAGATTGCAATATAATATTAGTTATAATTCTTTTGTTTTTGTTGAATAGCTTCGCAAATCGTTTGCTTTGTTAATGCAGTTTTTATCGATTTTAACGTCATATGTGTTTATGGTAATTGTCAAAAATATAATAAGCTCAAAATTGAACGATAATAAAATTCAGCAACAAATATTTGGTACTCAACTCTAAACATCAATTGTAAGGCTTTAAGATTTACATCCTTTTAATGGCTTCGATTTTAATGAGATATTTTTTATTTTACAACTAAAATAGTTATTCATGTTGTGTTTTAATGCCACTAAATTTGATGTAAAAACTTATTTCATCATATTTATAAGACAAATTTTTTAAAATGTGCTTCCTTATTATAATTTTGTTAAAATTGTTTGTAATACTGTTAATTAAAAACATCAAGATTGACGGCTTAGAGGTGCCTTTATGCCATTATTTATTTAACATAGTTCGTGACAACAGCTTATCTTTATGCTTCCTGTGTATGCATTTCAAAATTGATACATCTGTCTATTCAAATTAAGCTATATGCTATATAAAAATTATAAATTTGCACTACGTCAAGATAAAAGCAATTTAAACAACTTACTTTAGCAACTTTTGATTTGAAGTCAAAACAGCAACTGGATAATTTTTAAAAGTAATTCTTTTTAATAGATTAAATTAATTTCAAACTTTCGTTGCAAAGCAATATTTTCTTCTTTTAATTTGCAAACTTTAGCGATAATTAATCATGTTTAGCTTATTCGCTACGCAATATTCGTTCGCACATTAAGCCATTAAAATTGGGTGTTTATCATTTTGCAAAATGTTTCCACTCCCCAAGATCATGTGGACGTTACGCCCTCTAGCAAAACGCTAGCAGAGTTTGTATCTTTAGCTTCTTCGTCTAGTTTTTTTTTTTTTTTTGTTTATTCGGCGTCACTTCCCAAGTGCTTTTGAGCAACGGCGGAAAATGTTGTAATTTTGCGCTCTTTACGCTTTGTTTCATTTTTAATTTATTCTATGGCTGTCTATGTGAGTGCACCTACTACAGCTAGCCTGTAGTAGGTCTTCATTCACACACATGCCACAGTAACAACAAAAGTAACTAGCAACAAAAAATAAAGCAACGCCAAAGGTCTTCAAGCATATTAAAACAAAGACGTTGACGCAGTCGCTGACCAAGTGACCTTTTTACTGACACTTTTGCTGCACAAGAAGTGAAAAAAAGACGAAATAAAAAATGGAACAAATTGCGTTGAAAAAAAGTTTCTGCGAAATGAAGATGAAGTTGAAGTGGAAGCTAACATTTAATTTAAAGTTATGAAGTTGTGCAAGTGCTTAACGGCGTTTGAAAAATTTTAGTAAACATTAATAGCAGAAAATGAAATGCTGTTAACTATGAAATAAGCAAAAACTATTTACAGCGTGTGATCAAATTACTTTAAATAAGCCGCAAGTCAAATACTATTTGGTTAGTCATCCATTTGGCATGCCAAATTGTTAGACAGCTCTTTAACAGCTCAGCATCCAGAGATTTGCTTGTGTGTCTCTGCTTGTAAACAATGTCTGTGCCCATAGATGGTAAATGTAAAATAATTTTAGCCCACAGCGTCGTTAAATGAATGCTAATCACATTACCTTATAAGCTTACGGGAAACATATCCAAATACGCGACAGTGTAAAAGTGATGAGAACTGTTGTAAAGCGACAAATAAGTGTGCTCCAGATTTAAGTTATTGACAAGGAAATACCCTGTGCAGAATGTAGTTAAAATTAAAGTATAAAAGAACTCACTTCGCTCTCCTGGACGTATTTCATTGCGAGGAGTAAGATATACCATTAAATATTTTTGGTGGTAGAAAAATATTTAATTGGAAAAAAACTAGGAAAATTACATTTTTGAAAGTTACAAAAACGATTGACGATTTCTTTTATAACTTATTTCTTATATTTGGAACACAATTATTTCCAATTTGATCATCTTTCAATAATTTCTTTATGATCTATCAATCTAATGTAATTTCCCATGTTTTTAATACACCTTAACATCTATTCAAAAAAATAGGGCAATTAGGTCAGATTATAAAATTTACATTTGCGCTCCATAATAAATGATCAAAATGAAGATGTCAACATGGAAACAAAAATGGACTGAAAATCTGAATTTTGGCAAACATTTTTTAGTAGTATCTGCCATCTATTGCATGCTTTTTTTGGTGTGACCAGCTGTCAAATGAACTCTGAAAATTTTACTCAGGAATTTGAAGGGTTTAGCAACAAAAAGCGAACGTACAAATTTTATTCAAGCAAAAAACATCTGTTGTCCAGCAAATGTATATATTTTGCAAATCGTTTTTTTTTTTTTATTAATAATAATATGTATTATATAAGTCTTGCGCCAAACTGTAAAAGGTTGTAGGGCTGTGCTTTGCTTAGAGCGTATATGTTATTTGCTATATTGTATTGTAGCTGCTGCTGGGAAATAGTTTTTCACGGACTCGGCAGGCAAGCAGCCAAACAGGGAGGAGGGCGGGCACGGAAGCTGCTTCGCATATTCACACGTAGTTATATAGAGAGAAGGCACAGTGGCAGATTTCGATAAGTCATTTGGCTATAATTTGTGACTGGCAGCGAGCGGGAGACACATGAAGACTTTTTTCTATATAATTAAACATAAAAATGAACAAATGAATAACTACAAGAAAGAGATAGAAAAAAGCTACAAGAAAACACAACAAAGTTGACATTTCACACAGCAGCAGGTCGCTCGTCTGTTGCAAGCAGCCGTGGCACCATGTGCCAAGTTATGACATCACATCAATTCATCAACGGGTGGACCAAAGCCGACATCGACATACACCATGCCAGCTAGACAGCGGCACGAGTAATCATAGATCTTGATCAGCAGCAGCATTTGTTTAGCTTCACTAATCGCTTTTGGCTTGGGAATGCGCCGCAAGCAATTCTCATTGCTGCCACACACATGTCCATATCTCTAATCATTCTCTATCTCTCTATCTGTTTATGTATTTCTCAGTGCCAAAATGGCGTTGCGAAAACATCCTTCTCTTGCACAGGACGTCCAGCTGGTTACTATGCTGACGTGGAGACAGGCTGTCAAGTGAGCATCATTTTCTAAGCTAATCTAAGATGTGTTGATTTTAGCTTCTTAATCATCCCTTTCGCTTAGGTCTACCACATGTGCGATGGACTGGGCCGACAGTTTAGCTATACCTGTCCCAATACCACGCTCTTTCAACAGCGCATGCTCATCTGCGATCATTGGTACATGGTCAACTGTTCCAAGGCTGAGAGCAATTATGCAGCCAATCTTTTAATTGGTAAGTAAGATACATAGCTGTTTAATGTATCAGGTAATCTAGGGTTCAACATATTATACGTTGACTCAGTGCTTAAAAGTCGCTGGTGAAAGCCTTAGCCAATTTGGGATTGTCAACAACTTTTTATTAGAAGATTTTTTGAAAATCATTTCCTTTTAACTCACCTTCAGGTCAGCGTGATAAGCCCTTTGTCAATGATGAGGAAAACAGTTTGCGTACACCACGTCCCGATCTGTTGGATCGTCCCTATGCGCCCGACTATTCCGGCGAGTCCTTTAGAAGCCAATACAAGGTAAATGATTACGAAATTTGTTATAAAACCTACTAACTCGATTATAAACTGCAGCAATTGACGCCCAGTCAAAATCAAATACGCGATGATTCCACAAAATCTGCTGTCAAATTTGACACTCAGTTGGCACAGACTGGTCAAACTCACTGGCGTATACCACCACCCAGTCGATCGATTCTCCCTCCGGCCTATGAGCCACAGGTCGAGTTGATCACCAGCACTGTCAAACCAAGACCCAGAACCAGTATCAGTAGCATAGCCACAACTCGCCGAAGCACTACCACCACTCGCAGCAGCACCACCACAACCACTACCACTCGCAGACCTATCTTTGTTGCTCCTGTGGCAGTTAAACGGACAGAGGCACTGCATCAACGCATCAGCGAATCGGATACAGATGATCTGGGCACCAGTCACAGCACACGCTACAATACCTCTGCAGATTTCAATTCAGCTGAGCTACCCGCCTCAGAGACCAAAAACAACTCCACCAAATTGAACAAGTTTGTCAAGGCACCATCGAAAATCTATGAGCCACCTTTTGTGTATCCCATTTACAATCAGGATGATGGTCAGCAACAGCAGCAGACTGCGGGAAGCTTGGGAACCTCATCAGCAGCACCCTTTAGTACCGCTCCGACTCAGTTGCGCTTCACTCCAGTGGTAGCTGGACCCAGCACAACAGCACGACCATTAAATCGACCCACAACATTTGCTGGACTACCTTTCTCCTACTCCACGTTGGCCACCACAGCAAGCACGAACTTTAGACCTGCTCCCGTTGTACCTAAAACCGAACATCGTACTCCAACGCCAGCACAAAGTTTTCGCCTGGTCACATCCACAACCACAGCGTCTCCAAAAGTACAATTGAGAGCGGAGCTGCCTTTCAATGATCTGCTGCCTCCATTTGTGGAATTCGTGCCACATGATATAGCCACCACACAGGGTCCGCCCATTTACTACGAGTGGAAGGTGCCTGCTAATGGCTTGGAGCCACCCAAACTAGATCCACCCATCGGAGTGGATGGACGCGAGTATCCCGAGACGACTGGAAACTATGGCACCAAATCGGATAACTACAATACAAAGCTGAATGACATAGCCACTCATAGTGGAGCAGCTGTGATGAACAAGAGATTGCCCATCTCCAGATCCATCAAACCTAATGAACTACTTGTGGGCACTGAGAAGGCACAACGACGCTCCGATGTGCTCAGCCGAAGCACTATCTCCAGTTCCAGTTCCCATTCAACAGACATTACACAGTTGCGCAAACAGTTACTCATTCCAGAATATGCTTTTCCTCTAGAAACAATCGGACGAACGGGCTACGCTCCGGGCTCAAGTGCTGCCGGGGATCTTTACAACTCCTTTCAACTTAAGATACCCGAGCGTCGCTCCAGCAGCAGCAGTAGCAGCAGCTCCAGTTCCAATTCCAAAGGAAGCCCCTCCAGCAATTCAGCTAATATTAGATGGTTTGGCGAGAATCCCAAGTGCCCTGAGTGCCATCCGTCGTTTGTGCTACCTGGCACCTGCGAACCGTGTCTGCGTCGCTAATATTTAAGTCTCAGTTCCATTGCAACAAACTACGCCTAGTATTAGATGACATACTTACTACATACAACATACCACATAAAAATAAAAACATATGTATATCCCTATCCATAACAGAGCATCGAGCATCATGCATGTAATGCATTTAAATGTTAATTTTATTGTATATTTCACAGTAAAAATAATGCGCATTAAATAAGTGTGTAAAAACTACGTATATTCAAATATGAACCTTGGTCCACAATTGCTACGTTCCAGGTGGTAAGTAATCTAATATTAGAATAACTGTTATTTTTTTGTAACATCAACAGCAACAGTATTGCTTGCCTAAAACGGCAGACTAACTATAACTTTATAATTTCTTAGAGATGGGCGACCACACTTTACTGCAATTAAATTTTTACAGATTTATCAATATGCTTACGAGTATATAAAATATATATATTTGCTTTTCTTCTGTGACAATATATGCCTGATATTTGTATGCTGATTGTGGTTAATGATTTATGATTTGATAACTTGTGACTTGTGATTGAGTTAAAACATTTGTAACGGCTTAACATTGATTAAATGTGATTTCTTGTTAGCTTTTGACAAAGTTCTTCATTGAAATTAATTCCGTTTGATTTCATGCATTGATTATTTTTAATCAGTGTGATTAACTACACCTTTTTGTGATTATAATTATGATACATTACGATTGTGACTTCACAGTACAGAGTACTTTAGACTACAATTGAGACTTGATATCGCTTTTCATATTAAACAAAAATTTTTAGAGTAAAACTCGTTCTATTTTTCAAGACTTGTACAATTTTCATGTTTGACAATTTGTGTGAGTTGCCCATCCCTAATTTTGATTTCATATTATAACAGATCCAAATGTATATACCGCATTTAAATCGCATAGCATGTGCAACGTCGACGAGAAAAATTTTAAGGCACATTTGTGAAGCACTTGACTTGTGCACTTGAAATTCATATAGAGTGCTTAACTGGAACACTTGAGATTCCTTATGATTAACCAATGAAACAATACACACAAAAAAGATTATGGGACATAAATTAACGAGTGGGTAAACGAGAACGTACATATCTCGTTTGTTTAACTTTTGACTAGCACCCGCATTTAGGGTTCATAATAATAGACACTAGGCGTCCACGGACGGCTGGCACCAACAAGCATTTCTGGATGGGGGTGAGCAAGTTTGCCACAGTTGGGTTGGTCGTCGTCAAACTCTTGACCCACCACCTGGGCGCGCAGAATAACTTGATGACCTGTGGTCACGTCCACATTGGCTACAACGCCCGCCTCGTGGCGGAAATTATAAAAACGATTCGTTAAATGGCCATCCACATAAATCTGAAAAAATTTCGAATGTTTTGCTGAATGATTGATTATTCATAAGTTTTAAATTAAGTTTACCTCATAGCCACCAATGGCAGTGCAGTCCTCTAATTGCCAGCGCACGTAGAGCGCTCGACAGCCCAAGCTGCTGACATCGGTGATGGTCACCGGAAAGCTTTCGCCCGGTCCATTGCCCATGCAAGCCGATGGCTTCGGTTTCTGTGGGTTGAATAGTTCAAATACCAGAATAATGCAGCTACAAAAATCTTACCTTGGGTTTAATTTGATTTTTGGTCATCACATGTTCCATGGCATGCATATCGCAAATAATAGAATCAATAAAGAATTTCTAGCAAATGTAATTAATGTTTTAGTAAATAATTATGTGTATTCAATAAATCATGATCGACTTACTGTTTCGGCAATTGGATCGTAGCGGACTGCATCCAGTGTCTTTGTTACAGTCTTGCACTGATTATCGCAAATGCGTGCTTGACAATGACAACACAGGCAGGGCTCAGCCGGCGGAGGGCGACCCTTGTCGGTAGTTTGCTCCACTAAGTCTTCTTCCTCTCCCTCACACATTGCACACATGCGACGCATTATGTATTCGCATAGGAGACGCTCCCTATCCGTTAGTGCACCCAACTCATCAGCTGCATTACTTTCACAGCGGCATTCTGACATTTCGATGCCACGAGAGTTGTCAGGCTCGGATTCTACTTTCGGCTGCAATCCTGCTTTTGGTGGTATTGATTCGCTTAAATTTGCTCCAGACTCCCTCTTTGGCTCGACGGCTATCTGAGTTTCACCCATCTGCGATGTTCTTTCGTTTGCATCTTCAGTTAAACCTTTGACACTATCACCGGGAGATACTTGCGATGGACTATTTTTTCCATTGGAGATGGTCGAAGGTGCTCTTGAAGTGCTCGATAGCGCGTCTGGTGGTTCGGATAAGGGATCACGTGAGTTAGCATCTGGTGCCTCAGAGTCCGGTAATTTTGGGTCACGCGACAAAGTCGCCGATTTAGAATCCGCTGATTTGGAGCACGAATAAAAGTGCTCGGATGTGCTCGTCAAGTCGAAATATACATCTGATTTTCTAGAAGGGCCGTCAGTATCTGGATCCTTTGGCTTGGAATGAGGGTCAAAGCTCGGGTCACGCTCAAACGCAACAATTTCCGGCGGCGGTGGACGACTCTTTTTTATTGGAAAACACTTATCACAAAACTTTTCCAATTGATCCAAGCACTCCGTTCGTTCCTTCTGCTCCTTGGTTTTGGTTTGGGAGTTTAGCTGAGCTTTAGTTGGCTTTTTGCCTGCCGCTACCGCGTCCATGCATTCTTCGTATGTAAGGGGATTTACCTCCTCATCCTCCTCCTCATTACGTAACAATATAGTTAGATCTTGAAACAGTTGCTTTATATTGGCATTGCGATCCTGACTTTTATCCTTAGTATTACTCAATGTATCTAACATGACCACAATGCGTTCCTTCGGTGAGAGAGATCTGCTACAATCTGAGGCGCAGCTGTTATAACGGGTCACTTCTTTTTCTAATGAAAGGGTCTGCTGTTGTTCCTTAGAGCCAATCGCAAGACAGGTATGATTATCGCAAGTCAAAATGCATTCGTTTGACAAGAGTGGTGAGTCGTTTTCTGAAACGCAGCTGTTATAGCCGGTCACTGCATTTTCTAATGCGCACTCATTAAGGGTCTGCTGTTGTTCCTTAGCACCTTCCGCGAGGCATGTACGATTTTTGCACGTCGTATCCAATATTGGCACAATGCGTTCCGTCGATGAGGCGCAGCTATTATAACAGGTTACTGCATTTCCTGTTGAGCTCTGGTTAAGGGTCTGCTGATGATCTTCGTTGCCTGAAACAAAACAATCGCAATAGTCGGAGGACATTCCACCTATGGTCTCAGGTTGTTGCTTCTCGTCGCTTGCCACGAAACAGACACGATTAGCACAGTCCATTACGACACCTACGGATTCAGGTTTGAGTAGATTGCTCTGCATAGACACGCCGCATTTGGAAATGGCATTTGAATGCGCTGATTTAAAATCCGTTAGGGCCGTTGAGAGCTTTTTATCACAAGCATGGCTTTCCAGAGACTTGTAGCTACTTGCTAGGGCTTGTGTACTTTGCTTGATCGCGGATTTGTAGCAGCTTGCCTGACTAGCTTCAACGTCTTGATCTTTTGGTAAAGTATGGGAAACTTGCGATAGGGGCGTTGAGAACTTCTTGTCACAAGCATGGCTTCCCAGGGACTTGTAGCTACTTGCTAGGGCTTGAGTACTTTGCTTGATCGCGGATTTGTAGCAGCTTGGCTGACTAGCTTCAAAGTCTTGATCTTTTGTTAAAGTGTGGGAAACTTTTCCGGTAGTTGGATTCTCCTGATAAGTTTTTACGTTCATAGAAGTTTTAGATTTTGATAAGCAATCGCAGAACCATTCACGACGATAAACAACCTCGGTGACTGCCGCTTCGTTGCCTTTTTCGGCTTCCTCGGTTGTCCTGGATACCAAGCTGGGATCAGCCGTTACAATGCAACAGTCCATAGGCCTCTCCTTAACTCTCACAAAGGGTGGCTCTGCATCTACTCCACGTCCCATCATACCAAGCTTAGCTTTCTCTTCGGGCGAGCATAGACAAGTAATTTTGGCCATTACGGACTGTGAACGCGATGATGTTTTATCCACACAGTTAAATGAAGATTTGTTGATTGGCATCAGCCCATCGCAATCAGACTCTTCACTCACATACGGCTCACAACTTTTAACTGATGTTACTATAGTACTTTTATCAGCATCGTAATAGCTGCCCTTTGATATCGCACCTTCGCCGCGAGCATTTATATGGCGGCAGGATGGTCCAGTGCCACCACTTTTAACTGATGTCATTATGATACTTGTGTCCACGTCGTTAAAGCAGCAGCTTTCTTCCGCAATTTCAGGGGGTGCCTTTTTCTGGCAGCGGGAGAAACCCTTTTCCTCCTCAATCAGCTGCGTCTGCCTATTTGGGCAGTATATTATTGTTGGTAATGATGTGAGAATTGGCTCGTTGGCAAGACTCGGTCCTGAAGTGCAATGATCAAAGTTTCCAAGGCGCCAGTTGGTATCCTCGCTTTCTGCTCCGTTGGGTTGAAAGTTGAAACGACATTCGCCAATTTTCATGCTATGACATGGTGTATTCTTATCCTTTTCATTTTCACCACTATCCGAGTGCAAGGCAAAATATCGTGAAGAGCTTGGCAAAGCGCAAGGTGGCTTTAATAACTCCTGAGTCGTGTTCTGTGTAGTATCACAGCTTTTCATACAATCTGGCCCGGCAGAGGCATTGACGCTCGGATCTAAGCTCTCAAAAATTGTGATATTGTTGGTAGATTGTTTTACAACTGGATGCAAAGAGGTGCTCTGTGCTGTATGGTAACTTGGAAGTGAGGAGCAAACCACAATACTTATATCTTTAGAAGCATTTGCGGCATTGTTGCATGGCTGTGCCACAGCTTGATGTAATGAAATTCTTTGTGCAGTACTGCAACTGGGAATTGTTAAGTTCACCACGTTGCTTGTATCTTTGGGAGCCGTTTCGGATGCCAGGCTGAAATAGACAGTTGCATTGTCATCATCACAACAGGGTTTACTTATGTCGGACCGCAACGAAATGTTTGGAGCCGATTTGGTGGATTTACAGGTCTCCGGGACAGTGTACAAGCCGGTGGATTGTAGGTTGATTTTAGACGGAATACGCGGCTGCGATTTCGATTGTGGCCACTGCTCGGCATTGCATTTCGCTGGACAGCTATCATCATGCAGTGGTCTCACAAAGTGTGTAGGATAACGTATGTTTCCCATGGCATGGAGATCCTGTTTTAGGTTTGTTTGTGATTGATTATTCGCCTGAGAATTGGAGAGGCGCGAGCGATTGTCGTATAGGTGGGATTTATTTGTCTGCAAGATTTTGGTCGCACTCATTGGCTTGTCATCGGGTTGCAATGAGTGATCGAATGCCGTCTCACTACTGGCATCTTTATTGTTTACGTCCGAACGAGTTTTCTGCAGAAAGGATAGGTTGGTTTGCACATTTCTAGAATTGGATGATGGGCTGGCGTCATCATGGATTTGTGGATGGCTGCGCTCGTCCTGCATATACATTAGAGCTGGGAAACCTGCAAAGAAGATGACAAAAAAGAAACAGTTAGTTGTAGTTGGGCAAGATGTAAACAGTTTATTCCTATATTATTAAGAACATAAATCTCAATTGACAGCCATTTGGACAAGGAACTAAGCGAGAGCAGACAATAAAAGGTGGTTAGGTTTAAGTTTTAATTAGGAGCTTCGGTGTAGCGTTGTTGCGGTGGCGTCTTCAGCTCTCTAATCTCAGAGAGCAGTATTTGACGGCCGCGCGTTATATTTGGCGCCGACCACATCTCGCGGTGGTACAGCTCAAGGAACTTAGCCTCGGCCTTCTCCCGACATGGACAGAAATCAAAATAGGATGTCTGACTGCATGTTTCACGCTCATCAAAACTAGAGAAAATGGTGCCGCGCTGTACACAACGGCAGACTTTCACGTTTATGTGCTCCATATTATCATCAAAGGAGCGACGCTTCCATGGGCACTGGCAGCATCCACAACTTCCCGGACAGAAAACATTGCCATCTTCATCCATGATCGGGCTTGGCTCAAAGCGGCAAGGCGAACAATTTGAAAACTCTCTGTGCTGCGGCAGGACTAGATAATATTTTTTTAATGTCTCTGAGGGTTTTGGATCCATCTCTACCGGTTTTTCTTCCACAATTTCCTCTAATTGCTCGGGCTCGGGCTCTGGCTCTGTTTCTGGCTCCGTTTCTGTCTCTGTTTCGGGTTCGGGTTCTGGTTTAGGCTCTGGGGGAATGGGAATCGGTACTGGGACTGGCACTGGCACTGGCACTGCCACTGGCTCCGGCTTTGGCTCAGGCTCAGGCTTAGGCACAGGTACTGGAGCTGGTACTACTATAGGTACTGGCACTAGCACCGGGTTTTGTTTGGGACAGAGATGCGCCTTGCAGAAGCACTCAACTGAGGTAGTGCAGCTGCCGAAAAATTTTTCATTTTCAGCCTCTTCCATTGCAATTACATTACAATTATGATGAACATGATGTTCATGATGATCACGATGACGATTACGATGCAGATGATGTTGACAGCCAACATCTTTGACATTCCTACCTGTGCTTTTTGGTGGTTCTTCGTTCGTGGGACACGATGTTGTACATGTGACCATTTGGCATGTATTCGGATCGAACTTGAGAGGCATTTTGACGGTTATCGGCCTGCCCTGTAATTGACAATTGGACCTCGACGTCTGTGGGTCGGGTACAAGGCGAGCCGTTATCTCTAGGGTCGCACTGCATGACTTCTTGTCTTGCGACTCAAAGTTTTTCAGCAACATTTCTGTAACATTATTGGCACGTGTAAGTACTTTTCGGAAAACTACAGGATCTATGTAGTTTTTATTGGTGGTTGTGTTGCAGCTGGAGTTGTCATTGCAACAGCTTTCTGATTTTGGTTTGTTGGTCACACCCGATTGACAGCTAAAGAAGCCCTTGAAGCTATGCCCCTCTTTTGGAAAGTCCGGGTCGTTAATGCTTATGCAATCGTGAAAGACATCCTCATCACTGTCATTTCGTCTACAGATTTGCGGGCGCTTTTGTGATTCGGAGGCGCACTTTTGTCCGATTTGTTGCTGGCGCTGACAGTGCAAATGAATGCATTTATCTGGTTTTGTGCACCGTCCGGATGCATTGCAAAGTGTTTTCTTATTTGACATATTCTTGTCCTTGTCCATTATGGCTATATGGACTATGGCTTTTTATGTATTCCAACTAATACAAAAATTTACATGAAAATTTTTTTGTGTGTTGTTGCCTTTTGAAAGATTTGAAATAAACTGAACCCCGAATTTATTTGTCAGGCTATGCAACTGAAACGCTTCCTACATAACTTCTATTTAAAAATTGTTTTTTTTTTTGTGTGTGCTTATGGTATTTATCTTCTTTATATTTATCCTATGGTTAATCCTTCCTCTTTTATAAATACTATAAAACCTACAGGACATTTAGTGGCTAAGATAATTAAATTGTTTCAACAACCGTTGTTGTTGTTGTTTTATTAAACACTTTATGTATGAAAGGATACGAGTTTTTGAGTTTTTCGCACATAAACAATAAGCACATATTTATGTTTGAACGTTAACGAGTTTTTGTTTTTCAGTTTGCAATCGCAAGAGGTCGGTTTACGCTTGTGCGTACTCTCCACATCTACTCGGCATCCGGCCATCGCACTCGTCGTCCACTTTTCCTGTCACCTTCGCGTCGCTGAGCAGACCTATGGATAGCACTGGGGTAGATGCAGGAACAGCCGTGCCTATCGCCAGCACCAACTCCCTTGACAGCAACACCGGCCATTGGCTTGGGCTGAAATATTTTCACATTGACCTGACCGCTACACGGATCCAGTTCCATTGGCAGTTTCAGTGTCACAGGATCGCCACGCAGCAAGCACTGTGCATCTGTGTGCAAACGTGCGGATATCTCCAATGTAGCCGGATAGAAGCGACTGCAGGATCGCTGCTGCTCCTGCTGCTCATCCGCAATATCATCAGGGTGCACGCCCAGGCCGTTAAGAAGTAGTTTAGCGCTCGCGGCGGCACGCTGCAATATACCGCAAATATGCACAGGATCATCGGAATAGCTAGGCAAACATTGGCGGCATTGGTGCTCGGTGTGGCAAACATTATTTTCTTCATCTTCACTCTCACTGCAGCAGTCAAAAAAACGCTCACCAAATTGTTGTTTCATTTTTTGAAGTTGTTTAGTAATTTTTTATTTACACACAATTTGGAAGTAGTCAAATACGAAATTATTTTTGAAATGTAACCCCAAGCAAATATATAAATCTGAATATATAACAAATTATAAGTCACCTCGCCAGCTGAGAGCTGACGCTGACTCTGGACAATTTTGGTTAAAGAACAAGAGCGTCAAGTCCGTTCACATGTTATCGTCAAATTTCATAGTATTACGACGCTCCACCGGATAGTAGATGGTGCAATAGAACTCAGATTCAACCTTACTGTTATGAAAGCTAATCAGTCGTACATTGATGCGCTCCTCCAACTGCTGCAGCAACTCAGAGTTGTTCGGTTTGAGAGCAAACTTTAAGGCACGTACGCAGCCCAGAACGGCAACGAAAACATCGTAGCTTTCACAAGGGCGCAGCTTGTCTTCCGTGCACAAATCCTGCAGCAATTCAATGTGCTCACGAAATTCTTCGCTGCCTTCCCATAGCTGCAGTACCCGTGCCCTAAACACATTCACGCCACAACCATTGGTGGTGCTATCGTCAACATCTACGATGCAATTCTGCAACAACTCCAAGAATGCACGCGTCCGTACCGGCAGCAAGCTCAGACGCACCTCAACGCCTACATTCTCTGTTTGAATGCCGCATTCCTGAGTTGCCCATTGTGTCTGCAACTGTGAATCGCACGTTTGTGGTGATGCCTGCACCAGTTGACACTGCGATCCAATGGGTTCCGTTTGCACCATGCCATTGAGTTGCCTCTTTTCCCACTTTTCATCAATGATCAGCACATGGGTAGAAGGCGAACTGAAAAGCGATCGATCCTTTAGCGCCGTGTGCATGATGGCACCCGAATGGAAACTTGCCCGCGCTTTGCTACACTTCAGTTTATAAAGGTTACATCGATTGCTGGCACCACTGCGTCGCACACGACTGCGGTAGAGGCGACGATGGACGAAGCTCTTGCACTGACGTCGCTTGCAACGCAGATCGGCTTCCTGTGAATTTTTGAGATATTCTTCCAGCTCTGGCTGTATTTCCATAACAGCCTCTTCGAACTTTTGGCCGTAAACCAAACGGCACAGCTTTGTGGGCATTTCACAAATTTGTTGCTTGATATTCTTGCCAATTAACATTAGATCAATGCTTTCATCAACTAATAAATTGGGCTCCCTGCCCAAGACGCTACCACCAGAAGTCCTAGGACTGCCACTAGGACCGTCTTCAGCGGGTGGTTCTCCTTCTTTAGGCGTTTCCGCTTCCTTGATATTTCCTGCTTCCTCAACCTCAACCTCAACCTTATCTTCACCCTCTTGCTTAGCACCCATATCACTCTCTCGCTCTTCATTGGTCAGGTTGCAATTGGTTGCACCTTCGCAATCACATTCACTCACCGGTGGATTCTTTGCAAAAAGTATGGTATCCGCCAGCTGTTTGACACTACATGCTATGGTCTGGAAGTCCTTGTGTGTGGGCAACTCACGTTCTCGTCGCTGTAAGTGAACATAAAAGAAATATATTGTCGGTACAAGCCCAATGCAATATAATTGTATAAAACCCACCTCTAGATCTCTAAGGGCACAACCCAATCCTTGACTGGCCGCTTGCAGATTCTGTATCTCATCCCGTCTGGCACGCTTCTCCGGCGTATCGTAGAGCTCATCGGCCAGACTATGTCCTTCGGGGCAGACACCCAATTTGCGTTCAAGTTTCTGGCACAGTTCATCTTTGGTGCGCAACTCATCCTCCAGACAACAGGCGCGCTCCTCACACGCTCTCAACTGTTGTTCCATCTCAGCGATCTTGGCCTCCAGCGTGCGCACCTCCTCTTTGAGCTCACCGTTTGTAACCTCAGTGTGCATTAATACCTTCTTTATTTCATAGATTTGATGACGCAGGCAATCGGTTTCCGCTTTGAGCTGCTCCTCCATGCTCTGCTGCAGCTTCTTAGCAAAACTGAGATCATCAATCAATGCCTGACTGCGTCTCTTTTCATTCTCCAGCTCCTCCGATAGTGGCTGCAATTGATCTCTTGCCAAACGCTCCGATTTCGCACGATTTTCCATTTCTAACTCCAACGCTCGGTTCTGTTCCATCAGATCCCTATGCTCTTTGGTGAGGCGCACCAGGCACGTCTTCAACCCATGCTCTGTCTCCTCCAGCTGCTGTATTTTCTCTGTTGCGGCACGCGAATCATCGCGCAGACAATCTTGTAACTTATTAATCTTTTGCTTTAAACATGCCTCCTTCATGCGGCATGCCTCCTCGCGCTGCTTGTACTCCCGCTCCAGATCCACCCAATGCGAATCGGCCGATTCCATTGCCTCATAGTGGCGCGCATTGAGCTCCTTGAGGGAGCAACGCAAAGTCTTGACCTCTTCTTTTAAATAGCATATTTCTCGTTCTGCGGCCGGATCCGACGAGGCAGTATTGTTGTTGTTGTTTCTTGCCTTATTCGCCGTCGTGTTGCATTGGCCCGGACATGCACCGGCTGGGGTACGTGTCAAGGATTGCTCATTGCCCATGTTGCAACTATTACTTGCTCTGGCCAAGGCCAGCAGTCGGCAGATTAGAAGTAGTGGCAACGATTGACGCAAGCTTTCCAACTGCTGCTTGGCACGTTGTCGCTCCGCCTGTAAATGCTCCAGTTGCGTCTCCGCCGCACAGAGATCCTCACGCAATATCAAACACTCGGCACGGCAATCACGATACTTGCCGCCCAATGCGTCCTTACTGAATTCCAACTCAACGTTACGTTGTCGCAATATTTCCAGCTCTTCCTCGTTACGCTGCAAACGTAGTCGTGTATCGTTCTCAGCCTCCTCAAACTCGCATTTGGCCTCGTCCAACTGTGCGTTCTGTTCCACCAGCAGCTCCACCCGTTCGATCAGCTCCTTAACCTGTTTGTTTAGCTGCAATTCTCGTTGCAATCGTTCCGCCAAATGCTTCGATTGCGTCTCTCCGCTGCTCTCGTAGACAAGCAGCTTACCCTCTAGTTGGTTCAGTCGCTCCTGATAGTATTGCAGGTGGGGATGTGGCTCACGATATGTTTCCGTTTCCGTTGTATCGCACTCGACAAAGACGCCGCTCTCGCTAAGGCTGCAGTTGAGCCAGGCGTTGCTGCTGATGTTGCTGCCCGGTCGCTGACTTTGTTGCTTGCTGGGCGTTGTAGGGGTACTGGGCGTGGCACTATTGCTATACGGTTGCACGGTGGCTACCATCCGACTGTGTCTGGGACGTGATTCCGATTTTGTCTGCAAACGGCACAAAAATAAACAATGTGAAGCAACTTGAATTTTATCTTTTGTATTTCGGTATTTAGAAAAATGTTTTTTGTTTTCGTTTGTTGCAATTTCACTTAAAATCAGGTTGATGTAAAAATCATTGCAATGATTTGAAATAAGCTGACTATCAGATATTTTTGAAATTTGTTTGTTTTGCTTACCGCTGACTGCCAGCTATCCTGTTCGGCCATCGCATCTAGATCCAACTGTTGCACGCACAGCAGCAGCTGTTGCAGGCAACGTTTATCCTTGTCCTGTAATTGCTGAGCACTCTTACGCAGCAGATTTTCCAAACGCTGACAATGATCTTCACAGGTTCCATCCATCTAATTAATGCAATGAATAGACATTATTCAAATAATAAACATTTATGTATCTGAAATTCATACAGGATCACCTAAATATATGTTAAGCACATTCGCGCTTGAAACTTCTTACTTAATGTTAAGTTAAGAAATGAATTGATATTAAGAGCATAATCAAAGTTGCAATAATAGCAAACAAACAATCGAACGCTATTTAGTGAGTATTTGAGAACCATTTGTATTTGCCATGCATTCATATATTTATGCAAGCGAATGAGTCATTTGGAGTTAAAAGGAGTGTTTGGAGCTTAGAAATGAACACCTGGATCTTTAGTTTCATACAAAATTGAGTACAATTGTTTGTCGTCCATTTGAGTATCTATTAAAAGTTTGTTTGTGCAGCTGCTTCAAATGCAGACAAAGAATGATTAATGGACAGGGGAACCTTAAAAAAAATTGTTATGATCTACTTTTAATATTATGGTTTCATTTTCAACAAACTTAACGCATGTTAAAAGTTCATTGTACAACTATATTTAATATTTATCTTAGTTATTTTGCCTACACATTTTGATCTTTCTTTATCATCGAAAACCATTGTATGCAGGTAAATATAATGATAATGCTACATAAAAATATGATCTACACATATACAACTCTGGTTACCGTTATAGCGCATTTAAAATTAGCATTCGCTTAATGCACCACTGACTAACGATGCTTCTTAAGTTATTTTCACTTTACTGGCACGCCTCTCCGAACGACATGAACGTATTTATGCTAGTATGTATGAATATGCAGTAATTACTTTTGGCTATTGCAATTAAGCGAACGAATTAGATTTTCAAGCTAAACAACATTGAAGCTTTGGCGTTCGGCTCTGAAAATTAAGCGCAACAAACACAGCAAAACCAAATGAAAATACAAAAATGGAAAAACAAAAATGTTGTTGTTGGAGCTGAGTAATATTGAGACAAAACACAATAAACAAAGACAAAACTTGACACATTACTAAAGATCAGACCCTTATACGAGTAACCAATTTAAATATTGGCCAAAAACAGCGCTTAGACGATTTGCCTTTTAGGTCGACGTTACAAAAGCTGTGGGCTTTAAACTTATAAATTAAATTATATATTTTTATATAAATATAGATACTTCATACATATATGGCAATCGATCACAAGTGTTTCGTTAAAGCTTGGTAAGCATTTGGCCTAATGGTCAATTAACAATTACACTTGTTTATTATAACAACAACAACAAATCGAACAACACAAATAGTATAATAACAATAATGATAATATTGTTATTAATTGTGAAATGGTTTGCTCCAGTAAAAACTGATTCAGTTTATTTTATTATTATTTTTTTAATGCTATATTACCGTTGTCCGTTAATCAAAACAATTTCCGCACTGTCTAAGATGCCAAACAAAACTAAACCATTGTTAGAGGCACGAAGCAAACAGCTCAAGCAGCTGAGGCAGCTGACACAAACTCACAAGCAAATAAACAATACACACATAGACACATTGCATGCTCTTTTTCACTCAATTCATTCATAAACTCAAGCTGATCTTTTGAGCGCTTTTCGAAACTGGCTTTTGAGTGTTTTTTGTGTTGTTATGTGTTTGGTTTTTTTCTGTTTGTTTTTCGTTTTCTTTTTACCTTATCATCCTCCAGTTCGAGTATGCGAAACTCGAGCAGTTCATTCTGTTCTCTAAGCTCATTGGCCTCACTTTTGAGCTGCACTTGCTGCTCCTCCATATCCTTGATGCGTTGCAGAAGCTCGTTAATGTGTGTATTATTGTTGTTTGAAGATAGGGCGGCTTTTTCTGCAGTTAACAGTTCCTGTTTCATCAGCTGCAATTCGTTTTGCAATCGCTCGTTTTCTTTATGATAGATTTCTACTTCCTTTTGCAACTTGTCCAGATCTTGCAGCTGTAAGACAATGCCAATTAATACAAATTTTTGTAAAAAAAAAGGGGCTTTTTTTTTCGTTCGACTTTGGCCTTTTTGCACTTACTGCTTGCCACATGACGCCGCTGTCGGCGCCACTCGATGGCGGCTGTGGACTTATTGAGGGCGGCGCTGAGGAGAGTGCTGAATCCGTATCCGAGTTGTGGTCCTGCAAAACAAAGCAATATGCAAATGTTTAAAGCGTAAAATTAATAATTCCATATAAAACAAAAAACAATAATAATTAAGTTTAATACTATATTACTATACTATATTACTATATTTTAAAAGCACTAAAAAAAATGAAAGCATAGCACTTGACTTTCTGGAAGGATTCGATGGTATTTGTTGATTTTTTATTTATTGGATTTAAAGAATACTTATTCGTATTTGTTTAGTAAATGTACAAAGAGATATTTGACAATTGCTCACCTTTGTTCTGTATTCTCTTGTTGTGGGCTTTGTGGCATCGTCGCTGCTCGTAAGCAGTGTTTCCATCCATGTTGTTGCTGGTGTTGTTGTTTCTCTTGTGTCGTCTCCAGTCATGATTTGTTCATGATTCATCTGTTTTTGTTGTAGTTGCTTTGTTGCTTTTGTTGTACGCATCTCAAGCGCTGATTTATGCACATTCTTTGTATTGTTGATTAGCTCAATATTCTTGAGTTGGGTTATCTATAAGAAAATAAACGAAGAAAATTGCTATCATGAATGCCTTGTTTTGTCTTTGGCCATTTAACACACAATAAGTCGTCCGGTCGGCTTTTAACTTGTTGCTGCTTTTTTGTTGCCTGTTGTTAACGAGAAGTGTGCAAGAAGTGGGAACACATGTTACGCTGCCAGCGAATACAGTTATTACTTGATGTCTTGGCCCCATAAAATGCCACGAAATTGCCAATTCATTGTTAAAGACGGGCTAACTGCTTGATATTTACTATTTGTACGCATTCAAAGTTTGTTGACCCTAAAGAACAAAATCTATAGAAGTGTCGGACTGACCAAAGCTCATATCAAACTTATTGTTATTCTCTCAGGCATTGTTGTGGCTAAAAAACATTGAATAGGTTTGCCAACAACCGTGAATTTGTTGTGCTTCAAAGGATTGAGTATATAACTATTGTGTTTGAGAACTCATTTGAGGCCTTAACTAATTTTTAAAAACAACTTTACAGAAACTGAACCAATTTTCATGCAACATTATTGCAATTTGTTCAAATTACAAATTCAATTGATGAAAATTGGAGCAACCTTGATTAAAAGAATAAATACAGATTTATATGTAACTATTTGTTATATTTATTGCATGGACTTGCAATTAGATGACTGCATTTTGAGTTCAAAGTTTATGATTCTGGATTTTGAAAAATTCTAGGGTTCAACTTTGTATGAAACTATTCTTCACATTGTTTCCCAAAATCAACTGTATTTCAGCCAAAAAAGGTATAATCAAGGAATTTGAATGATCAAGTTAAAAATAATTGTTAACATGGCTTCATAAACAATGTAAAACACGATCCACATGTTATCCAAAAACACATAAATGACTCAAATGTCTTTTAGGTTTTTCTAAAAATTGATTTCAACATTTTTAAACGATTAGTCATTTAAAATTTAATGGCTTTTGTCCCACAGTGCAATGATTTGGTAGATGTCTTTTACAGTTGTATGCTGCATATATCGTGATTCCTTCAAATCACCAGCTACACGCAAGTTTAAGACACACAAAAAATACAAAAAAATATATATATTTGGTTACATTCACGCCATCCCATTCGCTGTTTATCTATGAAGCATGTCACGAAGTTTCACGGTCACGAAGCGTGTTTGTTGTCTTTGTTGTCCCCCTGTTTACCCACCTTTCCATTTATCTTAGCACTCCCCACATCTAGTTTGTAAATCATACAATCGAGTGGACAGGCTAATTGACCCCACAAAAGTAATCAAAAAAGCAAGGAAAACAAAACATAAGAGTTGAAATCACTTTCGAATCATACACGCCCATTTAGCCATATCAATTTTCATATGCATACATAAATATACATATATATATCTCTCACTTTCATGTCAATTTGATTTTTATGTAACACCAATTATGGTCATGTTATACGCATATAATCGTATATTGGCAAAAAGGCATTATGTTAATTTGCAATTGACCACAAGACTTACACACAAACATGCATATATACATACATATATGTATGTACCTACAAAATACTTTATAATAAAACAATACAAAATAGGTATGCGCCAGTGAAATCATTCATCAATTGTGAAATAAGGTGGTCTAAACCCAAATGCATACAAAACAACAACAACAGCAACAGCATAATTAGGCACGACGAAATGGGGTGTGGTCAGACGGGGCTCGATGCGGGAGGGAACATTTTTTGAAATTAAAATGGGCATTGAGTTAGAAATAAGGAATTCTTTGATCACATTATACAGGTGTAGTTAGCTTTACCAAATTAAATGTCCAAAGTCCAAACACTCAATCCGAGTTTAACAATACCAAAAATATATTTATTTATATATGTATCTTTAATAAAACTGACGTTTTGATTCGTATAGTTGAGTTCATAGCATTTCAATGGATCACATTCATATCAGGGGCCAGGTTCGGCACTCGAAGGCCCTGATCATAATATGGACAGTACAATGACCAATCGCCTCATATTGTATTGCATCGTTTCACAAGCTGAACGCTATGAATACTTAAGCAGGCCCAAGACCCAAGTTCCACATGGATAAATGCCAGCACGTCTTTGACAGCGGCGGCAACTGGCGGTTTGAACTGTTAACCGTTATGGTAATTTCTTGAATCAATTCCAAAAGAACATTTTGCGTAACGGCGCAAAGTTAACGAACCCCCAATCGTTTGAACGTGCCCGGTAAATTAAGCAAGTGCTTTTAACAGAACGACTAACTAACTGACTAAAGACAGACAGACAGATGTGATTACTCTATCTTTATCGAACTGGATGTTAATGTTGTTGGCATCTTGCAGATGAACAGTGCATCAAGTTAATTTTATGCACTTGAGTTTTTTACAAAGTTGGCTCCATATAAGCATAATATTTTTTATACTTTATTTCCGTTAGTAAATCATATTTAGCTACTAAAGTCAAACTTCCCTATAACGAACTTCCGTACACAGAGTTTTCTATGTAACGAATTCAATTTGGTTCAATTCTATATAACGAATTTCCTCTATGACGAAGATTTTTCTTAAGATTCGACTGAAAGTTCGACTGCATTTTCTATTCAATGAGTTTAAATAAATATCATAAAATATTGTCTACATTCTCCCCTTGGGGGAGAATTGTATATGTAAATAGCCCCAGGATAGTTCTATTAATACAATAGTTATTTTGATTTTGTTTCTAACATTTTAACCCCTCAGACGATGTTGCTGCACTGTGCGTTTGCAACGCTGTTTGCAACGCGATGCTGCCAGCGAAGTTTCAAGCGATTGTGTGTAAATCTGTCGACAAGTTTCAAACCAACTTAATGTGCTATATAGTCTCGCACACAGGTTTTTGTTTTTTCAAAGCACAAGTGTTTGGACTTGTTGATGTTTGTTTGTTTGTGTTTGTATTTGTGCTGCGACGTCAGTTGTTTGTTTGCACAGGCGACAAGAAAACAAAAAAAATAAATAAACACAACTAGAGGCCGTCGCGACGTTTGCGGTGATTGTTTGTGTGAAATGATTTTCCTTTCTGCCAACACAGAGCGGACAGGTTTCACTCGATCGACTGCAGTTTTTGGGCAGCGTTCCGGGTTCGACTCCATCCCGTTGCACGATTACGTGTCAAGAGAGTTGCAACGATGCTTTATATCAACAAAAAAAATTGTATATATATATATGGACTTATGAATACAAACAGACATCTGATCGGTTTATTTTTGTTTGTATGTTTGTATTTGCATTTGGCATTGTAAGACAGGTTTGTCTGCATAAAAACAAAGCAAACAAAAAAATAAAATAAAAAGAGCCATTGCTTTGATTTGATCTTGCGAAAGCGAAAGTTTTATATGCGCTAATGAATTATATTGTATATCAATTTCGACCCAATCGCGATTGGGTCCAGACTATTCCAGCCAGCTATAGCCTTAAAACAACCTAATTGATTAAATGAATGGACAAGGTATTCTTCTTATTATTGACATGACGATCATTAATACGTGCATTGATAAACCCCATATAAGTCTGTTCAAACAAACGTGCGTGTGCCTTTGCTTAATCCCAGTGGTTAAAACTGTCCGAAACTGTCATCTTTGCCTTTCCATTTCACAAAATAACAAAAAAAACCAACAAAGGTAAACAACAAAAAAACGACGACAGCGTTAATTTCTCCCTCTTATACACACTCTCGCTTGTCAAATGTACGCCAAAATGTTATTAATCACATAATCATAAGTCAAGCTCTTCGGAATTGAATATAAAAAAGCTGAAAAAATTCATTGCACAAGTTGACGATGAGTTTGTAACATATCTCAAACAACAACAACAACAAGAACAACAAAACAACTCAACATTACTTGGACAAGTAGTAAAATAGTTGAATGTGAAGACAAATGAAGCTTTTTTGTCTTGCATAAAGTGACGAACGCATACCCAAAAAATAAAATAAATAAAATTAGCAATCGAAATCAACATTGAGATCAAATACATTACAAGGCATAAATGTGTATAATACAAAGATGTGTAAATTAAATGTTTATCGAGAAGTGTTAGGAGAAGAAGTGATAGCTAATTAAGTGACCTTCAACGAAATTGCGCTAATTTCGAAGGTTACAAGTCAGGCATAGCTTAATAGATTGCAAATTTTGGGACTTAATGAAAATGGTAGCTAAAAAAAACAAAGTTTCTAATGTGCATGCATTTCTGACCAAGCTTGGCTAAAAAAAAGGACATAGTATATTTGAAGCTCGAATGAATTTGGGAATATTTTATATCTTACAAATAGTTTGTTCCTCCCTCATAAGTCACAGATCATAAAGAAAATCAACAATTCAGTCTATGAAAAATAGAACAGATAATATTTACATATGCCAATTGCAACTATATTAAAAGAGAGAGAGTTGGAAACTAGCAAAAAGAAAACATAAAAATAGATTTCCAAGATAATACTATCACACCGTTTCCCCTCTCCGTATATATAAAAAAAAAAAAAACTCTTTTCACTACACGATATTCCATTCAGTACATTCAGCTATTGTATGCGTAATGAGCGTGAATGAATGCATTAAAAATGTCAACAATGCGATTGTAGTCATGAGTTAGGATTGTTCTCGACAACAACTACTAGTATTAACTATACTTGAAGAATAAATTTGAATGAAATTGTAATTGTTTTTTTTTTTTTTGGATTTTTGTATTTACCTTTATATCTCGACAATCGTAGTAGTAATCCATGGTTAAACTGATTTGATTATTCATCAAAAATATGCTATGAGTTTTTATAACATTGTCTCCAAATATTTTCTCTATATTTTCACTACAAGCACAAAAAAACACACACAAAATTTATAGACCCACAAAAAAAATGTCAATTCACAGCGATTTGCATATGGTTCACATTTCACACACCCCGTTTATTTTCTAGTATGTTACTATTTGATTACTTTGCATATTAGAAACTTGAATCTCAGCTTGTTTTTAGTTTTAAGCAACATCATCATCATCATCTTCACGATCATTATAAGCATTACAGCTTCATTTTTGGAGGGGGCTACGCTTTTACTGTCGTTTGACGATGACGATGAAGATGGCTAAAAATTTTGCAGCCAACGATGGTTCAGTGTAGTGTATGTGTGTGTGTGTGTTTGTTAGTTTATGATGTGTGTATGTAGATATCGTATTTAAAATAGCGTTAACATTTAAAAAAGATTTTCACTGACCCCAATTGGTGGTGCATACAAACTCCCCACAAACACACAAACACACAGAAACACACATTTATTTATTGATGCTGCTGTTAGTTGTTGTTGTTGTTGTTAGATGACATCGTTCGGAAGTTGTTATAAGTGTTGTTGTTGTTGCCGATGCTGCTGCACTTAGTGTATGCAAATATTTGATCTTACTAAAAGTCTGTCGGAATACTAAAAGAAAGAATTGTGAAAAAATGCAAATCGCAAGATTTCGATATGCTTCGATAAGCCCATCGCACAATTTGGATTAGTTTGCATATCAATAAAAACAATTACAGGCGGGCGCAATTAATGAACTGTAAAATTAAATTCAATCAGTGGAACGAAACGAATCGGAACGATCCATAGACAATTAATTCAAATGCAAATGGCACTACTATTTTTGTACCTTCTGTAAGCTAATCTGAGCTGCAAATTTGGTAAAATTATGAGTGCTCCCCTTCCATTCGCGCCTTCTCCCATTTCCATTTCCCCCCTCCCGCTCCACCAATGCAAAGCATACGGTGCGTTAAACTTAACAGTTTTGCAAAACAATAGGGAAAAGTGAAAGACAAACTGTAAATATGTAGTATGACAACAATAAAAACAACTCTGGCGATTGTTGTATGTTTGTTTGTATGTAATATGTATTCATTGATGTACAAAAGGTGTTTTTTTTTTTTGTATTTTTGTTGTCGATTTGGGCACACACACAGACACAATGCACTTGGTTTACTCTTTCACATTTGCGGCACTTTGAAAAGGCCAACGAATTTCACCTAATTATAAACACACGTTTGAACCCATTTTCAAGTTGAGAGTAAATATATTAATAGTAATTTCATTTACTTGGCATGTGTTTCATGTTAATATTATTATATTTATAGCTGCCCTCCAACAGTCGCCTCGAATAATAAAAATAAAAACTCCGTACACTTGACACTTGGCTGCTGCGCGGCAGGCGACAAACGAAAAACGACAAAGACAATGGCTACAGCAACGCACTGAAAACGGGCCATGCGCACCTGCGATGCCTGCGAACTGAAATGAAACTGAACTCAACCTGACGTCGACGACGCGCCGCTTGCCATCGGCTTAGACCTCCTCATTCATGCGAAGTGTGAGCAGAGCAGTGCAGAGCAGCGCAGCGGCGTCTGCGCTCTTCACTCTCTCGAGCCAGGTAAGAGAAAGTGAGTGTGAGTGAGTGCGGTTGTTGTGGTATATGCCGTTTGCATGCGTTTCAATACTTTTGTGTGCGTCTGTGCCAAAACCGGCTTTTATGTGCGCTCTCTTTTGCGCCACCCGCTCTCTGTTGCGCTCTGTCTGCTCAATCGACTTGCAACACTTGTGCTGCAGTTGCCTGCAGCATGTTTGCTGTCTGTTTTTTTTTTTCGTTTGCCTTATTGCTTTTTTTTTAATCGGCGTCTTCTGTGCTTATGCCTGGCTGTCTCACGTTTCAGTCGCGTAGCAGGTTTTTATCGCAAGACGGCGATTGTTGTCGTTGGCCGTTCTCATAACTAACGCAAAATTATATCATAGATCATGCCAATCGCGCATAACCGCAGCAGCAGCCAGCGACAGCAGAAAGACAAATACAATGCAAAGAAGAAGAGAAACAAAAATCTGATACACATACTAATGCGGATAAATAAATATCTTCATGAAGTTATCTGGAGATAGATCTTTATGAGCGCTTAATATTTAACCTGTGTGTGTGTGTGTGTTGTTGTTAAAAGTGTTTTCTTTTGTACTTTGGCTTGGACAAGTTCAAGTGTCTGGGCTAAACTTCAAGAGTTCAAAAGACACTTGGCTAAAATGGTCATTACATATTTTTATTGTTGCTTTAACAACAAGTAATTAAACGAGACTTTGCTTTGGCTTAGCATTTAAAGTACTTACTTAATAGCTTGAGGATTATTAAGCTATTGAGAATCAATCATTTTTATGTTGCTTAAAGCTTATAGACACAGTATGATAAAGTATAGAACATAATAAGTGTCGGTAAAGTTTCAAAGTCAAGCTTTAAGCGAAACATAATTTAAATACTATATATAAAATCTCTCTAAAAAAAAGATAACAGCGTATTAAGTCCGATTTAAAGTTTAACATCATTTAAAATATGACAATGATAATTAAGAAATTCCTAAAAACACAAGCTTCATATTGTTTTCAATTCGATTAAATCTTTCCATTTTTTTTTTTTTTTTTTTTTTCATCCAGTGTCATTAACGAATCAGAAGCTGGTAGAGAGGGAGGCGACTGCAACCCTACAATAATTACTGTACGCATCCAACTCACCTCAGTTGTAACTTGAGCCTGGTGTAGGGGGTTCGGTAGTTGTTGTAGTATATCTTTTATGTCTGTTTCGTTTTTAGCTTTTGTGGCTATTGTAATTGTTGGCGTTGTTTGTATTTGTATTTTCGTAGTGGGCTTCTTAAGCTTTTGATGGCTTGTTTCGTTCGTTTTGGGTTTCGTTTTGGCTTCATTTTGTTTCTTGCCATTTTGCAGTGTCTGCAAATCCTTCTTCAGTTGTCCTATATTACGTTCTTTGGTTTTGATTTCCTCTAGCTGCAAAAGCGAAAAGCGAAAAACATAAAACACAAGTTAAACACACGTTAACATATTCATTTAACATCAAGACCCACATCGACGCGTACAAAGTACAGCATGTGTATAGGTAAAAAATAATAAAAATATGAATAAAAAAAAAAAAAAAGTTGTCCGTCCGCTTCTAGTGCTGCCTCAAGTTGAGTTCCTCACGCTGCGTTTACTGTGCGTAACTTACCAAACGTGTTATTTCAATTTTGGCTGACTTTTGTATCTGAGTCAATCGGTTTTCATATGCAGTTTTCAATTGACGCATATCAGCTGCCTTGCGTCTATCAGCCTGCCCAATGATCTGCAAGAAATCATCATCACGTATGTATACAGTACAGGTTTTCAGTTTTGCGCAAATTGAAACCACCTCTAAAAAACTCATAACATTATCGAACATCATCGCAATAACATCAACAACAAAATTGGGGCAGCAGCGTTAGCATTTTTGACATGCTGTTAGTGCTTTGCACTTAGTTGCATTTCCATTAACCAAACGAGACACATAACACATAAAACTAATAAAAATAAAAAACACAGCTTAAAAAACAATATTTGCTATCTGTCAGATATAGCCAAGCATTAATGGAATTAGCCACTGGCTATAAAAACAAAGGTCTGCTCGAGAATAGTTCATAGTTAACAATGACAGCTGCAATCGATTGGTTAAGTTTGTACCTTCTGCTTTCTGGTGTACAGCTTTTAGGCGCTGAGAATCATATTCTCTTGCCTGATAATGAGGATGTTGAAGATTCCATTCTCATGGTGGAGGTTAGCAAGATCTTGTGTCGTGCTCGCATTAAAGTTCTCTTTGTCTACTTTGAGAATCAGGCAACTCACGATCATTCGGGTGAAATACTGCGTCAGGTGACCAAGTGTGATATATCCTATATATCACTTCGGTAAGCTTTGATTGCAAAGAACTTTACAAGTTTCATTGTACAATTGTTTACTATTATTTGCTTTACCGACTTTTATTTGTAATTCCTTGTCAATTTTAATGAAGTTACTTTAATGTGGTTTCAAAATTATTCGACATTTGGACATATGTAAATCCTTATCTTTTTTGAAAATAGTTTTTTATAAATTCTTTTTCGTTTGCTTTCATGTTTTTCGAGATCGTTTTAAACAAAATTATTTACTTCAAGGTTTCCAGTTTAAACGACAATAAAAATGCTAAAAATAGTCTGCTCGAAGTTTTGCTGCTTCTTCAAAGCTCTACTTCTTAAATATATAACTTTTTTTTTTGTTACTGTTGCTTTTTAATTTGTTTATTTTATCTGTTTTATCTATTCTCAATATATAATAAAAACATAAATGTCAAATAATAAGACAACTGTTTTTGCAAATGTAATTAAGTTAGTGAAAAAACTGGATTAATTTAAATTGGTTATTGATTTTTTGTTTTACCTGAAAATACAATTTTTCTGAATTCTCTTATTTTAATATGTATTTCAATAACATTTGCACAAACAGTTGTTTTTAATTTGAAGTAAAAAATCATAAATTTTATTAAAAATATTCCAAAGTTCAGTCTCTTTACTAAACTCTCTTCATTTATGTACACAGAAAAAAATTTCGTCCACTGGCTGCCGTTAAAGATGATGGCATTCTTATGTACATGGTAATGATAATCAAGGACATATCGCAACCTTTAAAGTTATCGTTGATTAACAAAAAATCGGCCGCCAAACATTTATCGCATGTGATTCTGCTCGTTAGAAATTCAGAGAAGCTTTCGTTAAACTGGATGCGTGCAAGTTTTCGTCAATTCTGGACCATATGGCTACTGAATATAGTCATCATATTTTGGCGCAATGATCGCTTGCATGTGTATCGCTATAATCCATTCACAGATGACTTTCTGCTGCCTCTGCCTCTGGCGAAAGATGAGCTGCCAACGCTGGCGCAATTGTTTCCCAAACAAATACCCAATATGCAACGTAAGCCACTCCGGATGTGCCTCTATATGGATGATGTGAGAGCCATATATGGACGAAATGGCAATATACTGGGCACTGATGGACTGCTCTCTAGATATATAGCGCAGCGTTTGAATGCCACTAGGATTATAACACGACCCATGTCGTTTTATGTGAACAATCAAAGTTCGGATATTTGTGCCACAGAGTTAGCAAATGAGTTCGATGATGTGGCCATGAATATACGTTTTTTGGCACCCGAAACATTTAAGAATCACGTGGAGCCAACAATCGCTCATAATCGTGATGATCTGTGTGTCGTTGTGCCCAAGGCCAAGGCAGAGTTGCTCTTCTGGAATATCTTTCGTTCGTTTGGCTCTCTGGTCTGGTTATCCATTGGTTGCTGTGTTCTCCTCGCTTATGTCTTCTGTAAGGCACTCAATTCTCGCAGGCAGAGCTCTTTGGCATTGGAATTATTCTCCTGCACATTGTCGCAGCCAGTGGCACATATACCAAAGAAAAGTTCTGTTTGTTTATTCCTCATCTTCTGGCTGTATTTTGGTATGCTGATAAGCACTGCATTTCGTGGGAATCTAACGAGCATGTTGGTCTATCGCAAATCTCTGCCGGATATCAATGATCTGGGCATGCTGGCTGCATCGCCTTACCGAATCCTTTTACGCCCACGTCATATGAAGCACATACAGCAGTTCTTGAGCACTGGCCACGAGCATGAGGCAAGGATTAGGCAACTGATGCAGCAGGTTTCGGATAGCGATCTTGCAGCTGCCTTCAATCGCAACGATCGCAGTGTTGCCTATTTGGAGAAATATCATATTGCATCGTTTCAGGTGAATGCACGACAACACATGCGTCTGGGACAACCGCTCTTTCATCTAATGGATAGCTGTCTGGTGCCATTTCATGCGGTCTACACGGTGCCCTATGGTTCACCCTATTTGGGTTTCTTCAACACACTGATACGTGGTGCCCATGAATTTGGTTTTGAGCGCTATTGGGATCGCATTATGAATGCGGCGTTTATCAAAGCCGGCACTAAGGTGTACAATCATAGGCATCGGAGTAGCAGCAGTAGCGACGATCCGGTCGTACTCAAACTGGAGCACTTTCATGCCGTATTCTTTTTATGGGCCATTGGCATAACGCTATCGTTTATTATGTTCTTATGGGAGTTGCTGGCACATAACTGGGCCATGACAAAGCGCAAGCGTGAGCAAAGCATGCAAACTTAGAACATTATAAAAACATCAAACAGACATACATACATGCTTATGTACATATGTGTTGCGTACAGGTCGCTCGAGAATTAGAACACATTTATGTCAGAGGCGTTTCTCATATAAAAATATTTAAAATCAGCTTTGGTAAAGGTCTAGAATTCCAAAAAATATTTATGCTATTCTCTTGAATAAGCTAGATTACATATTATTGCAATGTCAATTATTATCTTATATATACAGTAGAATTTTTTTATTACGAACGTATTACGAAGTTTTCTATGTAACGAATTAATATCCAGAACATTGCAACTTGGTGCAATCAAAAAACAATTCGTAATTTCGTTTCGCTCTTTAGAAGTTCGTCTGTATATATAATAATATATTTGTTTTTTAGCCATATATAATGTTAAGTATATAGTAGTATTTATTGATATTTATCTGTTGTTTATTTTGTTTAAATATTTTTTTTTTACTTTTGTTCTAATATTTTTTTATTCACCTATTGGATAGATTTGCCAATATTCTATAACTTCTTGTTATCGAGCGTTCACTGTACGTGTTATGAAAACATACACTAGAGTGTGTATGTATTTATTTATGCATGCATTTTGCAAGCGTATAATACCTGGGTTTTTTCCTCTTTGGTTTTGTTTGCTTCCTTTAGCACGGCAATTTCATTAGTCAGTCTTTGGATTTCATAGTTGATTAGGCCTTCGGCGTGACTGTTGACCGCTTCTACGGTCAACTCGTTGGGTTTCTTCGTTAAGTTACATTTCTTCGTTAGCTCCAGTGTCTGCTGCAGTTTCTTAACATCGCTGCGCCATTTACGGCTGTCGGCATCGTTTTGCGCCCTGCAATTGAAAATGCCGCCACAAATAAGTATCGATTGCACAAGTATCGAGCAGAAAAGTGCTATCGCGTTTGTTGCTTATTACAGACGCAAACAGCGTACAAGTTCTGAGCGCAGATAATGCAAGGCAAATAACGAGTGTCATTGTTGATTAAAATAATACATACCTTAAAGCGCGCACAGCACTGCGTTCAGTTATCAGGCTGGACTTTAGCTTTAAAAGACAAATACAATCACAAGTTATGAATGCAATATATGTACATACATACTATTTATTTATAATATTATATAAATACCTCATTCACTTCTAAACGCAGCTGTTCAGCAAGTGCGTTTAGCTTTTGAATTGTGTCTACATTCTCCTGAAGTTTGCGTTTAAAACGCTGCGGTGCCGTTGAAAGCACATTAACGCCGCCAATAATAACGGGACGTTCGACTTTATTACTCTGCTGTTTGACTGGAGGTTTTGCTGCAGGCGAGTTGGCATTCTCGCATGCACTGCCATTATTATCCTTGGAACGGCATTTGATATTTAAATGTATGCCCTCGATGCGTGTGCGTTTCTCTTGATTAACGGTATCCCCAACAGAGGTGAGCGATGCGCTCAGTTTTTTCTTACGTTTCAATTTGTTTTTGCTGGAGACTTGCGTCTGCCAGTCTTCATTAACGTGCTGGAAGCTTTGTTTGTCTTTGGAGACCTGCTGCGGTTGCTCCAATTTACGCACTGCCCCATTATGGGGCATTAAGATGTATGCGGTTCTCTCATTGATCCCTTTGCTAGAGGTCGTATTTAATTGATTTTCAGCCATTTTTTGTATGTATGCATTAACTTCTTACAGTTGTCGTGCTTTATATTCAAAAATTAGGCCGTCGTTATATTTTGTTTTTTTATTTGTTATATATAAATACAATACTAATATATATTGCATATGCGGTGTAGTCCGACCTAACCGAAAGTCTCGTTATATTTCACAACCATTGGAAGTTATAAAAAAAAAACAATTTCGCAGCCACTGAGTTAATCATTCAGGGTTTATCTGTAAATATATTGAAGTAAAAAGTGATTTAATCATATTTTATTATTATACTTGATTCTAAATAAATAAGATTCTCAACGCTAGAAACAATACCTTTATGTGTGATTGAAGTTTATAAGGAACTTTTGGTTTGAATGTCTTTTGAAAACACTCCATTCTACGCAACAATAATTTCTCTTATTTCTTTGCAACATAAACATCTACATATGTATATGTATATACAACGGTTGTGGTTTGGAAATCTGTGTGGGGGAATTTGTCAGGCTTCCTTAACAATCGTTTGCTTCTCTTAAAAGCACTATTGTTACATATTTTGTTTGTCTACTCTATCAACAAGTTCACCCCCATTTATTGATTTATACACAGCAATGTGGCAGCAAAGTTTCTTTCAACAAAATGTAGCACACATGCACAAGTGCAATCTATCAACAAAACATACTATACTCTAGTTAGTCTTACTAAGTATGTTTTTGTTATATCTAGTACAATGACGTCAAGCGGCGCGCCTTTTATTCAATGATATACTTAGTGGCACCCCCGGTGGCTCTGTAACAACAACAATAACAACAATAAACACGCATGAACATCGCATTTTATGATGGGCCAATGGGGCAAGAATTTTGTACATTGTTCATGCATCCGTTTTATACAGAATATACAAATGACTAAATATCAGGCTGTTTATATGTGTATGTATACATTATAAAATTCTATATTGAGAGCGGTACAGTCGATCTGAGGGCCTTATTATTTTATGAGTTCATAGAGCAAATGCTCTCGAAAAAGTTCCCACAAGATCATCTTTATCAAGGCCATAGACTCTCTCTCTCTCTCTCCATATATATAAATTAATACTGTATTTGCACTCTTGTACTCTCTGATTATATAGAGACAATTGGATTTGTAAATGCATTGAACGACCTTAAAAAGTTTTGTTAAAGTAGATTATTAATACAGTGATCATACGAAAATGAAATCTTTTTGGATTCTTCTAAGAAATAATGTATTTTTCTGCTTATCGCCGGAATTTTGGTTTTAACTTTTCACCTCATATCTGGTAAACTTAAGTATTGTTAAGTGTTATTGAATTGCGCTTCCAATGTAGTATAATAATATATTATAAAAATTTTTAACAAAAAATAATAAAAACTGATTTCAGCCTAAAAATCATTTTCAATAAATATCAAGTGAAAAATATCAAACTTTTTTTTCAAATATATTCTGACAGCTAAACAAATGACTATTAATAATTTATGACTTAATTTGTATGCTTTTAATTTGAATTTTCTTGCTAATAAACTCTAAACTAAAATATAAGTATTTATATTTTCTTTTGTGTAGAAAAATTACAGTTATTACATTTGTTTGTTTTCCTATCCGTTCAACTCATGTGCTCAAAAAAGTTACTTTAAAGCGCTCATGTTGCACATAACTTTTTTTAATTAAATTAAAAACAATGTTCGGCCACAAACGCAACTAAATGAATAAAGTGTTGAATTTGGGTTGCAAACACGACATGGTGACATCACACGTGACTTGCCTTTCCAGCTCGCCCACAACAACCATCCATCTTCAACCACAAATAGTAATAAATTGACAGTGCGATGAAAATTTTGCACAATTTGTAAAGAGTCTTCATATATTGAGTGTCATAAACATAAATACTTAAAAGTAAAGTGAAAATGTGATTTCGAAATGAGATGAGTCGTTAAAAGAAACTATCTATAGACTGTTCAAATGCTGATTCATTCAAGATCTTGCATATACGCACCATTAACATTAAAAACCTTGGATCATGTAGATATTTTATCTCTGAACTAGAACAAATGTTTTCGGCATGCCTCGTAAATAACATGGAAAATAATGTTGCTTTTTGCTCTCACTCCACTACCGCGTTTTGTAATATGTATACAGAACTTTAATGTTTATTTACTTGCGGTCTTGTTTATGCATTTTATTTCTCGCTGTGTATTCCGCAATGACGTCAATATACATATACTAATGTTTATTTTAGTATATATTCCGCTGCGCGTACTTAATAATTTGCTCGTTTGCAGAGCAGCAGTTTAAAATCCTTATTCAATAAAATTCTTTAAGAAAACTTTAATAACTTTTTCGTAAAACACTTTACACACTTTTTTCAGACAAGTCGTTTAGTATAACACGTAGCTTTCAATATTTATTAAAAATATTTCAGCTACTGCCAAAGTTCATTCGAGAAATATATATGTATTTTTTTTATTAATTTATGAATTTAAGAATTACTATTAATATGATGAAAAAAAAACTTTCTATTCTAATTGCTGTTTCGTTTCGCTTAGCGGTAGCGAAGATCTTTCGTTTCGGTCGGACACCGATTGACTAAACGGACGCCTCGAGCTTTTCTGTGCTTTACACAATTTCAGCCATTTAATTAAAGAAAGCTTTGGCATTTATTGATGCATTCTTAATGTGCGTAAGTATGTGGTTGAGGGGGGGATTAAATTCAAATGTGTTGAAAGCTTTTGACCGGGAACATGCGAGTTGCCGGAAGCGGCACACTGATTGAACCTTAAGCATTTGTTTTGACTAGATTCCTAAACAAAAACAAAACTTTTGCTGCATTCCTTATTTCTGAATCCTATAAAAAGAATCCAATTATGAGCAGGCTGCGAGCAGCTGGAGCTTTACAAATGACACATAAATTTTTGACAATGACTTAACGACATGTTGAATGATGGACACAATTAGAACAGATAGATTTTATACACATGGTGTGGAACTTAAATAGTTTTAAGTTTGTCATCGTCAATAAATTAAAAATTATTATACATTTTTTTACCTTTTGTTGTAAAACTCATTTGTAAATAGAATAACTGCAATTATTACATATACATATACTATATATACTTACTTTTTCAAATACATTATATTTGGTTTTTTTTTAGTTTCTGCACAGTTTCAGTTTTGTAATCAATTTCTTTCAGCTCATTTAGAACTTTCACTTGGCATCAATGCCGGGACAATGTTTTCGATAAAGTAAACGTTAAGCAACTAAAATTCCAATTTCATTTTGAGCAAATTAGATTTAGGTGAAACTATTTGACCATAGTTGATAATATTGAAATTGGTTTTAAAATAGCTCCTCTTTGCTCGAAACAAACAACTCACTCAAGTTGAGCGGTCGGAACAAACTGAAGCATGCAACACATTCTAAAATGGAATACGTGTGTCCAACGACGAAAAAAAGATCGCCAAATCTTATATATAAATAGATAACAAATACGCAGCTATACTTGAAGTTTTTATTAAAAAGGGGACAATTACCTTATTACACTACTTGCTATAAAAGGTGTTTTAATTAAGCTCATTGAACAACTTTACATAAGCAACTTGTGTAGGCTATGGAAATACAATCATTGTAAAGTCATCTTAATATTATATACAACAAGTTTGTAATGTGTTTAATTTAAATTAACGCGCAATCTGGTCATGACATGCGTCACAGGTTTACAATCGGTTAGAAACAGCCAAGCAAACTCTGTGGTTGTTTTACAATTATCGAGTAGTCGATAATAAAATACTCCATTGTCGATACATCATCGCTTGAAAAGTATTTGCAGCTCTGAGCCTCAATCGATAAGATCATCGATAGCCTGTAAGCCTGCCGCTTACTCATTGCGGAAAACGTGAAAGAAAATCATATTGCCGCCTGTCTGCTACCAAAATTGATTGTTTTAGCTAATATTAACGCAAAAAGTCAAATAACATCACGTAAATATGGTAAGTTAATGTGTAAATTAATCTAAAAATGCATTATAATAGTAAGTAAGAATTAAATTAAAAAAATTTAATTCACATAAATTATCACCATGTGCGCCTCGTGATTATGATAAAACCTTATAGGTTTTTTTTTAATTAAAAGCAGCGTAATAAGAAGCATTCTTAAAATGTTATTATTTGCTTGCATTGAAATGCAATTGTGCATCATGCGCCGCTTTCGAAACATAACCTTCAAAGAAGCTTCTCGCAAAACTGACATCTGTCAAAAAAAAATAAAGCGGCTGACTAATTTGTTGTGTATTTTTCCTCATATGTAGCAGCCACAAATTGTGCTCCTAAAGGAAGGCACCGATTCGTCGCAGGGCAAGCCGCAGCTGGTATCGAATATCAATGCCTGCCAAACGATTGTCGACGCTGTACGCACCACATTGGGTCCTCGCGGCATGGACAAACTGATTGTGAATGCACAGGGCAAGGCGACGATATCCAATGATGGTGCCACCATTATGAAACTGCTCGAGATTGTGCATCCAGCAGCGAAAACATTGGTAGACATTGCCAAGTCACAGGACGCCGAGGTAAGAATAAAGTTTGATAATAGTTTGATTCACTTGATTGAAACCTACACATTTGATCTACAGGTGGGCGATGGCACCACATCGGTTGTGCTGCTAGCCGGCGAGTTTCTGAAGCAGGTCAAACCATTTGTGGAGGAAGGTGTGCATCCGCGTATTATCATCAAAGCCATACGTAAGGCACTTCAACTCTGCATTGAGAAGATCAATTCAATGGCCGTGCATGTTAAAAAATCGTCGAGCGAGGAGCAGCGTGCACTGCTGGAGAAATGCGCCGCCACAGCCATGGCCTCCAAGTTGATACATCAGCAAAAGGATTTCTTTGCCAAAATTGTTGTGGAAGCTGTCCTCTCGCTAGATGAGCTGCTGCCCCTAAACATGATTGGCATCAAGAAAGTAGCAGGTGGTTCTTTGGAGGAATCCCAGCTTATCTCAGGCGTCGCCTTTAAGAAGACCTTCTCGTATGCCGGTTTCCAGATGGCACCCAAATCCTATGAGAACTGTAAAATTGCCATGCTTAACATCGAATTGGAGCTGAAGGCCGAGCGCGACAATGCCGAGATTCGTGTGGACAATGTGAAAGAGTATCAGAAAATCGTTGATGCCGAATGGCAAATCCTGTACAACAAACTTGCAAAAATTCATGAATCCGGCGCCAATGTGGTGCTCTCCAAGCTGTCAATTGGCGATGTGGCCACACAGTATTTTGCCGATCGCGACATTTTCTGCGCTGGTCGCGTTCCCGACGAGGATCTTAAGCGCACGATGAAAGCCTGCGGTGGCGCCGTCATGACCACAGCAAATGACATCAAACCCAATGTACTCGGTATTTGCGAGCATTTCGAAGAGGTTCAAGTGGGCGGTGAACGTTTCAACCTATTCCAAGGTGCGAATTTATACTGGCTGTAAAGTTGCATACATTTATTTATTTATTCTTTCACATTTGCAGGCTGTCCGAATGCCAAGACAAGCACACTGATTCTTCGTGGTGGCGCCGAACAGTTTCTGGAGGAAACAGAACGTTCACTGCATGATGCCATTATGATTGTGCGTCGTTCGATTAAACATGATTCTGTTGTCGCTGGCGGCGGTGCCATCGAAATGGAGCTGTCCAAGATATTGCGCGACTTTTCGCGCACCATTGCCGGCAAGGAACAACTGCTGATTGCTGCGATTGCAAAGGGACTGGAGATCATACCGCGTCAGCTGTGCGACAATGCCGGATTCGATGCAACCAACATTCTCAACAAGCTGCGCCAGAAGCATGCCCAAGGTAAGTTAAAACATTAAAGTGACTCCCTATTGTCCAGTTGCAGCTTTGATTATGTCAGCCAAAAATAGTAGTACTTGCCAAAACTTGTGTGCTGTGAATTTGTTTTATAGCATATAACTTCCAAGATGCTATACCTACGCGTTATCTAAAACATTTATATCCACTCGAGTGTTTTATATTTAGTGATCTTGCAAAAGGATTTAAATTTGTCACATGATAATATATATTTAATAAGGATCTTACGACTTGGATAGATTTTAAATTAAAAGACTTCTCGTTTATTTTATTTAATTTTCAACTTATTAAGTTTTAAACTGATCCAAATCAAAAGTCAGAAATTCTACTGGTTGAGCTGCTGTTCGTGCCACAGTCGAAAGCATGGATAGATACATAATCCTGGCGTATCGGGGCACAAGTTGCACATATATTTAGTGAATTGCAACATGCCGCCTTTGTTGCAATGTCGGCAATTCTTGCGCAGTGATTTGCCATTTCTTTGAATCAAAACCAACTCGTGCTTAGCCTCCTCACTATTGCCTTCTGCCGTACCAGATCGATTGGCTGTTGTTCGCATCGATTGTTGATCCAGTCGTTTTTTATTGTTGATGCTGCTTGGAGAAGCTATAGCAGCATTAATTGACGCGTTAGGCACATGTGTTGCTGCTGCGGTTGCTGTTGGGTTATCCTCCTTAAGCAGCGACTTGATAATGGCCATGCGAAACTCTGCATACGATTTGAGCTTGCTGGAATCATTGCAACTGCTGCTGCTGGTGCGTGCCGGCTGTGCATTGGCTAAATACAGCACATAGGCATTGTATACAAATACGTTGAGCATATAAATGGATAGTTGTTGCTGTCGTTCCAAACCTGAGCAGCTGGGCTTATAGCTTATCAGTTTCTGTCGCATTGATTGTGGTGGCTTAAGCTGAAAGTCCAATTCCTGTATGAGTTTCGGTCGCGCATTTATCTTCTGCATGGACAACTCTTTGGCATAAATGGCCAAACAGTCGGAGCTATAGAAATACACACATTTATCGCGCCTTCGCCACTTGGCCATCATAAGGGGCGTTGGAGCATATCGGGTGGCAATGCTATTCGCTGTCAACTGTTGATAGACCAATGCCTTGCTATTGCCATAACGATTCCTGTCCAGCAGTCCGCTGCAATAAGTGCCAAACTTGGCCAGCTCATTGGCCAGTCCATAACTGCCATAATATTTGCACACATAGACGCTGTGGCCACGCATCAGTCGCGAATGGAGTAACTGCAGTGCCAACTCATTCCGTTGTACGACCAATTGACGTGAGTTCCTTGCCAGCTGCCGCTGCTGTAGCTCCGGCAAGATGCGTAAAACTAAGCCATTGTGCTCGGTCAATAGATGCAATAGTAATGCATTGAAACGCTGCTTCTGAGGCAAATCCTGTTGAAAGCAAAACTGTTGCTTCCAGTGTATGATGGGCTCATTGAGTACCAGCTGCGGTCCGCACATATACAACTCCGACATACGTGCATTGTAATAGCTGATAAGTTTGCCTGCTTGTCCGGCAGCATGGCAGTCGATGTCATCGTTGCCAACAATTAGATTTTCAAAGCTAAGCGACGCTAAAAGCTGTTGAAAACGTTCCTTTGACATTTTTGCTGCAAAGCCAACAAATCCTGGATACATTTTATCATTCCAATAGTCCAACAGTTGCGGCAACTTTATATCACTCAATAATAAACAGAGTCCCACAAATGTTTCCAACTCTTCTGCGCTGGCATTCGTCACATTGTTGCAGCCTTTTGCAAATTGTGTAAAGAACTCGGCTCGATTGCCCAACAGCTGATTGAAGTAGTAAATTGGACAGGCCAACTTTCTTAAAGTCGTTTGTCCAGCAGCAGGTGTATTGAATTTAAAAATAAGACGCGGCGTTGTTGGCTGTGCTGTCCAATCTGGATCATAGTCATCAGCCTCATCTGAAAGTAGCACGGTTTATAAGGGAAATAACTTTTCATTTGTCTTTTTACCCTCGCAAAAAACATCACTGGCAGCTCCAAAATTAATTTCTGAATAGCCATCATCATCTGAATCACTTAACTGATGATCCAGATCTGGTTTTATGTCCTCCACTCCAGTTTTCGCATTTAATGTTGTTGTTGTTGTGGGTGCTTCTTTTTCTTTGGTCACGGCCAACTGTAGCTGCAGCTCAGTCAAATCGGGTTTAATGTCCATACAATCGTAATCGGCCAGCGGATAGCTGCTGGCCAACAAAGGATCCGTTTTTACATCTAAACTTTGGCGCTTTACCGGCGAACGGATATCTTGGCGCGGTTTTAACTGTTGCTTGCGCTTGCGGCCCGATGTCGACATTTTTCATATATGTATACAGTTTTTATGTTTCTATATTATCTGTTTTTTTTTTTCGTAACTTGTGCTGCTTTATGCTGGCTGCTGTCTCAACTAAACTTCTTTTTCCGACTAGCGCGTGTTTGTCTTGGCAGCTCTTTCGTTCGACACCGGTTGTGCATAGTGTGTGCTCTTTTGCACTTATTGAATACATTGGCATGTTTGCGACTTTGCCTTGCGCGCGGGCATTTTTCAATGGAGTTGCCAATGTGTTGAAAATTGTATTTTCGTGCTAGAGATGTGCGTGCCAAGCACGAGAGTGAACATAAAATATTTATAAATTTATTGCATATGTTTAGTTTTGTATATTATTAATTTATCATATTGTTTATTTATGTTTACGCAGGTGGCCAATGGTATGGTGTTGACATCACCAAGGAAGACATTTCCGATAACTTTGAGCAGTGCGTGTGGGAGCCATCGATCATTAAGATAAATGCACTTACTGCTGCCTCGGAGGCCGCTTGCATGATCCTCTCTGTCGATGAGACAATAAAGAGCCCCAAGGCCGGCGAACCGCCAATGGCCGGTGCCGGCGGCATGGGCATGGGCCGCGGTATGGGCAGGCCCATGTAAAAAAAAAAAATTACACATTCAAAAACTAATAAAAAAAACAGTTAAAACAACACTAAACATCAACAAAAACACACACTCAATGCGTTTCGCAACACATTCAATTGCATTTCTCTCTTAACACACTATATCACACGTATTAACGGTCATAAATCGCTGGCTTTTTTGTTGCACCTTTTCAACAATTTATTTAATAACTGACCTACGCCTATGTCTAATAAACAGAAATGAAACATTGTTTTTCATAACACATACGATCGTGTTTTCCTTTGATCTTGCGTTGGCGCTGATCTTAAATATCGCATATATGATTTAATTTTTATTTTTCAATGTTTGATTTTAACTTAAGCTATAAAAATCGATTGATTCACGAGATCTTTTTTGCAAGGAGTAGCAAAATACATATACTTTGCAATATCAGATTATTTATATTCTCGAGTGAATAAGTATCTACTAAACCAACTTTTTGAGAGGCAAAATCTCTAATAAAACGAAAAGCACAGTTAGTGGAATTTGAACCATGCATATGAAAGGTAAACTATTTTGGCTATAGCAAAAGGAGAGAATTCAAATAAATGGCCTGGTTTATTGAATAAAGTGGTCAATATAATGACGCCACAATCTCCGAAAAGTGGACAAAAATACTATGTATCTATTGTGCTTAGGAACATTTAAACTATGTGGAAGAACTTCGTACATTTTTTTTTATTGTACTTTCAAAGGCAATTGAAAGTATCAATAAGTGAATCCAAAGTCGGTGACATTCCAAATAATTATTGGTATAATTATATTTTATTACACTAAATACTTTTAATAAGCAAAATAAACACTAATGCATGTATTTGTGGCTTTTAAATGCATCGTTTTGATTTATATTCATACAACAAAGTCGAAGTATATGATGAAAAACTGACCTAGGTCGATAAATTTAATTAATAACTAAAAACAACTAAAAATACATGCATATGTATTTTTCACAACACACACATGCCCACTTGTTTTTATTGCAACCATCTGGCAACTTTATTAGCGACTGCCGTGCGCTTTGCTAGCGTTTTTCACACACCGCTCGCTTTAGTTCTTAGCTGTTTTTGTAGACAGCACGTTGCTTGCGTGCGCGTTTTCTGATACACTCGCACACAAACAAACAAACAAACAGCAAATATTGTGCCGCATTAATAAGCTTAATTTTATATTTGGCGATGGGCAACCATAAAGTGTTGAAAACTGCTGGCATGAATCTCAGATATTCCATGTACGATTTTATTGATGCGGTGAAAAAGCATCACATTATTTGGGACAGAGAACATAAAAATTTTCATAATCGTGAATTGCGCGATCTGGCCTGGCAGCAGATTGGCCAACAGCTGTGCAAGAATTTTGAAGCTTCCAGCGAGCCGGAAAAGCAGGAAATAAGTAAGATATACACGATTTCCAATGCAGCAGGGCTGCACATCAAACTACAAAAATTTATTTTGTTTTAATTTTTCTTCCGTGCAGCAAAAACATTGCTCAAACGCTGGAAAAACACGCGGGACAGTTATTTGCGCGTTAACCGTTTGCGACAAAGTGGCGAAGAGATCTCTCGCGCTTCTTACATCTACGAAAAGGAGCTGTGCTTTCTGCTGGATGTTAAGACTGAAGACGAGGAGACGATAAAGGAGGAGAAACCAGCGTTGAAACGCAAACAATATCGCTCACAAAGAACGTACTCGAAGCGGCATCGTGAGCTTAAGAATCATAGCACGGTACAACTGGACAATGAGGCGACAACTGTAGACAATACCTTAGCCGAAGATGGACTGCAAACGGTGCTGGATACTCTTAATTACTCAACAGACACAACATCAACGTTTCCAGTTGGCGCTAAGGTCGATGCAGCCAGCCCTTCACCTTATATAGACCCGCACAATGCCAACATTTCGACAACAACTACAAATCCTGCAGCTGCAGTCACAGCGGGAACTACTGCTGATCCTGATCCTGATCAGGCATTTTTCGATAGCATTAAGCCGCACATGCAGCGCATGAGCAGCGATCAAAAACTGGACTTTCAAATCGAAGTACTAAAAATACTACGCAACTTTAAGCCAAAATGATAACAATTTGATTTAAGTAGGTTGTTTAAAAATGTGACTGAACTTGTTAATATATGAAATTGTAATAAAAACAATAAAATATATCAAAATCCACAAGTCTTCAATTAATGCTAAACATAGTACGGTTTAAAACTTAAGATTCCCGGCTTGGTGCTAAAATGTTTGTGTTTGGCATGCCTTCTTCCAGATCGAAAAAGAAATAACATCGAAGAACAGTAACAGAGACAAACAGCTGTTGCTGTTAAAAACGATATCGATTGCCATCGAAAAATCGGTTAATTCGGTGTGATAACAAAATTAAATCAGCTCAAAGAAAAGCCAACAAAACTATTTGTATTTCAGGGCCTTTCAAAATACATAATATTAACCCTTAATTTTCAATTGGGTATTGCTACCGAGCTTTTGCGCTGAAGTCAAATTGCAGTTTTCGCAAAAAAGAGAGGTCGTCCATCGTCACTTCTTTTGACAATGAATTCAGGAACTTCGTCACCTTCTCCATCGACTCCGTCATCACCAGCTCCTTCTACGTTCTGAATCACACACCTACAAAAGAGCATATGTTGCAGAGCCTGCAAATCCCTACGGTTTGATGGTAACAATCATTGGCCAGAATGGGGAACAAGGGCCAGATGTAGGCTATGCAACACTGGGTTTCCAAGCTGTAAATGCAGCAAATGCAATGTGCACTTGTGCTCCAATCCTCAAAAAAAATTGTTTTGTATCCTACCATACACAAAATGAAACAAACGGCTTTTGAAAAAAATCAACTTGAATTAAAATTTATAACACCATTGCACAATGTTGCCTATAGGCAAAATCCTGTAGATCTTGAACCAGGACACCTAGTACATTGAAATTTTTGTCAGTTGATATTGATGTCAACTCTATTTAACATGTCTACACAAAATATTTTTAGCCACGCCCATTTTAATTCGGGCATGAAAGGGCTAACAGTTGCTGCTTGTTTTTTCAAACCATATCAAATGTTTTGTGCTGCTGTTTTGAATTGCGCGCCTAGCTAGCGATAGCAGTTAAGAAACTGAAACCTCTGTGGATATTTGCGCAATTCAGTCACAATGGTCCTTGTATTCACTCCTAAAACATTTAACCAAATTATTTATAAGCACGTATAGAACTCTCAGCTTCAGCATTTATGCTATGTTTAAATAATAAACATATGCCGTCAAAATGAAATCAATACATTTTGCATGGTGTATGTGTTGAAAGCGGTTCGACCAGTTTTTGGCACATAAAAAACATAAACCTGTATTTATATACAATCATGTACAATGGACTTGTACATAGGATTGTATAAATGCATGTCGTGATTTTGCCAGTGCTCGACAGGATGTGTATATTAGTATGTACATAAGTGTTTCCTTGCATGAGACAGTTTTTTTTTTTATTGACAAGGGACGCTATGAACACACGAGTACACAAAATAATCGATTGAGTATCACATTTTTAAGATAAGTGTCCCTCTTCTGCATTGATGAACAAACGTACATACATATGTATTACCAGCCCGCATAACCAAATGTGTATGTTCTTATTGTAAATTTGTGTTGCCACTGTGAGAAATTTGGCTTTTTTTATAGAAGTCTTAGAGGAAGAAATGCATATCAGATTTTAGCAGTTTTTTTTTCGGCTATACTCTTCGGCTATACTCAAACAAACAAAATGAATCCTATTGAGCAACTTTTTATATTTTATTAACAAATCTTATGCAACAACATAAATAATTATAAATAGTCATTAAAGGAATAGAATTTGAGTGTAACCTTAATCTAGCCTTTTTTGTTTGACAACACTGATTTACATAACATGTTTTCACGTTTTTGTGGTGGTTTAAGGTTTCAGGAATATCAGGACAGAGCGGGACTGACGGACTGGCTGGCTAGGGGCAGGGAGACCATACATAAATATGTATCTATATTGCGCCGTCTGTTCTCTCAGTTTTCGATGTAGTCGTGGTGTGCACATAAGCAACGGTTCTGGCAGCTGCTGTTTCTCGGGGTACTCTTTATGCACCGTTGACTTTTGTCTGCGGCTACCTGGAATCCTTCTCTCGCATTACTTTCATTTGTATGTATTTATTCCCAGTGTGCGTAACGTATTTTCCGAGGGTAGATTTGGGTCAGTTGAATACTGAGTTCTGAGTCGGAGTCTTTTGTACCTGTATCAATGTTGGGCCTTGCAGTGGATATAAAACAATAGCAGAATGGTACGAGCAGGAAGTCTTTTTTATGTGAGGTATTTTTTTTTTTTTAATGCCACCTTTTGCTTATTGTTACACTTAATAGGAGTCGGCCTTTTGTTTTAACCGATTCTACTTATATACAAACATACATTTAGGAATTATAATACAAGTATTTAAACTAAATCTCAGCTTAGAGTTTGTTCAATGGATTTGAGGATCAGCTTTTCTCTGTCAGAACGACCTGTGTATTCTTATATCTAATCCAAGCCTCGTCCGCTAGCTTCAAATATTCGGTAACCTCTTGATACTTTTCCAGCAATTGATATTTCTCCAATGCCAGCTTCAGCAGTACAAACTCCAAGGTACGCTTGCTCCCCGAACTTAGATGCTTGACTAGTTTTATGTACTTGCGCAACTGCTCCACACGTTGGGCAAAATGACCATTCTCCAAACTGGCATCCACATCGTTTACATAGCGCAAGGTTTTTTTAATGCTTGCAGCCAAACTATTGCTTCTTCCGACTAGCGGAGATAGCTCCACATTCAGCTTTTGTACCGCTCGCTTTGTGTTCTCCAAATGCTGCACTGCATCCACATTGTATTGCGCCTGCTCGGTCCAGAGTTGAAGTGGTGCATTTGTGCTTGAACTAGACTCATTGTCCTGAATGGATAACTGATTATTATCCAGTGAGATGGACTTATTGATCAGCTCGGTGGAATTCGCCGGCTGTTTCCCATGGAAATCCAACGAATATTGAAAGAGAACGTTGGCCTATTATCAAAAGTATTCTTAATCAAAATGGAATTGGTTTACTTTAAAGGAATAGGTTTTAACGTACCTCACAATGTTTTACTGTAAATAAGCTCAGAACAAGCCAAGTGGCAACTGTGGTGACTGCTTGGGACATCGTGCAACGTATGGGCTTTGCTTGAAATAGTTCAACTGAATTTATGTTCGATGTGAGACTGATAGGTGGATCACACCATTTTATAAGCAGCACACTTGCCGGCTTCAACAGAGAGTTCAATTGAACTGATAAGAGATTTACTATAAATTTAATGTCAGGCGACAGGCGGGCAGGGGTCATTCATCTGTGTGTATGGCCTCCCTCAGACAATTGACGATTCACGTGGTTTGCATTCAGTAAGAATTTCAAAATGCTTAGCACTTCATAGTGTCAGGGCTGCAAAGCTGACGAATTATGGGAGAATTTATTTACATTATTATATGAATGAAGCTCATTAAATTTCAACTTAAACAAGTAGCTACAAGTATCTAAGGCTACAATTATAATACCATATAAATGCATATAAGTAATTTTTTCTAATGTGAAAACAACGCGTCCATATAAATTTTTTTTACATACATATGTGCATGCATATGTTTTTGTTTGGTAATTTTTAGTTGTAAGTAGACTTTTCGCCGGCACTGTCATTTGTTTCAGATACTATAAAATATACAACTGCATATATTTAAATGTCCCGCAACGTGCTCTTTAACGATTTACATACACATGTATATGTTTTTATATAAGTTTGTATGTGTGTGTGGGGGAAAGCTTTTGATTTGAATATTTGAACAAAGCGAAACGTGATGGATTACCGTAAAAGCGTTCTAGAACTGTTTGTTTTGTATGTACATATATAGTAGTACATATATGTATGTATAAACACGTTTGCATATTAATACACAATTTGTACATACATACATACATACATATATAGTATGTGGATGCATGATTTGAACAATTTTGTTCTTCTAGAGTTCGCTTTTCGCACTTTAACATATCTCAACAAAATTTACAAACTTTGTATAAGTACATATGTATGTACATATGTACATCTGTATATACCTACTTATGTACATATACATGCATGTATGTATGTATGTACATAAGTATGAGTTTGTGTGTGGATTAAGCATGCATATGAAATGATGTCTTATGTGGCTATTAAAAACGATTATTGTATTTTGCTTAAGCTTGCCGTAAGTCACGTAGGCCACCAAAAGTCTTTGTACTTCATATGTATATGTATGTATGTATGTACTTACATACATATGTATGTATGTATGTACATATGAACTTAAAACTAAACTTTGGCCCTGCAATACAAATTTCTATATTGTATGCATATGTACATATGTATATATTGTATATACTTATTTATGTATGTATACATATGTATGTATGTATATAAATGTACATATGTATTTATTTTTGTGTGCTTATTGTACATTTTTGTTTCAGTAACTCTCTAACTTGGTAGTTTATCTTAAAAGTGCTATGATGCTTTTTTTCAGTGTGTTTGCATCTGATTGTGTTATAAGTGTGAGTTTTGATTAGTCTGCCATTTTGTGTAAGAACATGTGCTGATTTCTACACAAACCTAAAAGTGTGCACTAAGAAAATGTTTAAAGTTGTATGTACATATGTACATATGTACATATATGTTCGTACGCACATATTCAAATATATGTACATATGTGTGTATGTAAATACATATACAGAATTGTATTTATGCATGGTTGTTTATAAACGAGGTAACGTGTGAACGCTGTTGACAACAGCTTTCTACGTATACATACAGTTTTATATCAACCTCACACATGCATACATGCCCACACGAATGTACATATGTATGCATTTGCATCCAAGCTAAAGCAAAAGCAGCGCCGTCAACTGAGACGTTGGCAGCACAGCAGCAGCAATTTAAAACAAAAAGTAAAAAAGAAGTAAGAATGGTCTAGTCGGGAAAACTCGACTACATTATACCCTGAACCCTAGACATACCGCGTGCAATCATTGTATAAATGTGTGTGTGCTTGATTTAACTTCAATCGTCGATATCTCCAGTGTTTCTTAACCGATTTCGATGGAATTTTACAAGATGATGACTATATTGACAACAGTTTTTGAATCGAGTTTAAGTTAGTTTACATGTGTAAACTGGAAACCGGACGAGCTATCGATAATTTTAAAACAAACTTGACCTACGCTTTGTATACCCGAACTTTTATTTCAAATCTGAAGTCTCTAGCACTCATAAAGACTGATCAAGAATATGTTATTATGTTTTCTTTACGGAGATGCTTCCATCTATCGTTCACACACATACTTTCGTACGAAACCATTACACCCGTTTTGTGGGACCGGGGTATAAAAAAGAAAAGCAAAAAAGTCCAAACAAAACAGAATAGCAGAAACGGCAAATCAATAGTAGAAATTGCGCAGCAAAAATAAATTATTCCATAGCTTGCGAAAAAAGAAGTTGGCATACGTGCATACTTACAACTGTATACAAATGTACATAGTATATTCATACGCATAAACAAAAATATATACAGACACGAATTTGTATTTAAAAATTATTTTTATATTTTTCAGCGTTAACGTGTGTCGCACGTAAGCGTATGTATCTAAATATGTACATATATAAGTATGTGTGTATGTATGTACATGTGTATAACCAAAAACTCGCTGAGCGCCAGGTCGTCAGAGACCAACGCTTGTAAAAATGAGCGATGTATGTGTGAATGCCCGCGTGTGGGGTATGTATATACATATATATACAAAAATACGGCTTTATGTACATAAGTATTTATATACGTATGTCTGATTGTAAGTGCGTATGCATGTACGTACATATCTTACAGATACAAAATTCGTAGAAAAGTATACGGACCAAAACACGCATATGTATGTATATATATATATACACATGTATGTACATACATATGCATGATACGATTTGCGCTCCGGTTTTGTTGTTTTCAGTTGTAGTTTTTTCTAGGCTTTTTGCTTTTATTGTTCAACAACAACAACAACTCGGATTCGCTATCACGACAAACGTAGGCAGTATGCGGCCAAAGGGGCGGGGGGCGAATTGGTTGGAAAGAGCAAGAGCTACGCAAGCATTTGCTAGCCAACGTCAACGTCGACTCGTCTATGCCTTCCAAATATATGTATGTATGTATGTACACAAATACATCTGTTTGCGTGTATATGTATGTATGTATATGTTTGTGTGTCGGCCCCAGCCCCTTGCTCCGCCGTGTGTTTGTCTGCATGGTTGATTGTTGATTGCAATTATCGCAAGCACAGCACCATAAATGAAGAGCAACACAAAAACAAAGCATGAATATAAACTGTTACGCGTTCGCTGTGAAATAGCACACAAACAGACTCTTTTTATGTATGATGTATACATGTACATATGTACATATACTACATTTTATGTAAGTGTAATCTGAAATAGTATGGTACAGATCAGCTTAAAATGCATCATTACTTGTGTTTGTTTATTTAAAGATTACTTTTTATCTAATGCACGTAAAAGCGTTTGTTTGTATGTGTGCAAATCGGAAGCTTCAGTAATCGAAAATGCACGCAGTGCATAAATTAATTGGTATATTTATGAACACACAGTACGTGTATGTATGTATTGTACATACATGTGTATATGTATGATTTAAAATAACGGGTTGCTTAACTCAGCAAAACGCAGTACATATGTACATTTTAAGATATACTCAAGTATTCATAAACATTCATACATACATATGTACATATACAAATTCGTTTGTTTTTTTCATTGCTCGAAATGATTTCGCATGTTGAAATAAATCGGACACACATTCATAAGTACATATGTATGTATATGTATAGGTCTAAACACGTGTTTGCTTATGTATGTGTGCTGTGTTTGGTTTTTGCGTAAATCCAGTTTTTATTTAGCGACAACGTCTAAAATAAACAACTTTAAAGCTTCGATTTCTTCCTCATCTTTGTGGTAGATTGTGTTGTGTTTTTTCCAGCATGGCGACAGACTCGAAACAGAGCGAAGGTGATGTGAGGCACGTTTACAGTTTTAGATTTTGTTTTTTGGTCTGGTCTGTTTTTGTCAACAAGCATGCAAATTTATCTACATACATACATATGTATGTATGTATGTACATATGTATGTATAACTATGCCAGCTAATACTAGTTTAAAGAAACGGTGTGAAATGACTCATGGCTAATATACTAAAAATACTATTTAGTAGAGCGTAGTACACCAATTTAATGTGTTTTGGTTTTATTTGAATTATTGTATACCTTTTGATTTGACATTGAGTTGTTGTTTGCAGGGGGTATTACCCACTTACCCGCTGAGTCAAAATTCAATGATGTTTGCATAGCCTCCGCTTTCGTTGTTCTCCACCGCATCTCTGTATGCGTTCAAAGTTATTTGTTTATTTGAAAATTTCATAATCTCTTTGTTTCATAAATTTGGGGGGGGGGGGGGTACTTAAGTAAATGGGAATGCGGGATTTGGATTGTTGGTCTTAAGGAATTGTTGTTGAGACTAGGGATTGTACTTTAATTACATATTTAAATCAAGCATATACATACATAGTTTTAAGATACAAATCTTTCCTTAAACAAGTAATCACAATTAATATACATTTCAGCTCATCATGATGATAATGTACGAATTTTTTTATGTAGTTTAGTTTGTACAAAACTCATTATTTGGCATATGGCTACCCTTACAGACTGTAGAAACATTTGTCTAAAATTTTTTACATGTATAAATATTTGTGTTTATTTTAATCTTTTGAACGTTACATTTTCAAAAAATAACCTCTCAAATTGGTCAATAGAAATTATGACGTTTAAAAGTATATTATTGATTTAATTTGTTTGTTTTGTTTTTTATATTCATGGATAAAAACACGAATCAAAAATATTTGAATAGTTCTAGAATAAGTTTTATCTCTAAAACTGAATAGATAACTATATTTCTACTACGTTGTTTTTTTCTGCAAGGGTGTTTATAATTTCATCACGCCAAAAACGGTTCGCCTCCAATGCATTATGCACATAATGCACTTTTAAAGCTTTCTCTCTTTCTGTTTCTCTCATAAATCGCTGCGTCTAAGTAAATTACTGTGGGTATTTGGCAGTTTCAATGCGTCGTATATATTGTATGTATGTACATCCATGTGCTACACTTTTTTAAAAAATGTTCCAAATTAGAGCCTGAAACATGTAAGTATGTGTGTGGAACACATGTGGAAACCATGCGACGTCACATTGTGGTGTGTCGAATGTTGAATTCTGCCGATTAACTGTGTATATGTGGGGAACTGTGGGGAGATTGGGACTTGCTAAGAATGTTGGAGATAAAGCAAATAATAACACAAATTTCAGTTTGTTTTTTTTTTTTTTTTTGAGGATTATACAAAGCTTTGATAAATTACTTTACGAAAGCCGTGTACAATTGTTTATTTTGTTTTTTTTTTCTATTGTTTTGTTGGTTGGGTTGTTCTTTTTTCGTTTTCTTTACGTTCTTTTCTCAAATGTTACAAGTTGACTTGATTAAAACACAATTCCAATATTGCTTTAACAATTTTTCTCTTTTCTTATTGTTTCTTGAGAAACTTTCATCATTCAGTTGTACAATTCTTTTTGTGTGTGTGGTCCATTTATTTATGGTTTAAGTGTGTGTTGTGGGTTTTTTTGTTTATAGCTCTCAATTGTTTTTAATTAATTTGTAATTATAGTAAACCGGATTTAAAATTATATAGCAAAGTATCACAAAAAATTGCAAATTAAATTGTAAATTAGATCAATGAAGAAATTAAAATATTATATATTCATATATATAAAATATATATAGTAAGAACGACAAATCTCTGCTTAAAAATGGTAAAAAATAATATTCGAACTTCAATACAATATTTTTAGTTGTTGTTTATACAATTCAAAACGTCATGAGTTAAAAAAAAAAACAATGAATTCTTAAAATGTTCGCTTTGATTTTTTTAATATTTTTTTTATTTAACTTCGAATCATGCGACTTTGGACTTTGCTTTATGGGGCTAGCTCTTAATGGCCCCGAACTTTAAAATGGAAATTAATTTGTACTGATTGGTGTATTTTTTATTTTAAAAAGTTATCAAAGCCGCAAACGTGGCAAACGACTCGAAGATAAGTAAAAAAAAAAAGGTTGTAAACACCATTGGCGTTAATTTGGTTCGGGTATACTTTCTCTATAGTTATTATTAATTGTAGGGTATTATTATTGATGTATTTAGATTTTTGTTGTTTTACTTTTGGATGTATCAAATGTAAGTTTTGCTTAAATTGACGTCCTGTATCAAACGTGTTGGTATTTGTTTGGTTTTTTTTTAAATATATATATTTTTATATAGCTTACACTCTTAAAAAAATGCAAAATTCTGCGCGACAAGATCTTTGAGTTCTCTTCAACTACTCTCTTAACCACTTTCTCTTCTGTATGTATACGTATGTATGTATGTTGTGTAGGGATCTATTAATTTTAGTTTGTTGGCAACTGTCGAGCACTGCTCAAACATTTTTGCTTCATAAAATACTCTTAGTAGTATGTAGTATATAGTGTACATATATATTTATGTATGTGTATGTTTGTTACATGTATGTGTGTGTAGGTGTGTGTTTGTGTATGTGTGGGTTTTTGTATGTATAGTAACTTGAAGGATACAAGCTTTAAAGCTTCCAATTTATGACAACTTGCGCTCTTAAGTAAATCTAAACAGTAGTGCATGACTTTTTTGGCTTTTCTTTTCAACATTAAAAACTAACATCATCATCGTTATCTCTTTGTTCATCTCGTAATGTTTTTCTTTCTAATTTAGCTGTAGCAGGAAGTTAAACAATGGTATGTAATGAACAAATTAAAAATAGAAAAACAAATTTAACTTTTAACTCAAAATTGTGCTTGATTTTGTTATTTCTTTGCTTTTGGCTTATCACTCAAGAGGCCAATTCAAATGGCAAAAAAAAAAAAGAAAATACAACGAAAGAAAAAAACATTCGAAAAGAGATTATCACAACAAAACTCACGCTGCGCTTTTTCATTTTCTTCTTCTCTTGTTGTTGTTGTTGTTTTACATACGCAAAATACAATAACTTTGGATATTTTGGGACACAGGTTATAGGTTTGGGGACATTTCTTAAATTATTTACATACATATTAATTATTAACAATTAATATTAAATGCTAATAATGAAAATAAGGTACTGGGTTCAAGTGTTTTTTTTTTTGTTTTGGTTTTTTATGTGTTTTAATAAATGTTTTTTTTTATATATGAGCATCAACGAATTGTTTTACATAAAAAGTAGTAGTTTTTTGTCACCCTCCTCTCTAACTCTTAGCATATTATCAGCATCTTACATTAAGCGTATTTTTTAGGGGGGAGATGATTGCAACAAAATTTCACAATTGTTAATTATAATTTTTTGAAAATGGTTTTTTATTTGCGGTCTTGGCTTAAGGCGCAAATTTCAAATTATTTGAATTTAAAATAAAATGTTTGCGCCAGCGCCAGAGAGCCTACAAAACGAAATTGTTTTTAATATTTGAAAAGTATCTTGTATGTTTGATTTTATTATTCTCTACATATTTATAGTTTTATGTACAATTCAAGAATGTTTACAATAGAATTTAAAGCCATCTTCAACACATTTAACAATGGTTGTGTTTACATTTCTTTTTATGTTTTTGTATTTGTTTTAAAACTAAAATTAATGGAAGTTACATATGCTATATATCAAATTTTCGCGTACAAAATACGTGAGGCTGGCGCTTAAGTGTGTGTGTGTGTGTGGTTGTGTATTATGAGTGTTTGTATGGTTGTATTATATGATATCTTAAGGTAGAGAGGCCATTGAGTTATTTTTTGTAGTTAAGGTTCCGTTATTTTGTTTTGTTTTTGTTTAAATAATCTTTTATAGGCAAGTTGAATGCATTTTGCGCTGCTGCTGCAGCGTTGAGTTTGTCGTTGAGCGGTTTGAGCGCTCTCTTCCTCCTTTCTCTTTTGTTGTTTTTCTTTTGTTTTTTTGTTGTTGAATTAGTCTTTTGTGATTTGGTGGGTGGTATTATTATCGTTATTATTTTGATTTTTATTATTATTTTTTGTATTATAATCATTATTAAGATTTTGTTATGTTTTTTTTTTGTTTTTATTAAGAATTTCCATCCTCTGTGCTCATCTCAATCTCTCTCTTTATAAACTGTTTATCGTATTTTGCTTCGTTTTATCATTCTTTTAAGGTACGTTGCACATGTTGTCCGCTTGGGAATATATAAGTAAACATAAGCTGTACTTATGTATTGCGCTTCTAGCGTCTGGTTTTTTTTTAATATTTTTTTTTTTTTTTCGAATTACTCATAAATACAATCATACATATTTATATAATTTATAATTTTACTTATTAATTACATTTTTCAAGTCTATTTGCGTATCACGTTTATAAAACAATGTTCAGTTGTGTGAAGTTTGTATCCGTTATACATACATATAGAGCCCGTTTAACTGTTCTCAAAAGTTCTCTGTCTCTTTCTAGCCAAGCGTTCCACATTTATCATCTTCTTTTAGTAAGTATTTAAGTTTTTTTATTGTTGTTGTGGTTTGTTTATACGTCGATTGGCCTTTCAAAGTTTGCATATTGAAGTTAACAGCTGCAGTTGAAGTTGTTTATCTCTGGGTGTGTTGTTGTTGTTGTTCTTGTTGTCATGGAATTTTGCATCTTTTTTGTTGTGTATCTTTTTGTCGTTGTTGTTGATGGGTGAGTACAGTTTTCCATTTGCTTACATTCTTTTGAAAAATTTTGCATTTTTTTCAATTTCTTTCGTTTTTTTTTTGTTTTTCTTATTTAGCTTCTCAATTTTTGTTGCTGTTTTATGATACATTTGAGATCACAAACATTACTCTTATTTTTTATTTGAAATATTGTTTTTTTTTTTTTGATTTGTTTAAAAAAGTTCAAATTTTCAGTTTTAAATGATTTGTAGTTTATGTTTTGTTTTTTTTTCTTTTTTTTTTTTTTGTGTGTAGTTTTTTACAATTTTTATATTTTTGATTTTTTGTGTATATTTATTTTTTTTCATTCTCATGTTGCAAAGTCATTGACGGGTTCATTTGGGTCCTCCATGTTCAGTAGTTTGTAACCAGTTCGCTTATGTTGTTGTTGTTGCTGCTGCTTCTTCTAAAAGTTACGACTGCACATTGAGCAACAATTTCAGATTGTGCGTATCAAAGTCATCGAGAAGATTGCGCTTGGATGATCGTACGCCATAACCACCACAGCCGCCACCCAGCTGAAATTTGGACGCACTGCATCGGTCAGCGCGCAGTAGACTCTGCAATGCGGTGCCAGCGCTGCTGGCTACCAACTTCTCCTCGGACCTGGTCAACGTTGTCCAGTGTTGCGGCGGCTTTGGCAAAGCCGTTGGTGCTGGTGCATCAAAGCACTTGCTGCCTGCAAAATGCGTCAGTGCGGTGGGTATGAGTGGATGCTGTGGCGATATTTTTCCGCCCACACCAAAGCTGCCGGATGCTGCTGCTGTTGTTGCTGCCATTGTTGTTGTCGTTGTTGTTGGACTGCGACGTTGCTTGCGCGTTGATCCAGCAGAAGCTGATGCCGGGGAAAAGCCGCCACCCAAAATCATAGCCGGCGATGTTGTTGTTGATGACTGTGGCGATCGTCCGCCGCCATTGCGCCTGCTATTGTTGGCAAAAAAGAAGCCACCGCCACCTCCAGATCCGGATCCGCTGCCATTCATCTGCTGTGGCGACTGTCGCTGCGAGTTCTGGCGAGTGCGTTGATTGGGGCCAGCGGATTGGGTCTGCAGACGTTGCTGCTGCTGCATACGATTGTTGGGAGTTGTTGGCTGCGATGTGCTTAATGCATGCTGATTAAAGTGCTGCTGATTGTTGTTGTAGTTTGTACTGCTGGCAATACTGTTGGAATGTGCAGTTACCATTGGTGGTGGTGTTGTTGATAGTGTTGTGGTTGATTCTATTGTTGTTGTAGCATTTGCTTGGGGTGGTGGTGATGGTGTATTGGCGCCCTTTTTCAATCGAATGGACTTTGTTGTTGTTGTTACTGCTGTTGTCATTTTTATGTTGTTTCTAACACTATTGTGCGAGTATGTCATAGTAATTTTTTGCTTTCGTCGCTTTCTCTTCCAAATTAAAGCTTAAACAACACTGGTTGTCGTTGCTCTTTGCTCCTTCAAATTTTTACTGAGCTTTTTTACCCAAAGCGCGTGCTCTCTCTCTCTTCTTCCTTCTCCTTTTCGTCTCTCCACCTCTTTTCTTGATAAAATTTCTGCTTTTTTTGCCTTTTTGTTTTTGGTTATTCGCTAAATTAATGCTTAACGTTAAATATCACACGCACTTAAAATCAATTTATATTTTGTTAAATATCGATAACAAACGCGAGTCTGCAGCTACGTCTCTCTCTTCGTCTCCGTTGTGGTCGTCTCTTTGGTTAAATTTGACGATGCTTCTGCGCTCCCCTTCTCTCTTTCTCACTCAGCAGCACAAACGAAAGGCTCACGTCGACGTTTTGGCTGAAGTTGCTGGAGCTGCGGCGTTCGGTTTGTGTCTCGATTTTGTATTTACAGCTTTAGTTATATACTTTATATAGTTTAACTTTATGTATTGTTTATCAGTCTGTTGATTTATCTTTTTTATTAGGCTATCCTCCTTAGCTCTAGTTTTCCAAACTCTTTTTCTTGCTACTTAGTTTTTTCTCTTGCCTAATCGTCGTTGCTGTCTTCCAAGCCGGTCCCGGGTCCTGTTTATTGGTGTTGGTGAAAATAGAAAGAAAAAAACAAAACGAAAAAATGTTGAGCATAAGGAAAAGGTGGACGAACGTAACGATTGCACACATCTACAAACATATGCATAAAAGCTTGCCAAACTGAACTTTAAGCAAACATAAATATGTATGTTAAAACTGTGTGTTCTATTTAAGACCATGGTCGTGGAGCTGCTAACAGTTGGAGCAGTTTTCTTAAGTTTTAATATATTTACTTATATGTCAACGACAACAAAGGGCATTTATTTAGCTTAATACACATGTACATTGCTTATTAAATGATAACCCTGTTGCGCAGCTTGTCAATAAAAAAAGATTTTGTGACGCATTTGAAACGACGTCAAAACGGGTATACCTAAGTTAATGAATCAACACGCATACAATTTACTAATACAATTGCGACTTACTTTGAGTTGTAAACCTTTTCACACCAATGCTGTTGTTGTAGCTGCTGCAATCTTGCTCGCTCACACTCGCTGGTTTTTTTCGGTAACGCGGTATGAGAGTGAAGAAGACGACTGTCTGTATGTCGCAGTTATTGATTGCTTTACAGCTGGGGGGGGTTTTCTTTGCCTTTTTGTTATACTGATTATTACAAATTATTTGCATTTATATTAAGAGTTGCCTCAGTTTCACAATTTTGCGATTGTTTTTCTATAGGGAAATTGCGATTGTTTTTGTTGTTGATTTTCTTTGATGGTTATGTGTATGTACGTATATATTTATTTGTATGTATGTAAAATCACTTTCAAAATGGCGACGGGATGTTTGCTTGAAGGGATTCCGCTTAAAGCTTTCTCCTCTCACTTACAGACAAAGGCTCAAAAAATCACACTATTAACTGATTCTGATTCGGTTTTGTTTTGTTAAACGTTGTTTCTTTACTTTTTTTTTATATTTTTTCCGCAAAGTACGCACGACGATCACAGGCGCAATCGCAATCTGCTAGAAGTGCCACACATGAAAAGTTTTGCTTTTGCGTTTTCGATTTTGTAGTTGGTGCGGTGCTTTTGCTTCTTGTTTTTCTTTGTGTGCGATTAGCTTCCACTCGTTGTACTTTGACGCGTATTAAAATATTAAACGTTACACAAATATTTGATTTATATCACTTAAATTAAAGACATTTACAATATATAATTACATATATATATTTTTTTGCAGAAATTTTAATCAATATTCAACTGTATCTTAGCTTATTCTTGCGCATAGGTACGCTCACCTCAAATTCTCCACCATGACTAACGGACCCTCAAGCAGTGTGACCGAACTACAGCTTGCTGAAAATACAAAATTAGAGATGGGCGCGTGCTGATGCAAATAAAGCACGCGATACGATGTGCTGTGTACTGAAGCTGCCGGAGTCTCAACAAAAAGCGACTACTTTGGTACTACTCGATAATCTAGTCGGCAAAGTGACAGCACTAAGAAATAAATTGTGAAGGCGCTGAAATAGTTTGAATAAGTAAAGGAAATGCAAACGGCAAATGGTAACAATAATATATTATACTAAATATCAATGAAAACATAAATTATTGAAATTTATTAATTTCTAAAATTCACATAGAAAGGAGAGTGGTAGTAATTACAGCCGGTGGAAGAAATTTTAAGAACATCGCTGGTAAGGAACTTTCTGCTGCATATACAATCTAGTAGAGTTGGATGAAATGTTTTCGTACAATGTACATGTTGATACACAATTTCTATTAGGCATGTTAGATAGTTCGTTCGAGCTGATGAAAAAATTGGCTGCAACAAGCAACGCCGGACTGACGAGCTTTTGGAGTTGGCCCTGGAAAAAGATTAAGCTTCTAAGAAAACATGAAGATGATATTTTTATGAAAAAATTTTCAAAATATTCAGAAAATGATTAAATTTTATTATAATGACATTATGAAACCACGATTTTAACATGTTGTTAAGTTAATATTCCAATAGATCCGGTAGGGCAAAGCGCTAACGACCAAGTAATTAAATATAATTTTTTATTTCAGAATATTTGAATCTTATAAATTTATGCATTGAAAAGTTAAATATTACAAAGCTGTAGACTTAACTAATAACAATCTGAAGTCATATTATCATCACGTTTAATTGCATTCAGAATGTCATCTAGCAGACAAAGCAAATTATCATTGCTATCATACCACTCCTCCTGTTGCTTGAGTAGTTGATCCAAATCAAATTTGCTTACTTCTTCTCTCCATTCACGGACAGAGACCGCAAACTGTTTGTAATAGAACTCATCGATATGACGATTTTGTGCATTCTCAGTGTTAATTTGCATTTGCGACTCAAACGTTTTTTCTAACAGCTGCACGTCCTGAGCATTTAAAATAGATTCGATTACATCGTCTGCCTGCTTGGCATTTATTGTGGTCTTGTCCTCTTCGGGGTCAACAGATAATGGTTGCTCTGGCGTGAATGGAAAGCTATTATTGACGCTGTTTACTGGCGGCGTCAGTGATTCAATATCACTTAAAATAATTTGGAAATCGTACTCATTTAATTTCTCATTCATCATTTTGATTCCGGTCACGATAACCTTAAGGACTTCAACGGCATATTCCTCGCGCAAACATTTGAGTATAATACCATAATAACCATATTGCTGAACTTCGGCTAAAACTTTGGCCACGCGCAGCTTAATCTCACGACCGGTTAGTGTGACAATCTTTTTATGTTCCTTGGAGAAGGTGACGGTGGGAAAGACGCCATCGATCATGCCTTGATTATTGAACTGACGGTTAAACTCCATGCGCCAAAAGCACAGAGCATTCTTCTTTACCTCCCAGTGATGATCGCCGACAACGCAATAGTTGAGCGTTGAGAACAAGGTATTTTTATATTTGCTTGGAATTTTTCGATGAACGTAGATTTTGGACAGTGTCAGAATGGCCTCGGCACGCACAATATCCTCATTCTCGCGATATAAAACAAACAGCAAATGATCCTGAAAATTTAACACAGATTAATACTTGTAAAAATATGTTAATGCATGACAGTTTTACCACCAGATCTAATTGACTGAGTCCATTCTCCCAAAGCGCATTGATGGGCACCATTTTGGTCAGGCATTTGTAAGCGGAGGCTCGGACATATGCCTCACTATCGTGCTTGGCCATCTCATAGACAATTGGTGGAACTTTCAGATCGATTAGAAATTGTTGGAATGCGGGAAACTCTGCAATTGTTTAAGCATGTTAATAGGGGAAAGTATGAATAACTACCAGTCGGGACACTTACTTATACGGGAAATGCAGGCAATGGATGTGGTCAGTTCCAGTGCGGAATCGCGCACCTCCCAAGCAGTATCATGCGTGCGCTTAACAATGATGGGACCTAAGCAAACTAATGCAGAGCCTTGCAAATTGTCAACCAACAGCGCCATATTGGGCGACAAGAAGTGCTCCACAGCCAGTTGAACCAGTTTCAGGGCCTGCACGGTGCACTGTTAAAAGAAAGGATAAAATGAATTATTTATGTGTATGCTTAAAAAATAAACAATTGCATCAAAGATATCATCTATTTTTAAGTCCTACCGGAATATCCATGTTGCAGTTCTCCAGCACAAAGGCCAAACAGTTGACTAGGCCGATTGTTTCGACAGACTCCTTCCACGTTATCTTAAAACGTTCAATCACTGTACGCAAACCAACTATAACAGAATGTAAAACTTTCGGATCTTTGATAATGGCCTCAGAACCGCGAGGATAGATTTCAAAGTAGTTATTAGAAGTAGTTGGGCCATGGCAATCCTCCGGGTCTGTGGGTTTGCTAATGTCACTTAGTGCAACAACCTCACGTAGGGCATAAAGCAGCGCCTGGCACACAGTGACCGCCTGCTCCCGATCTAGTATGTGCTCCAGTGAGAGTATGCTATGCACACATTTTCTGGCCAGCTCTGGTGTAAACAAACTGTTATTTGTGTGTCCGTCGGGTGTGATGAAAGTGTCACGCAGGCTATAGCACAGTCGCAACGTCTGCTCACAGGACATCCCGAGAAGCTTCATGACATATGTGTCGAAGAGTTCGCTCTTTGACTCATCGGCCATTTTCATGGCAAACTTCATGGACATGAGCAACGGCAGCATGTGAAAGCAGATCAGTTGATTCTCAAAGGTGACACGCTCATCCTGAATGATGATTTCTTTGGGCACACGCTTGCCAAGCTTCTTCCACAGTATGTGATGCAGTTCAGCCATTTTAACAAAATTCACGCCATCGTAGCGCTGTATGCAGAATTGCATAAGATTGAAGAAGGAAAGTCCAAACTCGGTGAACTGTTCCGGCGGCTCAAGACAATCTGGATTCAAAATTTTCTCATGCACCAGCGTCGCAAAATTATAGCTGCATAATGTGTTAAGCATCTTTTCTGTAAAGTACGTATTATGCGTCATCTCGACAAGCTTCCGAATGTTGAGTTCCAAATTATGGTGCTCTCGCAACAGCGCCACAATTTTCGTGCGCTCATCACTAACGAGCGTCTGCTGCAGTATATAGCATAGTAGATCGACCGTCGACGAAATCTTGTGCAACAGCTCATTATCATCGACGCTGACGTGTATGCGCTCCTCCCGCCCGCCACTGGCGTTATCATTAATATTATCCGTTATATAGACATTATCGTGTATGGGCTTCATAATCTCAGCGAGAATTTCCAGAGTAACAGCCTCATCCTGCATTTTGTCACAGAACTTGAAGAGCATTTCGTAAAGCAGCTCACGCGCCTCTCTCACCACATACAAAGTGTGCTCGTTGTTGCTATAGTGAATGAGCAATGTCCATGTGCGCTGCATGCGTAAAAAGGCCAAGCCCATGCTGTATTTCGTAACGGCCTTCATCACTCTAATGCCGCTTAGCTTTATTGATGGACTTAAGTTGCGTTCTTGTGCCTGCATAAAGAAAACAACCCTGCAATATAAGAATGAAAAATAAATGAAGAATACGTTAATGATTTCCAATTCCAATCACAAACGCTTAAATTTTTAGAATATACCTGTGCATAATGTCCAGCTCACGGAGTCGTAGCACCATCCACTCATTGGACGTCATAAAACTGATCAGATTTAGCATGAATGATATAACCTTGGGATGTACTCTTTTAAAGTTTGCGCTGATTAATGTCAGACACTTGTCCACCCAATCGGTGACAAAAGGCACCTGCAGTACAAATTCATTTTCTGTGAATAGATTTTTTGGTGTTAGGAATTCCGCCTGTTGCACTTAAAAATCCACATCAAAACCCAACACACATATACACACACACACTTACCCTTAGCCTGTAAGTGCGATATGAGCTTTTCAAAGTAAACATTGTCAGTTGTCGTAAAGTTTTCGTTTAGGAATAAGTCTAAGATCTTTTTAAGGCGAGTTGTAATCTCCTCTTGCTTTGGCATCGTTTGGCTGGTACTAGTAAGTGTGTAAGAGAACTTGGTGCATAGTTTGGTACACAATTTTACAAGAAATAACAAAATACGTTTCCTTATCACACCAAAAATAATTCTCGCTTTAAACGCAGTGTGACCGAATGGCGTATAGTGCATAAATAATTGTAACACTGATACTTGTGGCGTTAAGTCACAAAGTGACAATAGATTGATGTCATTAATAATATTGAAAAATACATGCAAAGCGTCAAAAAATCAAATTATGCTTATAATTCGTTTATATAAAAAATAATAAAAATAGTGATAGCCCAGCGGCAAACAGCATATTTGATACGTCTTCTAGATGCATTTCGAAAAGACCCGACGCAATGTGTTACATGTTGCCTTTAAGTAATCAAGACTGTAATGGGAAATTTTGTACTACTTCGCCTATTGAGTTGATTCTATAGCTTGTAAATTTTATTGATATTCTGTGACGCTTACGCATACAAGTGTAAAAATGCACGTATGCATGTTAGTTTTCTTGTGAACTGTGCGCGTCTAGCTTACAATTATTTAAAATATTTAAGTGAATTTAAAGATTTTGTGCTAAAAATCAAAGTATCTGGTAAGTGTTCACAAATATGTATTAATTTATAATACATTTTATAAGCATGTAAAAAATATTTTTCATTAGCAGGCATATGTACCAGCATACAACAACCAAAAAGAGTATGCAAGAAGCAAAAGGCACGCCCTTATAGTTCAAAAGGGGTGCCTCTCAAAACGGAAGCACGATGCTAAAACTAAAGTATCAGAAAATTTGCAAATTAAAGGCAAAGAAAATAATAATTTAATAAACATTAAACATTTTATTTTGATTTTATTATATAAACATATTTATATTTTGTGTTTTTTTTTAACTAAATATATCTTCAACCAAATTAGCATTACAGCTTAATATACATTTCATCCCATTGTATACTACTTAGTGCAGCATAAGCATTACAACTTAATATTCACATGTACGCACACATCGTGCAGTTGTCGATACGCCCACAGCCAGCATTACAATTTGAATCTAGTATTATTAGGTGTAATGGAAGCCCGAAATGAACTCGGCTTTTATTGCCCACTTTTTCGAATGGGAATCGTACCCAATTCTCGAAGGTAGTAAGCATACCTACTCATGAATAGGTAATCGACTACTTGGGGTATTTTTTTTGCCACTGGGCTATAATCAGCTCTCAATTCCAACTCATCAGTGCTACCAGTCGTCCAAAAAAAAAAATACCTCCTAAGCAAGATGAGGTAAATAGAGTATTTTACTTTTTATAGACAGGCGGTAACACAGTTGCAAATGCAATGACGCTGACGACACTGACATCGTACTTCGGTATTTATTATGGACAATAATGTAGGGCAAACTGGAGAAAAATCAAAAATTGCAGCGACAACAGCAAACCAAAGCGAACTAATTGCGACAACGCACAGCGCTGCAACTGGAGCAAAATCACCCACGAGCATCGCAGCAAATTCAACGTCGTTTTGGAAAAATAGCGGCCGCGCAGTGCCCGGACGGCCCAGTCCAAAACGAGATTTTCACGAGAAATTGGGCGCTGGGGCTGCGGGACAGCGTGATCGTGGCAACGGCAGCGGCATGGTGTCAACTTTTCGTGACTATCAGCAATCGGTTAGCGATGCCTGGGATACCGGGGACGATGAATTCTGCATTATAAGCAGTTCTGAAGCTGCAGCTGCCGCCGCTGTTGGGGGTAAACAAAAAATACACTCGCACATAAATCACAGTCGTTTGTTTATATGCTTATTTGCCGTCCATTTGCAGATTCTGCACGCATTTCGCGGCAGATGTCACAAACGGTAGCACTCAATGTCATCGAAACGCATTCACGCAATCAAAACCACGTCACAAACTCCGAGTGCACTGAAGTTCATATAAGCAAAGCGGATTTGAACGCAAGTGGCGGTAGTATTCCGGATGATATTAAGGAGCGCAGATTTTCGCACGACAGCAATGAGAACAGGTGCGAACAAAACGGTCGATTGACTTTACCACTTTATGAAATTAGGTCCGCTAGTCTGTGAAGTGTTTCATTCTGTAAATTTATGATTAGATTTAAAAAAAACAGAGCTAAGCATAGAGTGTATATCGTTGTGTACTTAAATAGCTCTAATCACATTTATGTTTCATAGGTCTCGATTGCGCAATTATCCGGGACGACCGCAGCTGCAAAAGATTAGCTCCAATTCACAAGATGGCGAGTATGAGACAAAAATAGAGAAATTTCAATTGCTGCTGGACTCACCGCAGCTTGATTTGGTGGCGCTCAAGAAACTTAGTTGGTCGGGTGTGCCGCGCAAGGTAAGTGCACACACGAAACAACAAGAATGCAACTGTAACCATGTCCATTTCCCTAAAGATGCGCGCTGTAAGTTGGCGTTTGTTATCAAAATATCTGCCACCGTCGGGTGAGCGACGCAATGCGGTGCTGGAGAGTAAGCGGCAAGGCTATCAGGATCTGCGACACAATTACTTCCGGGTGGACAGTCCGGATGAGACGCAGCAGGACACCTATCGCCAAATACATATCGATGTGCCTCGCATGAATCCACAAATACCGCTGTTTCAGCAGCAGCTCGTGCAGGAAATGTTTGAGCGTATACTTTTCATTTGGGCCATACGACATCCCGCTTCTGGTTATGTGCAGGGTATCAATGATCTCGTCACGCCCTTCTTCATTGTCTTCCTGCAAGAGGCACTCTCACCCAATACGGATCTAGAGAAATACAACATGTCACAACTACCGGAGGAGACACGCAATTTTATCGAAGCTGATTCATTTTGGTGTCTATCCAAGTTCCTCGACTGCATACAGGATAACTACATATTTGCCCAGCTGGGCATACAGGAAAAGGTGAATCAGCTCAAGGATCTAATACAACGTATTGATGGTAAGTTGGCATGAATAATTTTTAAATGAAAAAATCCATTCATTTTTGCTTGTGATAAGTAAATCCCTGACAAAATATGTGACGCATTTAAATACATAGTTGAAAAATAGTGCACACAAAGAAACAATCGCACAAAATTGTTTTCAAATAGATTTTAGTTGTCGTTAAGCTGTGCTTAGCTAGTCACTAATAAGCAATCTTTTTGTCACATGCATCCAGAACCTAATTACCTTATTTGTATTTTTATTTTCAGTTAATCTGCATCGTCATCTACAGTCTCATGGCGTTGACTATTTACAATTCTCATTTCGTTGGATGAACAATTTACTGACACGCGAACTGCCCCTGCATTGCACAATTCGATTGTGGGACACATATCTAGCTGAATCGGATGGATTTGCTCTCTTCCATTTGTATGTGTGTGCCGCGTTTCTGTTGCACTGGAAGGAACAACTAATGCAACAGAATGACTTTCAGGTTAATTATATCAATATTTTGCTTTGTTGCCAACAATTTAAGTAATTGGTTTCTTTTAAATAGGGTCTTATGTTACTGCTACAAAATCTGCCAACGCATAATTGGTCCGATCGCCAAATAAATGTGCTGCTTGCTGAAGCATTTCGCTTAAAGTTCACATATGCGGACGCTCCCAAGCATCTGGAGACGAAAAGTTGACAAAAGCAATCCGGATCTATGCATATACGATACGTAACATAGAAATTAGTTTACTAGTACTTCTGTGAGAAATATATATCTCCACACAATACAACGTACATAAAACATACACACTAACGTATACATATACATTTATTATACATTTATACAATTTGTTATTAGCTCTTGTCGTTCTCTTTACGTTCTCTTACGTTTGTGTGTTTCGTTTATTTTTTCCCAATCAATTTTTAAACTGAACGTAAATAATACGCTTTTTCTGTATATATATGAAATTCAAAATTACAAATACATACATTTTTACAACATTTAGGGGGCAATCATATAAAAGCTACAAAAACTTCCAAAAACAAATGGCAATAACATTGGAATGAATGGAGTTCGGTAAAAAATTAAATAATGCTTTAGCCCAATTGAAATAATTACAAAGAATGTTCTAAAACATAATATAACAGCAATAAATATAATAAACAAAAAAGCAGCTCTATAAATTGATCTGAATTGCAATTAGTAAGGAATATAGAAAATCTTGTAAAGTTTTTGACACGACAATTAGATTAATATCAATTTAGTAAAAATCGAATGAAGTAACTCCTATTAAAAGACTTATTTTTCATTTGTTTCTTAGGTTTTTAGACATTTTAAACTTATTTTATTTGGGTGTTGTTATATCATTTAATAATTTTTAAGACGCTTTCCAAATAGTCTATAACATCCTATTTTATAGGATATGAATAAGTATTCTAGCTCTGACGATCAGCAATATTTTTAAGCTGCTTGAGAACCGTCTCCAATAGCTTTTTCTTATCATTTTTGCGTACTAGCGAGAAAATGGGTTTCTTATCCGCCTCGCGTATCTTCTCTAGAATAACAATTATAGACTGCGGCTGGACCAGATGATAACGATTCTCCTGCTTGCCATAGTCGTGAAAGTAAGTGCTCCACTCTTCTAATATAAGCAAGTCGAGCAGCTGACGATTGCGCTGAAAGTATTTGCTTAGCTCACCTTCATGCAAACCAGGCACAGGCTCCGAGGCGGCAAAGAACTCACACTGCATCAAATCCAAATTGATTTGGGTAAGAGCGCCAGTTGAGATCTGCTTGACATCATCATCGTATAGAACGGAATATATCTTTTCGGCAATGTGCTCGCAGGTGCGACGGCAAGCGGCCTGGGCAATGTTGGGCAGCTTGTATGAGAAGTTGTCAAACGTACTCTTTAAGTACGAGATCATGTCCGTTATGTAAGAAGAGGCAATGCCTGGCGGATCCACAAGTAGCCAATCATAGGCGCTTAGCTCGAAGAATTCATCAATTTTGAAGCATATGCGTACCGCCACTTGCTTCTCAGCATCCTGGCGTGCTACATGGAACATGGCGGACGGCGTCTGGGAAATACTTCGCTCCGTATTGGTCATGTGACAGACAAACTCATCTAGAAAAGGTCCCGCCTTGTCCAGATACTGTGTATCGATGATGATCTGTATAAGCTGGATAAGCGTTATGCTTGGCTGGCGAAAGACGACCGAAAGACAGCCACTAAAGCTACGCGTTAGTAGCAAATTGGCAGCTTTGCGCACCATGGCGGCAACCTCGTTTGGGGAGAGCGTCAGCTCCTCGGCAAACTTCATGCAGGCGTACATAAACTCCTTGGCCTGGTGGTAAACTTCTGGCACCATGCGCGAGAAAGGAAATTGTTTAGGAAACGGCGCATTCTCCAGTTGCTCAGAATGAAATGGAAAGCGCTCAATGATGCATTCATACTCCTCCACATTCTCCACCACCATAGGCACAAATTGCTCCTTGTCCAAAATCTCACGGAAAACGTGAACCCAGCGTTGCAGCAAAACCTGGAAAGAGCGGAGAATTAAAAGTATTACAGTTTAGAATGAAACGATTTGGTTGCGTCTTGCCTCATTGTAATGGTCTCGCATATCATGCAGTAGCTCCCACAGGATTTGCACAGTATATCCGTAACATTTAAAAGTGTTTATGGAGAGCATAATAAGGTTCTTAATGCGTAGCAGAATATTTGGATCGGTACAGGAAGAGGAGCTCATGCTTATCTCATTGACAAACTTAGTCAGCGATGTGGACCATAGTTCTTCCAGATAGTTACTCGTAACAACATCCCCAGCAGTGTTTTTTACATGATCCTCCACCACAAAAAAGCCAACAATAGCGCAAATATATGTTTTATAAGCCTCCAGATTGTCGTGCATATTAGGTGGCGGTTGCAGCACCAATTTGGACTGATCACGACGCTGCTGACGATAATCTTTTTCAAAGTACTCTCGCTGTCCCAGCACCATATAAATATGCAAACAGCGATAAATTGGCGAGAAATCGATTAAATCCTGTGCGCTCACATTTCCACCATCATCGTCGCCAATGCCGCTATTGTTACCCAACTGCTTGTGCTCCTGTATTATGGCATTTATATCTCGCTTCTGCAATTGCTTGGTGTGTGTGATTGCCAGCTCACCAATACGTGGCGAAAATTTGCGAATGTTCTCCAAGAATTCACGAAAATCAGCCGCAGCGGAACGGCGTATATTTTCCTTAATGATTGGAATCTGTGTTTGCATTTGTGTGGCGAAGCGATAATTGTGCCGTTGCAGACGCGATAGATGCTCTGTCTCTAGAGTCTCAAGCGTGCGTAGAGCCTGATAATATTGCTTGTTCTTTGCTTGCTGCGTAAACTTTATATAGCATTCTAAGGCGGGCAGGCAGGATTTTAGCGCCTCAATGGCGCTTGCCACATTTGACTCGATCTGGCGTGCGCGCACCAGTTCATTGCCCTGCTGGATGAGCGAAGCGCTAATTGTGCGCAACGATGTGTCCTGCGAGTGGACTTCGTCGTGCAGCTGCTTGGCCTGGGTGCGTACTTGCAACAGTTCCTGTATAGAATCAATGAAGCCCTGATAATACAAATTGCATATTCGTTCGATTTCTTTGTCGTGGCTTCGCACGCGCTGATCCAGTTGTTCACTGATCGCTTTGCTATTGTTGCCTTAGGTTGGAATAGGGGAGTTAATCGCAGCGAGACTATGATGAAGTTCATTTTCTATAACAAATTTTAGCTTACCCTCGAGTATGGAGCGAAACGTGGGTCCCCAATAATCGTCCACAGCTTCTATGTCTTGTACAGTTACCTTAGACATTACTAATACTTGGCTTTGCCTTTACTTATTGCACTTTTCTAAAAACTTATCAATCTTTTGTTATTTATTTGTGTTAGTTTGCTTAGGTGTTGTTAAGCGTGCACCAGTCAGCTGTTTTACTATGTTTTGCAACACATAACGCCAATACTACTCAAATAGTTCACACACGGTACGACAACCTGTTGCTGCAACATCTTTCGTTTTCGTTTTCTATATAAGTAGAGAAGCAAGTGCTTTTAAAATAATGATTTATGTGATAATAACAAATAGCCAATGAATTTAAAGCTGCAGTCAATTATAAATATGTGTAGCTTATGCATATAGCGTCTTTAAAATTTTATCATACTGTGTGATCGTAGCTAGCAGCCTTACATTCAACTTTCACTTCTGCTGCTTCTTAGCGGTAACTTGGTGTACTGCTTTTTGTTTTGGTCAAGTTTTTTGGCGCACATACAGTTATGTGGACGTCGCCGTGTCATAAGCTTCAGCAATAAGACCAACAATTTTATGTACACGCACGCAATTCAACGCCCACAACAACAACATGGACGCTTTACAGCAACGCCAGAATAAAACATCGCCGGAAACAGGACAACAGCTAATCAGCAGCAGCAGCAGTAACAATAATAACAACAATGGCAAGGATGCAGCTCCAAATGAGAAAAGTGATCCCATGATCTATATAATATTTCTATCCCTACTCTTCGATTTGCTTGCATTTACCATAATCTTGCCTCTGCTGCCATCGCTGCTCGAGTATTATCGTATCAATGATAGTTCCGGTTTATATGCTTCGCTAACAACCCGAGTGAAATGGTTTCAGCATCTGCTCGGCGCTCCGGAACGCTATCTATCGGTGCTCTTTGGTGGCTTTCTTGGCTCAATGTTCAGTTTTCTGCAGTTCCTGGCCAGTCCCATTGTGGGCAGCCTTTCGGATTACTATGGACGTAAGCCAGTATTACTGATATGTGCTGTAAGTTCATGCATTACATTCATGCGTTCATTTAATTTGCAGCTAATCTCTTTTACAGTCGGGCATAGCACTCTCTTATCTCATTTGGGCCCTTTCCTCGAATTTTGCACTCTTTGTGCTGGCACGCATTGTGGGTGGCATCAGTAAAGGCAACATTTCACTCTGCATGAGCGTCATTACGGATGTATCCAGTGTGCGGACACGCGGTCGTGGTATGGCTCTTGTCGGTGTTGCCTTCTCCCTTGGTTTCATCATTGGTCCCATGATTGGCGCTATGTTTGCCATATTCTCCAATAAAAGCGCCAGCGGGGGCGCCTGGTTTGTGCTGCCCTCCCTTTTGGCTTTGGGCTTGGCACTGGGTGATGTACTTCTGCTTGCCTGCTGTTTGCGTGAAACGCTGCCCAAGGTCTGTGCTTCATTAATAGAAAATATTTGTAGTCTTAAATTCTTTTTATTGTTTTGCAGGAGAAACGCGCTCGCGAAATCTCATCTGCTTTGTCGTACGGGCTACAATTGCTTAACGTCTCCTCTATATTCAGGTAAGATGTTTTGATTTAACTAGCGTAGCTAGTGAACAAGTCGTGTGACATTTTCAAATTCAGGTTTGAACAACAACAAAACTCCAACAGGTTTATAGCCTCATCGCTATCTTGACGTCATTTGGGCACGTTTTCTTTAATTTGTCTTATCAATTGCGCTTGATCGATCGGATCCGTTTAATAATAACTTTTTGTAGTATGACTAAACAGTTATAAATAATCCAAATTACATAACGCCGTAAGCACTCTGATACTCTAAAATGGGAAATTTTCACAGCTATAACTCTAAAAATTTTGAAATGAAAACTTAAAAAAAAATTCAGCTTATAATCATACTGATGCCAACAATACATGCTTATTATTCTTATAAATTTTTTTACACTTTGGAATATGTAATATTATTTAATTTAATTTTAATTCACTTCACAGATTTGCTGCCATTAAAAGTGTACCAAAAAAGGATATTCAAGCACTGCGCACTATTGGACTCATTTACTTTTTATATCTTTTTCTTTATTCGGGCTTAGAGTTTACAGTGACATTCCTTATGTATCATAAATTTGGCTACACTTCAATGGATCAGGCCAAAATGTTTCTCACAACCGGGGTTGTGATGACACTGCTGCAGGGATCGGTGGTTCGTCGTCTGCCCGAAGCAAAGATCAAAAGTTATGCCATCTTTAGTTTATATTTAATAGTTCCAGCGTTTGTATTAGTTGGCCTGGCGGAGAATAGTCAAATGCTTTACGCAGGCATGATATTATTTGCCATCTCAACTGCTTTTGCTGTTACTTGTTTAACAACCTTGGTTTCCAAATATGGAAATGACGATCAAAAGGGTTCAGTATTAGGTATATTCCGATCGTTGGGTGCTCTGGCACGTGCCCTGGGTCCAGTTGTGGGATCTATAGGTATGTGAAATATATATTATTGGCATTAACTTAATCCTTTATGAAAATAACTTACTGTTTTGCAGCCTTTTGGTGTGTGGGCTCAAAAATCACATACATAACAGGCGGATTGTTGCTGGTTTATCCGGCATTTGCCTTGCAACGAGCTCGTATTTAAAACGTATTACCAAAAGTGGTCTTAGTACACAAAGAACAAAGTTTTTTTTAATATTTTTTACAGAACAATTAGCAACCGCTAGTATTAATTGCACGACATACTTAATCTAATAATTTTCTACATCATATTTATATGTTTTACATTTAAATAAAAGAATCTTTAATATTCCAATAAATTAATGTGATTTTAATTAAATTTTTAAATTCCAACGATTGTGGTCTACACTGACGTCATCAACATGGCGTTCATACTGATGGCGCAAGTATCGAGTACTTGCCGCTGTCACTTGCATTGCTATACATGCCGCGGCCAACTTCACGTTGTTGAATATATTGGGAGTGACTAAGTCTAAGTGAGTGTGTGTCGCGAGTAAGAAAATTATGAATAAAATACATTAAAACCCACATAAGAGGGCAAACGTCTATTGTATTAATTGACGCACGAAGAGTGCATTGTGTTGAACAAAGAGTTTAGATTGAACGACGCCTTCTTGCAATCGAATTGATATAATTTTTCTTTTCATTATATTCTCCCGTTTACAACTACAAATAAAAGTGTACAAAGTGTGAGAGCAAAATACAGGAAAAAACGCATTAAAAAACGGCGGCGCGCAAGGATTATTGGATTTTAACATACATACACTCACGCACCCTAATCAGTTGGAGCAGGAGGAGCAAAACATTAAAAACACAACAAAATGGGTGCAAGGGAAGACGAATACGATTATCTTTTCAAAGGTAAATTATGAACATGACTGTTAAGTTTCGTGGCCCTTTTAATTAATTAAGAGATAGCCGGTTGCTGGTCTGACCAGTTATGGTAATTTGAAGAGAATTTAGAATTGGGACTTTGGGCAGAAGCGCAGCTCGGCCTGCAATTTTACCACTGAGTCAATTATGACGCAGTTGTCCAGTGGTACTAATTGAAACTAATTGGAATAACAGATGCTGTCTTGCATATACGGGAGCCTGAGATTTTGATGAATTAGTGGTACTTGATCGTACACGTACTGACAATTTTAAAAGCAATATCACAAAATACGCCCCCTATCGCTGCTTTGCTGTATTCGATACAACTTGGAAATTGTGTTGCTTTTGTATGCCCTTTTTCTTTCTCGCACTCACTTTACGCTCTGACCGGGCGTCTCCTCATTCCGCCTTCGCTCCCTTTTCCCATTAGACGCATAACTACTTTGCCGTTAACTGCTGTCTGTTTGTCATTGCGTTCCCATTGCCGTTCGTTCTTAGCTTGTGCTGCCAGCAGCCAGCGTGGCACGTTGCATAAATCGTTATAATAAACATGATAAAAGGCGCATAGTAATTGTATTTACTTTGATTAGATTTACAGTTATATTTATACAGAGAAAACTTGATGGATATGGGCATTGTTGCTATTGGCAGCGATTAAAGAGCAGCGTATATTAATTTTTTTTTTCTGCTATTGCCTTTTGTATTGAATTTTCGCAATTTCTTTTGCATATGTTTATTTCGCTTACATCTGTTGTGAGCTTTTGTTGCTGTTGTTGTCATTCTCTCTTTCGCTCACTGTCTCTCTGCCTACACTCTCTCAATCGACACTCATTGTAACGTTGTTGTTGTTGTTCGGAAACTTCGAATGAAGCTACGTTGCTGCTCAGCGGATGTTGTATGCTACAGAGTGCCGCTCGCACTGTGTGCCAAGATCGATTTTCTTCGTTGAAAACAAACATACATAGTACAACTGTTGTTACACATACATTTTCAACCCTAAAATAGATTTATGCACAATGCGGGCCACCAATAAACCGGCATAAACTTCCCACATCCAAAGCCCTATTTTCAAGTCAGTTTCTTTGTTTGTTAGCTCTAAATTTTTATTTATGTGTATGTGTGTTTGTTTTGGTATTTTGGGGTCGCGAATTCTCATTGTTTTATAGTTTGCATGAGATAGCACTCTGTAGAAATTATTGCGATGCACATATTTCATTTGAACCGAAATATTTAAACATATGTATTTGAAGTGTGAGTCATTGATTAAAATAAAATAAATAAAACATTGCGGCCAACCAACAATCACAAATGATCAAAATACAAATTGCTCATATAAATATTTTTCTATAATGTGGAAAGTGAAACTGAACGCTTCCGCTTTGAATAAGCTTAAGCTTGGTATTAGAAGCAGTGAAGATCATTAGAAGAGAGAAAACTACGTTATGAATCACAGCTGCTCTTGAGGAGCTGTCAAGCTATCAAAAGCAATGCTGATAACTTAGCGCTCATTTATTTTTGGGGAGAGTGCCAAAGTGCGAGATGGCAAATATTGTCGCATTTTGAATAAACAAAATACGACAATGTGCCAAAAGTAGAACAAGCAGACGTGACAAAAACAGTTTACTGGCTCGCTGATAGGAACATGTAAATAATTTCAAATGTAACAAAGCAATGTCGAATAATGAAAAGAATCAAAGTTTTCACTAAAATGCATGTTTATGTATTGAAATATCTTTAGACGCCCACTGTTTTGCAGTTGTGGGTTCATAAAACATTTGGTTTTATGACTATCACACTGAAATCACCCCGAAAGCATAACAATTTATTGCGACTGTTGACCTTCAGGCGTGCGTCGTCATTTGACCAATTACTGTATTTATATGTGAGGACATAACTTAAGCGACCAGTTAAATTATGCAATAGCTAGACAGGACTAAAACAATATTTTCCATTTACTAATGTTTCTCTTAAACCCATTTTGCAGTTGTGCTTATCGGTGACTCCGGTGTCGGCAAAAGTAATTTGCTATCACGTTTCACGCGCAATGAATTCAATTTGGAGTCCAAGTCGACAATTGGCGTTGAGTTCGCAACGCGCAGCATAGAGGTGAGTAGGTGAAAGAAAAGACCTTCCCAACAAGCAGTACACGCTTGTGGGTGGTTGCGACATGTTCTGCGTCACACGAAGAAAAAGTCATTGAAAAACAAAATTTACATAATTTTAAATAAATATTCAGTGCAAACAAAACTAAATCATTTAACTGTTCATATGTTATTATTATTTTTTAAGGCTATAAGGGTTGTCAATGAAGAAAAATAAATGTATTAAATTGTAGGTGGTAAAACAAGCAATATTTAAATGACAACATGCCCGATGCTAGTAGACTCAGAGTATAAAATATTTATTTTCTTTCACTTGCAAGGTCGATGGTAAAACAATTAAAGCGCAAATTTGGGATACGGCCGGACAGGAGCGTTATCGTGCCATTACCTCTGCGTATTATCGCGGTGCTGTTGGTGCACTGCTCGTCTACGACATTGCCAAGCATTTGACGTACGAGAATGTCGAGAGATGGCTGCGGGAGCTGCGTGATCATGCCGATCAGAATATCGTTATAATGTTAGTGGGCAATAAGTCCGACTTGAGGCACCTGCGCTCGGTTCCGACGGAGGAGGCGAAACTATTTGCGGAGCGCAACGGTCTGAGTTTCATAGAAACCTCAGCCCTCGATTCGACGAACGTTGAAACCGCATTCCAAAATATACTCACAGGTAAGAAGTGATTAAATATTATATAAAGTTGACCTTACTTGACATTTATGTACTAAACATTTAAACTTGCCCATTGCAGAGATCTATCGCATTGTGTCGCAGAAACAAATCAGAGATCCACCGGAAGGCGATGTTATTCGTCCGTCGAATGTGGAGCCCATCGATGTTAAGCCGACTGTCACAGCCGATGTGCGTAAGCAGTGCTGTCAGTGACCGCCCCAAGGAAACGCCGCAGCAGCAGCAGCAGCCCCCCGCAACAACAGCCAGAACAGCAATAGCAAAAGCAAATGCAAATGCAACATCAACAGCAACAAAAACAACAACATTAATTACAACTATTACAACGGCATTAGATGTTATTTTTTAAACAACGGCCACAAGCAGTTTGTCATATATGCATAAAATCAACAACAATAACCGCAACATCAACATCCGGCTGTAGTTAACTGCAGTTTAAACTGAAGTTATATATATATATATATATATATATATATGTGTAAATTAAATATATATATATATGCATACTATATATATATATATATGTTTATATATAAATATAAATAAAATATCGCATTAGAGAGTCGATAGCAACTCGATGTGTGGAATATAAAAATTAAAAAAAAAACACGACTAAAACACTCCAAATTCAGTTTAAGCTGTAGATGTAACTATAATTAATATAAATATACATAAATGCTAATATTATAAATATTAATATTATTAATTTTCGCAACATAAAAATATAGTTGTAATTATCAAAGAAACAAAATCAAAACAGCAACTGCAACCACAAACATTGCTACGTACGTTCTATTAAGCGCCGCATTGTTTTCCAGCATATTAGACATATTTAACAGATAATCTCGACCTGGCTTCGTTAGTAATTGTCTTTTTTTTATTGAACTATTTTTACCACTTCCTGATTTGTCAGCGTCGGAGCTGCACTTGTCGTTGCAAAACTCTTTTAATTTTTGGTTAATGTAATATCTTTTTTTACCTATGAAATAAAAGTGGAACTTTAATCTATAATTTGAAATTTGTTTTAGCAGTAAAACAACGATATTAAAGCATGTGCAGAAACTTTTACGTCTATTGGAACACACACGAATTCTTCAAAATATTAATAATAACTGATAATTAACAGTTGTAAAACTTTAAAAATGCAGGAATAACAACGGCAACATAAACAAAAAATTATCAATTTATGTTAATTATGTTGTGAGTGATTAAATAAATATTATTTAAATAAAATACAAAGCAAGATTTTATTTTTGGATCGAATAATACGCTGCTATAAAAATGCCTTTGATTTTAGCGCCAACGTATGCAGTTTTACCATCATGAGGATGCTTTGCAATTAGCTGGCCACCCTAATTTTTTTAAATAAACCTATCGATAAGCTATACTTGTGTGTACGTAGTTAGTGAATACTGCCGCAACGTATAAACACGTGCGATTGGATAGATCCTTTTAATTGTTATTAAATAAATATGGGTCGCAGCAAAAAGAAGGTGCACCCCAAAACACGAACGGCAGCGTTTAAGGCGAGCGAACCAAGCGAAATTGTCGAGGCACCTCATTCATTCATCATACATCGCGGCCTGTCATGTCCGTATATAACAGATCTGACTCAGGATTTTCGTCGCATTATGGAACCATTCACGGCTACAAATTTGCGTGAAAAAAAGATCAATCGCATTAAGGATTTCGTTAGCTTAAGCAGCTTCTTTCATGTCTCGCACATGGGCATCTTCAATAAAGCCTCCACACAGCTGTCCTTTAAAGTAGTACGCTTGCCGCGTGGTCCATCACTTACGTTCAAGGTTTGTTGCTGTTGTTTTATTCATATGTGTTCGCATTGCTAATTTCTTGTTGCGACGACAGGTGCATCAGTTTACACTGTCTCGAGATGTCATTTCGTGCAGTAAAAGGCAAATGATGGATGTTGATCACTTTAAGAATTCGCCGCTCGTTATTATGAACAACTTCACCGGCGATGGCAAACACCTAAAATTAATGGCAACCACCTTTCAAAATATGTTCCCGTCGATTAATTTGGCACAGGTGAACATCGACACGATTCGTCGTTGCGTCCTTTTCTCGTACAACCCAGAAACAAAGCTGGTGGAAATGCGTCACTATTCTGTGCAGGTTGTGCCGGTGGGTCTGAAGAAATCAGTTCAGAAATTAGTTAGCGGTACGGTGCCGAATCTAAATAAATGCAATGAGATCGTCGATTTTGTGACCAGGTAACTAGGCCTCTAACTTTAAAGTACGCTAAAATATTCTTATCAAGGTTTTTCTATTGAAGAGATGGTTACGCCTCGGAATCCGAAGCCGAGGAAGACGAACAATCACATGTGGTGCTGGCGCAAACGTTAAAGAGCAAGGGTAATTTGGAGGACTGCAAAAGTTCGGTTAAGCTACACGAAATTGGGCCACGTTTAACCATGCAGCTGATTAAGATCGAGGAGGGCTTACTAACTGGTGAAGTGCTTTATCACGATCATGTCGTCAAAACTGAAGATGAAAAGGAAACTCTGCGCAAATTGGTTGAAAAGAAACGCAAGCTCAAAGAACAGCGTAAGAAGCAGCAAGCCGAGAACCGCGAACGTAATTTAAAACTGAAGAAGGATCAAGAGAGGGCAGATAGACGGGCAGAGGCCGAAGAAAATGCCAGCGATGCGGACGATGATGCACAATATTATAAGGATGAAGTAGGCGAGGAGCCAGATGAAGGTGAGGTTTGTTGTATTCTTGGCAAATATATTTTAAGAATTTTTTTTTCTTTATATTTTCATCAGAACTCTTTAAACAAGATAACACATCTTCTCGTAAGAGATCCAGACTACCAGGTGGCATGAAGTATAAAAATAAGAAACCAAAAGTTGACAAAAAATCGGAAAAGAAGTGGAAATCAAAGTAGCGCCTGTAATATATACATTTAAGCTATATTTTTTATTAAACGTCTAGAAGTAAACATATATATATATATTGTTTTATTAATTAAACATGCGCTGTACCACTTGCTTGTAGTTGGCATTGCTGTTCTTCCAGCTAGCCGCAATTTGATCACGAAGTTTACTGAATTCACGTATCGCCTCATAGTTTGGAACACGCTCAATAGTTTGCTGAGCCTTTTCAAATTCCTTCAGGTTAAAGTAGGCCAATGCCCGCCGGTAAATACTCTTCTCGCTCGGATTTTGCTGGGTTTCCACAAACTCAGTATGATATATAACATGCTCGTAGCGCTTTTCCTGCAGCAGACACGCTGCTAGATTTGTTTGAATTTGTACAAACAACGTCTCCAGTTCGCTGCCATCAATGCCGTTTGTCTTTTTGTCCAACTTTTCGAAGGGTTTGTATGAAATAAGCAGCTTGGCTGCACGCGTAAAGTAGTCGAAAGCAAATTTAGGATACGACTTGAACATGATGACGCCGTTTTCCTTATAACGCAATGCCAAACTGTGAATCTCTGCTGCACTAAGCGTCTCCACGTGCGTGTTGCTGATAATGCGCTCCAGCTTTAGCTCGAACTCCAGTCTGTCGCCGCCTTTGGTCATAATGCTGCATGCTGCAGTTTCGCCGGGCAAAAACTGCTGCAATAGTAAGTCCAAATAGCAATCGATGGGTGTTACAGCAGTACCCATTTCTAGGGTGTGTTGCTGTAACTCTACGCAGCTTAAATATTTGGTAGCTCTGTCGCCTTCTAAGGGTTTATTTACGCTGAAGAGCACCGAGCTAACCGAAAGTGGCTTTTCAACAATCTGGAACTCCAGTGACAGCACCTTCTTGTGCAGACCGCGCGCTTCATCATGCCACTCGTTGCCAATGTACCAATCCATAACTATAAAGTTTGTCAGTAGTTTAATATTCAATTCGAATTCAATAAGATTCCTAGATAGACTCAAAAGAAACTGATAACAGATAAAGAGTGTGACCAGAGGTGAAAACTTCTGCTAACAGAAACTCCAAGTTCTTCTGTTATTAAGGTCTTTTGACTGTTCTTCAAAAATACTGGTTGATGAAAAAATATAAATTGATTCATTTGATAAATCCAAATTATAGGCACACAAATTGAATTTATAGGTTTGCACCAAATTTGAAGAGCGGAAATGTTATTGTCGCTATTTATATGACTCGGAGTGTGCATATGTTACCATGCATAAAGTACGACCGCAACTTATCCATCTTGCCAGAAGCCTATCTCAGCTGTTACACAGAGCATCAATGAGTTCTCAGCCCAGCGTTTATGTGACCCGACCCGATGTCGATATCAGTGGACTGGATCTGCTGCGTAAAAGGTTGTTGCTCTTTCCGCATAATTTTAAGTGAAAGCTTGATAAGCAATCTTTTTGTTATAGTTGCGATGTGAGTACTTGGTCCAAGCCATTGCCAGTGCCACGCGACGAGCTACTGAGTCAAGTGAAGGGCAAGAATGCACTCTTTTGCGCTCTTACTGACAAAATTGATGTCGCTGTGCTGGATGCTGCTGGGCAGCAACTGAAATGCGTCTCCACTATATCTGTGGGCTATGAGCACATCGACGTGAAGGAATGCCAGAAACGTGGCATACGCGTGGGCTACACACCCGACGTCCTCACGGATGCCACTGCAGAACTAACGGTGGCTCTGTTGCTGGCAACAAATCGTCGCCTCTTTGAGGCTAACAAAGAGGTCTACAATGGCGGCTGGAAATCGTGGGCGCCTATGTGGATGTGTGGACAAGGGCTTAAGAATTCGCGTGTAGGTTTGTTTGGATTCGGACGCATTGGTCAGGAGATTGCATCACGCATTCTGCCCTTTAAGCCAGCTAAGATAACCTATACGACCCGTACGGACAAACCGAAGGAAGCGGCCAAGGTAAATGCCCAGCGAGTGGACTTTGATGAAATGCTCTGCTTATCAGACTTTATTATCGTCTGCTGCGCTCTAACCCCAGAGACCAAGGAAATTTTTAATGCAGCCGCATTTGAGAAAATGAAAACCAATTGCATTTTTATCAACACTGCTCGTGGTGGTGTCGTGGATCAAAATGCGCTTTGTGAGGCGCTGAAAGCGAAATGCATCTTGGCTGCTGGACTGGATGTTACTACGCCGGAACCATTGCCCCTCGATGATCCGCTATTGAAGCTGGACAATGTTGTGGTGCTGCCACATATTGGTAGTGCCGACATTGAGACCCGCAAGGAAATGTCACGCATAACGGCCAGAAATATTTTAGCTGCATTGGAAGGCTGCGAAATGGAGGCCGAGGTTAAATAGGGCTGTGTATATTTTATCAATATATTTAATTTTGTAATTTCGGAAAAACATTTTAAACGTACATATATATTTGGTAATAGAAAAATTGCTGGCTTCTTAAGTTTAGAAGTTTTTTTTTTATTTTATTTCATTTGAAGATCCGCAAAATTGATAAACGATGGTTAGTATGTTTGACATATGTATGTATGTAAATATTTGTGTAAATTTACTTATATTTACGCGATTTTGTACCAAAATGTGTGAAGTTTGCTGATAATATAATTGAGCATACTATTTAGCACATTGACTATTTTTTTTTCTCATCGATTTTGATTTTTTATTCGTTTATTCGCTGTTCATTTGTTAATCGATAAGTTATGATTTGGCTATTTTCTGCTAGAGACCGTACAAGCAGCTACATTTAAATGCAAACTTATATCAATTTTTTTTTTCATATGCAGCTTTAGAAGTAAAACTATATTTTCCAGAGAAATTTTGCATAATATTACAACTTTGTAAATCATTGTCGGTTCAATTAAAAATGAAAAGTAAATACCGATAAGAAATAGTAGTACTCGCTGCTAATAACAGCTAATCGAACTGTAAAGTTAACATTAAACGCCATTTTTTTTTTGTTCTCGTTCCTTCTTTTTGCTGTTTCAGCGCGTGGCAGTTGTGGTCCCGGTTCGGTGCAGTTGTAAATTGCAAATTTTGCAAGAAATTTAAACTCCCATCTTTTTAAAAACACCAACACCAAAATGAAAATCTACAAGGATATCATAACCGGTGACGAGATGTTCGCTGACACCTACAAGATGAAACTGGTCGACGAGGTTATCTACGAAGTGTATGGAAAATTGATCAGCCGCAGCCAGGGCGACATTCAGTTGTCCGGTGCCAATCCGTCAGCAGAGGAAGCCGATGAGGGTACGGATGCAGCCACTGAATCAGGCGTTGATGTCGTTTTAAACCATCGTCTAATGGAATCGTTCGCTTTTGGAGACAAAAAATCCTACACTCTCTACCTGAAGGATTACATGAAGAAGGTGCTTGAAAAGCTGCAGGAAAGGTCGCCCGACCAGGTCGATGTGTTCAAAACCAACATGAACAAAGCCATGAAGGATATTCTGGGCCGTTTCAAGGAACTGCAGTTCTTCACCGGCGAATCAATGGACGTCGACGGTATGGTTGCAATGTGCGAATATCGTGATATCAATGGCGAGAGCACTCCAGTTCTGATGTTCTTCAAGCACGGCTTAGATGAGGAGAAATGCTAAGCTTATTTTCTACCTGTGAATGTCAAATTGTGGACTGTATTGCAGCAGGAGAACATCAATAAGCGACGCCCAATGCAGACACAACAGCAAGAGCAACGTACATGCAGACACACATACTCACGCATACCTATAACATATTTCTAACGGATTTTTTTAGTTACAGATTCTACCTTAGCAACATTTCGAAATTCATGTTTATGTTTATACAAAGTCCAATTTTTCGATTTTTATTTCGATGTATAATGTTATGAATTTTTAATTCTATGAAATTGCAAAATTTGTAGTTGTAGCATAAGGTCAACCAGGGAAAATAAACAAGACCACACAGAACATACAGTGTCACATAGTAGCTATAAAATAAATTAATTATGGTATAACTATTCTAAATGAAGAACAAAGCGGCGTAATTTAATATTTTTATAGCAACAACGCAATTTTGTATACTTTCGTTTACGTTTTTAATACGAAATGTTAAAAACCAAAAGAAAACATGATAATAGAGGAAAAGAACATTTGTATGTACTAAAAAAAACATTAAAACGGAAACCATATACACAAACTGCAATCTCAAAAGACATTTTTTTCTAACATTCTATTTCATCATTCAGAAGGCAGCTTAGCTAAAAGTGCAGCTGCCGATAAAACAGAGTGCGAGGGAAAGAAAGTTTGATTTCACCGGTAATTCTTCCTTTTTGTATGCCAGTGAATGTAACTCAGACACGGTCTGGAGTGTTTTGCAAGCACGAAGTTATTGACCTTTGACAGTGATACATAAGAATTGCTTTACGCCCCGAATAGTTTTTGTCATGCGCAGTGAAGAAAAATTCGACCCTGTCGGTATTTATGCAGTGCAGCAAATTTGACAAGTCTGTCCCACATTTTGCACACTTCAATTGAATCTACATAACCTCAAATAGCTGCATGACGCTGTTGTCGCTGTAAAATATAAATAAGTAAATAACTGAGGTTCATACATACATACATACATATGTATATTCGAATGCATATATATATATATATATATATATATATATATATATATATATATATATATATATTTTTTTATAAATTTATATATATATATATATATATATATATATATATATATATATATATATATTTTTTTTTTTTATATATATGTTTACATTTAAGAAAGGTGTGAGTTTGTGTTTGCACGAATTAACTTGCGTTATCTTTCAAGGTAATTTTCTTTGCCGTCTGGCTGCCAAACACAAACACACTTTACATACATATGTACATACGTACATATGTGAATATGAATGTTTGTTCATAGATTGATGCGCACTTGAAACGCACGTGTATACCTGTTAGATCGCGTGTGCGTTTGGGTACAGTAGGCGCCCACTAAATAGAATTTACTTCAGATTTTCGTTGGATATGTATATGCAAATGCAAAACTTTAGGTGAAACTGCATTTTATATGTAAGACTAGTAACAAATGTATTGATTTCATCAAAATTAACCCTCCGTTCGACAACAAAAAATACACCTTTGGTCCAACTTCTTTCCTCTTTGTTCGCGTCATTTCAGTGCGCACATAGCAAAAGCGCGTCAGTTGACAATTGATCATTGAACAGAAGAGTCTATTGCTTCAAGAATATACATATATGTATGTATGTATTTTGTGCGCCAAATATTTTGTTAAAATTATAATACGCGTTTACGCAGTAGAAGCCAGTGTACTGATTTGTATACGCGATTTGTTAACGCATTAGTGACAGATTTTGATTGAAATGCCGAAAACGTAGGAGAAGCTTTAGGATTGGACGATGAAGGTGACGAGGAAGATTATAGAGATGGTGACTACGTGCCAGATGGTTATCGAACCGAACGAAATACTTGATAGCGACGAAGACGATGAAAATGATGAAGGCGAAGAGCCTGCACCAATCGTGCAACCTGAAGCTACGGCTGAATGTTTTTACAGTAGAGACGGCACAGAATGGAAAAAAGAGGCACAATTCGAGCCAACAAAGCATGTTTACCACCAGAAATGAAGAAGTATTCACAGCGACCAATACTCTCAACTCTGTTTGGTTTTCACGATAATTTGGTTTCCGTTTGTAGTTACGTGCCAAACCCAAATAAAGCCGTAAATCTTCTTTCAACCGTTCATTTTACGAAGAAATGTGAGGGCGAAGCACAAAAACCAGAGGCAATTGTGTTTTATAATACCAACAAAACCGGCGTCGATTGCATGGATGAAATGGCCACACATTCTACAACAAAGCGATCGACCAAGCGAAGGGTTTTGGCATTCTTTTACAACATTTTGGATGTTATGGTATTGGCTGCTTATATCATTTGTAAGGAAAAAGATGGGCTCAACAGGCATGATGCTCGTCGTACTGTTTTGAACACACTAGCCAAAACATTTGTTGTCCCAAACATTGAAAACCGTATGAACAATCCAAAAGTCAGTTTTTAACTCGAATTGCTATTGAATCGTTCTTCGGAAAAGCAATAATCATCCCAAACTCTTGCTGACCATGCCTCGAAGTGGCCATGAAACACTAACAAGCAAGAGAGACTGTCGACTTTGTTTACAAGGAGGCGATAAGCTGCGACGAAAAACTCGTATATATAAAAAAATATATATCTGATCCTCACATATGAGTCTTCATTTACAGTACTTTTTCCCATATAAACCTATGTAAATACATCAGGTGTCTGCACAGATGCACATCTCTATTCGGATTAAAAATGCCATTGTACGTTATTAAAAAGCAGAGATATTTCCTGATTTGAATATCGATAGTGGTTTACGGCTAGTCAATCCATTTCTCAATTAAAAAATAAAAAACTAACAACCAATACTGTGTTTATAAAAACGGTATTAACAAATTCTATTTTATTTCGTTCATCATTCTGATAAAGCAGAACTGAGGCCTTGTGCAATTGGCTGCAATTGCAATTGATCTGTTTTCATTAATATTTAAATAACGGAAGTTTTGAAAAGTGTTCAGTCAAATTCTTTTAAATATGTATGTTGATTTTTTTGATTTCAAAAAATAATTGCATGAACCATTCTGAATGCACAAAATATAGGGACCTATTATACATTACAATTACACTAAGTTTCTATATAGACAGCACTTGCTGCTTTGTTGCACTATGTTCACTTTGCTTTCGCTTTGATAGTATTGGAATGAATTATCCTTTTAAGATAGCAAACAATAAATTAACAAAACTTTCAAAGAAATGACTCAATTGGGTTAAATTTTACAGCATATTTTTGAGTTAAACTAGAATTTAGATTTAAAAAAGCAAATAATCATTATCATCTTTCTACTACAATACATACATACATACATACAAACAAACACACACACGCACACACACAACTCACGCTGCTCAATATACATATATATTTATATATATATATACTTATATATATGTATATCGATATTATTTAGCTCAATATCATCACACATAGTCGAGCTGTATGTAGATCTGTTTAACGCCAACCGCCTCAAAAATCATGCGCGTATGCGTTACGACATATGTGGGATCGACGTTCTTGGACACCTCCAGCTTGATAGCACCCACATAGACATCCGAGCAGAGCGTCCAAAAGTGCGGTTCCTGCACAGAATAGACGCCGGCTAACCCTGTGACCTTTTGATAGCATTGCAGCAGCGAACGATCCAGCGCATTTGGCTGCCTTTGCATCAGTATCAGTATGGATTCCTTGATTAAACTGAGCACGCTAAGCGCAATTAGCAGTGCTATGAATATCGAGCAAATAGGATCCGCTATCATCCAGCCAAACATTTGCATTAGCACAGCCGATATGATGACGCCCACAGAGCCGAGCGTATCGGCCAGAATGTGCAGAAAGACACCGCGCATAATCTGTGAATTGCTGCCACTGGAGAGATCATGTGAATGCCCATGACTTCCATGATCGTGAGAGAGCATATGACCTAAAAGCAACAAAGAATATAAAACTTTAAATCACAATACGCATAAAGTTCACTCACCATTATCCAAAGAGATGGCCTGATGATTGTGATTGCTGTGATCGTTGTGGCTGTGGGTATGTCCATGATTGGAGTCGCTACCACCGTGTGAGTGTCCATGTCCACCACCACCACCGCCGTGCGAGTGTCCATGACCGCCATGATTAAATGCATAGACGCCCACCAAATTGACAAGCAAGCCCAGCACGGAGACAACAAACAAGCGCTCGTGTTTGACCTCTGGCGGCTCTATCAGACGCTCCACGCCCTCCGACAGTATAAAGAAGGCAATGAAAAGCAGAAATAAACTGTTTACAAAGCCTGCCAAAACTTCGGCACGCACATAGCCATAGGAAAACTTATCATTGGCCTTCCATTTCGTAATTACCGAGGCGGCCAGACCAGCCAATAGGCCCGTGCAGTCAAAGAACATGTGAAACGAGTCCGAGATCAAACCTACAGATAGATTATGCGTTAGTTACTGTCAACAAAAGATAAGATAAGACTATAGTCGCTTGCAAATAAGATTTAAAAGTGATTATAATTTTAGTCTCATAAGGATTGTCAAAAAACTAAAATGCTATCAGCAGTAACGATTCTATTGAACTCTAATGTGGACTAATTTTGATTGGTTCTCATTTTCAAGCGATCGCTATTTGCATTTAACTAACCCAAACTGTTTGTCATAATTCCATAGAAGAGTTCGACAAATGCAAAACTTAAATTGAGCAGTAGAAAGAGAAACAGATTGCGCGAATTGCGATCGGAGAAGATGAGTCGTTTCCAGCTATTAAGTTTCTCCTTGAGGCGATAGCCAAAGTTGCTGCGATCCTTGTGCGTTAACGGTATCATGTTGTCGGCAAGGTCAATCGCGTGTCTCTGATGGCCTAAAATATAACAAAAGCATCACGAATTACACTTGTTATCAAACACACACATTTTTTTTTATTGTTTGCATACGTGGTATAATCGTTGGGTTAAGCTCTGGCCCACTCCAGCTGGTGCTGCTGTTGCTGCTTCTGCTACTGCTAAATGCTTAACACTTGCGCTTTAGAATTTCTCTGCAGCGTCGGCGGCAACTCTTGTGCCAATAAATCGCCCACAAAGCTTCCTGCTGCGACCACGAGCAGCTCTGACGGCCACTTATTAGCACAGGTGTTCGCAGAGCCGTTGTAGCTTTGGTTGTTTTGTATTGTTTTTTTGAGCACTTTCAATTTATTTCATTTTTTAAAATGAGTTGAAAAAGACTTAACCCGCACCAATCTGCCGTGTTGTCATCAAAATAGAAGTCAACGTACCCCAGCAAGCATTTATTGTGGCAGAACGCCATCAGGGTTGCACAACGCTTAACAGAATTGCCATTCGCACAAAATAATCTAATAGACTTACGTATTATTTTTATATGTTATCAGTTATCACACACATCATAGGAATAGGAAACTGTTCTGTGTATTTATTTTTTATGATACATTGCTAAGAGCATCATTTGCATTATCTCGTATTTCAGTACCGACAGCAACAAAAGTATTTTGCTTTTAATAAAATGCTTGCAAATGTCAACACATCTGCATGTGTAAAAATATACTAAACAAGAACAAAAATTCAACGAATCGGTTAAGCGAACGTTTTTGTTGTTTACATTTGAAAACAGCTACACACAAAAACAAAAATTTTACACATAGGTTCCTTACATCAAAAAGCAAGTTTATTCAACATTCTTCCACTACACTAAGCAATGTCTTAGTTCTTTCCATACAATCAATTGTAATAATGAATGTGACACTCAGGATGTGTGGTCAAATAAGTTTACGCCTCATCACCCTTGGTGGCACGTGTGTAGATAACCTGGGAATGATGTTGCACGACCTGCTTAATCAGACCTGAAACAAAAACGATGCATGACAATAAAAATATGGCTTGAAATAAGCTTATTCGTTTGTTATTTACCCTTTTCGCGCAGCTCAATCAGAGCACGCTTGGCCAAAGAGCCACGGATCTTCAAACGCTCAGACACAACAGAGGGGGTGATCAGCTTGTAGGCGGGCACTTCCTTGTACAATTTCTCATAGGTGGCCTTATCGAACAAGACTTGGTTATTTAGCTTATCCCTGACTTTGCCCTTGGACCACTTCTTCTTCTTGGCCTTGCCGCCACCGGAGCCTTCCTTCTTCTTTTGTGTCTTTTGCGGCTGCTTGGCCGACGACTTTGCGTCCTTCTTAGGCGGCTGTTATGGATTAAAAACAAAAAGAATAAATTATATTAACGCTTATACAAATTTACAAAATTCACATGCACATATGATTGTTGTACGTCGCCTTTCGAGGTTATGGTGCTCTCATGTTTGTTTGCTGCACGCACGTCCCGTTTTAAACATTTTTTAGGTAAAACCCACAATCGCTTTAATAGCGCAACACTTAAGCTGCAGTTTGTTATCACAAATGCTCCACTTTATGGTAATTTTCACATTGAAAACCATTTATTTTTAATAAAAACTTTAGTAGCTGAACTCACCATCGTGAAAACTCAATGCAGAAAGATGGAGGACGGAAATTGATAGAGTTACCATGCAGCGAAAAAATTTACAGAGTTGCATGGCACTTCTATCGCAACTTAAAAGTGATGCCTATCGAAAGATCTTGCAAAGGCGGCAACCCCCTTAAGTTGCTTGGCGTTTGTTCATTTCGTTTCATCAAGAAAAGTAACAAAATCGTTGACACCAGCAAAGAAGCAAATGTTAAAGTTACAACAAAATCTATATTTTATATAAGTATCAAATGAACAGCAACGGGATCATGGAGCGTCGCTATAGCTTAACTAACTCCCCACGCTTAACCAATCCAATTGCGGATTCCACATGGATAGACGGCATGCCTTCGTAAGTAGCAAGGTCAAAGCAAACCGCGTTTATAAACATATACATATATATAGATGTATATAATTTAAAACGTGTATTTTTTAGAACACACCGACCAGCGGCGCGTCAGCTATATAGAAATCTTAGTACCACACAACGCAGCCACTCAAGCAGTTGCTTAAGTAATAGCATTACAAATGGATCGCCATCGAATAGTTACCTTCATCAGATGTCACGGACCTCCATGGGCATATCCAAAATGACACGCCAAAAGCTTAATCTCAGTCAGCTGGATCCTAAGTAAGTAACCGTGCTTCCAATACGCCAGCAACTTAAATAATATATGCAAATTTGTAAAAACCGGTTATAACACACAATACTTAGTTAGGCATTGATAAGTTTATCATTAATATTAAATTTTCCTTACCACACAGAACATATGCGGACGTGCACAGCAGCGGGTTTACCTCACGCATTGCTGGATACCAGAAGGACGTCTCTCATGGTTTGCAACGCAGCATGTCCTACAGCAATGTATATAAACCTTTTGTGCAGCAGCGACGCATTGCTACACCGCATAAGGGCGTTTTGCCATCTGTGTCGATTACGCGCATTGCGCCGCCCGAACGTAGCCTGTTCTGCGGAAATACATTGCCGAGTCTGATGCGATCCAATTCACTTCTGGGTGTTGAAAAGAGCAGTGAGCAGTTATCGCGCGAGAATCGACCCATTCTGCATCCGCCGCCATTACAACACGAAAGCGAACCGACGCGAAGCGTACTTGAAGAGCTAAAGGAGATTTCGCGCAAGCGTATCAATAGCGGCGTAAGTCTCAGTTCAAATGTCGCAGGTCTTTGCTTAGTTGACCGAAGCTATTTACAGGAATTGCAACCGAATGATTATAAAAAAAGTTGTAATCGTATGACTGATTACGTCGATCATCATCATCATCATCATGCACAACAGCAAAACCAACAGCAGCAACAACAACAGCAGCAGCAGCAGTTGCCCATGTTGCAGATGCAGTCGGGCATTAAGCGGCAGCGTGAACTAACAGTTGCGGTGCCACTCCGACAATATCATTCACCCATGTCCCTGGCACACCAGCAGCATCTACATCAACAACAACACCACTATCACCAACAACTGCACCAAATGCCTGGTTACCATTATTCCATGAGCGTCTCACCAGAGCAAATGGCCAAACGTCGCAATTGCAGTCATAGCAATGAAATTGCCGGTTCCCTCAGTTCTAGCAAGCTGCACAGCAGCAAGCGCAAGCTATACGATATGCGGCAAGCGGCATCCACCGTCAACGGCAGCAGCAGCAGCAGTTCGCCCGAAAACTCACCTCGCCAACAAGCGGCAAAAATACAGTGCAATCAGAGCACAGTCAACTTACATCTAGACCATTTAGCAAGGACTCAGAGCGTGCCAATAACACCGCTGCCGGCAACGCCTGCACAACGCACAGTCTCCGCGCCCGAGCCCAATTTCCAGGCCAGACCACAACCAGAGACGCCCACCAGGCCAAAACTCACGCTATTTAATGCCGCACAGCCACAACGACATCAGCCGCAGCTACAAGAAGCACCACGAGAGCAGCAATTGGATTTAGAAAGTCCCGATGTGGATGCCAGCGAATATGCGGGTATACAATTTGTCAAACCCAAGCAACAGAACTCAATGGGCAATCAAAAGAATTTGAATTTGGAGCGTACGCAGAAAACGAAACTGGCGCTAATGTTAAGTAGTTTAAAGGGTGAAATCTATCAGGATGAACTGGAGTTGCCTGATGAGCCGGATGCGATGCCCAAAACGCTGCCCACGCCCATAAAACCAACAACAATTGCAACCTCAACAATGGCCACTTTAACCACTGCAACAACAACAACCACAACAACGAAGCCTATTATACTGAGTGTTACGACCATTGTGCCAGCAACAATAGATTCAACAACAACAATTACCTCAACAGCAGCAACAAAAACAACACCTAATTCCTCCGAGTCTATGTTTTCGTTAAAGAACTCATCTGCAACCGCAGCTACAGCTACAGCTACAGCAACAACAACATTGACTACGATAACAAGCAACAACGCTTTGCCTTTACTTTCATTTAACAAAACATCTGAAATCACAGCAAGCAAAGACACATTAACAAATTTAAATACAGTCTCAACTGGCACACTCTCAGATTTTACACTGTCTTCAACAACGAGCAAAACAATAACAAGCACATCGACATCTATTCCAAAACTTAACTTTACACCTTCAACTATTGAATCTGGGACTATGCCGCCTGCAATTAACTTTAACCAGATGCCAAAGGCGGCAGTCACAACAACAACAAGCGTAGCATCGCCTACAAGTACAGCAACAAATACTACACAAATGTTTTCATTTGGAAATGCATCAGCAACCAACACAACAACAACATCAACTACTACGTCAGCTGCATCGGCACTGTTTTCTTTCGGCAAACTAGGAACTGCACAAACTACATTTAACGGACCAACTGCAGCATCAACAGCAGAAACAACAGCAACATCTTCCGCAAGCACTCCTATGTTTAGTTTTGGTAATCCTGCAGCCGCAGCAACAACAACTGCAACAGCAACTACAACAGCAGCAGCAATCACTCCTGTGTTTAGTTTTGGCAAAGCGGCAGCTACACCAACAACTACGGCATCGACAACCACACCAACAGCAGCAGCTATCAAACCCTTTACATTTGGCAGCAATACGAACAACGATGCATCATCAGGAAGTGCATTAAAGTTAGACAACTGGGCATCAAAGCCCACAGAACCGTCAGGTGCCTTTAACAACAGCAGTGCCAGCAACAACGGCATCTTTGGAAGCGCTACACCATCAACAACAACTGCTGAACCCGTTAAACTTTTTGGTTTTGGCAACAACACCCAAGCAGCAGCTCCAGCTGTAACGCCCGTATTTGGTGCCGCCACAGCGGGAACATCAACAGAAAAGCCAGCATTTAGTTTTGGCGGAGCACCGGCTACGACAACAACAGCAGCGCCTGCTGTTAACAGCACACCGAATTTGTTCTCATTTGGCGGTGGAAGTAGCGATGCAGCTACGCCAGTTGCAAAAGCACTACCGTTTACGCTCAATGGCACTAACAACAACAACAACAATAACAACAACAATCTGTTTAACTTTGGCGGCGGCGATGCACCCACTACGACAACAACAACATCAACAGTTGGAGCGCCAGCACCTGCAGCAAACTTTAATTTTAATGCACCAACAACAAATGGTAGCAACAGAGCATTCAGTTTCAATGCCACTCCCAAACCTGCGCCCATGTTTGGCAGCAGCAGCAGCAACAACAATGACAGCAATGGAACTGCTACAAAACCTTTTGCCTTCGGTGGTGCAACACAGCAGCAAACTCCAGCAGTTGCGACTCAGGCAACACAACAACAACGCACTGGTGGCTTCTCCTTTGCTGCCGTAGCACAGAAAAATGATGCCACCAATATATTTAGCTCACCACCAGCAGCAACTGCAGCAGCAGGACCAGCAACGGGCATTGTAAAGCCTAGCTTTAATTTTGGCGGCAACAATTCAGCGCCAACAGCATCGCCTAGTTTTGGTGGCTTTGCGGTACCAGCAGCGCCAACCAACCATCAAAGCAAACCGTTTGCATTTGGTGCCAGTTCCACCAACAATAATACCAGCACGCCCATTGGCGGCAATCTCTTTGCCAGCGCTGTAGCCGCTGCACAGCAACAGGGCCCGCAACAGTCAAAGCCAGGCGGTTTTTCGTTTAACAATAGCAGCAGCAGTTCTACTGCAGCTCCGCCAGCAGCATCTGGCAATGCACCATTCGCATTTGGTGGCATAACTTCACCGTCGCAGAGCAACAGCGGCGCTAAACCGTTTACCTTTGGCGCCAGTGCCAACAATAATGCAACGGCCAACAATATTTTTGGCAGCACAGCTGGAGCGGCAACACTAGCTGGTCCTACGAGCAATGGAGCCTTTAATTTTGGTGGTGATACAGCTGCGCCTAACATGCCCACTAAACCGCAGCAACTAAACAGTGGGAACGTATTTGCGCCGCCCAGCACCCCGGAACCTCGACCTATCAGACGCGCAACACGCCGCCTACAAAAGTAGGAGCATAAATTTGCAACTGGTACAGCATGGACCACGTCTTATTTTAGTTAGTTTAAAGTAATACAATATTTGAAAATAAAAATATTTAAAAAGAAAAATTTGTAAATAAATGCTTAGTGGTAAAAACAAAAAGCATCATTGTTTAATTATATATAAGTAATTTTGTTTAATAGTGTTTATTTAAAAATTTTATTTGCATTCATGAAAAACTTTAAATTGATTTAATTTGCACTTAACAGTAATTGTAGTGTATTATCTAACATATTGAATATAATTTATTGTAGTGGCAAATAAAAATCAATTACGCACGTCAGGGATAATTGAGATCATATTTTTTTCAGTTCGTAGTTGCCACGAGAAGGTATACGAAGAAAATTTTGGACAAACCTTAGGGGTAAAAAACACATTTATTTTCCTTACCTTTTGTTGCCAACGGACCTGAAATGTTAAATGTTAACGTTCACGATATTAAAACAATCATTAATAATATTTCACTTTTATTAAAAGTTTTATATCCTTTTCAATCTCAATCTCCAACTCCCTTCTTTTTAAGTATTACGTGTTCGTGCGATTTTTTTTGTGTACAATTATTTTTAACTTTTTTTTTGCTAACTTAGAATTTGTTTGACAAAAGTATTTTTGTTTGTTACTTGAAATTTGTTGGTTGTTTTTTTAAAAAAGTAATAACTTTAAAATTAAACTAAATGTATATTATGTGGACGTTTATGCGTGTGTGTGTGTGTGTTTCGGTGTGTACATAAAATAAAATAAAAGTAAGTGTTAAAGCAAAAATTGTACAAGTTTCTTATGGGACAAGAAACATAAAAAACATTAAGTAAATAAAGTATGTATATATTGATATTAAAATATGCATTAATAAATTACAATTTTTCTTAAGCTGCATGGTATTTTTTTGTTTTGTTTTGTTTTTAAAGCGGCTTTCGAATATATATTAACTATGTATATCATCATATATTTAAAAGGGTACAAAAGAGATTCCACAATTAAATAATGTTATATTAACAAATAAGTAGACAGAACAATTGCATTGGGGTTGTTACATAGCTGAAACTTGCGCTTTATAATTTATATTATTATAATGATGATTATTTAACATTAATCATGCCACATATGCTAAGTATTTAGAGTTTATGTTTTATATAAATGTAATAGTATTAATGTAATGCATATTTTCACAAGTGTTTTGTATTTTGTTGTAGTTTTTAAGGATACAGCCCTAGCTGTTTTTTGTTGCTTTTGATAGGATCAAGTCGAATTAAATTTTTTTTTTACTTTTATATAATTTTCGCTCATTTTGATTGGACATACAAATATAAATATAACTAAATTTAACTAATTTGTTGCTTTCTTTTTTGATTTATTTATAATGTTGCTGGTAAATAGCAACTTGTTGTACAAGTTTTTTGTGGTTTTTGCTTGTGCTAGAAACGGAAAACATTTAACGAAATTGTACAAAACGCGTTTCAGAGCCAGAAAATGGAATTTACAAAAATGGGGAATTACAAAAATCAGCTAAAAACAATTTTATTTATTAATTTTTTGTCAATCCAAAAGAAAAAAAAAACATTGACTGACAAATATTAGGTTCCGCCTGGGCACTCATATGTATGCGTATTCTATAACATAAAACATACAGATTTTAATGTTTATATAAATAAAGACAGAGAGAGTGAAAGTTGTGTGTACAATTGGTTGAAAGGGACAAACTATAAATAATAACTACTGGTAACACAATTATATAATTTTGTAATAGTAATAGTAAACTACACAGAATCGAAATACAATTCTGCATAATGCATATGTATGTATGTAAGTATGTGTTTATATATATATATATATATAAATATGTAGATATCGTTATAATATAGTTATAGATCGTTAGCTGGGCGCAACTTACTAACATTGCTTGATTGTGTTGGATTTCCGTTCGTTTAAGCTTAGAAAAAAACTTATTGAATTAAATTATATATGTAAATAAATTGTTGTAAATTAGTTATATACGTCTAAAGAATCATACATATATATGGGTGCATATATGTATAGATACAATTTATTATTGGTACGAAAAATTGTTGCGTTGAATGCCAGTGTCATTGTTAAATAAATTGTTCGATCTACATTGGCGGTATTTTGCTTGTCCTGCCCTCAAACTAAAGTCATTTCAAAACATTTTGCTTTCCGTTAGTTGTTTCTTAATTAGTTGCGGTTGTCGTGAGCCTCTCACGCCGTTGCATTGTTTAGCTGCTGCAGCTTCACTTTGAGCTCTGCAAATGTTGGCCTCTTTGCTGGATTTAGCTCCCACGCTTGACGCATCATTTCGTAGATTTCTGCCGGACAGCCCTCGGGCGCTTCCATTTTGTAGCCAACTTCCACATGCTTTACCACATCCGCCAATGGCTATAAATGGAAATTGAGTTTGTTAGAGAATTGTAAGTTACAAATTTTTTACTAGGTACATACAATTCTGGGATAAGGCACACGTCCAAAGGAGTATATTTCCCAAAGAAGTATGCCAAAACTCCACATATCCGATTTATTGGAGAAGCGCTAAAAATATATTTATTCAATTTAATTTGTTAGCTCGTAATGTTTGTTGTTTTGTTTTACTTACGCCATTTTTAAGTGCCTCGGGCGCAGTCCATTTGATGGGCAGCTTGCCAACATCAAGATTATAGCATTCCTCGCGTGCCAGACCAAAATCTGATACTTTGGCCACACAATCCTCTGAGATTAGAACGTTGCGTGCAGCCAAATCGCGATGCACAACCTTTTTGGCCTCCAAATACTCCATGCCAGAGGCCGTATCGCTGCGAAGGCGTATCGAAAATCAACGAATTAAAATAATAACAGATATCGAATTAGTTAAAGCTTACAAAGCGAAATTGATTTGATCCTTTTTGGTTATGTGCTGTCGTCCGCGCGAACGCAAATAATCAACCAGTGATCCTTTGCTCATGTATTCCGTAACCAAGTACAAATGCTTGCTGGTAAATACAAGGCCAATAAACTTGACCAAATTCTCGTGCTCCAGCGTGCTGTAAACAAAAACAATACGTTTAATAAGTTTTAATTTGCATAATCATATTATGTATTACTTACGTCATGACCGACGCTTCGGCAAGAAACTTTTGCACAGCTCCCTCATCTTTGAGCATTTTGACGGCGACCTTCTCGTTGCGCAATATACCCAGCATGACGTCACCAAACTCGCCCTTGCCAATGCTTTCGCGTAACTGCAACTCCGCCTCGGGTATGACCCAGCCCTTGTCCACAAACTCTTTGGAGTTAATGCAAAACTCTTGTTTACCCAATTTGGGTAAGCATTTAATGAGCTGCGTGCAGAGACCATCTGCGTCCGCTTCATAGTGCTGTGGAGACAAAAAACTTAAGTATATTAAGTATGGCTGATATATGAATATTTATTTATTTTTTTGTTGTTAGGAACTCACCGCCACTAGTTGTCCCAGATTCTCAAAGTATTCCTCATCGTCAATAGTTAACTTATTCTCCAGATACTTAACACGATAATGCTCCACCTTGCCCTGAAAGCAAACGCACAGCGTATAATCGCCGGGAAAATTTGTTGACTCGCGCACTAGAAAGAGACCATCCTCACGTGGCTGCAACAAATGTTCTGCTTCGTCGCGCGTTATGCTGCCATGGAACCAGCTAAACAGATAGATGTATAACAAAAAGAAGATTATTATTTATTGATTTGTTGATTAAATTTGTATTTGTTTAATCTTACGGCATTGCATTCAGTTTTACTTCACACTTGCGCAGCTGATGTTGCTGTGGTGCGCCGGTTGGCGATAGCGATGCATGATTCATGCCCGTTGTGGAGCCACTTGTCCACTTTTCCATGCTGCCACCATTGATATCGAAGCTGTGCAGCGAGGTGGACATTCCTGTTGTTGTAGTGCTGCTGCTGGTATTGTTATTATTATTGTTTATATTGCTGCTACTGCCCGCAACTGATGCCTGCTGTGTGGACTGCAGCAACATGTTGCTGCTGCTGGTGCTATTGTTGCCGCCACTCAGTGCTAAACTTTTGGGCGGCAATGCACCTACAGGCGCATGCAACGTTAACGAGGAGGACATTAGATTATTGCTGGAAGCACAATTGGCTAGCAGTTGCATATGTTGCTGCTGCTGTTGTTGTGTGACGGCGGCAACAGCTGACGCTGTTACAGATGCTGCTGCTGCCTGTTCGGCCTGTTGTGCATGTGTTGCTACTGCAGCTGCTGTTGTTGGTGCGGGCGCGAATGTTGACAATATACTATGTGGCTGCTGCTGCTGCTGTTGTTGTTGTTGTATTGTCGTCGTCTGCTGTTGCTGCTGCGTCTGATTGGGCGATTTTGGCGAATGATTGTTGATTAAATTATGACTATTTAATGCATGCGAGGACAGATGCAATGCCGTCGCTGTTGCTGCTGCTGATGTTTGATGCTGCAACAAAATGAGGCATGATTAATTACTTGCCAGTTCAATTTTTGCTTTTATTAAAGCTCATTTACGTTTATTAATTAACTCATTGTTATCTATTTTGTGGTCTGTAATTATTCAATTGATAAGATAAGTAGATATTGATAACACTGACGTAATTCCGAAACTATTGAGATATTAAATATAATAGATACTAAATGAGTCGACTACTTACCATATTGTTGTCGCGATGATGATGATGATGCGGCGGTATACTTGGCGGCACAATATGCGGCTGTGATTGGCTTAGCTGTTGCTGATGTTGGAGCAGCGATGTGGCAACAACGCCCACACCCACACCCACACCCATCGAATTGGGCTGTGGTGCTGGTCGCTTATTGTGTCGCAGCGGAGCTGTTGGTGGCATCTGATGCCCGGTAGCCTGCAGATACCATGGATCGCCCGATGTGCCGCCGGACGCTGCTGCCGCGGCGACCGATGGCTGCGAGAAGCCGCGATGATGCCCAACAACCGTTGTTTGTCCGTTTTGTGTGGCTGTGGCGTGACTGTTCATATCCTCGACCTTGCAGCTGGCCACGCTCCTGATGTCACCTGTTGGCGTTTCAGTTCCGGTTTCAGTTCCTGTTCTTGTTCCTTCTGCTACTGATGCTGTTCTTGTTGTTTTGGGCGGCTTTGCAGCCGCAGTTATTTGCGGCTGTTGCTGTTTGTGCTTGAGTTGGCCCTGTTTGATTTCAACAGTTATCAGCGGTTCACCTTCGCCGACTGCTCCTGCCTTTGTTGTCCTGCTGCTGCTGTTGCTACGGCTGCTGCTTTTTCCTGTCTTCGACTGTGTGTGCGTTTGTTTTTCCTTCGCCTTTGTTTCGCTTGATTCTTCGTCTGCAAAAACCAAAAAAAAAGAAGGGAAATCGATTTAGTCTATTGTTAAGCTCTTAACACATTCAAGCTAATCTAATCACAACAATACAAACACACCTAAAGTTAACAGCTTACGGCTATTGTTTATATATCATTGCCTCACACAATGGGCAGTCGTAATGGCAAATGTTCTCGGTGCTATTTGCGGAGCTCATTAAATATGCAATATATCATATATACATCGCCATATTTATGAACAATAACATTAACGAAAAAGTTCGCTAATAGAATTTCAAGTTCAAATTCATATTTAAATGCAGCGCTCGAGACACATAAAGTCATTCACAATTAACATGGGATTCCGCATGTCTGGCACAATCACGTTTAACTGTAATTAGAGCTATGGCTAATGAATCTTTGAAATCTTTGGATAAATCCAAATAACTTTTATGCATTTTTCCAGTCTACTTTTATAGAATTGGTATCAATGCTTTAAATATCAAACAATAAGTTAAGATAATTTCAAAGAAAGTCGTTTTGCACAATTAGCTTATCCCATGCACGTTTCATGTTAATCAGTAAATAAACCCCAAATAAATATTGAGCAACAATTACGCAAAAAAATCTGTTGATACAGCAGACACAAGACACGTTCATATGTATGTATGTACAAATACATATATCTTTTTGTTGAATATATGTACTATATACAATACCAAATGCACATATACATTTGATGAACCTAAATGTTAAAGCTTAAGCCGCCGCATGCTAATCAACTTAAGGCCAAAAAAAACAGCAACAAAATAAAAACAGTGGCAACGCCCACACAATGCGTGACAGAGAACAGAAGCGCCAGAGCTAAAGTTAACAAGAGATAGGTACGGTTAAAGAGAGGGAGAGAAAGAGGGAATAAAATATGGATTTCGGCAAATGTAAAACATTTGCATGTGACATGCATAATTAAAACTTTTACTGCGCAGTTTCATGATTACATTCAGCTACTGTATTTTTGTTCAAGTCTACCCTGTTTTCATGGTTTAAGTTGAGGGCTATTGCGTTTAGAAACAAGTTATGTAACATAACATAACTTTAAACATAAAATAATAGGCTGGCATATATATAAAAAAAATTGGTTTTATAAATTTATTAACAACACAAAACACGTAAAAACACTTTGACAATAAGTTTAAAAAAAACTTAAGCATTTAAAATATATTTTAACATTTTAATTGTTTCGAAAAAAGAAAAAATCTTAGCAATAGAGCATCACATGGTCAATCAACTTTGATAATACTCTCCAATTGTTTTTTCATTCCGTAAAATGCTTTAAATTTAATTATGCGGTGAATCAGCAGGGGCTCACCATTAAAATTCTCAAGGCATTCTAACTGAATTGAGCTATAAATTCCCAGCGTGACAAAACAAACTTACACATTTTTAGTTCCTGTCTTAAGTTTTTCAAGCTTTGTGTATCTGCAGACGCAATTGTGTTCAAATTAATTTGGGAGTGTTCTTTTTTGAGTTCTCAATTTTAAAGTTATATGTAAATTCATTGCGGAAACGCTCTCTGCATATGTATAGTATTTATTTTTCTTGATTCTAGTCGCCGAACAAACAAATCGTGGGAGACTTTTGGCATCGGTTTAAAATTGTATGAAAGGTTGTGTTTAGTGCTACATCTAGTTAAAGCCTATGAAATTAGCTGATTTGACCTTGCCCAAAATTCAAGCATTTATTTTTTGTTTTTTCGAACCATATCCGCCGTTGATTTCCCATTGTACAAACTCATGCAATTGCAATTATGCATAGATTGTGTGTGTTTTAAAGTTATCACCTTTGTTTTTTCCATGTCTTTCTCTGTTTTGTAAATTAGTTTAAACATGACTCTCCAAAATGGCAACAGCCACAAAAATAGCATGCAGTTATCGTCATTGTCAGCGTCCTATGTACATATGTTTCCTGATTCAAAGTCACGCCATTGTATTGGAGACTACGTCTATCAATTGTTTGGCGCAAACAGACAATGCCAGTTATCGAACAATACTAGCACAACGAATCGCAATTACTTAAATGCTGACGTTTAACAAGAGAGTTTTTAAATGATTTGGCGTTTTAAAGAAATAAATTTAGATCGTTAAGTACTTAAGTAAAAGAAATATGGTTTTAAATTCATGGACATGTTTTTTCATTTAATAAGAATTATACAAATAATAAAATAAAAGCCGAGCTTTATTAGCTTTATTTCTAAATACATTTAAGCTTATTTAGTTACAAACATCTTATAAAAAAGTATAAGGCTTATTCATACTTCATCATACTTATATAGTCAATACATAATTTAGCCGAAACGAAATTTATGCGCTTTATTTTTTTATTGTGCGCTGATACCATTTTCGATATGTCAATATCAATTTCAGACGCGAACTTTATACTTTCGATACCCTGTAACCAAAGTTGGAAAGGGGGTTATTGAATAATGTATACAGGCTTGAGACTAATTTAAGCATATGTCAAGCTTTACTTAATACTTAAATTTTTTATAAGATATTAACTAGCTAATCACTGACTGCTACCAAGCTGCCTCTTTTTTTTTTGGTTTTTTTTTGCAGTCACACAGGCTTAAAACTCATTGATGCTTGACCTTCAGAGCCACCCAGACTGTAGGATCTCTGAGCGAGCCTGGTGCTGTCGCTTTGCATAAGTTAACGCATTTCGTTGTCATGTGGAATGAGTCAGTCGGGCAAATATAAAGTAAATATGTAAAGCGATTCGACATTTACAAGTAAACAAAGTGGAGTCATTGTGTGTGGCAAGTGGTAAAAGTAATTGAAATATTTAACAAATGACACACGCAAGATCTGAACGCATAGCACTAAAAAAACTGTCATCATTATAGAACAGACAAACACGATGACATATTGTTTAGTTAAATAGTATTTGCATAAAATGATGAATTCAGTTGTCACAAATTGCTTTATTTTTTTTTATTAGTAATTAGTTGAGTTGAAAGTTGTGTGATTGTCTCTCTCTCCCTCGCTCTCTTGTTGCTTACATCTGCCCATTTGCAATTCATTTTATGCAAATGCTTTCTGACTGTTAAATACCGATTGCGTGTTATCGATTTATCGCTGCTGGCAGTGCAACTTTGAGTTTGCCACGCTGCCAAAGCAGGCACGCAATGTAAACTTAAAATGAAGAAATAAAAAAAAAACATTGTATTAAGCAAGAAACCGAGAAAAACAACAACAACAACAGCAGTTAGTTGCCAAATAAAAAAGTATTTCTAATTTTTGCTGCTAGTTTTTGTGCTTTTTATTTGTTAGCTAGGCGTGTTTTTAAACATTGCTAAACCTTAACAAAATTGCTTGAAATATTATCTTAATATATTTACCAGCCACACGTACAGAAAATACGAACTGTTAGGTGGAGATCAATAAAACGCTGCTGTTATTGTTATTGTTTATCTGAACTTAAATTGTCAGCGCTCAAACAAAAACAAAACAAACAAAAAATAAACATCATTAATATTGTAATACAATTAAAAAAAAAAACTTCACAAATATCGACAATCATCTGCCGGACATAAGTACAAATGCAACCATAAACTTGAATGATTCATTGACAATTGTTTATTTGTCGGTACAATGTACTGTGGGAAGAGTATTGTTATTGTTGTGCGGCAAAATGCGCAGTATTACTTTGTTGTTATATTGGTTTAGCTGAATGTTGATGAGGTAATGCTTATTAGCTTGTGCAAAATGCAAGCCAACCAAGGCTAATTAAAAACGATGTCTTAATTTTAATTATCGCTTGTACGTTAATTATAAGGAAGACTGCTATGGATTAGTTATTTATTAAAGGTGGAAGGCTTTTTACTAGATTGTTTGATGATATAAATTATTTTTTACATAATAATAATAATTTTGAACTGAACTTAAAGAACAATTTTGTTGAATATATTAAAAAAAAAAAAAAGGAGGCAAACCAAAACACAAACAAAAAAAAAAAAAAAAATTCCCCCAAAATTTATTTTTTTTTTGTGCCCCCAAAAAAAAAAAAAAAACCTTTTTTTTTTTTTTTTTTTGGGGTGGGGGAGAAAAAAAAAAAAAAAAAAAAAACGTTTTTTTGGTGGGCCGCCTGGGTAAAAAAAAACACAAGGCACAGAACGTTGTACCCAGCCCCGAGAAATATTTCACATGAATGAATATAATTCACCTGTCTGTCAGTTTGGTGTCTATAACAAACAGCTACACATTAGTATTAAAACTCAACCACAAATTGTCTGAAGGGTATGGGGGCTGCCCACTTGCTGATTTAACCATCTGACACAAAAGTTTCCCACTCCAATTAGTTCACAAAAATATAAAGTAACATATGTATATGAACAATATATAGGTGTTTTGTCTTGGGTATAGGTAGGTTTGCATGTTGCCTGTAAATTGGCTTCCTTCTTCCTGCTGTCTTCTTGCGGTTCCCCCCTTAACCTCCCCCCTCTTTACTCGTTGCATGCAATATGCAAATTGTTGGCCAAAAAGCCAACAGAGCAAGTCCGTCTCCTATATATACTATATAGTATTGTATCTCAAGTCTCGTCATGTGGCAGTGGCACGCAATTCATGCCACCATCATCATCACCATCAACAACATCAACATCAACATCATCGTCATCGTCATCCCAGTGAACGCCTCTTGTTCCATTCATGCCTTTTGTTGTTACTGAATGTTCGTTCCTTTTCTCTGCGCTGACAGACAGACACCAACAACAACTGAATAAAGTTGACTAAAGTTACCTCTTTCTTTCATTCTTTCATGATTATTATTTTACACTTTCCAGTTCGAAACTACCACGAAATTGTGTTGTGTTTACATCTCCCATTCTCTTCAGTTGTTGCATGTGTGTTCCGTTCCGTTCCGTTCCTTCCTTAGCTCACTCACAATGAGGAAGCAATACAAAAGATTCTCACGTACTTGTTACCTCTATAGGTGTTGAACTCTATATATCTAAATATATTTTTGTTGTTTTTCTTGTTGTTGCTAAGCTCTCTTCCTACTTACTGTAGCATATACAATTTCCTTCCCTTCAACATTCCGTGACGTGACGTTGCCTCAGGGGCATTCAGTCAGTTAGTTAGTTAGTAAGCTAACAGCTTGTTGGGCACACATCACCAAACTACTTTTTTATAGCATAAAAAAAAGTACTAGCTGGGTCAAATATTTGCAGTCATTCATTGTAAAGCGGTAAATTTTATGGCAGATAAGCTCTAAGATTATCTTAATGAAACATTTCGCATCTCTTAAAAGATATTGATCTAAAAGAAACTTGGATTCTAATTATAGTTTAGAGTTAGTTTCTTAAAATGATTTGTAAATAAAATCTTAATTTCAGCCTTAAACCTTTTCGTTGCCTCTTTGACAAAGACGATTCTACATTTGTGGTAGATTCTCATCTCCTCCCTGTTATAAACTCATTTTCGAAAGGCAACTTCTTGCAATTGGACACGTACTGTTATGGTTTTGTTAAACCCAAAACCCAACATCAATGTCAACCAAATATATAAGACGCTGTTGGTTGGCTCTTGTCTGGTTTCGATGTTTGCTTAATGTAAGCTTTTGATTTACCAAGCGCAACGATAGTAGTAACTTTATATGCAGTAGAGCACTTGCAACATTGAGCACAGGGCTGACTCGGGTTTTGGTCATTTTGTGCGAAATATTTGAAGTGAACAACGCAAAACGAAATAGGAATTTTGGCTAAGAAAGACTCAAACTTTTTAAAACAACTTTATTTTAAACTCTAACATCACATTGTACAATTAAACTGGAATACATATAGCCAATTTAATGGGCTACTAATAAAATCCCTTTATGTGTGTTTTGAAATGAATATTTCCATATGAAAAAACTTTGTCGTTACAGAAATCGTAACTGCAGTCAGTTTTAAGAGCATACTAACCAAACCAATCATCTGTGCTTATAATAGCTGGCAGGGAGCTGCTGTTGTAGTTATTATTATTATTGTAGTTGTTGTTGTTGTTGCTTCTGCTTTTAGCTAATGAACGTTCTTTGGTGTTGCATTTAATGCTGTTGTTGCTGTTTTGTTCAGACTTTGCTTTAACTGTTGCTGGCGTTATAGTTGTTGTTGCTGATTGAAATTTGCGCTGTGCGTTGCGAAGAAAATTCAAGAGACGCACATCAATCGATTGTGCCACAACCACAGCGTTGCCCTGTGCTGTGCGGCCGTTCACCACTCTGCCTGTGGTGCTTACCGCTGGCGCATATTTATCACAAAAGTAAAATTCCTTGCGCTTTGGTGGCGCATAGGCAGCACTCAAACTGCTGCACAGCTGCAATGGACGACGTCGTGCCCTGGCAATCACCTGACCATTAGATGCATGTCCATTGGTGATGTTGTTATTGTTGTTGGTCTCACGATGCGGTAGACTGCTGGCACTACGTGTTAAGCTGTGAGCCAAGCTCTGTTTGCACCAATAGACGTCCTTGCTGCCAAAGTAATAGTAGCGACGTCGCGAATCCTGCGTGCCCGCTGATCCTGTCGAGCGATGGTGACGATTGCAGTTGGGGCGTGTGGTCTTTTTGGTATTGGTGGTGCTGTGGCTGTTGTTGGTGTTATTGGTAGTGTTGGTGCTGCCAGTGGTTTGACTGCCGCTGCTTGTCTGTGAATTGTCGCTTTCGTTGTTTACACTATTGTTGTTGTCAGTGGTTGCTGGTTGTTGTTGTTGTTGCTGCTGTCTTTTCCAATGGAGTCGACGGGTTCGTTTGCGTAGGCGTGAGATACGAATTGGATTGGATGAAGACGCCATCGCAGGTGATTTTAATTGTTGTCACCATGTTCCATGCGGCATTTCGCTTGCCTAGTTTACACTAACTTTTACAAAATATATGTCTTCATTTATTGTCTACACTTCACTTTGGGTTAACTGTTTTCAATGGGAAATTGTTTAGTTTTGATGTTTTGGTGGCGCAATGTTTTAAGTTTCAAAAAATACTTAGTTAACTTTTCTATTATATTTACAAGCTTTTTTTACCGTCAAAGATTCTTTTATTGTAAGCTAATCTGTCTAAACTAAAATAAAAATCAAACCAACTGTTTTCCTACTGAAAGCGGTATTCACATAGTTCTTTCAACAGACTATTGAACTTATCATCATCATCATGATTTACAATACTACAGTTTTACCTGCCCTAGTTCAATCGAGGCTAATACCGCATCAAATAATGTTCACTGCAAAAATTATTTTCTTTTACAATTATACTAATTAAAGTCTGGATTCTTCTTTTGTGAAAAGCTCTTCGATTCAGATCCGACAGCAAAAAAAGGGGGAAAAAATCAATGGAAAAGTGAAGCAATAAAGGAACTATACAAGTAATGATAATACCACCGAGAGAAATAAAGACAAACAAACAAACAAAGGCCAGCAAAAAAGCGCAAATGGAAAATATCTATGGAGAAAATCCGAACAAAAACCAGCAGCAAAAATTGTTTTCATGCCGAGAGCATGCTCCATATTTGTCAACTAGTTGGGAGATGAAGAAGGGGTGAAGAGGCAGGCAGCAGCTTTGTAATAATAGTAATTGTCTTGTTGTTGTTTTCTTAGTGTACTTCTTTTTTATTTTGGCATTTGCCGAAGTCAATTTGCCACTTTAACTGTAAGTAAGTTAAGAGCCACGACAAAATGAAAAAAACAAAAAAATAATAATAATACTTGACTTGTATATGTGAGGAATAAATGATAGAAGCAGAAATAGTTGTAACAATAACAATAATACCAAAACGTAAAGCTCTTAACATTGTTTGTTTGCTTAGCGTTTCTTTCTGTATTTGGATTTTAGTTGGCTTTTTTTTTGTGGGTTGAGAAAACACGAACTAAGTCACTTGACTTGAAATGAATTGGAATTTACAGGAATTGTGTGTATAAATAGGGGATTGTGCAAATATATATATATATACATACATATGTATTAGCGATTTATATAGAAATATGTGTTTATATAGGTTTGGTTTTTTTGGTCGTGGGAAACGATGACAACGCCCATTGTTTTAGTTTTTTTTTATTTAATTCAAGGCAGACTATACTCTGGGAAAGTATGTGAATAGCTAGGTGAAATGTTGTAGTTGTTTAGATGTCGACGCAATGTGCTGATAAAGTCGTAAGTAAAAAGATGCAAGAAATAGTTTTAAAGATATCTTTATAAATATATGTGTATATGGTGTTAATTGGATGTGATTTATTGTTCCTCAAGGAAAAAAGACATGTTAGTTGTTAAAGGTTGATTAAAGTTTTCAAAAGACTTCATTTGAGCAGTGTTAAAATTAGAACTCAATGTAAAAGAGAACTAGTTCCAATGGAAAAATGATCTCGCAAGAGATCAGAAAAACTGTAAGGGAGAAAAATAAACAGCCACAAAGGCCGAAAGGTAACAGATGATAACAACGTTTCAAAGAGGTAGCTTAACAAAAAAAAAACTTATTATAATAAGCATTAAAGAAGATAACAATCTAATCCGATCCGAACAAGTTCATCTTAAAATGGACAAAAGAAAAGGGAAACACTTGATTTAAAGAATTTTTAGGTTCTTTAAGATTCAACTATCGGAATGTTGAGTTCTTTTAAATAATTTACCAAATAATCGTTGAATTTTAATTAAATTAAACATTAAATTTAAATTTTATGTCATTTGGCCTTAATTTGCTAGAACTTAAATAATGTAAATAGGTATTTGGTTACAAGAATTTGAAGAATTTGAATAAGTAAAACAAGTTCAGAGTACACTTTAAGTACTTTAGTTTAATTTACTGCTTAACTTGATCTTCTTAAACGATCTCCGATGTTCGTCTGATGAGCCGTATTTTAACTAGTGATTTAACAACTATTTTTATGTCCTGCAACAATCTAAAATTAATCAACGTCCAGCTACTGGACAACAATTAACTATTGAAGTTAGTATTGGAGACCAAATTTTTGGGCACGTGAAATTTAATTGTTTATCGACGGAGGGAGACCCAAACTTTGAATTCTTTTGACGTAAAGGGCAGGGCAAGGTAGGAAAAACGTGCTGCGTTGAAGTACCGCCCATCGAAAATAGGATAAGAAACACAAACGGAATAAATAAACACATGAAGAAAATGAGTGTAAAATCAGTAAAACCAAAAACTTAAATAATTTTAAATATATATATATATGACACAACAAGTTTTTTGCGTAGACAAAATGCAAAATGAAAAGCGAAATCAGAAAATAAAAGCAAATGAAAAAGACAAAAAAACCTGATCTTGAGTAAAAACAACGTGGGCAATACTATGAAACAATAAGGCTATAAAAACAACAACAACAACTGCCACAAAAACAATGGGGCAAGTTAAAAATGCGTGAGGCACCACAACGGATATCCTAAGGCTCTTTTTTTTTATATTTATTCATTTATTATTTTTTTGGTAGCCCGCAGCGTTACCTGTTGCATGATAGTTTAGTTTTTTTTGGCGAGTGTTTATGCAGTGAAAGTTGCGCTTTTTTCAACAAATTTTAGTTGCAAAGTTTTTTTTTTCGTGAACGTTTTGTAGGGCGTTACACAGTTGTTGTTGGCGCCATATGTCTTGCAGTAAAGATTAATTAGAATTGATATAAATACGTAGAGATAGAAAAAGGGAAAAAATTGATTTAATTGATGAGTAATGAAATAAATGTTAAGAGGGCCCAGCCGCCCCCCCCTGTCCGCACTTTTACAAATTCGAGTAGAGTACCAAATTGGTGGTTTAAGTTGTAAATGTGTGTTGGTTTTGTTTTGGGGATTGGTTTTGGGGGTAAAGATTAATTAGTAATTGAATAATATACAATTAATATAAAGCTCGGCACGCATAAAAGAAAACGTGCAACAAAATGCGGCGCCACTTGGAAATTGAGTAAAAAAAAATGAAATTGAAAAAAGCAACGAAATTTTAATACACTTTGAGCTTAACTTGATAAGATATAAGTATAGATTAAAATTAGTTAAAAACTGCACAAGAAAAACTCGAGGAAAGCGTTTGCTGACTTTTTTTTTAAGGATCAATAACAGGTTACTTTTACTACATGTTTTTTTAAAGTTTGTTTCGAAAGTCATAAAATATAAATCTTAAGGATTTTATAAGGTGAAAGCTTTTGATATTTGCTTATTATAGTTTATATATTCAAAAGTTGAAATATATTAATGAAGGAAGTTAGTTAAATCAATTAATAAAGCTAAAAATATTGTAATTTCAATAAAACAAACTACTAAGATTTGTTTGTATGACATTTGAAAATTTAAGAGCATATTCAAAGACCTTTAGCTTGGAAGAAGAGCAACAAACTGCCTTAAAAAATTCAATTAACCTCAGACAACACGTACACTTGAAAAGTGTAAAAGAAGATAAAAACACAAAACAGAAACAATAAAATTTCATAAAAACAAGAGAGAAAAAAAACTTAAATGAAATGCAATTGGAAAATGAAATGCGCCATTGGCTCTTGCTGTTGGGGATACGTTTGGTTATTTGTTGGAATCGGTTTTTTTTTTATTTAAGTCGTGTGCAGTGAATGGCAAATTGCTTAAGTAGATGGAAACTATGTACATATGCATGTGCACATGTCTGTCTGTATGTGTGCATACAAAAAAAAAGCCAAAAACGAAACTGTTAGGAAAACATTAAAAATTAATTCACGCGTCTGCAATTGTTGTTTTTTTTTTTTAGTTGTAGTTGTTGTATTAGCTGTAGCTGTTGTTGTATTGTCCACTTTCACTTGGCCAAGAGGCAACTCTCTCAGGATGATGACGTTTCATTTGGATTAGTCCAACGCAAAATAGAAGAAGAAAAAAAACTGTCGAGACTGAAGCGTGGAATGGTACAGGAAAGGGAAAGGGGGAGCACGTGAAAACTAGTTACAGTTTAAGGCCCAAAGCCGCAGAGCGGTGACTAATGCGCTGGAAAATTGAAAATGGCTTTGCGCCGTTCGACACGCCAACAACAACAACAAAAGCAAAAACAACAGCAATAACAAGCTACAGATAAGCAATAGCTTCGAGCCTCAGCCCACGAGCTTTTTAGTTTGTCAAAGTCGCGTCTCGGGTGCCTGCACGTCGCCAAAATTAGCGTGGAAATCAATTGCGAAAAACTAGCTAATGATTCATGCAATTGGAATAAGCGTTGCTGCATTGATGAGAGGTAAGAAGTTTGCTGCGGGGACAGCCGAAGGAATTGAACAAATTACTAGCCAAGAGATAAGATAAGTAAAGAAGCGAATGGCAAAATGGCTTATAAGCTTTTTAGATGAGCCGTAACAGATTAAAAAGAAAAGGCAGAGGGGAATATAAGAGATAATTAGCTTTGTGAAGATATGTGCAAAAGCTAGAAAAGTTCTAGCTTAAACATTATACGAAAGAGATAGCAATAATATAAACTGGAGATGGTTTTTCTTTTAAGGGGATGGTAAACTGAAGTTTTGGGTGAATGTCAAGAAATAAGTTGAATTAAAGAAAGAAAATGAATTTGCATCTTGAAAACGTTAAGGAAATTATTCGAGATTTTCAAAAATTCCAATCCGGAATTCTCTTTGATCAAAAAATTTTTTACTTTAACGTATATAGTCTAGCTAACATTTGAACAACTAGACGCAATTTTCAAAGATTCCAAGTTGAAATCAAATGCCATTTGAAAACTTATAATGAACATACAAAAAATTCATTCAATAAGTATAAAATTTTTTGCGATTATGTACAATCGGATGGCTGACCCAAAAACTATAATTAAACTATCAAACGAAGACTAAATAAATGGTAATTGCGCCACAAAACACAAATCCATCTCAAGTTCACGAAAAGCACAAACACACATCTATCATATATCATTTATAATTCGCATATCGTATTTTGGTTTTATTTTCTATCTTTTGCCAAAATATGTATGGTTTGGCTTTTACATGTTAATTTGTCATTTTAACTTTGCGTTTTGAAAGAGATGTTGCTTGGAGCAACAACATAAAGCTTAAATGAATTTCGCAGGCATGCATCTAATTAATGAAGATGGTTACACAATCGTTTTTATGGGTGTTTATTTTTTAATTTGCATTATCAGAAATTTGCACACACATTGCCAATAGCTGTAATTATTAATTATTGTTAATAACTATTAACACAAATAGCAATTGCAATTCGATTAGATTATTATGATTGGTAACGATTTTGACACGCGACGTCGCGAAACGTTGTTAAGTTTGTTGCGCATGTGCACGACGCGAGCTCTGCGAACCGAGCGACTTGCTTGCAAGCTACAAACTGACTTGAGCTCTGACGACCGGCACAAAACTTGAAGCCGTCACATAAAAAAAAGAGAGCACAGCCAAACAAGAGACGATCTGTTGAAGCTTTACTCAATTCGTTGTATGTTGAAATGTGTGTGAGTGCGTTAACGTCTAAAAATTGCACTGCTGTCGCATGAGATGCAGTTATGTGCATTTTTATCACAAGAGACGATTTGTTGAAGCAGAAGAGCGCCCAAATTATAAGAGTGTTGCACCCCCCCCCCCCCCCCCCCCCCCCCCTTTACTCAATTCGTTGTATGTTGAAATGTGTGTGAGTGCGTTAACGTCTAATAATTGCACTGCTGTCGCATGAGATGCAGTTATGTGCACTTTTATCGCATGAGATAAATTGTTGAAGCAGAAGAGAGCCCAAATTATAAGAGTGTTGCACTGCCCTCTCTCTCTCATTCTCGCTGTACCATACATTTGCGAATGCAGCTTTTTAAACATTTATCACATGCTACACAAATCGCGTGTAGTTTTAGTATCTTTTTGGCGTCTAAATTAATTGGCAAAGCAAAATAACCAATAACAAATGTTGCTCAATGTGCGACGATTCTTTTTAGGTGTTTCAAGTTGTTTTTGCTGTGGTTTTTGACCAAAATTGTTGGCCGGCAAAAAAATTAAAACAGAGTTTCGTATTGCACAGCCCTTGATTATGTTATTCTTATTTTTTGTTATACTACTTAAATTCGCTGTCAAATTACAATTACAAAAAAGAATACTCGACATTGTTTTTGCGAAAGCTTTAGTGTAAGAACGAGACGATTTAAAAGTTGTGCTTTCAAAAGATTTTAATATAAAATATCAATAAAAGAATAATTCGTAAACATAAAACAGTTGCTTATACATAGATATTATTTATTGCCACTTGCGTACTTTTTATTTAACGTTAAGTTTTTTTTTAACTTAATAAACTTATTTTTAAAAGCTTTACGCTCTATATTTTTGCCAACATCTATTATGTTTCTCTTATTTTGTTTTTGTGTGCTTTATGCATACGTTCTAATTGTTTTTCCCGCTGCTGCTGCTGCTGTTGGCAGTTTTAATTAATTTTGCATTTGTGCTGTTCTTTTTTCTGTTTTTGTTGTTTTGTCTGACATGTCTCGTGTGTCAATGTGTGTCCCTTTTGTTTTTGCATGTTTACATTTCGCAGTCAATTTGACGTTTTTGCCATTTGCATTCAAAAATAATTAAAAAAAGTAGCACTAAAATATGCAAACATATGAACATAAAGCGAATGCGTTGTTGTTTATGCTGTTTATTCTTGTTATTGTAACGGGCACTGTTCGTGATATTTTGCCAATTTTCGCTGCTGGCATTTTATGCACATATGCATGTATTTCAAGCGAATGCATTTAGCACATAACGATCCCTCACCCATTCCACCCGTCTTTTTTCCCGTTAGAGATTTCCATCTCTTAATGTGCAAGATTATCGGTCAAATGTGAATAGAGAAAATGCCTTCGCATGATGAGAAAAGAGAGAGCCTGAGAGTGCAAGCGCTCATGCTGACGTCATCAGCTTTAACAGGATGCCTCGCGTTGGAATGTGCTATGGAATTCGACTTACAACAACAACAACTTCAGCAAGCAGGCCCTTTGTACTCGGAGACACACATACATGCGAACAAACATAAAGGCAGCAGCCAAAGAGTGCTAAAAATAAATTGTGTGCAAATTCATGAAAAATAAACAAAGCCGCATACAAAGTAAACAAAAGAAGAGGCACAAACAAATAAGCAAAAAGCACAGCTCAAATATGCAGCGAGAACGATGAGACAAACAAATGCAAAAAAAATGAGCACGTCGAAATCTATACATATGTATATTAATGTATGTGTGTGTGTAAAATAATAAAACGCTTCTTCCGTATCTTAAATTTTTTACGTGTCTTGCGATAGCGATAACGATACTGACAGGTGTTGCAATGTAATTCCAATAAAGTCCACGCGTCAGAAGACTGATAGAAATAGATATTTATAAGCTCTGGATTATATTTAATTATGTTGACAAAGAGCATTGACAACATCATATTGATAAACAGAATTAAATTCAGAAAATGATAAGAGCAATATCCAAAACTATATATTTTTAGTCCATCAAGTCAAATATTACCCATTCCTATGAGTTATTAAACTTTAAGCTTGTTAAAAAGTTTAATTGACATTTCTATTTCAATTAACGCAACAGAGAGAGAGAGAGAGAGAAAGAATAAGTCAAACGGCAGTGCTTGAAAAAGTTCACGCAGTTCTGAACTTTGGCACTTACTTACACACATGTGCACATTCACAAGCAGCAGACAGGAGAGCCTGAATACAAAGCCCACTCGTATTTCAATCCAATAACAAACAAAAAAGCTTTGGCGCCGTCGTCTCTGCAATTACACAGGAGCAGCTACCGACTTCAATGTGTGACGTCAGCACACGAATATTTGTGCCGAAGCCGACAACTGACCAATAAAAGCAGCAACAACAAGAAAAAAAACTACGCACATATACTACTACAATGGAAACTACGATGCGCTACGCTTCGGTTATTGCCGTTAATTATTGTGCTTCCACAGTCTGTTGTTGTTTTTGTTGTTCAGTAGGTGTATAGAATTTGGTCATTCATGGAGCTACTCGCTTTGCATGCATGCATATGTATGAATATATATGATATTTATGTATGTGTGAATAATATTCACAACAAGCCTAAAAAGCAACAACATCAACTAAATTGCGCGCCATTGGAGCGCAGAGTTGTAAAACGTGTTTTTGTTTTGCAAAAATGCGTAGTTTATTATTGTTGTTTTTTTTTGCTTTCGTTTTTGGCTACTAACATCCAAAAAGGCAATACATACGTTCATATGTATGTAAGTAATTAACAGATTTCCCAAATGTTATATGGTTTGACCTCAGATAACATGCGTAAAAAAGCTTGTTTAGATATTGCAATCAAAGTTTTATGTGTATTTTAATTTATGCATTAGTTTTTATTAATGGGAAAGAACAAAAAACCAACGAAAACAAAACAAAAGTTAAACATCGTGTTGTTTGCAATTTTGACATCATACGTAATAATTTTTTACGCAATTATTAACAGTCCAAAACACAGCCAGATAAAGTTCCTCCACACACACATAGGCAGTGATAGAGACAGCTGCTGAAGGGCGCCTAGCAGCATACGAGGAATGCGAGGAGATATGTAGCAAAAAAGAGAACACAAAATTGCGTTACTTCTTATTGGCAATTGCCTTATCCTTTTTGCACAAGCTTTTGTCGCTTTCGCCCACACTCACACATACGTAGAGACAAATATTCGGCAGACAGCACGGCGCTTAAAAAGGGCGTTGGGTAGTCCTTACGTCAAAACAACACACCGAAATATCAGACACTCACACATACGCACATCCAAACAAGCTTGCACACATTTACATTCACATTTTACACCTTACCTGATTCCTATTGCTCTGCTGCTGTCTGGCATTCCACTACTGCTGCTGCTCCGCTGCTGACGTCGGCGTCGACGCTCTTCGACGATCAAACAGCAATCGTACACATGCACATTTTGGATTTCCGAATATTATAAATTATTTATAAACATTTGCACGCGCGCACACACACTCACTTACACACATATGAACTGTGTAGATTTTTTTATATATATATACATATATGGCCCAACTTGCTGCTGGTTTTTGTGGAATTTTCTACACTTTTTCTGCTACCTGCCAGACATTTGTTATGTTTTTTCACGTTTCATTTAGTTAATGTGACCGCTAGATATCAGATGTGTAGTAGTAGTAACACAAATGCACACAACAATGTTTTAACGCACAAAACATACTAATTTTACAGCAACAAAAAATTCCATGAAAAATAAAGCAGCCATCTTTGCCCAGTATTAGAATTGTTGATATTAAATCGGTATATCGATATTGCCACAAAAGTGAAATATGGGCGATATATATTTGTAGCCAAATTTACAAGAATTATCGAACAACTTCATTACAACACGCACATCTATCGATAGCTTGTGTCGTCAGCTCGGGATGCATACAATATAGCAAATCAATGAACAAGCTAACGAGCTTAAAATACATCTATGCAGAGTAACATAAGTTCAACTGCTTAATAAATTGATCTGTGCTACACACGGGTATTTTAAAGATTTAAGTACGTTTAAATTTTTGTTTGGCGCAATAGTTTGCTTCTTCTTTCACTTTTATGATGTAGCTGTGATATCTGAAGCGATTGTGAAATAATCGTGATGTAAACTTGTTAGTGCAAAAAGTTATGTTAAATGTAATTTGAATTATTGAATTTTTTTAGTTCCTTTGGATTAAACCGGCAAATGTGCTTAAAAATGTTTATTAAATGTCTTTGATTTCGATTGCATCGATAGCCTTCTAGCACTGTTTTTTATTCGATATACATTGGGTGGATGCACGATTATTCTAAGTATTTAATTTGGTATATTGTTGTGCGCACGTTGTTGTCATTATATTGCCAATAACTTAACTAAGAAAATATGCGCAATCTCAAGCTGCAATATAGCAAAGAGCAACAAACCGGCATAAAAAAACCGAAGCAACTGTTGCTTCAACCGTACATCGAACACAAAGACAATGAAATCATATATGTCATCACTGACAGCAAAATCTACGCTGTCAAAGAGACTGACAATAAGGAAGAACCTCAAGTTATAGCTAATGTCCCTGGCATAGTCAGTGCCGAGTTTCTGCAGCTGGAGAATGCGATTTGTGTAGCAACAAGCGTCGGTGAGGTGCTGCTCATCAATCCGGAGACACTTGCCACTACTGAGGGCACCTTCTGTGATGTCGGCATCGAGTGCATGGCCTGGTCACCCAGTCAGGAAGTTGTCGCATTCGTAACCAAATCAAAGAATGTCGTTGTTATGACCTGCACCTATGAGGTGCTGGGAGAACAGCCACTGAATGCAGAACTTGCCAGCGATCAGCAGTTCATGAACGTTGGATGGGGCAAAAAGGAGACACAGTTCCACGGCTCCGCCGGCAAACAGGCAGCCAAGCAATCTGCCGAGCTGCAAGCTCTGCAAAATGTGCAGCAGCTGCCACAGGTAAGAATCTATTTTTGTATTTCTGACTTCAAGAATGGTCTTCATTAATTCAAAATGTCTTTCGGTTAGGATGTGCATATTTCCTGGCGTGGTGATGGCGCTTTTTTCGCCGTCTCCTATGTTGCAACCAATGTGGGTCGGACCTTTAGTGTCTACGATAGCGAGGGCAAGCTGCAATACACGGCAGAAAAGTGGAATGGAATGCAAACTCCGCTCACTTGGCGTCCTAGTGGCAATTGGATTGCTCAGCCCCAAATCTTTCCAAACAAATCGACTGTGGGTCTATTTGAGAAGAACGGCTTGCGTCATCGCGAATTTGAATTGCCCTTCGATTTGAATGTGGAAAAGATTGTCGAACTACGCTGGAGCGCTGACTCAGACATTCTGGCGCTGCACACAGTAACAGCAGAGGCGCAATGCATTTATTTGTATACAATAAGCAATTATCATTGGTATCTCAAGCAAGTGCTCGTGTTTAAGGAGCTACAAGATCCACTGGCATTTTTCCACTGGGACAGTCGCATTGGCGCCGAAAATGTGCTGCACGTGCTCCTCGAGAGTGGCAAACGTTATACGCATCGTTGGCATTTTGCCATCGATTGTCAGCCGGGCACAGCAATTGTCTATGTCATCGATGGCCAACGTCTCCTCTTGACCAACTTTAACAAGGCCGTGGTGCCACCGCCGATGTGCTGGCGTGTTGTTGCACTGTCTGCCAATTGCTATATAAATGCTATAAGCTGCAACAAATCCCATATAGCTATATACACTAGCGATCGTCGGCTCTATTTCTACAAATCCGATCAGCATTGCATCTACAAAAGTGCAACGCCCAATGCAGAGCTATCACAAATTCAATTGGCTAACTTAACGTGCGACAAACAGGGCAATCTATTGGCCACCCATAGTGTGGGCAATCACACCCGGCTCCTACTACTCTCCAAGTGTGTGGAGGGCAGAAGTGATGATTATTACGTGGACACTATGCTAACGATCACTGGAACCATTTGTGCACTAACGGACGGTGGATTCAATACAAATTTAGTTTATGTACAGACCCTCAACAATCGTCATGTCTACGAAATTGCCATCGAGAAGAATCCCAATCAGTTAAAACTAAAGAGAACCTATGCCCAACTCCAACAGTCTGCTGATCAAATGCAATTTTACACTAGCGCCAAATCAGCAGGTGAGAAATTATTTACTTATTTGATTTATTCACTTAAACATTGCATTACATTTTCAGAAGGTCTTATAACGCTGCGCTCTCAGCATTTGCTCCAGATCGATGAGCTAAGGATTGCGGAGGATGTAACATCGTTTTGTGTAGTGGACAATTATTTGGTATACACACAGTTGAATACCATACATTATGTGCGTCTCAAGGATCGTCGCACTGTTGACACACGCAACATTGAACGCGGTGCTAAAGTGGTGACTGGAGCAGAAGATGCACGTCTAGTGTTGCAGTTGCCACGTGGCAATCTGGAGGTGATTTGTCCACGTGTTCTTGTGCTGCAGCATGTTGGCGATAGATTGCGTCCACATTACTTTGAGGCGGCTATGACAATTGTTAGGAAACAACGCTTAAATTTGAATATCATCTGTGATCATGATGTGCAACAGTTTGTGGAATTTATTGATTGGTTCATCGAAGAGATTCAGGAAAGCCAATGGCTCTGTCTGTTCCTCAGTGAATTGAAGAACGAGGATTATGCTTTGGGCATGTATGCCAGCAACTATGAGGCATCGAAGCAGCATTATCCAACCAATTACAGTGCAGATCGCAAGGTAGAATATATTTGTGAACTTATGCTCGATCGCATGAAAAAGGCCGAGGAACCGGAGCTCATTCTTCGCTATCGTTTGCCCATTATTACGGCCTATGTGAAACTGGGCAAACTGGAGGAGGCACTCCAAATGATCTGGCAGCAAACACAAGTAAACTTGGTACCATCGCCGGCAGATCACATGCTCAAGTACCTGCTATATTTGGTGGATGTCAATGATTTATATAATGTCGCTTTGGGCACCTATGACTTTGGTCTGGTCTTGTTTGTTGCACAAAAATCACAAAAGGATCCCAAAGAGTTTCTTCCCTATCTCAATGAACTCAAAGCCTTGCCACTGGACTTTCGCAAGTTTAAGATTGATGAGCATCTGAAGCGTTACGAGCGTGCTCTAACCAATCTGGCTGCATGCGGTGAAGAACAACACGAACTGGCTCTTGAGTTTATTAAGCAACATAATCTGTACAGTGAAGCTTTGGTCATCTATCAGTCACAAACGGAATTCCATCAACGCATCTGCGTTGCTTTTGCAGATCATTTGCGTTCCAATGCACAACTGGAGGCAGCGAGTCTTATGTACGAGCGTGGTGGACAGCTGCAGCAGGCGCTGCTCAGTGCACGGCATACGCTCGACTGGCAGCGAGTTATGCTTTTGGCGCAGAGTGCCGGTGAGTCATTGGAACAGGTCGCCAATTCGTTGGTGGCGCCACTGCAGCAACACGATCGTCATCTGGAGGCATATGAGCTGATCAAACGTTTTAGCCAGACGGATAGTGCGGCGCCGCTGGATGTCCTGCTCCAAGGACATCTCTATGCTCGTGCAATATATGAGGCGGGTCTGTTAACAGCTGCCGGCGTCAAGGATCTGTTGAGTAAGTTTATATTATTATATTCGTTGTTTTTGGTTACAGTTACTGGTTTTGAATTATAAGAAATGAAGAGCTAAATATCTGCATAAAATCTATTTTATTATTTTTCTCGTAAATAACGTATACAATTCTCACAAACTCTTTTTAGCGGATCGTGTAAAACCCGCATTGATTGCATATGTCACACAATTGGAGGCTTCACTGCATTCTGATCGCAAAATCTTTGTTGAGCATAAAGATCGTTTGATGGAGATACGCAAGCGACAGGCGACAGCTGTTGACACCTTTGATGGTGGAAATTGTGATGTGGACATTGATGAGGTGGATCTACTCTCCGATACGAGTAGCATGCAATCCTCCAGACATAGCGGCAGCTCAAGAGGCACAGGGTAAGTGCAACTGTTTTTTATACCTGACTGCATATCAATTTCTCAATCATATACTTATTTCACTTTCTTCTTGGTTGCAGCAAAACATTTCGCTCTAGTAAAAATCGACGCAAACACGAACGTAAGCTGCTCAGCTTAAAGCCGGGCAATCCATTTGAAGACATTGCGCTCATCGATGCGCTGCACAATCATGTCACGAAGATCACACAGCTCCAGCAGCAGCAGCTTGTGCGTGACACATGCAAAGCGCTTCTTCAACTCCATACAGAAGATGCACGAGCGGCAACGTTGCAGCGTCTTTATGGAAGCATCTTGTTGGAGTTGCAGTCGGCGCTGGATGAGATCTGGATACCGGAGCTAATGGGTGGACAGGCACAACATTTGACCGGACCCAATGTTGACTATTTGGCATTGCGAAAGGAACAACGTTATGCGTTAATAGGTGGGTTCACATTTTCTAGTAAATTACGTGCTTTTTGAGTTCTTATTTATTTATGATAGGTTTTAAGAAAATTAATAGAAATTATAAGATTATTTAGAAGTATATTTATATGTATTTATGTTTTCTATTCGTTTATTTACGGGTTTCGATCAAAGAAAAATCAATATATATTGCATAAAATGTCTCATTGACTCACTTCAATATTTGAAAACAGCAACCATGTAGAATATCCTCAAATTTAAAATGAATTTTTTAGAAAACTGATCATATTCTGGGCAAAAATTTTAAAATTCCAAATTAACAGTTGTATAAAAGAAGGTTTTTGAAATGTTAAATATAGCTATGAAACGTTTAAAAGAACAATCGTAAGATAACATATTGTTATTTGATTGACTAAGTTATATGATAAAAATACCATAAATAAGTTAAATGAATTGCACTTGAAGTATGGTAGTTTTAAATTTTTAATATCCTATCTCTTATTATTTTTAAATTCAATTCTAAACTACGTCGTTGTTTTTCTTCTGTACGCAATCTTATTTTAACAATTTCGCCCCTTTTCTTTTCCTTACAGCTCCCGTGAAGCGCTTCAAGCCACAGTTGAACATTATCGATTGGAAGCATGGCATCTTGCATTAGTTCTTATAATAATCGTTATCGCTTTATCGCTGCTTTAGAGACAGCGTTTTTCCTATTGATCTTGCGTGAATTTAATTTTCACTTTCCATGCAAATCTATCGGACCTTAAAACTCTTCATTTACTTTCACTATATTTTCCAGCCTAAATAAATGTTGCATTAAACTAATTAATTGTGCTTTTATTAAATATAAAATTTAGCTACACGAAACAAGAGTTGCGTGTTGTTGTTGATTTAACTGTGAAAAGTGGGTGTATTAATGTAATGGGCATAAAATTCCATTTAAAATAGTAATTGGTACGGATGGACTATCATTTAGGAGGCGTTTACTTTTACTTATCACTGTGCAACGCCCTTCAAAAAATTTCTTTTAATTTCCTGTCGCTGCCGTCGTGACGCCTGCTGCGTTTGCGTTGAATTCAACGTCGACGTCGACGTCGACGTTGGGGTTGCAGCATTTTGTTTGACAAAAACAACAACATCAAGAACAGCGGCTGAGCAAACAGGTTTCAGTGATTTGTTGTAGGTGCATATTGTTGCCAGGCAGCATGCATTTGCACAGTGTATCAAATGATATTTCAATCTGAAGCTAAACTATAATAAAAAAGTAAAAGTAATAAATTTACACCATATTTTGATAACTTATGAGCTGACAAGTGTATTTAAGCATTGAAAACAGCAAATAGTTGCCATGTGAGCGCTTAATAAATTACACATTTTGGCATACTGAAACACCCTAATGCACGCTGGACATGCGCAGCCAACATATTCTGCTGCGGCTGCTGTGAGCGCCGACGTCGCCGACGCGTCACAACTCCAATTGAGCCCGTCGTTTCTCTTATGTTCTCTCACAGTTTTCGTTTTTACAAGCGCCATTTCAGTGAGCAGCATTGAGCGGTGCGGTTGTGTTTTTGTTGCTGCTGCGCAACCCGTTTACTTTGGCGCGGTGTTCGTAAAACAAAACAAAAAATTTGTTAATAAACAAATATAAGAAATATTAGGCGTGTGTATATTTGTTCATATAGCAGATGCTAGCGGCAAAGCTGTATCATAAATCGAACGGCTATCAAAAATAAAGCCACAGCAACAAGTGCGAAACGCATGTGTGGAAAACGAAACGAAACGAAATCGAAATCGAAGTGCAAAAGTGCAAATGAAAGAAATATACACATACATGGTATACGAATACATATGTATGAATGTGAAATAAATAGTTAATTATTGGAAATTTCAAGCTATTAATAGTTTATAATGGAAATCTTTAAATTGCGCTAATTACAAAGAAAGTGTGAAATTTAGTAAAGTAACTTTTGTTACTGTTTGCGTTTGCTGCTGTCTAGAGGGTTTGCTGCGCAGTCGAAAGCGGATGCAGCGCAGTCGCAGCTGTGCGTTAATTAAATAAATACATACGTTAAATAATTGTGTTGCTTAAGTGTGCGTATATTAACAACAAATATAATTAACTTAAGTAGCTGAGCTTGTAGATTTTTAACTGGAGTCAACAACAATAAATACATATTTTGGTAAGTTCTTGAAACAGCGCTGTCAGCGTCAAGTGCAGCTTTGCTCTCTTTCTGTTTCATTTTTGCTCTTGTTGAAGTGTTTTATTTTTGGCAAGTCACCCCGCGCAGTGTTCTATACACAGAGCTGTCGACGTCAAGTGCTTGGCAAAGCTTTGGTCACCTCTCTCCCTCTCTATCTCTTTGTTTTCATTTATTTTTTGCTACGCTATAGCGTTGTCCAGTTTAAAGCTCAGCTTGAAACTAGCAAAACGACTTTCAACATCATTCATTCGCTGTCATCTGATTTCTTGGTGTTTTTCTTGTTTTTGCTACTACTATTTGCTGTTGCTGTTGTTATTACTGCTGTTAATAAAATTACACCTACTGTTTCATTTGCCGCGCTTTATAAATATCACTTTAGCACATTTTCTAGCAGCGTATTTTTAGCACATGTCGAAATAATAATTTATTTAACAACTTAATGCCATTATTTCATCGTTGTGTTCTTTTTATTTTTATTTTTTGTGTCTAAACGTGGAAAAAATTATATGCAATTTTATGGCAATTATTTATTTGGCACAAGTCTATAAAATTACACAATCATATAATGTGCTAAATGTTTGAAACAATTTTCGGTTTGGCATAATTATTTTTTATTGTCATACTTCAATGGTTTGGCATTGGTTAGAGTTTATGTTATGTAATGGGGTTTTTGTAATTCGTATCGTTTTTAAGGTGGTTCGTTAAAAAATCCTTCACATTTATTTTTATTGTTTTTTTTTTGTAATTTAAAATATACTATCTGATCTGAGAGCTTCCTGTTCACATTTCGCACTTTCGTATCCTGTATGCTTTTTTGCTAGCATTTTGCTCAGAGATGAAGTTGAACTGCTCCGTGTTCAATTCGCCATGCTTTAATTTTGTTTAGAAATAAATGAATTAACGGAACTTTGCAAATCTTCTAATGTTTCATATAGAAATAGAAAAGAAAACGGTAAGCTAAAACCAAAGCGCATATATTATTATTTTTATTTGTAACGGTGTCTTTCTATACGTTTTCTATGACACCAACACCGACATACCAAGAGAGTATAGCATAAATACAGCATAAAATTATTGTTATCTTATAATTAACAATGCGAATGTTGCCGTTGTTTTAGTTTGTTTTTGTTTTCTTTGTCTTTCCCATTATTGTAGATTGGGATTTGCTTTGTCTATGCGAGTGTTACTCAATCTGAAAGGTAACAGACAAGTCGGAGCACGTCCGTCTCTAGTTCGACAAAAAGCAAACCCCAAAAGTGCTGAACGTGACTCACACCGAGCAGAGCGGCTCTGGCCGTAAACTGCTCTCAACTCTTATCTCATTTAACATTAAATCTGACTCTGACCCAAACTGACCAATGCAAAGCTCACCAAACTATTTAATGCATAAGCACAGTGATCGCCCGACAGAGTAAATTTTCAAAATAATTATAGTTTTTCGAACTTCTATGTATTACAGGAAAATACTTATGTATATAACTGCATTATATTTTTTTAGAGCTGTGCGTTTTAGTTTTTGATATTTGGATGAAACAATTATTTTTATAAACCAAAACAAAGTTATACAATTTGCATATACAGTCGAACGTGCATATAACGAATCTCAAGGAGACAAGAAAAAATTTCGTTATAGAGAAAATTCGTAATAGAGAATGGGTTTTCCATTGAACCAAATCGCAGTCTTCTGGAAATGATATAGAAAACTTCGTTACACAGAAGTTCTTTATATGGATGTTCGACTGTGTTAACAATTAAATAACTTTTTTTTATAAGTTATTAAAAATATATATTCAAAGTTGATTTTGAAAGTTCTAAAACCCTATTATTATTATAATTATTATTAATTTAAGGAAGTGATCACTGTATTAATCAAACCATAGCTACCATCTAATGGTTGCTTAACCGGTTTTTATAGCCAAACGCGTTCTGGGCTTGAATCGACAACATTCCATGGAAGTCAACTTAAAGTTTTGTTTTGGTTTTTGGGTTGGGGCTATGGGTTTTAAAGCTTGCTCCCTTCCACCCTCCCTTTCTCTCTGCCGCTAGCTGTTTCGAACGTTTGCGGCAGCTCATTTGGCATTCAAAATGTTGCTTTATAAGACCCCGGTGCCCATTATTAACGATTTATGTTGTACTTGCAAAATGCATAATGCATTGGTTGTTTGCTCAGCTGTTGTTTCTCCAATTAAAAAAAAAACTGGTAAAAAATATTATGTTGACTGCAACATGATGTGGCAAAGGCGTTGAGTCTCAGCCTTCGATTTTGCATAGATTGGCATTGCATTTGCTTTAAAGTCGTTACTAAAAGATACATATGTATGAAAACTAAGAACTTCGTCTTAGCTACGTTTTAAATGCAGCTCTTAGCATAACAAGCTAAGGCTTTTGTTTTATGACCTTCCCGTTCGTTAAGTCTACAAAGCAAGAAACTTGCAAAATTTTCATTTTAAGATGCCTCAAAACGGCACAGTGATTCAAGAGTGCGACAGAAGTGCACGAAATGCATAAAGTTAAAAAAGTTAAGAGTTTTGTGAGAGATTTGTGTATAATTTGTGGATCATTGATTTATGACTCCTATTTAAAGTGAACCCTTTTTGTTAAACGTAATTGTCATCAAACCAAAAAAAACGCTTGATGACTCACATCTGTTTTCTGTAAGCTTTAAGTATCATTAAAGTGCATCAGCTGTGGGCGTTATTCAGCACTGTAACAAAGCGTCTTAAGCTTTGGTTACCCACTTTCAAGGCACCTCCCCAACCCGCTTAACGAATTGTACATAAATTAAGGTTGCCCTGCAGACCCACAGACCTGACCTATGGCGTTTTGCTGTCTTGTCTTGTCTCATTTTCTTCGTTTGTCATTTCTGGTTCTTTACGGTGTCTTCTCCTTCAACATCTTCTTCTTCTTTTTCTTATTGGCTGCATCTTTTTGTGTTGCTGCTGCAATCGTTGGACTTGTTTTATTGTTTTTTAGTCGGTTTTGTTGCTGGTTTCATCTTACAAAACTTTTTGTGGTTTGTTTATTTTTTTTTGTTTTTTATTGTGGTTTTTATTTCTTTCGCATTTTGCAATCATCGAACGCAAAAATATTTCTTGACCGACTTGGCTTTAAGGTAGAGTGAAGAAAGGAGATTTTACTGCAAATGATTATAAACTTTTAACGGAAGTGCCTGGAAGTCAAAATTCCTGGAAACACTAGATACTTTTATATTAAGATTATTTATTTATATTTTTATTCAAAGAACCTGAGTATGTTTCTTTCTTTAACTTGCTCTCTTATTTATTATTGCCCCTTTTGCAATGCTTCCTTAATGCTTTTTACTTCCCACACTTATTTTCAATGCTTAATTGAATTAATAGTTTAATTATTTTGTTGACAGTCGCAACTAGTATAGCTTATAAAGTCAATGTACGTTTAAATGTCAACTAGGAAGTGATTATAAGGTGTTAAGTAACATAAAGTAGAGTTGAAAAGCTTATTTTCAGCTTTCTTAAGTTTCTAGTTATCTTGTTTTCGTGACAATCTTCTCAACTTAGCTTACATCGGGTGCATTTGACTATATTTCTATTAATCATGATTTAAGACGATTTAATTGCAACAATTCCAATCTACATATAACACCCTGTTCATTTTAGTTTATTAGCTTTTACAACAGGGTGTTTCATGCACGCACAAATAAAATTCGTTTACATGCGCCATGCGCCTCTTACATTACACAATTGTGTATACATATGAAGCTATGTTCGCATTTCTAGTATTTGAGTTTCCATTGTAGAATACTTGGAATTAATTCAATTCTAGAATTGTAGGCTCCATTTTTATTATTCGACACTTGTCAAATACTTTTCCACTGCACTGCAGTGCACTGATTGAATTTAATTGAATTATGTGCTCTAGCTGTGTGTTTGTGTGTGTTTATGTAAGTTACATCTCTTTTTTAGTTCTTCACTTAGATCGACCCTGGACTGTGTGTGACCTGTCCCTGGCCCCCTGCCCCACAATACTACCGCATGCAGGAAGTTGTTGACTTTGCCTATGAACTAGTTTTGTTTTTTTATAAAGTTCGTAAATGGCTTTTGGCCTAAAAGAACCATTTGTTTTGGGCTTTTGTGTTTACCTTTGAGTGTTCTATGTAGTTTAGTCACAGCTGCTGGCATTAAAATGCACTTAGAAAATATGAAAACGAAACGACACAAATAAAAAAAAAAAAACTTTATTTTTTTGTTTACCTTTCACATGCGAACATTGAGGGCAGGCCACAAATACACACACACACACACACGAACACATACTTGTGCATGGTTTGTTTATTCCACACACAGATACTTTCTGTTTTTAGCTGCAGTTCTTTCATGAAATATCTCACCACGCATCTACAAGTTATAAACAACCTATGCAGATTGTCGGATTGAATGTGGCATATGCTTGCAAATTTTTCACAGACGCTGCACAAACAAAGAAACATTTAGTAAACAAGATTCGTGTAAATGTGTACAAGGCGCGGCTTACACTGCCAGAAATAGAATGGATTTTACTATTGAGTGGTTGTAATTAAATTGATTTTATAAGCAATATGTTTAACTTTACTATTTTGTTCTTTTGTTTTTATTACTTGTTGGTTGTTTAGCTTTTTGAAGCTAATCTTATTGCATTCTTTAATTTTATACCTTGATGAAGGCAAAAATCTTAGTTGAACAACAGTAAAGTCTGAATGAAGGGATCTCAAATTTCAACATGTCCAAAAACATATCCAACTTAACGCAAAGTTACAAATCTGGTCTGGAATACTTCAAAAACGTTAATCCGCATATAAAGCAAATGATATAATACATTAAAAATTAGTTTCCTATGTCGAGACAAGACAAAGTATTTTGTATAATTCAAGGTATTCAAAGTCAAACCAATATCATTATGCAATGCAAAGCTAGAAATGAATATCTTTTTTCCTAAGTGCACTTACCCATATTTTGTTACGCCCTAATCTGGACACTGTAGTCATAACACGTGCAACTATGTACTTACCACATACGCCGTAACTAATTGACTGCCAGAGTACTTTAAAAGATTTTATAGATTTTTATATATCTAGAGGATTTGTTTATTGCGCCCTTTGGGCAACAGTTTAAGAATTCCCCGAATTTCACACACATAAACTTTTAGCATTTAGAAATATTTCCCATGAATTTCTTAATCTCCGCATTCAAAGCGAGTTTTGCGCTAGCCACAGAAGGAGAGAGAGAGAGAAATACACAAAACAGTTGGTCCAGTCGCGCCGTGGGGCAAAACCCACACAATTTATTATGCATAAGCGAATATACATATATTTTGCTTGCATATGTGTTTAATTTATTATATATTATATGCTAAAACTTATCGTATTTAGAAAAGTTTCTATTGTCAATTAGCGAGTCGGGTTCGCCTGACATTTGCCATTACTCGACCGTATTACACAGATCGGCGTTGATATATATTCTGTACATCATCCTCGTATTCCATAAATGCTAATTAAATTGTTAATTAATTGACGTGTTATGAAAATTAACTGCGCATTTTAAGCGACTTGGGAATCATAGCATAGGTGGAAAATAATATTTAATTTTTTTTATGACGTTTCTAGGAAGTTGACTTGAGTAAATTTCCGCATTGACGTTAAGAAGCTTAAGTATGGCAAAGAACAGGAAGCAATTTTGATTAATAATACCAGGAAATATTTGCACTTTAAGGCTTATATAAAAAATGTTTACAAGAACTATTTATTATATGTATAAGCGTTTTTTATTTGGCTTTTTCATTGATTTTTAAGATATTTATGGGTTCTTTTAAAAAGTTTTGTTATATAGATTAGTATTTAAAAATATTACAATCTTTTATCACATCTCATTCTGACCTTGCCCTGCATAACAAAACATTTTTATTTTGTTTTGCAAATTACTTTCAGCGTTTTATGGGGCATAACCCGTGGAATTTGTTTGAGCTTAAAATTAACGCTCCATTGCTAATCAATTACTTGCACAAACCTTGAACTTTGAGTTTAGATTAATACTTTAGGTAAATATCACGTTCACAGTACATCTAACGTAAACATATATATAAGTTAATATTTAGGTTTATTTATATATTATTTATATTGGCAATGACAAATTTGCGTATGCAGCAAACAGCAGAAGAAGAAAGCAAAGCAGCGTTGACCCAAAAACAAAAAGAAACGGATAACAAAAGACAAAAAGAAAATGAAAAAGATATTCAACTTCGATAAGTCATTGGAACTTTTATTCGATATTCAACATTTTTGTATGTCATGTGAAAAGATGTAAAGTAAAGAAAGGAAAATGTCTCTTAGATTTCTAAAAGATATACAAAAGAAAACAAATTTAATTTGTTTATACATTAATTTACAATAGAAGCGCCAAAAACAGAAGAATTAACAATAATAAAAAAAACATAATTAAATATTTTGCATGTTGGCATGGGAGAAATCATCCAATCGAGTGGAACGCAAATGAAAGTCCAGCGTGTCTTAAATTATATAATGCAAATACAGTAAGACCAAAAAAATATAACGCCCACATAAAAAAGCAACAAGTTGTCGGCTTTTGCCTTACCCTTACTGGAGGAAAAACTTGCCTGTCAACGGCACCTGTTTTTTTTTTACAATTTCTTATTTTCATCAGCTGCCCGCTGTAAAAATTAGCCACGAAAATGTATCTGTAACTTAAGATAGCTGAAGCGAGTAGTGCTCAGCTGAAAAGTAAAAGTGCTGTTGCAGCGCCTACTTTTGCTTTCATTTAACAATAACAACAAAAGCTATTGCATGCACTTATCATACATTCAATAAAAAATCCATTTAGTTGACAAAAATTAAGTTTAACAAAAAAATTTAATTCCGCTTTCATACTTTATAGTGTGAATATTTGAAATAAGTTTCACCAAAATTAATGCTGGCTTGCAGTTAAAATTTTGTTTTTTTTAGTACTTTGACCCAAAAAATAAATATTTTATTTCACTTATTATTTTTTGTAAAATATTTTTTATTAGAAGTTGTATTAAAAATAATATTTAACTTTAATTGGTTATACAAAGTGCTTTAAATAAAAAGGCAAGTATCATAATTTTATATTTGTGCAATTTTATTTTCTTTATTTAAAAAAATATAGACATATTTAATAGATTGAATTAAACTAAAGTAAAATTTTTTAAACGTAGTTGAGAGAATTCTTCAATCAACTTTCTTCTCGCCTAAAATGATATTACATAAACCATAGATCACCCGCCCACAAATGTTCACAGCTTGTTGTAGTATTACTTCACGACTTACAATTGCCAATGTTCATTTCTATGCTGGGAACTACGCGACTGCGCCAACAGTTTTTCAGATGGCACGACAACAATGAATGAACTCACATGACTCACTACACTCAACTCGAATGCACATACACACACACACACACACACACACACGCACATGAACAAAACAGACAGCTGCGGCTGGCCTGGCTTAATGTGTTAACTCATCTGGCTTTGGTTAGTTGTGGTAGTGGAATAACCTTAATTTGGTTCACACTTTGGATTACGACTGCGTCATGGCTTTAGCTTTTTTGTACGCTTGTTAAAAAAAACAGAAAAAACCCCGAAAAAAAATTAAATACAAACAAAATACAAACAAAATTCAACAAATACACGTGCGATTGTGTCCAGTAACAAAAATAAAACTATTGGTAGTAGAAATTACTGTTTTTTTGTTGCACAGTGTGACTGCACACAAAGTAAAAATAAATATTCAATAAGATAAATATAAAAACATTTACATATAAGTTGAATATATGCAAAAATTATTTATTTAATTTATAAATCAAAAAATAAATAAATTTATATAAATTAAAAATAATTATTTGCGAATAAGAATTCTATATTGTAAGTATGCTTTTGGGATACAGAAAACCTTTACTGTTTTAGATCGACAAGAACCCTTTATAATATTTCAAACAAGTAAATCATTAATTTATTTAAGAAATCGGCCAATATGCGCCACTGTGCAACGGTGGCCTCGTGATTTCTGTACCAATTTTAATGAAAGTTTTTTTTTCAATCTCGTGACATTCAAATTGGCCACGTAAAAAGGGCACCGATTTACGAATTAGTTGCCTCCGAATCCGCATGTAACAAGTGGGTAATTGTTATTGTTTGTTGTTTCTGCTGCTGTTGCTCCAATTTTCAATTTATTTTTTGGTCACTTTAAAGGATTATTTTGTTGTTAAGCTGTAGAGTAGGCGGTGTGCACAAGTTGTTGATTGATGGCTTGTCCTTCATTTGCTTGAATGTGTCAAGACACTAACAAGGCTGCTCTTAATGGACTTCTAATATATTAAATATCGTTGTTGTTGCAGATTAAACATGGAAAAAAAAAGGAAATAGCTCAAACTCTAGTAAAGTTATGGAAATTTGTCAAGCTATTCCAGAACAGAGCTTTAAGCTGCTTTTACCATCAAAGTGGTGCTAGAGCTTTAAGCTTTGCAGCCTTTCGACAATTGAGCCTACAAAATCGTACTCTTACAATATAAATGTATCTCATATCTTTATAGAGCTTTTCGATTCCAAAAACTAAGTATCTAACGTCAAAATCTCTTACCCTTAAACTCAAACGAATGAAAGGACGCTTTATATAATAAACTCAATGCATTTCAGTACCCTTTTTTATTTGATTTGATCAAAGATAATACTTTTCTGTAGAACTATAATTCTAAGAGGAGTTACCCTCATCAATACAAAAACCACCCCAACAATAATTTGTAATTCATTTGTCTATTCGGTCACACTTTTCAATTTCATTAGGCATCATACTACTAGATAAATATCTTGGCCACACCAAATGCAACTAAGACCTAGCCCCCCATTGAAATGTTAATGTCTGAAACGACGACAAGTCGCGTGTCCAAATTTGGTTGGCAAACTGGCTCAGTAAATCAAAATTATGGCATTTGCCCCAAATGCAAACCAATTTTGTGTCTTTGTATCTTTGCTTTATGATTTGTTTTTTTGTTTTTATACCCTTAACCCATAAAATGGGTAAAAAGGGTATAATGGTTTTCTGCAAAAGTATGTAACAGGCAGAAGGAAGCATCTCCGACCCCATAAAGTATATATATTTTTGATCAGCATCAACAGCCGAGTCGATATAGCTATGTCCGTCTGTCCGTCTGTCTGTCTGTCCGTCTGTATGAACGCGTGGATCTCAGAGACTACAAGAGCTAGAAACTTCAGATTTTGAATATAAGTTCTCATATATCATGAGCAGAACAAGATTGCTTCAAATTATCGATAACTATTCTGGTTTCCGATATACACATGGAATCGATAGCAAAAAATATCGAATTTGGAAAATGTAAAACTGAGGGTTGATATAATGAGTAACGATAGAGCTTTTCTGAAAATTTCGTCCAAATCGGTTAAGAAACACCGGAGATATCGAATTTAATCGATTGAAGTTAATTTAGTATACCAAAGTCTTTTATACATTTAATATATTTGTTGCAACTGGGTTCAGGGTATCTTCTAGTCGGGCTCTCCCGACTAGAGCCTTTTTACTTGTTCGTTTTGGTTTTACTATGTGAAATTATACTTTAATGACATGCGCTGCGCTATGAAAAATTGTTGGAGAGATATGCGACACGAAACATGCTCATTTCGTTGGTTAATGTTTGCCTGGTCAGTTGCATAATTGCTCTTAATGCAGTTGAACAATTAGACAACAATTGCAATTGTGCTCCCGTTCCCCTTTATGATTATCATACACACTAAATGTTGCCTATTCTGGTTGTCCCATTTGTCACAGCTGTCATGTAATTGCTTTTCATTTTTATAGGTTGCAATTTATTTTTTTGGGTCGTTTGCCACTTACAGTACAGTCACACCTTTTGGGTACAGTCCCAACTTAATTTGTCATACATATAAGTATATATAGCGAATATTTGTCAACTTTATAAGTGAATTAGTTTTATTTATATTTATTTTCTACAACATGGAAAAATTTGCTTGCTTTTTGCTATTAATTTGTGCGGCTTTTGTTGTGGGTTTCATTTGTGAAACCATTTTTTGAGATCATTTTCGATTGTTGTAGGTTGGACGCTGGCCAAGCAGCTTTTCAATTGGCTTTGTTGTATGGCATGATTTGATCAGGAGCTTTATATACAAAATTAATTGGATCTAGAGTAGTTTGTGTCAATAAATCATTTCACAAACAATTTTAATTTATTATTACTTTTAAAACCTGTATGCATGGTTGATTGGGCAAAAAAATATTGAAACTCCTAAGGCAATTGTTGTTGGTAGTATTTATTCACTTCTTGCAATAATAATCATTTGAAATGACTGAATTAAGTATAGATTTTCTTGCAATTACTTTCGTTTTGAAATTTCATTTCCTTTATTGTATCGACTCTTTTGTGTGATTTTTTCGAAATCGGTTCATAACTATTAATATCAATTAAATTCTTCAGTAAGATCTCAGAGCATAATTCCAGCTTTTTCGCAAAAATGTGTTGCATTAAAAAAATATTTTATAGATAAAAGTTATTATTCCTAATTTTTGCGTTCTACAATTCGGAATAATTTTGCCAAAAATCTGCCAAACATGTGACGCAGTTATAAAATTTCCTTTTTTATATATTTTTTTATTCATTGTACCATGGAAATTGATGGAGCATATCAAGAGCGAGATGGATGTTTATATGCCTTTGAAAAATATTATTTAAGTACATACACATATTATTATAAAGTTAAAGCTACTTATCCAACTCTTTTGAGGGTTAATCTACTTTATTTGTTGAGTTATTATGTAATGTGTATTTCTATGTTTTTATTTGTTTACTTTGTGTTAATTTTTCTTTTTTTTTGCTTTCGCAAAAATTGTTTCAAGTTCGCAACATCATAATTACTGCAAACCCTACTTCTCTATATATCATAGATAATATTAAAAATATATATATAAACACATGAGTATAGTGTCCAATAAGCTCATTAGCGTTTTCGTTTTTGCACGCAATAGAAAAAAAAACAAGTAAGAAGGCTCTAGTCGGGGGAGCCCGACTAGAAGATACCCTGAGCCCAGTTGCAATAAATATATTAAATTTATAAAAGACTTTGGTTTTGGTTATTATGAATCAATTGATTTTCTTAAATGTTTTTATTTCTTGTGAAGTGAATGCACACTGATTTAACTTTAATCGATTCAATTCGATATCTCCGGTGTTTCTTAACCGATTTGGACGAAATTTTCAGAAAAGCTCTATCGTTGCCCATTTTTCCAACCATCATTTTTGGATTTTCCAAATTCGATATCTATTGTTATCGAGTACATGTGTATATCGGAAACCAGAATGGTTATCGATAATTTGAAATAAACTTTTTCTGCTTATGGTGTAGGAGAACTTATATTCAAAATCTGAGGTCTCTAGCTCTTCTAGTCTCTGAGATCAACGCGCTCATACAGACGGACAGACAGACAGACGGACGGACGGACAGACGGACATGGCTATATCGACTCGGCTGTTGATGCCGATCAAGAATATATATACTTTATGCGGTCGGAGATGCTTCCTTCTGCCTGTTACATACTTTTCCACAAATCCATTATACCCTTTTTACCCATTTTATGGGTTCAGGGTATAAAAAATTAAACAAAATAAAATAGCTGGTCTGTTTTGGAGGCGTCACTGCCTGGTTCAATAAACGATTTGGTTTGGCCGCAACAAGGTCAATATTGATGGTATTTTTGGCATATTATGAACTCTTATGCTATATTGTGAGCTTAATTATACCCTTCACATGTGAATCAGGGTATATTGACTTTGTCATAAATCTGTAACGCCTTAAAGGAATGATGGGAGACCCCATAAACTATATATCAAAATGATCAGGACGAGCTCAGGAATTGATTTCCGTCCGTCCGTCCGTCTGTCCGTCTGTCTGTTTCAACACGATTTCCGGCCAAACTGCTGAACCGATCTTGATAAAACTTTTACAGATTGCTTAGATCATGTCGGGTTTGTTCACTATAAAATTTCATTTCGATCGGAGCATTCTACGACATAGCCACCATACAAATTTACCATATCGTACTATCAATTGTTGTCTCTGTCGTGCACTTTCAAGTACCTACATGTCAAATTGTTGTTGTTGCACACGAACAAGTAAATAACGCTCAAGAGTAAAAATATTAGCGAAAAATTACCAACAACTGCACAGAAACATAAGAGGGGGGA